>CM042146.1:106671318-106859207 GCA_023376005.1 Doryteuthis pealeii
TTTTATACAGATATACTTACCTGGTACTGCTTCTTCTGAGTAGATCTGGATGGCGTATCTCATCTTTCTATATCTGTATCTTCCATCTTTAACTTGTCTGGTAGATGTTCTTAATCTGTTGGATTTCGTACTTAATACATGGACATGTGTTGTTGTTTTTTATTAACTAACACAAGACTTCTGTTTTTTTTAGGCTTTTAGTTTATAAGATCCAGAATCAAAAAACGTGTGTGAGAATTAGTTCAACTGGACAAATTGCATCGAACCATCACTCTCAGCGCTTGACTAAAAGACTTTTTCCTACAAACTTTCTCACGCTTTGCCCTGCGCAAACTGGAAGAGAGCGTCAAAATCTGTAACATTGTTTGTGTTTTTTCCCACGAACCATATATTATGAATTAAGCTACACCTTACTGCTACATAATTATTAGGCTACCTTATTAATTATGTAACCATCATAAAGCCAGGGCAAACGTGAGAAAGTTTAGGAAAGTCAGATTTTAGTCAAGCGCTGAAGAGGGATGGATGCTTAAATGCAATTTGTCCATTGAAACTAAAATTCTCACACACGTATTTGTTTGATCTGGATCTTATTAAATTAATAAAGGCACTAAGGAAAAAACCAAAGTCTTGTGTTAGTCTAACTAAAAACAAACAACACTACTGTCCAGTATTAAGTACAGAAGATCACAAACTCAATAAAACATCTACACAGACCCAAGTAAGATGGAAGTACAGAACTATAGAAGATGAGATTAACAGCATTCCAGTATACTCAGAAGAAGCATAAGTATCCCCAGGTAAGTATATCTGTATAAAACCACAGGTATGCAGTATACACTATACTCTACAAAACACTACAATATACAAATACATGAGTATGGCATGCAACAATGATGCGCATGTACGCACATTAAATGTCTTACCATATAAATCCTCCTTATACCATGGTCAGGGAGAAATAAAACCAAAATTGTTGAATGTACTATTTAGATTTTTCGGGCCGTTGTTTTCATCTTATTGCATATACACAATGTTTCAGGTGATGTGGACACAGTCAGAAAAATACAAACAATATAAATTATCAAGCCTCATCTCAAAAAATCAGATAAATTATGTCTTGAGTTAAAAATACTATCATTTTGTTGTTCCTAATATTTTGGGTTATAACGGTATGATATCATCAGAAAATCTAAGATAGTTCAAATATTGTTGTGTATTTACTTCCATTCTTTTCTGGAATATACATTCAAGACACTGAAATAATTTAAGCGAATTCATATCTTTTTGTCTCATTCTTTTAACTATTTTGATTTTACTGTGTATCTTTGTGAATAGTACCATTTTGGTTAATTCTTTTGGTTTTGGTTGCTTTACGGTATAATCAACCCTTTGGGTGATTTAATGCCAAAACGTCATTTTTGGTAAAAGTTTGTTTCAAGTTTTTTAATACTTCAAATCAGGTGACACAATGCATCGGTGCAGAATGCAATTCGGTGGCATGCAAGTGTGTGTGTGTGTGTGTATATATAAAGGTGTAGTAGTTAGATATATAATAAGCAGTATATGAGATTAAGGCCTCATATAGGTAACATGTGTGTATAGGTATATCTGTGGTGTATAAATGTGTGTGTGTTGTGTATATATATATGTGTGTGTGTTGTGTGTATGTATACACACATGTATTATATGTATAAATAAATGATGTGTGTGTATAAGTGTCATGGGTCGGTCAGAAGGACCATTAAAATAAGAAAAGGAATTATAGTAGATAAAAAAAAGTGTGATAGAACCATAGCCAGACAAAATTTTTGGCTTTGAGCAATGTTGGAAGTCAGTTAAAGAGGTCAAACCAGCAATAAAGTTTGACTAGATTTAGAACAAAAGATTTTGAAATCCCATATGAAATCTCAGAGAATGAGACTTGAAATGAGATTTGAGGGGTAGTGGGATTTTTTAAAAGAAAGTCAAGTTGTTGTGATTGGACAAATCAGTTGGAACCCGCACCTTGCCCAGTAGAAGTCAACTTAAAGTAGAGTCGTGACATCACAAGGAGGTGGGAGGTTCTCCCTCCCCTCCCCTACCCGTCGAGTACATAATGAAGAATGACTGGATGAAGAATGAATGAAGTCCTACACCTCATTTTTATCATTTTGAATGTGAACCCCTACTCTGTTTTTCTGGTTTCTTTTGTTTTATTCTTCTCTCTTGTAAATCTCTTGGAGGGGGCCTGAGGCAGTATTATAGACATAAGTGAGGGTCAAGCTAGCAGACAATCACGGCCAGTTAAAGTTGAAAGAGAAGTTGCAGGAAATGCAAATGATGTGCAGCGAAGAGTCTGCAGATACCCCTGCCCCTAAGAGAGTTTACAAGTATAAATAATTTTTTTCTTAACTTCATTTCATTCGGTTGGGGATGGTTTGGTTAATGGTATAATAACCTGTGGGTTATTTAAGGCCAAAAAATGTTAGAGTACTTAAGTTTCCTTTACAGGTGTAATTTTCATAGATGTATTTTGTGGACGTATTTTATATCTGATACATAATTTGATATATTTTATTTTTTCAAAGGATAAAATGTTATTTTCTTTTGCATTGATATTTACATTCTAACAGTGAAGCCAGGTAAAAACAAAAACAAAAACAAAAACAAAACATAGGATTAATCTACAACAAAGAGGATTGTTTGATGAAGATTAGCAAAAATATCTTTCACTCAATAAAAGGTTGTGTGTGTGTGTGTGCGATGTGAGAGAGACTCTTGTTGCTCTCACAGCTTACATCAAACTTATAGTGGATTCTCTAATGCTGATAATTATGTGATTAACATAGAAAATAAAAATTACTGGAAAAACAATCAGATATTAAAGACTAGAATAGAATTTCTCTGAATTTTTGAGATGAGGATTGAAATTTGATATTATTTGGACTATTGTCCTCATCTTTATTGTTATATACCTGAAGAAAGCTGAAGGGCACATCGGCCAAAACATTGTGTAAATAACAATAAAGATTAGGATATAGTCCAAATAATCCAAAAAAGCTAGAATAAAAGTGTGGTGGATCTGGTTTGGTTTTTGTTTTATGCATATCAACCTCAGTGGGTCATTTAATGCTGATAAAGTTTAAATAAAGTAATCCTTAAATGGATACTCAATTTTGTTTATAAACTCTTTTCTATTTAACCCATAGATGCCCCAACAGGTAACAGAGTCAGAGTGGACCAGGGGAGCAATGGTGATGAAGGGGCGCGTCCACATTCCCCAAACCTCCAAAACTGGAAACCATCAGATAGAGTTTAACGTCATTCCAAGGACATGTAGACCCTCACACTGCTTCTAGTACCCATATGATAAAAAGCGTTCGGGCTTGCCATAAGGGCAATAGGGTCGGGACAAGTGTGGTGGAGGAGTTGGGTAATACATACATATACTACACTCTGATCCTAAGTGGAAGTGCCATGATTTTTTAATAGATCATTTGATGTTAATGGCATATAAATCTATGTGGGTTATTTAATGCCAAAGCCATTCTTGTAGAAGAACAGTAGTGGTAATATTTTAGCTAGGAAGGATTTATACCTTTCCAAGGGTATTAGTTTGAAAGTGAACTTAATAGTGTGACTGGAGTTCAAACTTGTTTATGACCATGCTGCAGTCAAGCCTGATTAACCATTTGCTACAGGGATTACCCACCATTTTTTATGGGAATTATGCATATTTTGCATAAATAAATTGGTCAGATAAAGAGTAAAGCTAAAGTGTAATAGACACCAAGACAATAACAATAAGCATCTGTGTTTTGCTTAAGAGCTATTGCCTAAAATAGTTAATATGTAAAATGTATAAATAAGTAGACATGCAAAAAAATAAATAAATAAAAAAAATTTACAAAAAAAATTTAAAAGTTTTACTGTTTTTTTTTATCTGCAACATAAGATAAAAAGTTATAAATTGGTGAGAACATTAAAAGTTCATAGCATATTATAAAGAAAAGATAATAACAAAAAAAGAAGAAAAAAAAAAATATATAAAATTAATATTAAATATATGATATTAAAATAAGAAATTATTCCTAAAAAAGGGGAACCACTCTGAATGAATTTTATCTGTAATCAATCTACCCATTATTTTCCATTAAACTAACCCTAAACCCATCTTCTTTTTTTCCTAGCAGATCAATAAATAAAAATTTATCAGCCAATTAGAGTGGTTTCCCCTTGTTTTAGGTTGGAGTTATAGAAATAACTAGAAATAATATATTGAAACAATATATATAATAAATTATATCAAGCTACTTATAATTGAAAATATATTGAAATGTAATAATTTAATTGAATTATTATAAAGAAAAATAACATAAAAAAAAATTAAAAAGAAAAAAAATAAAAAAGAAAGATAAGATTAAAAATTCATACTGGTTTTTTATCTGCAACACAAGATAAAAGATGGTTTTGTCCAAGATGGTACAGGATGGCTTCAACATCGGTAAGTTTTATATTACAGTCAACACAAGTCACCCAGGAATTAACTTTATCACATTTGCTCTTGAAATCTAAGCAAGATGTTTTGGTAATGGGAGTGGTTTGCAGTTTATTCCATTCTTGTCATCTAAAAAATGGAAAGATAAAAGAATTCTTAATTTCCATAAAACGTAAAATTAAGTAGAAAATTATTAATTTAATTTTTTTTTTTTTAAAAGAAAATGTTAATTAAAGAATAAGGATTAATCAATCAAATAAAAGGAAAAAATAATCACCTGATTTCAAATTATCTACATTGAGAAAAAATATACAAATGAGGTTGTCTGTGTTTTACTTTGCACTAATGTCCTTGGTTAGGCAACCAAACTAAGAGAAAATATATCTATCTATACATATACAAAGGAAAGTTGGTGTATATATATGTATGTTTACGAAAATAAAAACAATTAATGACAAAGTATATATATATATATATATATATATATACATACACACACACACACATTATATATCACCAGTTCTTGCTTTTTGTGCAAAAAGCATGAATATTTGCTTTATAATCAAAGATATTTAAAAATTAGAATACACATAGAAATAGCACTTAAATTCTACTTAAAAATGTCCAGCATTTGTAAATCTCAAGGGTAAACAAATCAATACAACAGGTTCTTCCTGCTCTGCTCCCCATTTGACACTGGAAATGCTTCTAGTTGTTAATAAAAGAATACAGTAAGACCTCAACATCTGCGGAAATGTTAACTACAGTTTCACTTTTCAACAGTTAGTTCAATCAGCAAAATTTAATGTTCAAAGCTTAATAAGTTTTGAACATGAAATTTGAACTAAATTTGCAAAATATATTTCAATGGAGCTGGAAAAAAAGAAAAGAAAAAGACAAAAAAAAAAAGAAAAAACAGATGTGAGTCTTTAATAATAAGTATTTTGAGCATTATATATATATATATATAATATATATATATATATATATATATATATATATTATCCTGATGAGCCATTAGTGAAACCTAGGTAGGTAGTTTTTCTGACTCCATGTCTTTTTTTGTTGTGTGTGTGTGTGCAATAATGAATCATATTTCTATAATTCTGAGAAGGACCATTTTTCTTGACTTGTTCCGACTATTGATCTTATTCTTTGAAAAAAGAATCATCATCTTTCCAGAAACTGAATGATTGTTTTTGTTGGTTTTTTTACGGCATATGAACCTTGGTGGGTCATTTAATGCTGCCTAAGTTTTGGATTCATAATGATAGTTTGGTAAAATCAAAGTATATATATATATATATATATATAGATTTTAACTATTGTTCAACTACTCATATTTTTTAATACAATCCCACTTTTTTTTATTTTTTTAAAAATGCTAGATGGTCTTATTTTGTGAAATGTTTTTCAAATTATTTGCCTTGGTAGTATTTTGTTCACATTAGATTTAAGTCTACACACTCTAGCAGTATATGTTTCACTGTAAATCCCTCTTGCCATGTAGTGCATATTGGGGATTCTATGCTCTCTAGTAAATGATGATGGGTGATGTAGATGTAGTCTATGTGAAGGTGGGTCAGTACAACCTGCTCTCTCTCTATTTTTGTTGTATTTTAAGTTCCATTCTCCAATAGTAGGTTTAATATATTTGTATTTGTGTCAAGCCTCATCTAAAAAAAAATTAGAGAAATGGTAGGTTTAATGTTTTGAAGTTTGTTATAAATGAGTGCATTCCAGTGATTTTGCCATTTTTAATGATAATTTTTTTTACAACTGTTTTATAATCAGTATATGGTATTTTTGTTTTTGTGTCTTTCATAGCTTTCTTTGCTTTTGAATCTGCGCTATCATTTCCAGGTATAGTAAGGTGGCTTGGGATCCAACAAAAGATTGTTTCTTTATTTTTGGACGTGGTATATTAACGCAAAGATATCAATAACTCTTTGATGAATCATCTTTGTTGAAAATAGTTATTGACTCAGAAACTAATAGAAAAGAAATCTGATTTAACATGACAAATCAAGAAAATAAAGGATAATAATAAATAAGATATATTTTATTTATTTATTTTTTTTTTTTTTAAGGCTATTGCAATGCAAACGTAATTGTCTTAGGTCTTCTAAATTTCAAAATATCTTCATCTTTAGAGACGTTTTAGTGAACATGGTGTTGTGTGTTCATATTTCTGGACGTTATAAACATGGTGTCACAATTTTTTGTTATTGATTTGAACAACTAAAGTCACATCTCCTCCATGTGGCGCTCAATCATGCCACATGATGCCATGTTTATATTGTCCAGAAATATGAACACACAACACCGTGTTCATATTTAAAACATCTCCGAAGATGAAGCTACTTCGAAATTGATAAGAACTTGCACAATTTCTTTTGCATTGCAATAGCCGTCAATAAATAAAGAAAAATAAAAAAATAAAAAATTATAACATACTTTATGCAATGCTTCAAGCAAATTATAAGATAAGATGTTTCTTACTTGAGAAGCCATAATGGTATTCCAAATGCTGAAATGCATGCATATGTTCAATACAAGAAGATTCTGTTGGAAAGACATGAAGACAAAGTGGACACAGGAAACCTGATACAGCAATAGGTTGAATGAATTCATTGTGTGATTCTCTCTCCTGATGTTCAGCACACAGCTTTATATCCTACAAATTAACAAAAGACAATAACATGTAAGTGTTCATTCTCTAAAGACTATTCGGTTCTGTTAACATTTTGAAATGAATTTGAAAAATGAAATAAATGATAAGTAAAATTATTGAAAAATAAATGAATAAGAAATAATGAATTAATAAGTAAATATTGAAAAATTAAATGAATTAAAAAATAAAATTAAATGAATTAATAATTAAAAATTGAAAATTAATTTTTTTTTAAGAAATTAAAAATGTATAAAAAAACAAAACGTTTTGGGTATAAAATAACCAAATAATGCTGTCAAATCCAACCAACCAAAAGTTAGGGTTGCGTATCATACACAAGAATCAAATACTAACTTTCTAGGTAATCTGAACATTAGCTACATAAATGAGAGTAACCTCCCTTTGTTTATTTCACTTTGAGGAAGCCATGTTTTGGTCAGGCATTTTCATTTCACCATAATCAATACAACTGCATGTTTTAATACAAAAATATCATAAGATATGTTAATAATAATTAAGCTCATTTCAAATAATGCGCAAGCATAATTTAGAACAATTTTATATTTTTGTGTTAAAACAGTTGTATTGATTTGAATAAATTCGTATTTTCAGTGTAGATTTACAGTGATATGAAAATGGCCGACCATAACATATGGCTTCCTCAAAGTGAAATAAACAAGGGAAGGTTACTCATTTATGTAGCTAATGTTCAGATTACCATTTTTATCTGGCTCCATGCATTCACCATATTCAGGACGGTATTTGCAAATGTAAGTAATATCTATGGTCCAAATTAACTAATGTGTAACAAACACTTATGTTTTATGCACTACAGAGAAATAGCCGCTGAAATCTGTGTTTGTTTATAATTTTGTTTCTCCTTTGCAAGCTTATTTTTGCCGCAAGCTTGTTGCATTTTCGTGTCAACATGTCCGTGTATTTGCACTAAATACTGTGTAGATGTTTTCTTATAAAACATGAACAATTAGAAATTATATTAATGAACAAGATTATCTAAACTAGAAGTAAGAATAGTTGGATCTATAAACATTTTGTTTCCCAGAGATTCCTGCCTTTATTTACGCTATGTTTTTCCATGACGGTGCCGGGCGTAAATCCAGCCAAACTAATATATTTACCATGTGATGTTTCTTGCTTTTTATTGGCAAATTAATGTAGATATTTTGCAATGCCTCCTCCTTGCTTTTATTGGCAAATTAATTTAGATATTTTACAACCCCCATCCGTGAATAATATAAACAAAATTTTCAGTTGAATGCAATAGCAAAATGTGGAGGAGCACAATCTTGCATAAAAATCACGAAACATACATTAAAGAATTGAGAAAAATGTAACAGCATATTAAAAAAAATGATAAATAAGTTTAAAAAAGGGAGTTACTTTTCAATCAACCTGTACAGTAAATAAATAAATAATTACCAGAGAAATTTAAATTTTAGTAGAAAGCAAAACCAAACCTTGAACTGCTGTCCACATTTAGGGCAGAGGTAAAACATCACAGTGTCTGGTAAAGATGAATCAAGAATGTTCTGGAAGGGATTACAAGGAGTGTGCTGAGGAGTCATCATATGGAATTCAAGATTTTCTATTGTAGACATTTTTTAATACCACAACCAATAATTGGACAGCACCTTTCTTCAGAAAGAGAATAACCAGAACTAGGACACGGACTAGAACAAGCCAAGGGATCAGATATGTATATCGGATTGGCATCAGCATTATGATGATGCAAAGAAGTGGAAGCACATAATCTCTTTGTATTATTTGGGTGGTATCCATGGAATTTTCTTTTTGCATTGTGGTAGTCACTGTGAGGATTTCGCTTAGGTTTTCTGAAATTATTGAAAATTAAATGAATTAATAATAAATAAATATTGAAAGAAAATCAAATGAATTAATAATTAAATAAATATTGAAAAAATATCAAATGAATTAATAATTAAATAAATATTGAAAAAATATCAAATGAATTAATAATTAAATAAATATTGAAAAAATATCAAATGAATTAATAATTAAATTTGAAAACTTTTTTTTTAAGAGAATTAAAAATGTATAGAAAACAAAAAGTGCTGAATACAGATTTATTGGTTATTTCCTATAACTCTAAACTAAAAAAAAGGAGAACCACTCTGAATGAATTTTATCTGTTAATTAATCTACCCATTAAACTAACCCTAAACCTACCCATCTTCTTTTTTCCTCGTAGATCAATAAATAAATAAATAATTTATAAAATTCATTAAGTGTGGTTCCCCTTTTTTAGGTTGGAGTTATAGGAAATAACCGATTTGTTTATAAAAATAAAATAAGTGATAGGAGTTATCAAGTTTAAAATAAATTCTGAATTCTCATTAATCTAGGTATACCCAAAATTCATGTGTTTTTTAAATCCACCTGATAAATTAAAATTCAACATGACTTTAAAAAATTGAATGAAACTTAACGTAATTTTTGTTGTATTCTGAAGAGGAAGGATAATAAAAATAAAAAAACATGTAAAAATTATTTGTTTTATAGTCTTTAAAACTGAAAAATTCTATAAATCAATTTCTGTATCTATCAAAATGGTGCATTTTTGCAGTTTTTTTTCTCTTTTGAAAGATGTGCTCTTTTTAATGTGATTTATTGCATCATTATAATTAAGAAATTCATAGAAAAAAATTATATGTAAGTTTAGGCTCTGCTCTTAAGAAAAAAATTAAAATAAGTGAAAATTTACAATTTTGAATTTTTTTATAAAAGTTTAAAGAAGTGGGTGGCGCTGCCATATCGAAATGTTGGTCATACCTACATCAATCTTAAAAATTGCTCCCTCCCCCTACTGGGAAATACAGATGTACTCACAGACCAGTCTATAGAGGGAGTCTCAGGATGCACCTGCCCATTGAACTAAAAGGGGTTTTGGATCAAAGTAAGTTCCTGATGCTTGAGATGCAACAGAACTGAATTGTAGAGAGAACTGTGTTACATAAGTCATAGGTAGCTTATGAATTATGTACATACTGTAGTTAGATAAATTTTGAATCAGAGTTTTGTTAGATTCAAAATTGGAGGGAGTTAAGCGGAAAATTACTGTTGAATATAATTGACAGGTAATAACCTCAATTAACATTTCTGCAAATGCATTAGATTAGAAGTGTGTGACAATTTTTCAGTTTAGTTGCGACCAGTTACTAGCCAAGAGATTATCATTGGCTCTCGAGAAGACACTGTCACCGTGCAGTCCTGTGCTGAGGTTTCTTTTTAATAAAAACTTAAAAACAACAAAGTCTGTTGATTGACCAAAATAAACATGCAGAGATACCCAGCCCAACCAGAAAGAAGAACCAGTCCGAGAAAAACAGCCCAACAAGAGAAGATGTCAGGAACAAGCAAAAGAATTAGAAAGTAAGAACTCCTCATCTCATCCCTCTACCCTGTCTTCTCTCTCTCGCCATTATATACCCGGGGTGTATAACAAGTGGTCTTGCATTAAGCTTCACCTCGTCTCACATCTTGTCACCCACCAAATACAGTTTTTAAAACTGATAGTAAAATTTAACAATTAAAAGATTAGCAAAGAAAAATTAAATTTATATTTGTATTCATTCAAATCAAACCAATCATTTTATTTATATTGAGGTTAGATAAGTAAAACTGATCAATATTTAATAACAACAGCTGGTATTTGATTTTGAATGGTTTACATAAGCACAGTCCTAAAATTTCAAATACTGACATCCTTTTCTGATATATCAATACTTCTATCAACTGCACAGATCAACAGTACACAAAAATAAATAATAATATATTTGTGGTAATGGAAATGAGTTAGAAATTATTTTTATTGTGAACAAAACTCATCTAGTTTAACTTTTATGAAATGTTGCAGAAATAAGTAAAATGTACTAAATATATATAAAAAAAATTTTTTAAAGAAATCAATCACTAAACTATTGAATGTATCAATGACCTACAATACTAACCCTTTTGGTGTGAGGAGCAACTTTGGATTTGGTTTGTTCTTATGGCATTCAACCTCAGTGGGTCATTTAATGCCATGCAAGAAATGAGAGGAAAGATTAACCCTTTTACATAGCATGACCTTTCTGAAATCAAACAAGAGGTAACGATGTTCATGAACCTTCACATAATCGGGTGACACCACATGAGGTGCCCAATGTTAGGTTCAATATAAGTACTTGGAATCTACTTGTAAAACATTACTATAACCAACGTAACATTCATTTTTCCAACATAACTTTCATTCAAGAAATGAGTTTGGTTGGTTTTCATTTTGTTTTACGGCATAATCAACCTCAAGGGGTCATTTAATGCCGATAAAGTTATACCCAATTTTTTTTTTTTTTAATTTAAAAAAACTTTTTTTAAAAAACTTTTTTTCTATTTCCATAGATAGGACCCTAACAGATACGACCACTCCGGGTCAGAGTAGATCAGGGAGCAATAGTGATGAAGGGGTGCGTGAGGAGCAATTAGTCACTCATACTTAATGCATGTAGGCAACTTTAGTCAACATTAGAAATATCAGATCTTGTGAGATATACCCTCAACTCTGAAAGTGCTATTTATTTGATATACTCCGGCCCTAAAATCTAAAAAAAATACTTTATAACTTATAAAACGTTTGTCAGAATTTTTGAGATGAGGCTTGATAATTTGTATTATTTGAATTTTTTGGACAATTGTCTTCATCTTTGATCATTATATACACAACGTTTTGGTTGATTGCCCTCAGCCTTTTTCAGGTGTTTCTCATTGAGCTCAGGAACCATGTCATAATCAGGTGCCTTCACAGAACTTCGAACCAAACCCTTAATTCAATCCACAGTGTAGACAGTTCTCATTCCATTAACCATGACCGTATAAGTGTTAAGCTATGTTAAGTATTCTATGTTAGTATCACACTTGGCCAGGATTGAACCTGCAACCTACAGATGATTGTCACTTAGAACTGACAATAGTCTGAAAAATCCAAATAATTCTAAAACTTTAGTAAAATAGTTGTTTTTAGAAGTATGACTGAATAAAAGAAAATTCTCTAAACTCACTTGTGCGATATATTTTTTTCCTTCAAAAGCATCATACTTTGATAGTTGCTCAACTCAAATTGAGTCACTTCTGTATTATACATCTTTGTGATTACAAGATTTGAAGCAAGCTTTCTTTTTTTTTTTTTTTTTGTTGATTGGTTTGAAGGCTATCACAATGCAAGTGTAAAGAAAAATGTGGTAACTATGATGTTGTTTGTTTACCTTTGATTTATTCTTAATATTTTGGATAAAGATCCCTTCGTCAGAAGATTTCAGAAAGCTAAGTCCGGAGCTGTTTTTTTTTATTCTATGGTCAAAAAGTGTATTCCAGCCATTAAATTTGTTGCCAGATGTACTACACCAAAAGAGTTAAAGGACTTAATTTTTTTTTTGAAATTGCTTATTAACGCTACATTTCAATTTGGTAGGAAATACTCACCGTTGTCAATTGAGTTACTCGATACTGTGTTATTTGTAGGACTGATTACATTCTTTATTAAATGCTTTCTGTGGGTTAGTTCAAGTAATCTCCGACTTTTCAAAGCTGAAATCTAACAAAAAATAAAAATAGTAAATTAAAAATGTTATTTAACACAAATGACAAGAGAAAGCTAAAAAAAAAATAAACAAAATAATAAAAATGAATAAAAATTGTGAAACACTTTTTGGTTATTTCCTATAACTCCAACCTAAAAAAAGGGGAACCACTGATTGATTGATAAATTATTTATTTATTAATTGATCTACTAGGAAAAAAGAACTGAGTTAGGGTTTAGGGTTAGTTTAATGGGAAAATAATGGGTAGATTAATTAACAGATAAAATTCATTCAGAGTGGTTCCCCTTTTTTAGGTTGGAGTTATAGGAAATAACCCACTTTTCTCAAATTTAAACAAAGATTTTTCTTAAATTTAAAAAAAAAAAAAAAAAAAAACATTTTTCTAATGCTTTGATTGAAACTAAATTTTCAATTTTTAGTAAAAAAAAAAAAAAAAAAATGACAATATATTAATACTCATATTCCTTAAAAGTGTGACCGTTATCATCTTGCAACACTGGTTTAAAAATGAGACCATACAAATCATCCAGGATGAAATGCAAAAATGTAAATCCCGATTATCTGGTGTTGCTTATCTGCCAAATTCTTATTTCTTATGCGTGTCATCAGCTCAGCTAAATAATTGATCATACTGTTTTTATTATAAAGAAAGAAAGGGAAGAAAAGGAAATGCTACACAGAAAATATAAAAAGAAATAGGGGAAGATAGAAAGAGGGGTGAGTATACAGAAGCAATAATCTGTTTCAATTGAACATAATGAAAAGAAGGAAGAAAGAAAAAAAAATAGAGCAAGAGAGCAATAAATGAAGATTATTATACTTTTTACTAAATAATTGACCATTCTGTTTTTATTATAAAGAAAGAAAGGAAAAAAAAAAAGGAAATGTTACACAGAAAAATACAAAAAGAAAGAGAGGGAAAAATAGAGAGAGAAGGAGTAAAAAAAAAAAAAATAAATAAATAAAAAAAAAAATTTTTAAAAAAGAGCAAGACAGAGATAAATCAAAATATTATACTATTTTAGCTCTTAAGTAAACATATCAAACATAATAATTAAATTATTACACTGTGGGATATTCACAGGTCCTACAAGTCAAGATTATCATAGTTTTACATATTGAACTATTTGCAATAGCTCTTAAGTAAACATATCAAACGTAATAATTAAATTATCATACTATGGTATATCCACAGGTCTTGCTAGTTTATATCAAATAGCTGTAAAATTTTACAATTATTTGACAATTAATATTATTTGGACTATTGTCCTAATCTTCATTGTTATCTGTACAACGTTTCGGCCGATGTGCCCTCCAGCCTTCTTAAGGTATTTCTTGTCGGACTCGGGAACCTTCTTGTTGTAATCAAAAAGAAGGTGCCAGAGTCTAACAAGAAATACCTGAAGAAGGCTGGAGGGCATATCGACTGAAACGCTGTACAGATAACAATGAAGATTAGGACAATAGTCCAAATAATACTAATCATCAAGCCTCATCTCAAAAATTAAGAGAAATATTTGAAAATTCTGATAAATTACTAACAATCTCAGCTAGTGATTACCAAATAAGCCACATCATCATCAAGCTATGATATATTACCAATAGTAAACAGATTTAGTAGTGTTTTTTTTTTTGTTTTAACATGCATTTCAAACAGTAAATCAATTCTTTGGATTAATAGAAAAGTACAAGGTCAACTGCTTTATTGCTAAATACAGATTTGTAACTAATCAACAAACAATTATGAAAACTAACTTAAATATTAAGTAAAGTTGGCCAAGTGGCCTATTGTTGGTATCAGCCGAACAGCGAGGGAGTCTATCCCCTTTTCGCTAGTACTAGACCAAGGAGATTGTTTTGCTGGGGTGGAGCGCCACACCTACCGTCAGCTCCCCACTCTACTGATGCACTGAGTTGGCGGGGACCTGTATCGAACCAAGGAACCTTGCGATTCCTAGGCCTGTTTTTTTTTAACCTTTAATGTAGTAAAAAAAGTAAAGTCGTCGGGACGGCTAATGTCGGTATCAGCCAATCAGCAGGGAGTCTATCCCCTTTTCACTTGCGCTAGACCAAGGAGATTATTTTAGCATCTGAGGTGGGCGCCAAACCTACTATCAGCTCCTTACTTTACCGCACAGATCTCTGTGCTACTCATACGCTGAGTTGGCGAGGGCCGGTATCGAACTATGAACCTTTTGTTTTTTTAGCCGAATGCTCTACCGACTGAGCTAACCTGGCCCTTTAATGAATGGGCTATATTTATAAGTAAATAGTGCTCAATATCATGGATAGAGCATTATATCTAAGTGTATATCTAACAATTATGAAAACCTTTTTCTGTTTTAAAAGGAGAGCTGCTATATAAGTTAGGGTAGCGTGGATTGGTTGATTGGTTTTACGGCATATCAACCCTTTTTGGGTCATTTAATGCCAAATGAAGTCATTTTGACAAACAAAGGGCTCAACTGGCTTACAGTGCCTGTGGTTGCTTAAGTGGTTAGAGTAGCGTGGTCATGAAGCCAAAAGTGCTTGGTTAATGACAAACTGTCAGTAACCAAGTGCTGTTGACTTCATGTCCTCATGCTACCCTAACTTATATATATAGCACCTCTCCTTTAAAACAAAAAAAGGATGTTTTTTTCATGATTGTTAGATATACACATTAGATATGCTTTATCCACAATATTGAGCACTATTTACTTATAAATATAGGACATATATACATACATATATACATGAAAGAAGAAGTGAAGTCGTCGGGGCGCCTAATGTCAGTATCAGCCAGATAGCGAGGGAGTCTATCCCCTTTTCACTTGCGCTAGACCAAGGAGATTATTTTAGGATCCGAGGTGGAGCGCCACACCTACCATCAGCTCCTCACACGCTGAGTTGGCAAGGGACAGTATCGAACCAAGAACCTTGTGATCCCTAGCCGAACACTCTACCAACTGAGCTAAATATATATATATATATATATATATTAGTTGTTGGTGGCAGTGGAGTGGCCTATCAGCTGGACAGACAATTATATATATATAATATATATATATATATATTATACTTAGCTCAGTCGGTAGAGTGTTCGGGGATCACAAGGTTCTTGGTTTGATACCGGCCCTTGCCAACTCAGAGTATGAGTAGCATAGGGATCTTGTGGTAAAGTGAGGAGCTGATAGTAGGTGTGGCGCTCCACGGATGCTAAATTTCCAAAGTATTTGTGACATTAGCACTCATAAGTGCACCACATCATATGCATGCATTGAGTACAGGTCTATGTTAAAAGGCACAATGAAGATATACAGTGTATTGAATGTAGTCAAAGTACAGTTGATTCAGCCTTTATTTTTAAACCACTATACATATTGATCCTGTATGTTTGATCATTTACTGTAATCCAGCTAAATTACACCAATGTTTACTTAGGTGTTTATATATTATCTTTATATATTAGTTTGTGCATGTGTGAATATGTTTGATTAATTGGATATATCTAAGCTGCACTTAAGTAAACCTACTGTGTTAAATGTAGGCATTCAAAATGTGTGGTCTTTACTTGGATTTAAACATCAACTGGTAGAACTAAAAAAAAAAAAAAAAAAAAAAAAAAAAAAAAAAATCAAAATTATTACATACACACACACACATTTACTGAAAAATCTCAACCTATAATGCTTTTATAACTATAATTAATGTACAGACTATTTTACATAATATATATACTGGAATATTTAAAATAGATAAGTGATAAAAATGTAAAAAAATAAAAAATAAAAAAATAAATTAGATCAAATCAAATATATACTAGATAAAAATTTAAAAAAAAAAAAATTAAAAAACCAAAAAACAAACAAAACTATGTTTTTGAAATAATTTTGATTAACTATATATTAATACTTGTGTTCCTTAATTGTACGACCATCTTGCAACTCTGGTTAAAAATGAGACCATCCAAATCGTCCAGGATGAAATGCAAAAATGTAAATCCTGATTATCTGGTGTTGCTTATCTGGCAAAGTTTTATTTCTTATGGGTGTTATCAGCTCAGCTAAATAATGAACCATACCGTTTATATTATAAAGAAAGAAAATTAAGAAAAGGGCCATGCTACACAAAAAATATCAGAAAGTGTATCAAAAGAGAGAGAGGGGGTGAGCGCACAAAAGCTATAACGCTACTCTGTTTCATTCAAACATAGTGAGAAGATGAAAAGGAAAGAAAGAAAAAAAAGAGCGAGAGTTAAATCAAGATTATTATACATTTTTGCATACTGAACAATAGCTCTTGAGTAAACATATCCAACACCCTGTATAATGAATAGGATAGCTTTTTTTTGTATTTCTTTGTTAGACAACCTAAGACTATTAAAAACTGAAGTTAATAGTGAAAAAAAAATGCAAATAAAAGAAAATTAATAACAATTGATAATGCTTCATCTAATAATAAAATTCAAGATAATTGTATTGTTTTCCCTTTTAGAATAACATTTTCTTATAAAACTCTAACTGTAGAATATATACAAGGTATGTCAGAAAAGTTCCAGTATGTCAGAAAACTTCAATGTGAGGGGCATCGTCCACTGCGAATTCCTGCCACAGAGCCAGACGATCAACCAGCATGTCTACAAAGAGATACTACGGCGTTTGCTTCATTCAGTGCTAGAGAAGAGGCGAGAGATGTAGCAGGACAACTTGTGGATCCTTCACCATGACCGCACCTGCCCACACTGCCCTGAGTATCCGAGAGTTCCTGGCCCATAAGAACATCACTGTGCTGGAGCAACCTCCCTACTCGCCTGACCTTGCACCATGTGACTTTTTTCCTCTTCCCCAAGCTCAAAGGGGTCATCAAGGGAACCCGTTTTGAGGATGCGCACAACATCAAAAAGGCCGTTACGACAGAGCTACAGAAAATGTCGGAAGAATCCTTCCAGGAGTGCATGCAAGTGTGGCAGAGAAGGATGGGAAAGTGCATTAAACCCAGGGGAATTACTTTGAAGGGGATACATTGTAGTTTATATTCGAAATAAATTTTTTTTGAGACATCAGTCCTGGAACTTTTCTGACATACCTCGTACAACAAATGGATGCTACTTTGGTATGTGATCTATGTATCAACATGATCTACAAAAGTCAAATTTTATTTTAATATGTGATCTGAATATATCATTTGTTTATCAAGGCTTAAGTAAAACATTTTTATACATTTAATAAGATTAAAATTATACAAATTTGAAAATGATTTATTAAATTTATAGGCAAAATTAAATATACATCAACCAAATAATAAAAAAAATTGTATCATTTATTATTAAGTAAAGTGGTAAAGCCTGCAAAGTGGCTTATTGTCAGTATCAGCTGAACAGCGAGGGAGTGTATCCTCTTTTCTTTTGTGCTAGACCAGGTATTTTGTTTTGCTGAGGTTGATACATTTATTTTTTTTAAATTTGACATTAGACAAATTTGAAAATTTTCTATTAAATTTATAGGTAAATCAAATATACATTAAGAATATAAAGTAGATAATAAAAAAAAAAAAAAATTATTATTAAAAGAAACTAAAATAAAGCAGGTGTTAGGGTTAGATAGATTACATACCAAATCAATTTCCTCAAACATTGATCACATACCAAAGTAACACCCAACTTATGCCTAGTAGGCAATAAAATAAAATCTAATGGCATATCAATAGAGGTGCAGGGTGTAATGGTTATCGTCATAGGAAATGGACTCAGTAACCCAAGTTCAAAACCTGGAAGATGCTGTTTACATTTCACATAAAACTAATATCCTTGGGAAAGGTATGCATCCAACTATACATATATAAAGGGCAATTGGGGTGTATGTATGTATATGAAACTACGAAAATAAAACAATTAACAATAAAGTAAATATGTATACACATTAAATATCACCAGTTCTTGCTTTTTGTGCAAAAATTATGAATCACCCCCCCCACACACACACACCACATCAATGGGGCCACCTGTTGGCCGTGGGTGGTGACCCGTGATACTTAAGGACGGAATCCTGGTGGAGTAACAGTCCATGACATGCAACTCTACACTTTGGCCCTTACTTAGACTAGATGGGCGGTCAGAGAGGTCCCCTCCGATCAATCGGCTGGTCATGTTAAGCCCTAGCACCTATATGATTGTCCCGACCCTATTACTCTTATGGCAAGCCCCAACCCTTTTTATCATATATGTGCTAGGAGGCAGTGGCTGAGGATCTTCATATCCTGGGAATGACATTAAACTGTATCTGATAGTGAGGTTCCAGTTCTGGAGGTCTCGGGAATGTAGAGCACCTTTCATCACCATTGCTCCCAGGATCACTGACCCGGAGTAGTAGTACCTCTTAGGGTCCCATCTATGGGTTAAATAGAAAATTTGTTTATAAAATTCTTCCAAACTATCGCTACGAATCTTTCAAAACTTTGCCAGCATTAATTAAAGTGTATTCTAAAGCCCCAGCCCACAGGGCTAGGAATTGTCAACAAATGCAGAGAGAAATGAAAGAGTGTCATACATATGTTACAAATGTTATTTTATAAGTGAATCAATTAAACAATCAAAAAGGTTATTAATAGTAGTTTAGTCACTTAAAGGTGCACATGAGAGAATATATAATCAATCATTTATCAATAAGAATGTGTCTATTTAAATGGATACAATTCAATAAGTCTTGGTATTAATCAGGAAAATAATAAATACTAATAAAGTCAAACTAGGGTTTTGATTTGTTTTTGTCATAAAAATACGAGAATGTAATTCGGAAAGTAGTATTTGTCCATTAATGGGATTAACTCTTTGCCTACCAAATTCCCCCCATCCTACGGCTGTACCAAATTTTCTTGGTATTTTTTAAACTTTATAATGGGATATTTCAAAGTTCACTATTTATTCACCTCAGAACTAATTCTCATCAAAGTCCAATTATTACCAAGCAACAGCTGGTGGTAGTGAATGTGTGTGTGTATATATATATATATATATATATATATATATATATATATATATATATATATATACACTTTTTTTTATTTTCATAGTTTCTTCCGAAACAGATACATACATACATACAACACAAACAAACTGCCCATATATGTATAGATGGTTATTTTCAGCAACAGATTTGAATTTCCCAATTAAAAAAAATAATAATGATAATAAAAACAATAATGTTGCTACATAGTAATTTACTCTAAAAATTGTACTTTATGTCACTTGAGATATAATTTAGAATATAATAAAAACAATACTAACTCGTCTTGAAGCTTCTTGGTGATTATGCTCAAAGCGGACATGCACAGATTCAAGTAAAGAATGTGTTGGTGTACTGTTTATTATTGGTTCAATGTTCTGAAATGAAAATAAAATGATACAGAATTAAGATACAGAAAAAAAAAAAAAAAACAACAAAAAAACAATTAAAATTAAAGCGGATAAAAAAAATTAAAAAATTTGAGATACTGCAATCTGAACCAATTTATGTCAGCATAGAGATACATTGTTAGCTTTAAATAGTTAAAGGCAAATAAACTGATGTGTTTATGAGTGGAATTCAGTACTTTCCAACATCAGTAAGTATTGTTTAAAATAAAAAAAAAGAAAAAAGAAAAAAAAGAAAAAAAAGAAAAAAAAAAAAAAAAAAGAATGAAATAATCTAAATCTACTGAGTTTGGTTTATTCTCTATACCAGGAGTCAGTAACCAGCCCACGGGCCACATATGGCCCTTGAGTGGTTTTCGTCAGACCCGCCAACTTAACAGCTGGACTAACTATCCAATTAGTATCAAATAGAAATACAGTAGTTCCATTCAGGTTAACCCATTAAAGGCCAGAGGTAAAGATTTTTTTTAAATTTAAACCTTAAAAAAAAAAAAAAAAAAAAAAAAAAAAAACCCAGGTTTTTGGACAGGGCAGTTTGAGTCCAAGAAAATTTATTTGCATTATATTTAATACCATGGCCCTTCATCGAGACTCTGCATAGCCAATTGGCCCCTGCCCTCCAAAAGGTTGTCAACCACTGCTCTATACAATATATGAGGGAGATTCAAAATAAAATACATAAATGAAACAGAATAAAAATAGCAAAAACACTGAAACTTTATTAAAAGTTATAAACATTGTTCAATTTTTCGAAAAATAAAAAAAAGCAAGACACTCCCAGATTTTTTAAAGCAATCATTTACAGTAATAACCTTTTATTTATGTAATAATATAATTATGTCCATAGGGAGAAATACATGGTGTAATGGTCACAATGACATGAGTTCAAATCTTGGATGAGGCTGTTTATATTGCCATTGCGCTAATGACCCTGGGAAAGATATACATCCAACTATTCTCCCTCCAGCTATGGGTAAATAGTAGGGCAGACTGGGTTCTTGGCATGGCAACTGGTATAGGAGAAGGAAAACTGAATTCGAATCTATTAAACTCTGCTTAATAAATTGACCTTATATCACATCCTTTTTATTCAGAGGGGTTGTGAGATATATATATATATATATAATATTATATATATATATAAAAGAGTCGAATCTTAGCCCTGAAGAGCACTAAGCAAAACTTTTAGTAGGTTTATCCGACTCATTATATATATATATATATATATATATATATATATATATTTGGGTACACAACCAATAGTTTAGATACCTTTTATTGGATACCAAATATGCTATAATCAGACATTGCTCAATTTAGGGCTAGCTTAACTTTAATTTTCATTTGATTACAGACCCCCCCCCCCAAAAAAAACAAAAAAAAAAACAACAACAACAACAACTTATGTTTGGTTTATTTGTTTAATCGCCTATCAATCTCTTATTTAATGCTGGTATTTTATATAACTATTTGTATAGTAATATGGTTTAAAGTATTCCTATAATAATACAAGTAATTTTTCAAATATCTATTTGACCCATATATGGAACTCTTACAGGTACTATGACTCCAGGTCAGAGTGGACCTGGGAGTAATAACAATGATGGGGCACTCCACACTTTAAAGAACTCCAGAACTGGAGCATCAAACACAGATATCGTTTTGTCTCCTACCCAGGACACCCTTTGCTGGGGCTGGGGTGGAGGATGGGAGTCTTACCCCTATAGGGGGATACAGTCAACATATTCTAAGTCCTACAAACATGGCTGATTTTATATTTGTATTTTACAGTGTCAAAAAAGGTCCAGAATTAGTATAAACACTGGAAAATGATAAATATCAAATATTAATATTCTTGTTCCTTAATTGTACAGTCGTTATCATCTCGCAACAACCTCTGGTTAAAACTGAGACTGTCCAAATTATCCAAGATGAAATGCAAAAATGTAAATCCTGATTATCTGGTGTTGCTTATCTGCTGAATTCTTATTACCTATTATGAGTGTCATCACCTCAGATAAATAATGGACCAGTTCAGTTTTTATTATGAAGAATGAAAGGAAAGAAAAAGAACATGCTACACAGAAAAAATATAAGAAAGGAAGAAAGAGTAAGAGAAAGATAGAGAAAAGGCGAGCTAATCTGTTTCAATCAAACATAATGAAAAGGTGAAAAGAAGGAAAGAAAGAAAGAGAGTGAGATTAAATCAAGATTATTATACTTTTTACATGTTGGAACATATTGCAATAGCTCTTAAGTAAATATATCAAATGTGGTAATAATTAAATTATCAGACGTGGTTATCGCACAGTCCTGCTAGTATCAAATTAAAGAGCTATGTTCCTTGGCAAAAATCTTTATAACACATTCATTTGTTTGATAAACAAATTAGAGACCCAATTAAAAGTGCAGTAAGGGTAACTGAAGCCAAACTTTTTTAGAGCTTATTTTACCCATGCAGATATCATTGAGGAATGAGAAAAATTCTCTTGTTCCACAATAGATACCTAAAAAACGTTTGGCTTCACGTTACTCTTACTGCACTTTTAATTGGGAATAGATGTAATAAGACACTGATAGAAAATAAAACTAATACCCTAAAAAATATATGTCTGAAATTAATCAAGTTTAAATGTAAGGATCTTACAACTGGATTGGAAGGGAGTCTCTGAGGTGTAATAGCGAATGTGTGGACTGTGAATTATTGTAAGCATGTTTGAACTCCAGTCACACTATTACGTTCACTTTTTGGATTAATACCTTGGGAAAGGTATGAAACCTCCCAGTTATGGGTTAAATAGTATCACTACTGTTCTTCTACATTTTTCTTAGACCCTAACAGGTACTACCACTCCGGGTCAGAAGTGGACATGGGAGCAATGGTGATGAAGGGGTATTCCACACTTCCCAGGGCAATAGGGTCAGGACAACTAATAGGTGCTAGAGCTTGACATGACCAGCCAATTGAACCTTATTTGGGCTAGACGGACAGTCGTAGAGGCCCCCTCTACGACTGTCCGTCTAGCCCAAATAAGGGCCAAAGTGAGTGTTGCATGTCATGGACTGCTCAGCCACCAGGTTCCATCCTTAAGCATCATGGGTCGCCACCCATGGCCAACAAGTGGCCCTATTGAGTTTTTTTTACCCTTTTGCAGATATACAGTTGGTGTATTCTACAGGCACAATCCAACAGCGTGGACACTGAGTTGGTGAGGGTATCGAACCTGAACTTTATGGTTCCTAGGCAGATGCTCTACCAAGGTAAAAGTTGGCATCCTCCTTCAGAGTGTTGCAATTTTTATTTTCCATCCGCCTATTTAGGTATTGATTGATTTGAAATTATCAGGTCAAACATAAATTCAATTAACACACCCTTCCCATGATTCTCTGCTAATCAATTATTTCCCATGATTCTCTGCTAATCAATTATTTCCCACTTTAATTTGCCAACTATTCTGATGCCATTTGCCAAAATAATTGTTTAATGATTGAAGAAATCTTTATTTAAAAATTTTTTTTTTTTTTTTATATACTACTTATCTATCCTTAATTATAATTGACCAAAAACTTAACATTATTTTATTCTCGGGTAATCATAAAATTAAATCTAAAATTATTTTTTTCTAAAATTTTACAAAAATTCTTTTGTTGCACGAGGAAAATATACAATTATCATTTGTCTGTGTTACTGCCCACACAAATCAGAATGAAAATTAAATTTGTATCTCGAATTGTAATCTCATATATACAAATATCAACTCATATATAAAACACCACTATATTATTATATAAAAATGTGCACGTGTGATGTAATACGAAAATTGCATTGTTATACTAATGAGACATGTTAGGTACTTTCTAAAAAATAAAAAAAAATTTTAAAAAAAAAAAAAAAACAGCAATTTTTGGGATGGATTTATGACATTTTAGTTTATTTCAATGGAAAAAATTGAGTTGATATATGAGGAAACCTAGTTACGAGCAGAACGAATTAAACTCGTAAGTCAAGGTATATAATTTTATGACTACAGTGAAGAAAGCCCCTCCCCTCCCCAAAAAAAAAAAAAAAACCCCACATAATCCAATTTGTAAATTAGAAATATTACAGGTACCTGGAAAGAAAAGGTGAATCATCCGTACAGAAAACAAAACAAAAAAACAACCTGCACCAAAATACAGCAAAAAAAAAAAAAAAAAAAAGCAAACTAAAGAGTCGACTAAACTAATATGTAAAAAGTGCTCTCTATATATATTTACCAACCCCTCCGCACGAGCAGGATGCGACACAAGGTCAATTTCTTAAGCGGAGTTTAACAGGTTTGAATTCAGAGTTTTCCTTCTCCTAGACCGGTTGCCTAACCAAGGTTAAAGAGCCAGTCTGCCCTACTATTTGCCCATAGCTGGAGGGAGAGTAGAATTCATTACCTTTCCCAAGGGTATTAGCGCTAAGTGTAATGCAATTACCCCATCCAGGATTTGAACTCTGAGCGACGAGTCCATTTCCCATGACTTTAACCATTACACCACGCGCTTCCTAAAAGTGCTCTATATATCAATAGGTAAATCACCAGGTTTGTTGGTGTCAGGATGATTCTAAGGTGGTCCTTTTTAATCAATGGAATGTTAAAGTTGGTTTGGTCCAATTTGAGAGCTCAATGATTTTGTACAGAGCAATATATTTGGTAAAGAAAAAAGCTTAAGAATTTGTCATATTAGCAGTGACATATGGATAGAAAAGATCAGTGATGCTGATATAGTGTTTTGATTTAAGTGCATCCTGTGACACACATATTTGCTTTGAATGAGTCCCTAGGAAAAGATTCTTAATAGATTGTAGGGTTTTTATTTATGATCTGGGGAAACAACTAAAGCCATCTACCTTGTAACCTATGTGGTGTAATTCATTTCTAACAAACTATTGAAATGTATTACAGTTAGCTTGAAATGGTGAGGGAAGAAAAAAGAAAAACACTAGGATGCATGGATATGATTTTACTGGCGTCCTTTTAGATTTTTATGTGTCAAGGACGCAGGATGTGTACCTATCAGCATCTCTGGAAATATATCTATAACTGCTAGTTATGACCGATTTTTAAGCCTTTTTCTTTACCACGTGTGTGTGTATGTGTGTGTTTGTGTGTGTGTGTGTGTGTTGGTTAATAATCTGATTATTTATGACAGGAAGTATATTAATAGAAATATAAACTTAGAATGACCAAACAGTTGTAAGGAAATTATGACAATATAGCATTAATACAAAGAGAGAAACATTTGCGGATTTTCAAAATATATGTAAAATAAGACAGGGAGATCATTGTTATTTTCTTTGTTTTGGTATATTATAGATAAGAAGTGAATGACATTACTACAAAGAATTTCAAACCTGGGATATACAAATACCAGAATGCTGATTGGTATAGAACAATCATCTTGTTGCTGCTACAAAAATCTCAGCTTAAATCATTTTAAATAATTCTATCAGCTGCGTACAAATCTCACACAGCAAGAGTACCAAGCTGTTTTCTCAAATGCTTTTGGGAATAATAGAAAGAGAAAGACAAAGAAAAAGAAAAAGGGTAGCGGATGATGATGAGGAAACTATCCTAAAATTTATTTTTGGTTAAGCATCTAACACTGAAATCACCGATTTTGTCAATTTAAAAAAAAATTTTTGTTCCAGAATTCAGATGAAAGACAACTAATATCTGGAACTGTGGGGGTGAGGCATGTTATTTCAGGAATCAGGCAAGGTGTTGGGCAATGTTCGTCAATACCTGGCAGCAAGCCTAAAGCATAAAAAAAAGGAAAAGAAAAAAAAAGGAAAAGAAGAAAAGTTATTCTGACTACCGTGACCTACATTTCAAGAAGCAATTTTGCTTGTGTACCCACCCTCAACCTCCTAACATGCCTTCCAAATATATTCCTACCCAACATATCTGCTGCTATGCATTCTGCCACACAAAGATTCTATCCTTTAAGAAAAAAGGTCCCAGTTCTTAACTGAATTTGCCGTTTGAGAATTTCTTTTTTTTTTTACTGAACTGAAAAGATCAGGTATAATTTAATTCTAGGAAAATAGTTAAAAAGTAAATTTGGTATCATAAAAAAAGTTATAAATAATAAATATACCTATTTTGATGCACTCTTATTTAGTTATTTATTATACATATATAAAGGGCAGTTAGTGTGTATATATGTCCGGATGAAACTATGAAAATAAAACAATTAACAACAAGTAAATATATATACACATTAAATATCACCAGTTCTTGCTTTTTGTGCAAAAATTATGATTTGATTCATATTGGAAGATATTTAAAAATAAATATACATAGAAATAGCATTGATATTCTACTTAAAAATGTCCAGCATTTGTAAATCTCAAAGTAAACAAGTCAATAGATCAGGTATTTTTGCCCTCCCTCCCTCCTCTACCCAGGCGACACTGGATAGCCGCTTCTATTCTTTTAAAATTACAGTACAATTGTACAGTGCAATGATGAAATGTAATTTAAAAAGTTTTTTTTTCTTCTGTTTTTTTCATGATCAAGAAAACTAATTGGATAAATTTATATAAAATCTAAAAGCAAAAACTTCCGAATTTAATAATTTAATAAATCTATTAGCATTATTACTATTTAATTATTTATACAGTAAAAGATATTATTGTAGCAATGATATTAGGAGGGGGAGTCAAAAAGTAATGCCACTTTCTTTATTTCATGTGAATTTTTTTATAAAACTAAGACCTACATTGAGACCCTAATGAGATCAGAGCAAGAATCCGACAAGTAAGACCCAACTTGCCAATGACAATGTCCTCCTTCTGCATGACAATTCTCAACCACACACAAGCATCAGGACAAGGAGAAAATCGCCTCATTCAGTGTGGACACTTTACCGCATCCTCCATACTCACCAAATTTAGCACTTCAGACTATCATCTTTTCGGCCCCATGAAAGAGGGTTTGAGAAGCAAACATTATTCAGTGACGATGAAGTGAAATCTGTAGTGAAGAAGTGGCTCAAAGAACAGTCAACAGATTTTCTGGGGCAGGGATACATGCTCTCATTCAAAGGTGGAACATAGCTATGAGATATGTGATCCACAGAGGACCAGCTCATTTTGATGTATGACACAGGTTCCTGTGTTGGTAATTATACCATCCTAAAACAAAAGGCATTACTTTTTGACTCACCCTCGTAATTCTATTTTTTTTCCATCTTTAATTTCTTTTGTTGTATTTTCTTTCATTTTTTCTTTCTTTCTTCTTTTTTTAAATGAACTTATCAAGAAACAGTACAAATAGACATAATAAAGCAAAAGCTCATTTTACCTCGATTTTCTCTTTAATATCTCTGATCTATGCTGTTCCTCATTGCCATAGACTAATGGTCTGAGTGAGTTGTGATTTATTTGAACTGACTGCACCATGGGCACTCATTTTGAAACAAAAAACAATTCAGCACTGTTTTATTTACTAAAAGAATGTACAGAGATGCAAATTGATTCAGAGCACGTAGCCCTAGAAGTTTTGGAGCGTGGACAGAAATGATGGTCTTCTATTTTTGTCGAATGAGTTGTGATTAAAAGAATTAAAAAAGAATATATAATTATAAAATCGAATTAAAACAAAAATAAGTCAAAATGTAATAATAATGGGCTGATAATGCTTCATCTAAAAGTATGTATAAATAGATAAATAAATATGAAGATATGTATTAATACTACAAATATATGCATCCTCCGTGTGAAAGTATCTAAGTTTTAATGTAATAAAATATATTAAATTAGAAAAGTTAATGAAACTAAATAAGAATGCAGATAAAAAGATTTGAAACAGAGTAGGGAGTATAATCGAAAATAGAATAAATGAGACTTATTCTTCCATCACTCCCATCTTTCATTGCTAAATTTTCCTAATTTAACTATTTATTTAAAATAGGTGGTAAAGAATAAAAATAGTTATTTTTTCTTGTTAATCAATTTCTTTTAAGATTTATCCCTGAGATTTTTGCTCATATTCATTAAAACCAAACAATTAGAAATCATAATACAAGCACATAATTATTAAAATAACATTTTTAATATCAATATGCAAATTAGCCTTCCTGTTAACACGGTAACCCACTACTTTGTTTTATATATAAATTACAATTGCATGTTTATTAGTATGTAGATATAGTCAACAATAATAATAATGTAAAACAATTTTATTGATAATTGAGTTTAAATAAAAAATAAAATCATGGAGAATGTGATGTAAATAACTAAGGGAATTGTGGCTTGAGTAGTGATTATGGTTTCGGTTACAGACAGAAAAACACACAATCTCCATTAGAATAAGAAATTCATAAGCAGAGATGCTAATAGGTACACGTCCTGTGTCCCCGATGCACAAAAATCTAAAAGGACGCAGTAAAATCGCAACCATGCGTCCTAGTGTTTTTTTTTTCTTCCCTCACAATTTTAAACTAAATGTAATATATTTCAATAGTTTCTTACAAATGAATTACACGGATAGGTTACAAGGGTAGGAGTTAGACATCTTAGTTGGGACCCATAAATTTTCCCAGGGACTCATTCAAAGCAAATATGTGTCCCAGGATGCACTAAATCAAAAAGCTATCAGCATCACTGCATAAGAGCTACAGTAACAAATAACAAAATCACTTTAGTTATTTTTCAGCCTGAGACAAGTGTTTTAGTACACTTACACTATAGGATTGTTTGTGCTGTGCTTGTTTCCGAAAATCATGTAAGGACACACCTTTAAAAACAACTGATCTGCTGTATCTGCGCTGTAACAGCATGTATCAAATGAGTTACAATTGGAGTTGTTGCATCAATGGATTGGGTTTCCCCTCTTGTTAAACAACGCATTGATATTAATTGATTATTTCAGACATTTTTTTTTTATATTTTTGTTTGTTGACATAAAGTGGAAACTATCAATCATTTATGTTCAATTCTTTCATGCACCACAAGTCAGTAATGGAAATCTACCTCGAGCCAGGAGTATTTTTTTTCCTTTTTAAAAAATTTTTTTTTTAAATATTTTTTTTCTTCAACTTAATTTCCGTCAATAATTAATGATTGATTGCATATATAATCATTTATTTGTGCTCAGTTCATGCAGACTTGTATAGATCAGAGATGCTGATGGTAGGAGGCTGTATACCTGACGCACAAAATCTAAAACGACGCAGTAAAATCGTATCCATGCGTCCCAGTATTTTTCTTTTTTCACCATTTCAAGCTAACTGTAAATACATTACAATAGTTTCTTAGAAACCAATTACACAGGATAGGTTACAAGTAGGAGTTAGATAGCTTTAGTTGGACCCATAAATTTTTCCAGGGACTCATTCAAGCAAATATGTGCATTCCAGGATGCACTAAATCAAAAAGCTATCAACATCACTGATAGATGGAACATGAAATAACAGTGGATATTATTTTAACTTTATGTTTCTGTTTCTTTGATAATCTAGCAAATAAACTTGTGCCAATGTTTCAATACTAAAAACAACTAAAATAAACATAAGTGCATTTTGGTGAGTTGATTGATTTCAATGGCATGTCAACCTGTCTAAGATTATTTGATGCCTAAAGTCCAACCCCTTCTCACTGTGGCAAAAATGGTAGTGTCAGAGCTATGCTGTCCAGAACTCAAGTCTGATAAGGCCCCCCATGGTGGATTTGTCTGTCATCCAGTTGTATTTGGGCTATGAACTGGCTAGAGAGGCTCTCGTGAAAATCCAAAAGAGCATTTCCACTATCATCAGGAATCAGCGGCTTTTGGGCATACTTGTCACCACTTCTGTGGAAAATTTGTGACAAACATGGGCATCTCTTTCCCCTGACTGGGATATGCATGTGGGGTTTGGGGACCGCTTGTGAATTTCCTATTCCCTTGTTGCTCTTTTTATGAATTCACTATATTGTTTCATTTAGGATACAATGAATTTGTTGGATTTAGCCGGCTCAATTTATCCAGGGTGAATGCCGTCACAACAACAACAACATTTTATGTAGCCTAAAGGTTAGAGAATCACATTTCCATTTACATTTTTTATGTTGTTGCTTTTTAAGAGTTTTTTTTCCTTCTTCCTTGGATTTGTGTTTTTCCAATATATCTTCAAATAAAAATGATATAAACAAAGCATTCATAAATATGTATCAGCATGTCTTTCTGAATACCAAGTCATCAGATTAGAGGGAAAAAGTATATTTTGAAAAAAAAAAAAAAAAAACACTTTATTTTTTTTTATTTTTTATTATTCAGACATTGTCATCTTTATTGTTATCAACTCAATGTTTCGGCCAATGTTCCTTCCAGGTATTTCTTGTCAAACTCAGGAACCATCTTTTTGAACTAGGAACTTTGAAAGTTTCTGAGTCCGATAAGAAATACCTGAACAAAAGCCAGAGGGCACATCGGCTGAAACATTGTAGATAACAATAAAGATAGGAGAAATGTCCGAATTATCAAGTCTCATCTAAAAATTCAGAGAAATATGATGTTTTTATATCAGTGTTTTTCTTCCTAGTGGCTCAATTTGGTGTCAATATAATTCCAGGCCCACATAAGCAAAAATAGAAATTCCATTTAATAGGAAATACACTTTATTTACAAATGCAAAATTTAGTAGAAAACATAAATCCTGACTAATAAATACATTACTCCTGGTGTCTATCAGTTTGACAAATTGAACTATCAGATATAAAGCAATCCAGGTTCACCCGGATCTGGAGTGTAGTACCTGTTAGGGTCCCATCTGGGTTAAATAGAAAAAAACAAATATATGTGTCTGAATTTATACTTCAGATTCTTGAAATTATATAGAATTCTTTTTTTAAGTTAGTTTTTTTTTTTTCTTTTTGCAAATTATAAATTTCATTAATGAAGAAATAGGTTTTCATCCTCTTTTGTTATACCTTATATACTAAGACATCAACACCAACACATGGGAGGTTGGTGCAGACACCAAGCGACCTGGCACCTCCTTGTCAGACAGGGCATGAAAAGGAGTGAAAAAGAGAGGAAGAAGCTGCCACAGCAAAGAGAGCCAGATGGAAGGAAAGACAACAACAACCCCAGCATGCATCACTGTTTGTATGCAGTCAATGCATCAGAGATTGCCATTCAAAAATTGGCCTGTTCAGCCACTCACGCAGATGCAGTTAAGGGAGAGAAAGAAAAAAAAAGAAAAAGAAATTGGACACTACTCCATTGTCTTTAGCAGACAGAAAGATGCCAACACATAAGTGAAACAAAGAATGAACAGGACATATTCAATTGTCTAAATAAAATCTGGAATATTTCATTTACTATCTCAGAGATGCTGATAGGGTACGCATCTGCATCCCTGCGCAAAAATATAAAAGGACATAGTAAAATCATATCCATGCATCCCAGTGTTTTTCTTTTTTCTTCCCTCACCATTTCAAGCTAACTATAAATACATTTCAATAGTTCTTAGAAATGAATTACACAGGATAGTTACAAGGTAGGAGTTAGACAGCTTTAGTTGTTTACCCAGATCATAAATAAAAAACTCTTCAATTTATTAAAAACTTTAGTTGGGACCATTAATTTTCCCGGGGACTCATTCAAAGCAAATATGTGCTTTCCCAGGACGCATTAAAATAAAAAGCTATCAGCATCACTGCTATCTATTTATCAAAACTCTTTTTCATTTCACAAAGTCAATACTAATAAAATCAGCTTTTAAAAAAAATCAATATTTAGATACTTCAAAGTTGTAATGGACTAAACTCATAATTGCAAAAATTTGCTGTAAAAATTTTGCCAATGGCTTAGAACATAACAGCCAACCCCAAAACCCCACCCCCACGTGGAGAATGCACATAAAGATGATCACTATAAAGGTTATCTATATGAAGAAATTCAGTAATTGTTTTGCTCAGTTGTATGCCTTTTAGACACAAACAGTTGGACCTTGAAAGCTGAAAATTAGTCTATAAAGGCAACTTGACATTAGGATGAACATGGGATAGATTATGATGATCTTTGAGGTCACTAGAGGTCAAGTTAGGATCCAAACTGTTATTTCCATCCAAATAGAAAGAGATAAGTTTACTATGAAAAGAATTGTTCTAGTGTCTTTAGAAAATTTTTTTTTTGCATCATCAGTGATGTTCTTTAGTTCATAAGGAGTTTTGGGTCTCTCAACATCCAACCCCCTTGCTAAAGTGTCTCAGCCGAGATTGGATGCAGACTGTGATGTGATCAATGTAGTCACTCTCAGCCAATAAATGGCTTCAGGTTTTGTCCTTTATACATGTGGTCAGGTTGTGATTAGACCAACGAGCAATTATTTCTGGTCTTCAATGTTGGTAACTTTACCTATAAATATGTTGTCTGTTAGTGTATTAGTTTCAACCTTTTTCATATAGCTTTACTGTGACTGATGGTTTTAACATCATTTTGCTATGTTTTTAATTTTGCTTTTCTTTTTTCTTTTTTCCATTCTTGTTCCAGAAATGAAGACTTCTTGTTCCAGAGGTATCAGCATAAAAAAAAAAAAAAAAATTCTTTGCATTTTGTCAGAATACTTTCTATTTTAAAATGTGTTAGCATTTACTGAATGCCTTAATTTTCCACACCAGATATCCCAATCAGTAAACTGAGAAGATACACTAAAGTGTCAAGGCATCCCATCATGATGTAATGTTTACCAAGCTAGTCTCGCAGATCCATCTATCTATACATATATAAAGGGCAGTAAGTTGTGTGTATGAATGTCCTGGAGGAAACTATGAAAATAAAACAATTGATAACCAAATAAATCTATATACACATTCACTATCACCAGAGCTTGGTTTTTACGTCAAAATAACAAAGATTTTATTTATATTTGTGAAGATATTTAAAAATTAGAATTTGAATAGTAAAAGAAGGGAAAGTCATTGATGGTATTCATGATTAAAATATAAACAAATCAATTATGGAAGACAAAAAAAAAAGTCAATGGATCTGCAAAACTACCTTTTTTATTCCCCCCCTCTACCCAAGCAATGTCTTCTAGTTACTACTAAATAGGAGTTTGATCCTCACTGGATGACCCATACTTTTGACCTTGTGTCACATCTTACCTGTGCTGAACGGGTGGATAAATACCTACACTGAGGAATCATAACCAGCCACAGAACTTACAACACTCCACCTTGTCATACAATATGTTCACAAGCAAGTAGATTGATTAATTGAATGATTTTAAAAGCATGACAACCCATCTGGGGTTATTTAATACTTAGAGTTAATTGAATTACGTACTTTGTACATTTATAATCATATTTTGTGTCTAGTTTTTTTTATAAGAGTTTTTTTCCCAGTTATGTGATATCAATTTTTTGTTTTGTTTTACGGCATATCAACCTCAGTGGGTTATTTAATGCCGACAAAGTTTTGAAATAAATCAATTCTTAATGGATAATACATTTTTTTATGAATACATTTTTCTATTTAACCCATAGATGGGACCCTAACAGGTACTACCACTCGGGCCAGAGTGGACCAGGGAGCAATGGTGATGAAGGGGTGCTCCACCTTCCCCAACCTCCAAACTGGAACCTCACCATCAGATAGAGTTTAATGTCATTCCCAGGACATGTAGACCCACAGCCACCGCCTTCTAGCACCCATATGATAAAAACGGATTGGGGCTTGCCATAAGGGCAATAGGGTTGGGAAAATCATATAGGTGCTAAGGCTTGACGTGACCAGCCGATTGATCGGAGTGGGCCTCTCCGACCGGCGGATAGGGCCAAAGTGGAGTATTGCAAGTCATAAACTGCTCATCCACCTGGTTCTATCCATGTGATATCAAGTATTCCTATCTAATACTAATAATTTATACACAATTTTATGGTTTCAAATAACTATTTCTATTTAATAATAATCATTTGTTTGCAACACAATTATATGGTTTTAAGTAACAAATAATAATAATCCTAATTAACAATTATAGCTTCAAAAAACTATTCTTAATATAAATAATCTATACACAGTTATATTATATCAAGTATTCCTATCCAATATAAATAATTTTTAAACAGACATAGTTGGGACCTAACATATACTACCACTCTGGGTCTGAGTGGACCTGGAATAATGACTAGAAAGGGTGACTACACACTCCCCAGTGCTCCAGAACTGGAGCTTCACCACCAGATACAATTTAGTGTCATACCCAAGTCACCCACCCCATTTTTAGGAGCATGTGTGTGGGTGTAGGGGATATAAATAGCAAAGAAGACTGGGCTCTTTAACCATGGTTAGGTAACCAGTCTAGGAGAAGGAAACTCTAAATTCAAACCTGTTAAACTCTACCTAAAAAATTGACGTTGTGTCACGTCCTTCTTGTGCGGAGGGGTTGGTAAATATGTACATACACCATTGATACCTTTCAGTGGTTGTTTTGTTTGTTAACTCATCAATAAACGCCAGACTTAGAGATGAGATACAGTAGTTTCCTAACTGAACTGTTTGATCCTGGCCATTGGCCCACTTTTGGAATTATCTGCCAGCATCTTGTGAGAGACACCGTTGACCCATGTTTGGTTCATCTGCCATGTCTCACACCCACCACACTGCTACCTATGTTTTCAGGTATTACACGCCCATATAGCATGTAGGTTACTCTGCCTTGAACTATTGTCCAAGAAGAGGAGAAAAAAAAGTAAAAAAAAAAAAAAACATACACACCAACCGCCCTTTATATATAGATAGATAAAAAAGCTCTACAATATAAAAATCAATCAAACCATCTGTTGAATTAGTTTAGGAAACAGATCAATAATCAAAATCATTGAGTCAACCAATCAATGACAGAGCAAATTAAGAGAGTGTGACAAATAAGCACTTGGTATAAAAAGGGATTAACTTTTCTTAGCAGACACAGAAAGACTAGGCATTTATCTTTGGTTTTTAAACGGCACAAATAGAACCTAAACAATCGACTTAGCTTTTTTTTGCACACAAGTTCTTTCATTATGCAATAATATCATTAAGTGGGTATTTTGTTACTTTGCTTTGCTCCGCTCTTGCCCACCATTCCGGTCATGCCGCCGGGGATGGAAGATGACAAACATTGATAACCTTTTAAAAAAATCAGGATTTATCAACAGTTAGTAGTACCTCACTTGGAACGGATGTGCCAACACCACCTCCAGAAGGGTGCCCAACTGGAAATGGCTCTGTGCAATCGGGACAGCTTTCAAAGATGGAGATTGTAAGCACTGCAGAGTTGCATGAGTAAGGAATGAGCGAGGAGTGCTTTACCACTTCTGTAAAATGGGTCCCTAAAAAAAGCAAAGTTTGTTGTGTTTGATGCTGCATTCCATATAAAGGAAAATGTTGGTTGCTCACTTTGTTTAATGGTTAAGTAAATGTTTTTTCTTTTTTTTTTCATTTAGTTACATATAATTTCATATCTTATTATAATGGAAATTGTCTGTTTTCTTGAACTGAAAACATATCACTACTCAGTCACAATTCCCTTAGTTATTTATGTAACATTCTCCATGATTTTATTCTTTATTTTAAACCTCCATTTGATTTTTAATTCTTTATAAACCTCAATTATTAATAAAATTGTATTTACTATTATTAATACATTGTAACTATAGTCTAACATCTACCAATAACATTACCTAGCAATTATTCGATATTAATATATATACAACAATTGAATTAATACAGTTAATAACAGGTCAAGCAGTGAACGAGATGCGCATGCGAATTGCAATTGTAATTATTAAAAATGCTTGGTTAATAAATAATCTTTAATATTTATTATTTCTTAATTGTTGGTTTTATTCTTATATTGAATAATAAACTAGCTTTTATTTCTCCCTAATTCCTAATTTATTCAATATTAAGTATGTTTTAAATAGGTGTAGACATTTAGCAATGAAAGACAGGCTAGTATATGAAGAAGAGTAAGTTTCAGTTTAGTTCAATCTCTTCGATTTTGATACCCCACATTCCACATTCTGAAATCTTTGTTATCTGCATTCCTTATTTTGTTTAAATTTAGTTCTTTCTAATTAAAGCTATATTATGATTAAAACTCTAATATACTTTGCACTTGTTGAGAGGGTGCATATATTTGCTAATTCAAATCAATTACTTATATGTATAAAATAACAAATCATGTGACTTGGTTATGAGCTCTGCTTTCATTTGACCATGTATAGAACCACAAAACTTTTATAGTCAATCCACAATGTGTGAATATATATATTACAGACAATCTTTCTTTATATATAAACTCTCAACATAATTATGCACCTGAAAATGTATAAGACTAGCTATGGGCCCGGTAGCTCAGTTCAGTAGAGCGTTCGGCTAGAAACCATAAGGTTCCTAGTTCGATACCGGTCCTCGCCAAATCAGCAGTATGAGTCGCAAGGAATTGTGCGAGTAGAGTAAGAGCTGATTTCGAAATGCGCGTTATGGAGGTGTGGCGCCCACCTCAGACGGCCAAACAATCTCCTTGGGTCTCGCACTATTGAAAAGGGGATAGACTCCATCGCTGACTGGCTGATACTGACTTTAGAATGGTGTATACTGATTTAGGCCGCACCCGATTATGACTTACTTTTTTTTGTACTAGCCAGGAATATGCGCCCTTGGGGCATAAGTCATTTTTAATTCCAATGTAATGAAATATACTTAAAATTATAAAGTTATAAAGACTGACGAAAATCAAATAAGAATGTGTGTAAAAATATTACAGTTTTTAATTATTATTTTTTAGTTTGGTTTCTATATAAAATATTTATTTAGGATTTGATTTTAATACATTGGAAAATAAACCAAGTAATTATTTATTAAACCTGGTGTTAAAAACCAGCAATGCAAAGTAACCACACCAATTTATTATAATAAACATTATTTTTTAGTAGTGATATATAAGACATATGCAGGATTTTTGAATACTCTAATAACATGGGCTGGTTTGGAGGCAAATCTAAACTATCAGATTTTTCATTGAGATATGTTTAAATAAATAAAGAATCTAGGAGCTATTCTATGCATCAATGTTTTGACTATAAATTAAATTGCCTCATTGATAATCTTATGCAATTCCTGAAATTATTGTTGACATAAGCAGTGACGTAGTTTCAGTTTACGACAGACACCAAATTCTCTCCATTATAATAAGATTCATTAAGAGCATAAATTAAGTTGTATTGACAAGACAAGAGATGCTAAAAAATAGATACTTGTTGTGCAAAATAATTGCTTTTTATTAAAAAATTATTATTCAATTTAGGAGTCCTAGGAAGGTAGAGGCCAAATTTTCTATTTGCCAACACTGAAATCAATATCCTGGCGATTAAGTTGGTAACTGGCTATTTTGATTGGTTTATTTTTGCGAGCCGCTTTTATTATTTAATATATCGAGGTTTATTTAAATAAATCTCCTCATAGAAAGAAACTAACGTATACAAGTTTTATATTTATAGGAAACAGCAGAGACCGAAGTGGATTACACTAAGCATATGAATAATCTAATCATTACGTTATTATATTTACTTAAGAGCTATTTTAATTAGTTCAATATGTAAAAAGTATTAATAATCTTACATCTAATTACCCATTAAAAGAATAGAACAGTAAGAAAGTACGTGACAGAGCCAAACGTGTTTTATCATTGTGGAACAAGAGGAAATTTTTCTCATTCTCAATGATACTGCATGGGTAAACTAAAAAGCTCTAAAAAGTTGGCTATCAGGTTTACCCTTAATGACTTGTTAATTGGGGTCTCTAATTTGTTTATCACAACAAATGAATATGTGTTATAAAAAAGATTTTGCCAAGGAACATTAGCTCTTTTAATTTGATACTAGCTAAAGCCCTGTGAGATGATACCTTAACCATGTTGATAATTTAACTATTACAACGTTTGATAATTATTTAAGAGCTTTATCCAAATTGTTCAACATGTAAAAAGTATAATAATCTTGACTAGCAAAACCTGTGGATATACCACAGTATGATCATTTAATTATTACAATGTTCGATATGTTTACTTAAGAGCTAGTAGGACTTGTGGTTATACCACAGTATGATAATTTAACTATTACAAGGTTTGATAGGTTTACTTAAGAGCTATTGAAAATCGTTCAACATGTAAAAAGTATAATAATCTTGATTTAATTCTCTCTCACTCTTTTTTGTTTCCTTCTTTTCATTATGTTCGATTGAAACAGATTAGCGTTATCACTTCTGTGTGCTCACCCCCTCTTTCCATTTTTCCCCTACTCTTTCTTTCTTATACATTTTCTGCGTAGCATGTATAAAAATAAAAACTAAACGGTCCATTATTTAGTTGAGGTGACAATACTAATAATAAATAAGAATTTGGCAGATAAGCAACACCAGATAATCTCAATTTAAAATTTTGCATTGCATCTTGAGCAATTTGGACAGTCTCATTTTTAACCAGAGGGTGTTGCAAGATGATAAGTCGTACTTTTAAGGAACACGAGTATTAATATATAGATAAAATTTGATAAGAATAATAATGAAGACAGACTCAAATATGCTTAGAGTATAAATTCAAAACTGTTTACTCAAAGTTCAATCAGCAAGTAAAAACTTGCATTTATATAGTAAGTAAAGTCAGCTTATATAGTAAAGTGGCCTATTGACAGTTGGTTGGATGGATTTTACGACATGTCAACCCTTGTTGGGCTATTTTATGCTGAAGACATTTTGTTTTATTCATTCTTGATGGTACTCAATTTTTTTTTAAACACATTTTTTTCTATTTAACCCAGAGATGGGACCCTAAGAGGTACTACCACTCCATGTCAGAGTGGACCTGAGAGTAATGGTGATGAAGGGGTACTCCCTACCTACCATCAGCTTCCCACTTTATTGCACAGATCCAAGCTATGCTACTCATGTGCTGAGTTGGCAAGGGCTGGTATTGAACCTTGTGGTTCCTAGGTGGATATTCTAACATATTAAACCGACATCTACAAATGTAATAAAATTTAACAAATCCTGGTTTTTGGAAAAGTTAGTCAATTATAATATATGCTTCATAGTAGCAACATGATATACTTCATTCTTTGTGGATGGGTGATCTTAAGTCTAGTGGTAGGACTGTCAAAATACAAAGTAAACAATTTTTTTTCTTTTTTTTTTTAAGTTCTTGTTTTATTTGTAAATGTTGGTTGGAGAGAGAGAATGAAAGGGTGAACAAGGGATGAAATTTCTTCTGTAGTCATACGAGGAACTCATTTTGTCTGACCATAATGAAGAATAGCAGGACCAGACTGGAATCTGACTCCTCCTCCGCCTGCTGCTTCCACTGTGACAAATTGATAGTTAAATCAATGTACTTATATGTATAGACAAATCACATGACCTGGTTATGTGCTCTGCCTTCATTTGACCATGTATACAACCATAATCTTTTATAGTTAAGCCACAATGTTGAATATATTATGCAGACAAATTTTTGTTATAAACACTTAAAATATGCATCTGAAAATACACTATTATTAAGACTTTATAAAAAAAAAAAAAATTTTTTTTTAAATTAAAATTAAAAAACTATCAATTTTGTAGAAGCAATATTCACCATCGCAGTGGGATTCCAATTACTGTCGAATTGGCAGACAAGGCAATAAGCAAGCTGTAACACATAATCTCCTTGCTAAAAAATGTATGCGCATAAGTTTTGGCAGAGGCAACAGATATACCCCTCTCAAGTTTTCCCACCCAGCTAGATTGGATCCTGTTCACAGCGCCATGTTGAATTGTGCGAATTAGTGCACTGTTGAATTGAATAACAACAACTATAAGCATAACTGAATTTGTCCATAAGCAGCTGTTATTTATAGCACCCACGAATATTCCATACTTGCATTTGGGCGATAGCATTCTTTGAGACCTGATTGGCTGCTGGTCTTAGTATGGTTATTGTGCTGGATAAATATCCACCATTATATTATGCCGGCAGCAATGCAAGTTCTGTATTGAGTTACAGTTTGCTTGTTGCTTTGTCTGCCAATTTAATGGTAATCTGCGATGGCGAGTATTGCTTCTACAAGTTTCTGTTGCCACAAAACATTTTGTTTGGCTTTTTCTTGGAGACTGAAACTAACACAGGGACAAAGAAATAGAAAAGAAAAGCACTACCAATGCTGGGACAAGTTTATAATGGTGGACATGAAGCCATACAGAAAGAAAGTATTGATCTGAAGCCAACAAAGATAATGCCACAACCACAATGGAATGCTTGATGAAACTGGAGGAGGCAGCAAATAAAAATTTTTTTTTTAAAAAGCCCCACGACAATATAACACAGCCTACAAACGATATCATAAACAGAACAATATCAACAGCATAATGAATTCACCTGAAGAAGGTCTGCCTGAGAATGGACTGATGAAAAAAAAAAAAAAAAAAAAAAAAAAAAAAAAAAAGATATTTTAATGAAAAGTATTGAATATGAATAAGCATTATTTGTTTACATATATACATTCATTTACAAAATAAGACCTGTGAAAGGGCGGAGGAAGCTCTTTGCTCAATGGCCATCTAGCACATTATTTCTAAAGTCCAACCCCTCCTCATCACAGTAGGGCCATACAAACTTTGTAGTGTCAGAGCCATGCTGTCAGGAACTTAAGTTCCTGGTAGGGTCACTCAAGGCGGATTGGTCTGACACCCACTAGTATTAGGGCCACAACCTGGCCAAAAGGGCTTTGGTGAAAATCCAAAGGGCATCTCATCATTGTCTGTAATCAACGACTTTTAGTGTATTTGGCATTGCATCTGCGGCAAACAAGGGCATCTCCTTTGCCTGACCAGGATATGCATACAGGGTTTGGGGACCGCTTGCAAATTTTCTATTCCTTTGTTACTCCTAAGAATTCACCACAGGTAAATTCAGTGGATGGTGCCAGTTCAAGATAACAAACCACATAAATAGAAATATGTAGGCAGTTGAAATGTTTCTATTTAAATAAGCATTAACATTTACCTTTTTACAACAAATAAATATTTTGAGAAATCAACATATAACACCTTTCTTTTTCTTTTTCTAAGAAGGAGTCAGATTACAATTTACTCATATATAAAACACTAAAAAACAAACAAACACTACATAGCAAAAGTTTGGGAACACATTGACTTTTTTACCCTGTAAACTTTTCTAAACTTCTCTACAGTTCAGAAAAGGTATCCACAGTTGGAACAAAATTTTCAAAGCTTATCCAAATAAATTCATAATGCTTGTAGAAAAAAATATGTAGTGATGCTGATAGCTTTTTAATTTCGTGCGTCCTGGGATGCACGGATTTAATTTGAATGAGTCCCCGGGAAATATGTCCCAACTAAAGTTTCTTAATAAATTCTAAAGTTTTTATCTATGAACAACTAAAGCCGTCTAACCTCTACCTTGTACCCCATACAGTGCAATTCATTTCCAAGAAAATATTGAAATGTATTTACAGTAAGTTGGAAATGGTGGGGAAAGAAAAAAGTAAACACTGGGATGCATCGATATGATTTTTCTGCATCCTTTTAGATTCTTATGAAGCAGGACGCGTTCTTATCAGCATCTCTGTATATGGGTTTGTATGTACAGAATAGGTGAATTTATTTACCCAAATATGTAAAATTAGTCTTTTTTATTAACTTATGTAAATAATTCAGGGTGGTCCCAAACATTTGGTCAATAGTGTGTGTGTGTGTGCACACACACACACTATCTATCTATACATATATAAAGGGCAGTTGTGTTTAGATGTATATCCAGAGGCAACATCGAAAATTAAACAATCAACGACAACGTAAATATATATACACATTATATTACCAGGGCTTGGTTTTTGAGCAAAAATAATAGATTTATGTTTGTGAAGATAATTAAAAAATAAGATTTAAATAATAACAGCATGGATTTTTTTCCATTTAATATTTTAATTAGTAGACATTAACATTTCTTTTCAGAGTAGCTGGATCAATGCAAGGTCTATTTTTTTTTTTACATAGGGATTTAAATGCGGCATCCAACAAGGATTCAACTCACAATTCAGTAATAATGGATTTGCGGGACTAACTTAAAAAAAAAAAAAAAAAAAAAAAAAAAAATCGCCCCTCTACCCAGGCGATGCCGGGTAGCAGCTGCTAGTCTATACATATTTAAAAGGCAGTTGTGTGTATATGTATGTCTGGTGGAAACTTTGAAAATAAAACGACAAAGTAAATATATATACACATTAAATATCACCAAAGCTTGGTTTCTGAGTAAAAATGATAGAGATTTTATTTATATTTGTAAAGATAATTAAAAAATAAAATTTAAATGATAACAGCATGGATTTTTTTTCATTTAATATTTTAGATAGTAGACATTAACATTTATTTTCAAAGTAGCTGGATCAATGCAAGGTCTATTTTTTTTTTTTTTTTTTTTTACATAGGGATTTAAATGGGGCATCCCATGAGGATTCAACTTGCAATTCAGCAATAATGGATTTGCGGGACTAACTTTTTAAAAAAATCGCCCCTCTACCCAGGCAACGCCGGGTAGCTGCTGCTAGTATATATATATATATATATATATATATATATATATTATGCAATTTAGTTTCAGTACTGAATAAGAAGAAATTTCACTGTTATGATAGACATTGCTTTCCTATTGAAAAAAAAAAAAAAAAAAAAATCATCTCACAGAAATTCAAATGTAAGCATTAATTTTAAAGAGTAATAACCAAACAGACTTAATCTTTCTCTCTTTCCCTATAATATCTTTCTATACTTCAGGCTTTTTCCTTCTGTGTCACTTTTTTAATTTCTTCCAAGTTATTCAATCTTTGCTTTTTCCTTCCAATGAGCTCAACAGGATAAATTTATCTTCCAAATTAACAAATCAAAACCACAATCAAATTAATTTCAAACATTTCAGGATATTTCCTCAAAAAGAATTTCAAATGAGATCCGTGCAATAATTTTACCAAATGCTTTTGCCATGAATTTTATGTTAAAATACATGAATTGGGATGAGTATAAATTTAGCTAAGAAACTCCAGCAACAAAGAAGTTTCAATATTCACCCCAAACATAAATTTAATGAGATTAAATATCACTTTATTAACACAGAAGTTTGATTATTTTTACTAGTAAAAAAACGCACCCCAGGGGGTGTAAAAATTAACATTTGAAAGATATTACCTGAGGAGGTTGGGAGTCAAAAATTCCATGTCAGAGGGTTTGTATCATAAGTAAGTAAAATCAAATTTATTAAAAGGAGTAAAAAAAATAAAACAATTATAAATGGAAACTTAGTTCTGTTCCACTTAAATAAAATGTTGCATGCATCTATTAATTATTAACTAATAATTATTTTGAATATTTTACTCATTTATTCATTAGTAAACTTTTTAGTTAACCTCTTATTAGTGAAAAAAGGGCGAGAGTAAAAAATAATTTTTTAAACTGATTACAGGGTTGTTGTTTATTCTATGTATTTACGATTTTCAGTATTGTGACATAATTAGTGACAGTTTCAGTTACAGACAAATAGAGACTTAATCTCCATTATTAATAGATAGAAGAAGATATTAAGATAGCATTGTTTTTCAAACTACATTTGACATTTATAAAGTAAGTAACATTGGCAGAGTGGCCTATTGTCGGTATCAAATGGACAGCAAAGGAGTCTATCTCCTTTTTGCTAGCATTAGATCAGGGAGATTGTTTTTGCTGAGATGGAGCACCACACCTACCGTTAGCTCCCCATATTACTGCACAGATCAGATTACCCAAGCTGTGCTACTCATGCACCGAGATGGTGAGGACCGGTATCGAATCGGGAACCTTGCGATTCCTTGGCGGGTGCTCTACTGACTGAGCTAAACCAGCACCCAAATAGCAGGTTTCCTAATTCAAATTCATCTATTTTTAGCTTCAATGCTTACAGAGTGCACAAATGTTCTTTCTCACCTTCAAACTCATTCAATAACTCTTACAAGAATATCATAGCATAAAAAAAAAAATCTCACATTCCAAACCCTGAATTACCTCCCTTATATATAAAATGAACAAAAGTGTTAAGACAAATAGTAGTTATTTTTTAATTTTACTAGCAAGAATATGGCCCTCTGGGCATAAGTATTTAAGTTTTAATGTAATAAAATATATTAAATTAGAAAGACTAACTAAATTAAATAAGAACATATAAAAGATTATATTTCAATTGGTTTCTATATAAAAATCATTCATAAGATTGATTTTAATATGTTGGAGAATAAAACAATAATATTAGATCAATAACATCAAGTAATTATTCATTAAACCCGGTTTTGTTAAACCCAGTATGCAAATTAACCACACCATATACTATGTAAACCTTTATTTCTTAATGATATATCATTAATATGAAAGCTTTGCAGTTGGAAAGTATAACAATTCCAGCTAAGAAGGGTTAGGGGATTGTGCAGATACTACACTAATCCTAGATAAACATTTTTTTTAAAAAAGTATAGTGTTTATACATTCAAATAAGCAGAATAGTATATATAATTTTCTTTACTTTAGACCAGGATTTTAATGGAAAATATTTGGACCATATTACCTTTAGGTACCCCTTTTTTATCTCGATTAAAAAGGACGTGTTTTTCATTTACACCGTCAATATCCGGTTGTTTGTTAGAGGTTAGGGGTTAGTTTTATAATTTTTTTTAAAAAATCTAAAAATCATGTGTTAAAACAACCGGATATTGACGGTGTAAATGAAAAACATGTCCTTTCTTAATCGAAAAGGTCATATGGTCCAAATATTTTACCAGATTACCTTTGTACTTTGAGCAAAAGAATTGATGAGCAAACATAAAGACAGGAGTTAAAAAAAATGAAAATGTAGAGAGCTATGATAGCACAACATGCAAACAAGCATTATACATATATAATTTGGGTGCTAATTAAAGGACCAAACCACAGTGTATATAAACAAACCGCTAAACCAATTTCCCATTTGGTCTGCAGATTGCATAGGTGAGGAACTGTCAGTAACCAGGTGTTGACTCCATATCTATACTACCTAAACATTATATATATATATATATATATATATATATATATAATAAATATATATTTTTAGTATATATTTATTTGTATGGAGACAAAGACTTACTACTGCCTCTTCAAGTGTGATAGTGCCAACCATACACATTGATTATATATATATATATATATATATATATATATATATATATATATATGAGAGAGAGAGAGAGAGAGAGAGAGAGAGAGAGATCTCTTTAAGTATAGAATAAATCAGTAAGCATACTGATTATATGTTATATATAGGTTTAGTAGATATGAGAATATCTACAAAGTTGACAGCTTATGAACAGAGCACTCAGCTGCTGACTGTAAACGTCAAGACTGCTTATATGCTAAATCTATTTATTAATAAGACAAATGATCTAAGTACAAGAGCATCAGTTCTTTGAATAGAATTGACCTACAAATCAAATCTAATATTCAAAACTTTTGTGTCAAATAGGAGAATAAGTTTAACAATCTAGGAAAGTTTGTGTGTGACACTGAAAAAAAATCTCCTGACGATACAATTTGTAAATATAGATTAAAATACAAACAGGTGCCCGGAGAAAAAAAAATATATAAAAAAAAGAAAAGACCAAAAAGTATGTACTACTCGAAAATAATCAACTGGTATTAGAAAAGACACTGAAAGAGTTGCCTAAATTAAATATGTGAATGTACTCAATACACTAAAAAAAAAAAAAGAAAAAAAAGTAATATTAAAGCCTAAATAGTGAGAAACTACCTACCTAGATTTCTACTAATGGATCATCAAGATAAATCTGACTTGGATCTATCCTGATGATCCATTAGGTGAAACCTAGGTAGGTAGTTTCTCACTATTTAGGCTTTATTATACACACACACACACACACACACACACACACACACACACACGATGAGGAAATTGTCGCCATTTTTACTTTTGCATATGTATGCGTGTGTTTTAGGGTTTGTTGATTGTGCAGCAATCTTGAGTCACTTTGGTACTTTAAGGAAACCAGCTTTATGACAATTAACTACACCAGAAATTTGAAAACAGCATACTATTTATGAGTGTTTCGCTGTCAAATCCTAGGACAGTGCAGAGGATTTGAAAAGAGTTGGATGAGTCTAATGGTGATTACAAAGATGGCAGCTCAGTAGACTCTTTGATCATTCTGATAAAATAAGAAAAGACCCAGGCCATGATTGACAATGACCCCCAGGAAGTCCATAGCCAGGGACATGGGAGTGTCTGGGTTTCTTAGGCAGGTAGTGCATGAAGACATTCACTATTTCTCATACAAGATGAGAAAGAGCTAATTTTTATCATAGGCTATGAAGAAAAAGTTAATGGAGAAGGTAGTGCTGCCCTGGATCGAGAGAGTGGCTGCTGGAAGATCCTATGTTTGGCAACAAACAAGTGTTGGCTGCAAGAAAAATATCTTTGACCACATTACCCTTAACATCTGGCTATCTAACTCCCCAAGTTGCAATCTCCTTAATTATCATGCTCGGGTTATGGTTGAGTGAGAGACCAACAAAACTCTGTGCAACACTGAATATAAGGATAACAGCAGCATTTACTAATTTAAACAAAAATGAGGGCCTCTGCCATGATCCTTGGACACACACACAAACTTCAATATAGTAGTTGGTTGGTTGGGTTTTACAGCATGTCAACACATTGGGCTATCTAATGCCAAAGATGTTTTGTTCATTCTTGATGGGTACTCAAATTGTTTTTAAACAAATTTATTTGAAACTCATTTTGTTCTATTTAACCCATAGATGGGACCCTAACAGGTACTACCACTCTAGGTCAGATATCTTTTCTTCCCTCATGTTTTCTAGACAAAGTCAGCCATTTCATCTCCCTGGTGGCTGAATAGTCCATGACATGAAACACTCCACTTTGACCCTTACTTAGGCTAGATGGGTGGTCAGAGAGGCCCACTCCAATCAATTGGCAGGTCATGTCAACCCTAGCACCTATATTATTGTCCCAACTCTATAGCCCCTATGGCAAGCCCCAACACTTTTATCATATACGTACTAGAAGGCAGTGGGTGAGGGTCTTAATGTCCTAAGTATGAACTTAAACTATCAGATGGTGAAGTTCCAATTCTGGAGCTCTGGGAAATGTGGAGTACCCCTTCATCACGATTACTCCCAGGTCCACTGACCTGGAGTGATAGTACCTGTTAAGGTCTCATCTATGGGTTAAATAGAAAAAAATGTGTTTAAAAAAAAATAAATAATAAAAATAAATTGCCTACCCAACAAGAATGAATTTAAAAAAAAAAACGTCTACGGCATAATGACTCAATGGGTTGACACGCCGTAAAACTCAACCAACCAACCAAACATTTCATCTAATTCAGTGTTCAATCATGGTCATTAATCTATGAAGCTGCATCTGCAAGTCAACCAGATGCTGGTCTAAGCCACAATATAACACAGACTTGCAAAAACATCTGGACTTTCCCAGACTTTGGAAATGGATTGGAGTCTCCAACAGTTGTGTTCCTTTCTTTATTGAAGGCAAAACAAAAAAGTCAAGTATGGATCTTGTGACAACTGGGGCTATTTTTGGTCATCCTCATATTTACATAAATGCCTCCCCCCCCGCCCTCCATTAAAGTGACCATATGTCACATTCAATGGGATGTGATTGAATAACATTATGTGAAAAATAAATAAACTCCATGTTGTGCAAACACACATGCCAACACTTCTCGAACAAACATACTGAGTCAAAAAAACAACAAAATAGCAAAGTTACAATAACACAAATCTAAAAAGGAAATTAACTGTATTACATTGTAACAATAAACCCATAGACAGACATGGAGCATGGTCAATATATGTAACTTTATGAGGATTAGGAAAAATACTATATAAACACACAGAGACACAAGATGACTTAACATTGGTGACAATACCAAAGTTCTTTAATCATACATACAAAAGTGTTAATGCCCACATGTTATCTCTTATTATAATGGAGATTCGGTGTCTTTCTGTCTGTAACCAAAACTATGTCACTGCTATGTCACAATACCCTCAAGAATTGCATAAGATTATCAATGAGTATTCAACTTGTAGTCAAAATCATTAATACATAGAATAAACTTATTAACAGTATCTCTATGAAAATCAGAGTTAGATTTGCCTCAAAACAGCTCAAGTAATTAGTGAATTTAAAATCCTGCATGTGTTTTATATATCACTAAGAAATAAAGGTTTACATAGTACATGGTATGGCTAATTTGCATACTGGTTTTAACAAAACTGAGTTTAATAAATAATTACTTGGTGTTATTGATCTAATATTATTGTTTTATTCTCCAGCATTAAAATCAATCCTATTAAGGATTTTATATAGAAACCAATTAAAATATAGCTAAAATAAGTAATCTTTTTATAGGTGTTCTTATTTAATTTTGTCAGTCTTTCTAATTTAATATATTTCATTACATTAAAACTTAAATACTTACACCCAGAGGAAGCACATTCTTATTGATATTTTGAATGATGTTAGGAAATACACAAGCACACAGCTATTTTGATAAGAAATTTAAAATAAAATTTTTTAAATCAATTTTCACAAATCATTTTATAAAACATTTTTATATCTAAGTTCTTTTCAATAATCATATGTACAGAAGTGTTCATGTACATACATAATATGTTGGTTGGATTTTATGGCATGTCAACCCTTGTTGGGTTATTTTATGCCAAAGACGTTTTTATGCCAACTTACTTTCTTCTATTTAACCCATAGATAGACCTTAACAGGTACTACCACTCTGGGTTAGAGTGGACCTGGGAGTAATGGTGATGAAAGTGTACTTCACCATCAGATAGAGTTTAACATCATACCCAGGACATTAAGACCATCAGTCACCGCCTTCTAGCACATGTATGATATAAAGGGTTGGGGTTTGTTATAAGGGCAATCATACATAATCTGCTGACAGCATCTACTGTAGAGAGGTAAGACCCCCACCCCCAACATAGGATTTAAAAAAAAGGGAGTGGTGAGACTCAAGTTCTAAAGAGTATAGTGTCATACCTTCATTGCCATTACTTTGAGGTCCATTCGGACACAAAGTGTTAAGGTCCTAGCTATGGGTTAAATAGATTTGACAAGTATTATTTTAATTTTTCAGACTGTTGTCCTAATCTTTATTGTAAAATATACATATATAAAGTTTCGGCCAATGTACCCTCTGGCCTTCTTAAGGTGTTCTTTATAATCTATTGAGGCAGACTGTTCTTGCACCACTACAACTGCCAAGACTGTCTATCAGAACATGGCAATGATTAAACTTGGGAAATCATTTTGAAATAATAAATAATTTGCACTGTTGTGCAAACAAAGTGTTGAAGAATTTATGATGATCTCATCTCTTATCATAATGGAGATTGTGTGTTTGTCTGTCTGTAACCGAAACTATTCCATTACTCAAGTCACAATTCCCTTTAGTTATTTACGCCAGATTCTCCATGATTTTATTTTTATTTAAACTTCAATTATTAATAAAATTGTTTTACATTATTAATACTGTTAGCTTTATCTTCATACTAATAACATGCAATTGTATTTATATATACAACAAAGTAGCGAGTTACAGTGTTAACAGTAAGGCTAATTTGCATATTGATATTAAATATTGATTTTTTTAATAAATTATTGATTTGCAATTATTTGGTTTTATCTTAATGAATATGAGAAAAAATGTCAATGAATTCTAAGTCTATTAACAAGAAGAAATAACTCATTTCATTCTTTACTTCCTAATTTAACTAAATAGTTAAATTAGGAAAATTTAGCAATGAAAGACTGGAGTGATGGAAGATTTTCAATTATATTCTCTACTGTTTCAAATCCTTTTATCTGCATTCTTATTTAGTTTCATTAGCCTTTCTAATCTAATATATTTTATTACATTAAAACTTAAATACTTGCACCCCGGGAGGGGGGGGGGTGAGCATATATTTGCTAATTTAGATAATTTCTGTTTTTGCATACCTATCAATTGATAGGTGTGTAAAAACAACAACATTAAAAGGAATATAATACATAATCTTCATCTCAAAAATTCAGACAAATTTGAGAAGGTTCAATGATTTTAAAATATATTTGCATATTGATATTGTAATTAAGCCTGAAAGGTTTATCTGTTTAAAATAATTGCTTTCTTGGTTTCCTTGTTTAATGGCATATCAACCTTCATGGGTTAACTAATGCTAAAACCATCCTTGTAAACTTTACTTTTTCTACTTATCTCTAGTTTTGTAGGTTTAGTTTTTTTTTTTGTTTAATGGCATATCAACCTTCATAGGTTATTTCATGTCAAGGCTATTCTTGTAGAAGAACAGTAGTGGTACTATTTAACCCATAGCTGGAGGGACGAGAGGGTTCATACCTTTCTCAAGGAAATTAGTCAGGAAGTGAACATAATAGCACAACAGGAGTTTGAACTCGCTTACTATGATATCACAGTTCAGCACGTTAGCCACTACGCCATGGGGACTCCCCCCTAAAATGATTGTGAACAATATATTGGCTCTTAAAACATTGACATTGCAATTTGATAGGAATAGTTAATTGAAGATATATAGTTGTCAGCAAATTCTTTTTCTTATTGAATAGAAATAGTTGAAACCAAACAATCATTTGTAAATTATTAGTATTAGATAGAAATACTTGAAGCCATAATATTGTACAAGCAAGACCTGTCAATATACCACAGTATGATAATTCAATTATTACTTTGATATGTGTACTATGTGTGCTATTGCAAAATAGTTCAATATTGTACGACCATTATCATCTTGCAACACCCACTGGTTAAAAATGAGACTGTCCAAATCATCCAAGGTCAAATGCAAAAGTGTATATCCTGATTATCTGGTGTTGCTTATCCACCAAATTATTTATGAGGGTTGTCACCTCAGCTAAATAATAGACCATTCGATTTTTATGAGAAAGAAAGGGAAGAAAAAAGACATACTACACAGAAAAAATATAATAAAAAAGAAAGAATGTAGAGAAAAGATAGAGAGAGGGAGTGAGTGAGTGGAAGTGATAATGTTGTTTGGTTTGGTTTACGGCATATCAACCTCAGTGGGTCATTTAATGCCAATAAAGTTTTGAAATAAAGTCATTCTTAATGGATATTCAATTTTTTTAATAAATACATTTTTCTATTTAACCCATAGATGGGACCCTAACAGGTAATACCACTCTGGGTCAGAGTGGACCAGGGAGCAATGGTGATGAAGGGGTGCTCCATATTCCCCAAACCTCCAAAACTGGAACCTCACCATCAGATAGAGTTTAACGTCATTCCCAGGACATGTAGACCCTCAGCCACCGCCTTCTAGCACCCATATGATAAAAAGGGTTGGGTGTTGCCATAAGGACAATAGGGTTGGGGCAATCATATAGATGCTAGGGCTTGACATGACCAGCCAATTGATCGGAGGGGGCCTCTCCGACCACCCGTCTAGCCTAAGAAAGTGCCAAAGTGGAGTATTGCAAGTCATGGACTGCTCATCCACCTGGGTTCTATCCTTGAGACTCACGGGTCGTCATCCACAGCCAACAGGTGGCCCCATTGGGGGAGTCTTACCCTCTGTAGAGGTGCAGTCGGTGTATTCTAACACCCAAGCTGAGAGGGCAGGCAATAATGTTAATCTGTTTCAATTGAACATGATGAAAAGAAGGAAAGAAAGAAGAAAAAAAGAGAGAGTTAAATCAAGATTACACTTTTTACAGATTGAACTATTCGCAATAGCTCTTAAGTAAACATATCAAATGTCGTAATAATTAAATTATCATATTCTGGTGTATCCAGGAGTACTGCATGAAGAGGCTCATCGCTACTTAATTTCAGTGAACTAGTGGGTATCATTATTTTTTAGCATAACTTGATCATTCTGTTCCATTTCTGTGATGGCATTCACCCTGGGGGTGTGAATTCATGGAAAGAGTAACAACGGAATAAGAAATTCAGAAATTCCCCAAACCCTGCATGCATATCCCAGTCAGAGGAAGTAGATGCTCTTGTTTGCCACAGATTTTCCACAGACGCAGTGACAAGTACGCCAGAAGCCATTGGTTCCTGACGATGATGGAGATGGCCTTTGGATTTTGGCTAGAGCCCCTTTGGCTGGGTTGTGGCCCTTATACCACTAGGTGCCAAACCTGTCTGCCTCTGCTGCGATGAGGAGGGGTTGGACTTTAGAAATAATGTGCTAGATGGCTGTTGAGCCAAGAGCTTCCCTTTTACAGGTCTGGTTTTTCATTCTACAGGGTGCCTAGCCATCCTCCTCACTAGACAAAATCTGTGGGGTTACCAGTCTAGTCACTGATGATCCAACTATGAAACAGGTAGTACTGGATTATATAGTTCCAGTAGCACATTGAGTTACCCGACAACTTTTTTTTCTTTTTTTTAAGTGTAACTTGATTATAAGTCATAACATTATTTCACATTCACTTTTTTTCTGCTAATTTCATGCTAAACTTTACTTTTTTAGGTCCAAATTGCCGAATGCCTGATGGATCAATTTTGCCAAAAGGAAAAAGGTTACATCTTGAGGACATGACTTGTGAATGTATCCCCTCAGAGGACAGTTGGGAGGAGCCAACAGCGAAGTGTATCTATAAACCTTAAACAGATGAAATCACAGCTCTTCCTTTTAAGCACTACTTTTACATATAAGCAGTTAAAAAAAGATAATAGTTATGGTGGTTGACATAGGAGAGACAACTTAGATCATGGACAAAAAAGACAAAGAAGAAAGGCAAGCCATTCAATGTAATAATATCAAAGAGTTAAACATGATTATTATAGAAAGATTTCCAACATCAGAAAAAGGTTACTTGGATAAGATTTATAATAAAAACATTGGAAATAATATTTATGATGTAAGTTTTGTGGGAAACTCAATAAAACAATAAATGCAACTTTTGGTTGGTTGGATTTTACGGCATGTCATTGATTGATTTATTGATTTTAACAGTATGTCCAGGGTTATTTTATGCCAAGCGGTAGGTTGTGAGAGATGGTCAAATTTATTATTATACCTTTTTTCCAAGGATTTTTATTGATTTTGACAGTAGGTTGTTTGCAGTTGTTTGTTGCTAAGTGGATTAGAAATCAGTTTAAGGGATAAGTTTATAGGGTAAAGTTTAAGTTTGTTATAAGCGATAGGTTGGTAGAAGGTTTTTTTTAAACAATTTTTATAAACATTTTTTTCTATTTAACCCATAGATGGGACCCTAACAGGTACTATCACTCCAGGTCAGAGTGAACCTGGGTGTAATGGTGATGAAGGGGTACTCCCCATTCCCCAGAGCTCCAGAACTGGAACTTCACCATCAGATAGAGCTTAACGTCATACGCAGGACAATAAGACCCTCAGCAACTGCCTTCTAGCACATATGATAAAAAGGGCAATAGGGTTGGGACAATCATATAAGTGCTAGGGATTGACATTACCAGCTGATTAATTAAAGAGGGCCTCTTGGACTGCTCATCTAGCCTAAGTAAGGATCAAAGTGGAGTGTTGCAGGTCATTGACTGCTCAGCCCCCAGCTTTCCATCCTTAAAAATCATGGGTCACCACCCACTGCCATGCAACTTTTGTTTATTATTTAAAAACAAACAAACAAAAAAAAAAACAAACAAACAAACATGAACACTGAAAGTGAGACACCCGCTCAAAAAACAACTATCGCTGATACACTTTTTTCTGGCATGTGCAGGTTATAATGGTCATTGTCTTAAGAAATGAATTATGACCGGAGTTCAAATCCTGGACGAGGCTGTTTGCATTTCAGTGCTAATACCCTTGGGAAAGGTATCAATCCAACTATTTTGCACCCAGCTATGGGTAAATAGAAGGACTGCGCTCTTTAACCTTGGTTAGGCAACTGGTATAGGAGAAGAAAAACTGAATTCAAACATGATCCGACTATGAAACCGGTACTACTGAGTTACATAGTACCAGTAGCACATTGAGAGACCCGACACGCATATATCATATGACCAAAGCAATTCAAGCTGTAGTAGGTAGTCACTGTGGCTGGTAGTATTGTTGTAGTTGATGCATTGACACATGCATTGCATCATTCTATGTGTGATTTGCAAGTTACACAGATGAACGTGCAATGTAGTCTAATTTGGGAACTTACACTTTACAAGTTCAAACAGGGCCATAATGCCACAGAAGTAACTAAAAACATTTGTTGTCTGAAAGGTGAAGGTGCAAATGATCACAGTACCGTAACCAAATAGTTAAAAAAATGTTGCTCTTGTTAAAAGAACCTTGACAATCATGCAGGTCTAAAACCATGGATTCCAAGGGTAGTTCCAAGCCACAGAGACAGAGACGTATCTGGAGTTGCCAAATTGTGCCTCACATTACCAAAATATTTCAAAACTTGACTCACCCTAGTAAAATATTCCAAAATGTCTACATATAAAATTTAATATTTCCACAAACTGAAGTCAATGAAATACAAGGAAATATATTAAGAGTTTGATGCAAATTAGGTCTATGAATTACAAAGCAAAAAAACTTACCATAGAGTCATCAGGGAGGTTAGTTTCAGATCCACTACTAAGGTCCGAGTCACTAGAGTCCAGGACAATGGTAGAATCATTGTCCAAGACAATGATAGAGTCCTCCATCTGAATCTAAAATAAAGAAAAAAAAACTATTACTCATCGTTCTTTATGTAATGAGTCAAAAGAAACACATTTAAAATAAAAAATAAAAATCAATACCCCCACCTATTTAACTTAACATAAATATAAATAGATTAATACTCGTGTTCCTTAGAAGTACAACTTATCTTGCAACACATTCTGGTTAAAAATGACACCATCCAAATCATCCAAGATAAAATGCAAATATGTAAATCCTGATTATCTGGTGTTGTTAATCTGCTGAATTATTTCTTATGAGTGTCATTACCTCAGCTAAATAATAATAAATAAGAAAACCATTCCTTTTTTTATTATAGGGAAAAAAAGGCAAGAAAAGGGACATGCTACACAGGAAAATATAAGAAAGAAAGAGTAGAGAAAAAAAACGACAAAAAAGAGAGAATAGGTAAGCGCAAAGAAGCGATAACGCTAATCTGTTTCTATCGGACATGATGAAAAGAAGGAAAGAAAACAAAAGAATTTTCTGTAAAAATAATGATTCAGAAATAAGTAAGATTTTTAAAATAGGGATGAGAGTTTACTTTATCACCCTGTAGTTTTCAGTATAAACAAAATCCCCAAAAAGTATATATTAACAAAACCCCATAAAAGTTACATAAAAAAATGAAATAATGGCAGTAAAAATCAGTATATTAGGCACTAACTATACGTGAATAAATATGAAAAAAAAAAAAAAAAAAAAAAAAAAAAGCAGAGTAAAGTCGCTAAACCTCAAATTGATTACTTTCATTTTTCATAATTACTATATTCATCAAGCAACAGTATAAGAATACAAAAGCTGATTGGATCATATACAGGATACAAATCTGCTTTGACTGCAATGCTGTTGTTGTACAATGTATAATCATATACAGCTCAATGGTTTGTGTTAACATCATCCTACCTGAAATGGCTGGGTGTGTTTAATTGATTAACTTTCACGCTACATCAAGAATACGTGCAGGCCAACCTAACAATAACTATTCAGCAACAACCTTTGATTATATTAATCTATTTTTTTTATAAAGTTCTCAACAAATCATAACTTGCTTTACTGTACAATATCCAGCATAAAATAAACTTTACATTAAGATGATCAGATCAACTACCAAACAAGATCTTCTGATGGTAGATATAAGACTTAAAAAAATTAAAAAAAACTTTTACTTATAGAGTGATGCTGATAGCTTTTTGATTTAGTGCATCCTGGGATACATATATTTACTTTGATTGGGTTCCTGGGGAAATTTATAGGGCCCAACTAAAATTTCTCAATAGATTGTAGGGTTTTTATTTATGATCTGGGAAAACAACTAAAGCTATCTAACTCCTACTGTGTAACCTATCCTGTGTAATTACTTTCTAAGAAACTATTGAAATGTATTTACAGTTAGCTTGAAATGGTGAAGGAAGAAAAAAGAAAAACACTGGATGCGCATGCCTATCAGTATCACTGCTTATAGTCATTTTGGAGGTGCATGGTATGATGGTTAGAGTCATGGGAAATGGACTCGTTGACCAGAGTTCAAATCCTGGACAAGTCTGTTTGTATTTCATATAGCGCTAATACCCTCGGGAAAGGTATGAATCCAACTATTCTCCCTCCAGCTATGGTAAATAGTAGGGCAGATAGAGTTCTTTAACCTTGGCTAGGTAACCAATCTAAGAGAAAGAAAACTGAATTAAAACTGCTGCTTGTGTCACATCCTGCTCGTGCGGAGGAGTTGGTGTGTGTGTGTGTGTGTGTATATATATATATATATATATATATATATACACACACACACACACACACACACAACACACACACAAAGCTTCTATTTTTTTTTCTTTTACAGCATATCAACTCTTTTGGTCATTTAATGCTGAAGTCATTTTGATATCAGGTGGCTGTTAATTAAATGGTCACCTATCTAAATATTACGCAGGCTCATGGGAGTCAGTACTTTTAACTTTAATCTTGGTTTGGTTTCTTTGTTTAATGGCATATCAACCTTCATGGGTTATTTAATGTCAAAGCCATCCTTGTAGTAGAAGAACATTAGAGGTACTATTTAACCCATAGCTAGGTATTATTTTGGATACTACTAAATAGTGACTTATAATAAAAACAATTTGCAACTTAGTCATCTTTAATATTTCAGTAGAATAACACCATAATAGCAAGGATGTACTAAATTGCATAACAGTTATCACCATAGGAAATGGACCTGGTGATCAGAGTTCAAATCCTCGAGATGGCTGTTTGCATTTCACATAGCGCTAATACCCTTAGGAAAGGTATGAATCCAACTATTCTCCACTGAGCATGGTTTAAAATAATAGGAAAGATTGGGCTCTTTAACCATGATATTTGATCTAGAAGGAATACACTGAATTTAAACCACCTATACACTTTAAAAATTTACCTTGTGTCATTCTGCTAGTAGCAGAGAGGTTGATCAAATTTTGGTCCAAAACCAAGGGTTAAAAAGACTTAGATTTGAGGTTTGGTCATTTAATGCTGGCAAAGTTTTGAAAGATTCATAGCGACAGTTTGGAAGAAAATTTTTTAAACAATTTTTTTTTTTGTAAATAAATTTTCTATTTAACCCAGAGGTGGGACCCTAACAGGTACTACCACCCTGGGTCAGAGTGGACCAGGGAGCAATGGCGCTCCAAAGAAACTCCACATTCCCCAGACCTTCTGAACTGGAACCTCATCATCAGATAGAATTTAACATCATCCACCACTTTCTAGCACATATATAATAAAAAAGGGTTGGGGTTTGCCATAAGGGCAATAAGGTTGGTACCCTATAGGAATTTGCCTTTGGAATTTACATAGAGTTAACTCCATCATATCTATATACACCTATATACATATCTGTAGGGCAAACTAGACTAACTTTAGTTGGCAACCAGTCTAGGAGAAAGATAACTGAATTCAAGACCAGCAACTCTAAACAAACAATGGTGCATTTATTCAGAGGCAAACACCAAAGTCTTAGACAAACTGGCAACTGCACAAATTGTAACTATTTATGCAGCTGTCTAGCTCAGTTGGTAGAGCGTCCGCCTGGGAACCACAAGGTTCCTGGTTCAATACCTGCCCGTGCCAACTCAGCACATGAGTAGCACAGGGTTCTGTGCAGTAAAGTGAAGAGCTGATGGTAGGTGTGGCGCTCCACCTCAGATGCTAAAAATACAAACTCCTTGATCTAGCGCTAGTGAAAAGGTGATAGACTTCCTTGCTATTTGCCTGATACTGACTTTAGGCCACCCTGATGACTTTACTTTTTTTTCTTTTATGCAGCTGTCAGTTATCGGAGACTTTCATTGGCACAGGAGTTCAACTGTGCAGATCAAGATATCATTGATGATCTGCTGTAGAATTCTACCAGAACTTTAATTTCGTTTATGTATGTCACCCTCCCTCCATCCATTCTTTTTAAGAAAATTCTTCCTGGTGTATTGCAGGGTTCGGCAATCTTGTACTACATAGGGGGCCATATCTGTGAGAGAAAGGCAGGCCACATCTATCACCGTAGTCCTTGGAGCATACAGTAATGCTTCATTGTGTAGAGTGGGGGTCAATCAGCATGGTTGTATCATTGTATAAGATGTATTCGTGGGCTTATTACCAGATTTCGCTTTATTCATTATCAGATTTTAATAATCAAGATTATATGATCTTGTAATACCTATGAGAGGAATAATAATTCTTACCAGAGAAATAGTATGTGACATTGTGTTTATGACTTCTGTGTACATTTATAAAAAATTTAAAAAAAACAAAAAACGAGCATCTAAGCCACCGTCTGTTTCCTTTGCGGTTTGAATTAAGATTTTCTTAGGGACTGCGGGCCAGATGATTATTGATTGTGGGTCGGATCTGTCAGCCCCTGGTGTAGTAGATAATGTGCTGGACTGTGAGATCGTAATAACCAAGTGCAAACTTTAGTTGCACTATTACATTCGCTTTCAGACTAATACCCTTGGGAAAGGTATGGAATCACTCATCCCCCCCGCCCCAGCTATGGATTAATACCACTGCTAATCTTCTACAAGGATGCTTTGGGATTAAATAACCCAAGAAGATTGATATGCCATTAAACAAAGAAACCAAACCATAATTCTTTCTCTTCCAAAAATGAGAAAACATTGAGATTCATGGAGTACCCTTGATATCTATCTAGAATTGAAAGTTAAAAAGGAAAAAAAAAAATCCCTTTATTATTTCTACATTCATTATTTTTTTTTTTTAGTTTTTTTTTCTTAAAAGATCATAAAGATCACTGCTTCAAAGAAATTAAAAAGGGTTAAAACAATATTTGAATACAATTGCTGGAGAAACAAAGACAAACTCATAAGTGACGTTCTGTGAAAACCAGCACATGGGCACGCCAATGCAGGCCATCCAGCAAAGACCTACATTAACCAGCTCTGCACGGATACTGGATGCTATGCAGAAGACCCCTTGGGGGGGGATGATCAATATGGACAGTTGGTGAGAGATTGTCATGGATATCTGTGCTACTAGCGCAACATGACGATGAAACAAAAACCAATAACTTAAGATTGCATCATACAATTAATAATTTAAAAAAATTAAAAATTAAAAAAAATAAAAATGGTACCATTTTATAGTTTCTGGCAAATAAGTTGGCATAACCAAAATGGTTAAAAAACAAACAAACAATCACCTGTACGGTGATGCTGATAGCTTTTTAATTTAGTGTATTTAATTTGAATGAGTCCCCCGGGGAATTTGATGGGTCCCGACTGAAGTTTAAAAAATTGCAAAGTTTTTATCTATGAACAACTAAAGCCATCTAACCCCTACCTTGTACCCCATACAGTAATTCGTTTCCAAGAAAATATTGAAATGTATTAGTTAACTGAAAGGGGGAAAAAAACAAAACAAAAAAAAAACAAAAAAAACACTGGGACGTATGGATATGATTTTTCTGCCTTCTAGATTTTTTATGCGTCAGTGATGCAGGACATGTACCTATCTGCATCTCTGCCTGTACAAAAAGTAAGGTGGATAAAAAAACAAAAAAAAACAAACTAAGATGGCCTATAAATTTCCTATGCTACTCTGGACTCCTTATTGGTCTTATTTATAATTCACCAAATTCATTAATTAGTCATTTAGTACTGAAATTTTGTTTCTACTCTACTTGCAATATTATGACTAGCCATGATGTGGTGAATTTATTAGCAAGCTAGATTAGCAGACCATTGTTAGTGAGTTCAATTCTCACTGGGCACACCATACTTCAGGCCCTGTGCCACATCTAAGCTAAGCTTAGTAAATAAATATGACAATCCATAATTAATTACTGGTTAATCAAATATAAAAATTATTTGGTTTTACTAAACAGAATTAAAAAAGACATTTCTGATTTTAAAACTTGAAGCCATTTAATGAGCGATAACATTAAATAAGCAGTCTAACATTATAATATACTAGCAGGACCTGTGGATATACCACAGTATGATAATTCAATTATTACAACATTTGATATATTTCCTTAAGAGCTATTGCAATTAGTTCAATATGTAAAAAGTATAATAATCTTCATTTAACTCACTCTTTCTTTCTTTCTTTCTTTTATAGCGTTATCGCTTCCGCGTGTTCAACCCCTCTCTCTTTTGCCTGCTCTTTCTTGCTTATTATATTTTTTCTGTGTAGCATGTCCTTTTTTTTCCTTTCTTTCTAATAAAAACGGAATTGTCCATTATTTACCAGAGGTGACGACACTCATAAAAAAATAAGAATTCGGCGGATAAGCAACATAAGATAATCAGGATTTACATTTCATCCTGGATGATGTCATTTTTAACCAGGTGTTGCAAGATAACGGTCGTTCAATTAAGGAACTCAAGTTTTAATATATATTGTCATTATAATGTAATGTTTTTATATTCTATTATTTTTCAATATAATATGAAAAAAAAAAAAAAAAAAAAAAAAGAATTAAAAAATGATATAGAAATAGTTGCAATGTTTCTTGTCATACAAACAGTTAACATTGCTTATTTAATAAAGCTTCCTTATTAATTTTGGCTAGCACTTTCTATCATAGGCACTATTGTTGTGAGTTGTGATTTAAAAAAAAAAATGAAAAGATGAAAGAAAATACAAATAATAATTAATAACATCTATTGGCGATGCCTTATCCCCCCAAAAGTAAATTACTATTATTAGTTTAACAAGTTTATTATAACCTCAATAATCGGCGAGCGTTAAGAACCAGGTCGAATGAAAGAAAACTATAACAGAGAAAGGGAAAAGAGATATAAACAAAATGAAAGGCTGTTATTAAAAACATTCCATGCGTAGAGAAATGCTTCATCCCACAATTAAGCGTGGATTAGTAGTCAATAGGTTAGTCTCGTAGACTAGTAAATACACAATTTCCCAGGTGCATACCCTGGTCGACTAGCATTAGTTAACTTTGTCTGTTATGAATAAGGCTTCTTATTCATAAAGCAGACGCAAAATTTGGTGTCACTTGACCTCATTTTTCTGAGCGGCCATCTCCTTGACCAAATTGAACTTATTTCCTTATTGTGTACAAATTGAAAAATTGGTCAGCGAAGAATACTTTCCTTTTCTTTCTTCTCTCTCAAAGTTTTCGTCAACGTAATATCTAGACATCTTTCAATTTCACCGTAAAAAGGTTATCCCCTCGCTTGAACAGAAAAGTTACCCTCATTATTCGTACCGCAATATGCAACAAGGGGGATGATTCGAGTTCAATTTAGTGAAGTAGACGGACCCTAAAAAATTCGGGTCAAGTGACAGCAGATTTTGCGTCTGCTTATTCAATATTCATGTTGACAAAATAAATCAGTATCCATATCCCCGAATACTATGTCCTTATGTCATACTTAATACCAACCTCAAATACCAATGTGTGCGTATTATATATATATATACACACACATATGTATGTATGTGTGTGTGCATGCGTATTCAATGGGGTCGTTAAATTATATATTTTTAAGATTATCTAATTTAATTGATTGAATATTGTTAAATTTCTATATAAACAAAATAAGAAATAAGGAAAGAAAGACAAAAAGGGATAAAATGTTAAGAAAGAAAAGGAGTAAAACAGAAGTAAAAGAAAAAAGATTTTAATAAAATGGAAAAATATTGCGAAAGTAAAGAAATGGCGATTTTTCGTTTTATGTCGGTAAAAATGGGAAACTACTCATAGTTGGTAAATTTATAAATTACGATGCGTGGAAATTTTCCGAATATTGACATAAAAACAAAAAGATCATCGAAGAAGAAGGGATTTACTATTTCCATGTTGTTTTCCATGTTTACCAAAGAAAAGTAAACAAATCCTGTTAATCCGGGGGAATCCCGAAAACTAGAATTGCGTTAGAGAAAGTCCAAAGTGACTGACCTCAAAATTACAAATCAAATTGGTTCTTCATTTCGAGAGAAAAAAAATAGTTAATAAATAAAGATTTAATCCGGTGGTAAAAACACAAGAAAAATAATATCAACTATTCATTTATTTAATCATTTTATTTATTTATTTATTTATTTTTAACCTTGGGATCATGAATTTATCAAAATAAGGCTCAGTGCTAGTACCCTGTTGAACATATTTTCATTCAGTAAAAAAAAAAAAAAATATTCAAAAGCTTTGCCTTAAAAAAACAAACACTTAAATATTGAGTAAACACTTGAATTACTTTTCAAATACAAACACGTAAAAACAGTTTTTATATTAAAAATAAAAATTGCAAGAAATTAAATTCAAGAATTAAACTTTTGATACGGTTTTTCCACCGAGGTTTAAACTAACATCTATAAAATTGTAAATAATATTAAAAAGAATGGGAAAAGATTTTAATTTTTCTTTCAGTTTTACTATATTTAACTTTTATGAAACAAAATGTTTGTTTTCATCATAGCCATTCCAGGAAAAAAGATGTTCATAACAACCTCAAATACACACAACATTTAATGGCATTTTAGGAATTTTCTATTTTAAAAAAAAAAAAAAAACGTAAAACGAATTCGTAATTTTGGCTCTGATGAAACAGATATCTTTTTTTTTAAAAATTCAAAATTCAGTTAAAGTCAAAAATTCAGAATGAATACCAGTATTGTATATCATACAGAGTATTTATTTTTATGCTTAACTAGTTTCATATAAACTAGTCAAGTTTATGTTCTATAAAACTTTTTAGTTTCAGTTTTACAGGAGGGAAGGAGAAAAAAAAAAAAAAAAAAGAAAAGAAAAAAAAAAAAATAGATAAATAAAATCATTTAAAAATTAAAAATAAATAAAATAAAGAATGAAAATAAAAAATATTTGCAACAACCAAACATCAACAAATGATATTATAGATACTATAACACACCATTGTTTAATCAATAGAAAATATATTCAGTTTTTAAATAGATAAAACAAATAAATTACAGTTTTTAAATAAATAAACAAAAATTTGAATTATTTTTGCTTATTTCCGATTTACAAAATGAAAACCCGATCTTAAATGAAAAAAGACAAAAAAAAACAACAAAAAAAAAAAACGAATTCACAAACCACAAGGCCAAAAAAACAGAACGTTATTACTGTTATTTTTTGTCTTTATAAGATTACCACAGTTAGATAAATTTTCTATTAGGTCAAAAGTAAAGTAAAATGAATAATTATTTCATTTATGTAGGTTAAGGTTTTGAATTTTAATGCACTAATTTAGCAAAAGTTATTTACGTAGAAAAATAATCTTTATGAACGGAGCAAGAAAACTGAAGAGACTGTTGATCCTACACATGGGAAAATGGTTTATACATTCAAACATAGAAAAATAAACTAAAAAGAAAAGATCACGTATATCTTGAATGTCGATTATAGCTATATTTTTTAACTTAATCTATTATTCAAAAAGATTTTTTAAATCAAGTTACAATACAAAAACTAAACCCGGTACAACATGACCATTTACGTAGCTACTTACTTACCTGCTACTTTACAATGCTCTATATTTTACCTTGTAGTTTTTCACCACCTTCTATATCATCATAAAAACTCCAGTTTAAAACATATTTACCCAAAATAATTCAAACTCAAATTAGTAAAAACTTTAATAAATAAAATATCAATTCCCATAATTCGGATAGGTTTGTCTTTTTTTTTTTTTAGTGTTAATATTCATTTTAAAAAATACCACAAAACCCAAACTTTTAACTACGCTGTCACTGTTACATCTCGCATTTTGGAAATACTAAAATTCAATAAAAACTAATTTTAGACTAAACATAAGGAGAAATATATAAAACATTAGATGGGACCAAAATAGAGAAAGTTTAAACATCTAATATTCAAACAAACTGCATTTAACTGTCACACGTACACAACATAACTTACTTACGTAAACACTTCCTTCCAACTGAATCGTTTGTATATACAGAGTTACTTCCCCTTTTATAATCTTTAGAAGGAAAAAAGAACGTATATCAGTTTTGTGAGGTTGTCGCAGAAAATTTGGCCCAACTTTTAAACAAGTACTTAACAAAGTACCGTCATAAAATGTGAAAAACGGACCCAGAATCCATATATAATATATCTTCTCTAACAATTAAAAAAAAGATACCCAACCAATCAAATAATAGCAATTTAAGGTCATTCCTCCCCGACAAACAGGCGTAGGTTTATTTTCCAGGAATTTCTCCCACGTTTGTGGACTCTTGCCGATAAAGGCAGCTGTCTCTTTTACAACAGGCTTCCCCGAGATAAAAAAATAAAAGGAAATGATAAAATGAAAAAAACGATGCAAGACTGAGTCTTGCCGGGAACTTATTTGTTTATTTATTTATATATTTTCCAATATGCGTTGCTTACTAACGGGCGATTTTAAAATAAGAATTGCGCTAAAAATCGATTGATATTAAGATGAAATAGATAGATGCTTGTGATGTAGTAAATTAGAAAGGGAAAAAAATTACAGCGCTTCACACACACACACAAAATTGCTGGGTAATTCCATGTCAAATAAAGAATAAGATTTGGTGTGTAGAGATTTCAAAGGTGTGAAAAAACCGAAACTATCATCAGGAGATTCCTTTGGGCAAACATTATTAGTTTTATTGATTAAAAATTAATTTTTAGTGAAATAGATCACTAATTAGGATTGAGCCTATACTTGTAGTGACCACCCAAGCGGAGTTTAACAGGTTTGAATTCAGAGTTTTCCTTCTCCTAGACTGGTTGCTTAACCAAGGTTAAAGAGTCCAGTTTGCCCTACTATTTACCCTTAGCTGGAGGGAGAGTAGTTGGATTCATACCTTTCCCAAGGGCATTAGCACTGTGATCTCTTATAAATTATCAAAACTAATGAATAGAGTGTTTTAATAGCAAGTTAGACTGGGGGTTACTTATCAGTCAATTGCACTGTCGGCAGGGTGTAGAATAGGTTGAGAATAGGTCCGCCTCCATAAATTTCATTTCATTATTATTAATAGTATGACCCCTCTCCTCCAAAAGAAGAGGGGTCCTGGATATGACACTAAACTGCATCTGATAGTGAGGCTTCAGTTCTGGGAAGTATGAAATACTGAGCTTGACAAGAAACACCTGAAGAAGGTTAGTGAGCACATAGGCCAAAACGTGTATATAATAATAAAGACGAGGACAACAGTCTGAAAAATCCAAATATTACATAATCCTATCTAATACTAATGATTTTTAAACAGATCTAATGAATGAAATTTATTGTGTACAGTGCTCAGGTGCACCACAACTCATCAAAGTCTCATGTCAAGTACACAGAATAATGTTGTGTCAGGAACATGAACAGTTCACAGTAGTAATATGCATGTATGTGTGTGCATCTGTATGTGGAGAGTGGCATCAGGTATAGTGTTGGCGGACTACAGGAAGCATGGAGGCTTTGAAAGATTCAGTGCTCTGGCAGCCTACAACAGATGCAGGCAGTTTATTCCATGTCTCCGCAATTCTAAGCATGAAAAAATGTTTCCGAAAGTCACATGAACAGTGCTGTTTTCTGACTTTGTAGGCATGCCCGCGTGTATTGGAGAGATGGAGATCAAAAAGGTGCTCAAGGTTGTTGTTGTTGTTAAGATGATTAATGACCTTATGACTCATAGATGGGATCCCCAACAGATACCACTCTAGGTCAGAGTGGACCTAAGAGTAATGGCAATGAAAGGTTACTCCACACTCCCCTGGACCCCAGAGCCAGAACCTCATCATCAGATGCAGTTTAGTGTCATACCTAGGTCATTCCTCTTTTGTTGGGGTCTTATCCCTCTGCAGGGGTTATAGTCAGCATATTCTAAACCGTCAGGAGAAGGAACTCTTTGGCAAAAGAGGAAGAAAGTTAATTGACAACAGACTATATATAAAACGGTGGTCCACCATTAGAATGACTGCCATTCAACTGCCTTTTTGACACCACTGATAGGGTGTGTGAGGACTGAGTAAAGGCCTTTGTCAAGTAGTGAACTTGTGGCGGACCGGAAGTTCTTACTATGACGAACAAAAGTCAAATGACAAAAAATTAATAGTTTGTGCATGGGATTGCGCACCCTAGTAAAAGAAGAAAATAAAAATAAAAATTTGTACATTTTCAACCAATCAGAGACGTTCGCGCCTAAAAGGAAATCTATCAAATAGACCCCTTTTGGAGCCTACCCTCAGACTATAAAAAAACAACTTATCAGATCCCAACTAGAAAGAAATTATTCTTCTAACCAAGTCCACGTCACTTTAAAGTAAGACAAAGCACATTCACTTATAAGAAGGTATGAACTAATATCTATCTGTCTATCTCTCTTTATCAACCTTTTACGAGATCATCAGTATTACTTGCTACTGACTGCCGTGTGACTTTGAACTCTTACCCTTTCTTTCTCACTTCATAACTTATAACATATTTTCTTACGTTATAATGAACTTTTAAAAAATCAAAATTACATTTTGTACACAAGAGTACTGAAAGAACTTTGCTCGTTATTATGCGTTACCTTTTGTAAACTTTTTCTCAATACAAGTTGTTTGTTTTAATATTGAGTCTTGTTATTTATGCCATGTGCCTGCAGTAATTGAATGTTTTATGGTGTCTTTAAATGTTTGAATATTTTATTGATTATTGACCTCAAACTTGGTGACCTTAATACAAAAACATCAAACAGCCCTTACAAACCACCATAAACTCAAAATGACATCATAACCATGATGATGATTAATTCTTCCATTCATGTATTTTATTGTTCACACATATTCTATTAGATAAATCTGGTATTGGTGTTAGTATAGCATTTAATTCTAAGACAAACAGCAACAAATAAATGAATTAAAAACTTAGTTCAATTCTAACAATTTATTAAAGAACAAAACAATGACTAACAATATAAAGTCCTTCCTGTGTATAGAGTCAAGTATGAGAGACTTACCTGTGTGATGGAGAGGATATCTGGTATCTTCTGATTTAGTGATTTCTTGGGGAGAATTTCTGGTCGACCAGCAGCTGGGAACTGGTTCGGAATCTATCTGGTGATTTTTGGTATTTTGTGCCAAAGCTTCTAGGTTCATCACGTGATTGTTATATCCAATCACAGAAAGACTCTCCCTCACTTAACCCCACACACAGAAATAAACATATTTTACTGACCCAACACTGCCTTGTCAGTTTTGTTCACTTGACGTTCAATGGACCTAAGAGTAATGGCAATGAAAGGTTACTCCACACTCCCCTGGACCCCAGAGCCAGAACCTCACCATCAGATGCAGTCTAGTGTCATGCCTAGGTCATTCCTCTTTTGTTGGGGTCTTATCAGTCCGGTTCCTTAATGTATATATATATATATATATATATATATATATATATATATATATATATATTATATATATATATACACTAACCCCTCTACATGAATCGGTTGCAACACGAGGTCTTGCTTTTAGATTGGTTTTAAGGCAAGGCTATAACAAGTAAAGACCTGGTAGCCATGCAACTGGAATCTTTGACTGGAGGCAGGTATGTGGTAATCTAAATTACAGAATCACCTACAACTTTTGGGAAAAGTGTTAGCAAGATATTTGTTCTTGATATTCAATAATCTGCTAATTGACAGTTATACCTATTATTATGTGCCTCTGCACATAGTATAATGGTTAGAGTCATAGGAAACAGACTTGTCAACCTAAGTTCAAATCCTGGATGAGGCTGTTTGCATTTCACATATAGCTAATACCAGTAGAAAAGTATGCATCCAACTGATCTCTTTCCAGGGGTTTAGTCGAGAACAAGTGACAATAAGTAACAATTGCTTGTCAACAACTGGATTTTATTCTAAACTATTAGTGCTACCTGGCATTGCCCTGCATTTTAGAAGTTAGAAATAAATCTGTTATCTAAATTTATATATATATATACTAACCCCTCTACATGAATCGGTTGCAACACAAAGTCAATTTCTTAAGTGGAATTTAACAGGTTTAAACTCAGTTTTCCTTCTCCTAAATACCAAGGTTGAAGAGTCCAGTCTGCCCTACTATTTACTCATAGTTGGAGGGAGAACAGTTGGATTCATACCTTTCCTAAGGGTATTAGCACTATGTAAAAAGCAAACAGCCTTGTTCAGGATTTGAACTCTGGTCAACGAGTCCATTTTCTATGACAATAACCATTACACAACGGGCGCCTCTTCTTATTGTTAAGATGAATTTTCAATTTAGAAAACAAGAAGTAAAACATCTTTATTTGAATTTTAAGATTAAAGAATTTAAAGCTTCAGTCTTTTGGTATGTTTTGCTGAAAAACAATGTGTATGCACACACACACACACACACACACACACACACACATATATGCACACATATATGCACACACATACATATGCACACACACACACACACACACACACATGCATATGCACACACACACATGCATATGCACACACACACACGCACACACACGCATATGCACACACACACACACACACGCATATATATTAATCCTCTACATGAATAGGATGCAACACAAGGTCAATTTCTTAAGTGGAGTTTAACAGGTTTGAATTCAGAGTTTTCCTTCTCCTAGACTGGTTGCCATACCAAGGTTAAAGAGCCCAGTCTGGCCTACTATTTACCCATAGCTGGAAAGAGAGTAGTTGGATTCATACCTTTCTTAAGGGTATTAGCACTATGTGAAAAACAAACAGCAAATCTAAGCTACGGGTTGCTGCTTATGAAATTTAACATACAAATACACTTCAAATTCTCCCATCTCCCTCCCTCTCTCCCCCTCTCTCTCTCTCTCTCTTCTCTCTACTCTCCCAGGCAAACTAACATATATAACAAGGAGGTAATCAAGAGATACATAGAGAGGAGGAAATTGATAGGCAGAATGTAAAGTAAGGGACAGGTCAGTTTTTGACTTACTTGCAAATTACGACTAATTAGAACCAATTAGAATGGAATATTTTCAAACATAACTCAATCCTAAAAGTAAGGAATAACTTTTGTGTCATTAAACTAAACAGTAAAGAAGCCTTTAGGAGACAAAAGTTAATTCGCTCAGCTTTAGTATAATAATAGATGGTAAAGAGAGTACCCCAGAACATCTACATTAGTTCAATGATGCCAAAGCCCTCATTCAGTTATGAGAAAAGTTTGTACCAGTAGCAAAAATTCCACTCATTTTTATGGAACAAAGAGAAAAAGTGTTGTCGTCTCCTAAATCCCAAATCACTTTGACTTGGATCTTTCAACAGGCGGAAGGGTTGAATTTTATGGCATGTCATGTTGGGTTATTTTATGCTGAAGACATTTAGTTTTATTTATTCTTGTTGGGTATTCAATTTATTTTTTCATACTCAATTTAAAAAAAACATTTTTAATACTCATTGTTTGATTTATTCAACCCATAGATGGGACCCTAACAGGTACTACGACTCCAGGTCAGAGTGGACCTGGAAGTAATGGCGATGAAGAGGTACTTCATACTATCCAGAGCTCCAAAATTAGAACTTCACCACTAGATGTAGTTTAACATAATACCCAGAACATTCTTTCAACAGCCTGACAATAATAAAGATATGTTGTGGCAAAAGTGCAGATAATTTTTGACTCTCCCTCATTTAAATAAATGGATTACAAAGTAAAAACAGCAATTTCAAAATATATCTTGTTTACTTAATTTTCATTTAAGAATATGCCACTATCTATAAATCAGATAAATGTTAACATAATAAAATCTAATGAAAATGTAGTTGTTAGAGGCTATACCAAGTAAAGGCCAGGTAGCCATGCAACTGGAGACTTTGAATAAAGGTGGGTATGTGGTACCCTTACTTGAAATGATTTTTAGCAAGAGATTTGTTGGTGGTATAAACTTATTAACTATTATACATGTCACTAGGAATCAATTAGTATCATTATCATTATTATTTCTCACCCATTTTCACTACAGAAGACAAAATGTGTAAGCATCTGGCTTAGAAACAGGGAAAAGTTAAATTGGTTTTTCTCTTTGGTAGAATGATCTTTTCTATAAAGAATTGAAATCTTAGGAGTGGTATTCAGAAATTTTACAGGATTTTACCCCATCACACAGAGCAATATGTACTCAAGCAAATGTAGTGCAAGACCCATTCTCTTCATTTATCACCAACTAATAATGGTCAGTGATGGTTAAGAGGTGTACTGAAGGGTTTTTTCTTGAATCTCTTTTCAGGCGCGTGTGATGGTAGGATTTAATTTGGTGAATTAGTGAATTGGAAGATATCTATGGTTGCGTGTATAACATAGGTCCCCCAGATATTGACTCAGTTCACAATGCGTTTGGTTTATGTAGGTGGTGTGTTGACAGATGAATAAATTAGAATTCTTTTAAGACGTGTATGAAACAGGCCAAATATTAGTTTGTACGGGATATACCGCTCTAGTATTTTCGTCAGTAGTAGTAGTAGGGGTCATTATTTTAGTTGTACTGTTGTCGTCGACCAGCGGGAGGTGGGGTGTGGAAGGTGCTGTTTCTACCAAGGTGTCGACGGAGGTCGATTCCTTTGAAGCTGTCCTGTGAGGTTTCATGACAGTTTCAATCATTGTGCTGGTTGCAGAGTCTGTTGTAGTGTGTGCAGTGTCGTCAGTCTTGTTGCCATGGGTCGCTATGGTATTTTCATCAGTAGTAGTGGTAGGGGTCATCACTTTGGTTGTAGGGCTGTCGTCGACTAGAGGGAGGTGAGGAGTTGAAGATGCTATTTTTACCAAGGTGTTGGTGGAGGTCGACTCATTTGAGGTTGTTTCATGAGGTTTCAGTGTACATACCTCATCTGAACCCAATAGATAATTTTTGTGGTCAACTATGAAAGTAAGGTGTTGGGTCAGTAAAATCAGTTTATTCCTGTGTGTGGAGTTAAGTGAAGGAGAGTCATTCTGTGATTGGATGTAGCAATCACGTGATATGCCCAGAAGTTTTGGCGCAAGATACCAAAAATCACCAGATAGATTTCGAATCAGTTCCCAGGGTGCACGTCAACTAGAAATTTTCCCCAAGAAACCACTAAATCAGAAGATACCAGATATCCTCTCCATCACACAAGTAAGTCTCTCATACTTGACTCTATACACAGAAAGGACTTTATATTGTTAGCCATTGTTTTGTTCTTTAATAAATTGTTAGAATTGAACTAAGTTTTAATTCATTTATTTGTTGCTGTTGTCTTAGAATTAAATGCTATACTAACACCAATAAATAGTTTTTGCTACTCCTCACAAAAATTTGAAGTGTTTCAAGTTTGTTGAAGGAGTGAGATAAAATAACCAATAATAAACTACAACAAATAGCTGAGAATTTTACCAAATGATTGAGGCTATGTGTATGAGGTGAGAGAGCTCATTTTGAAAAGCTTTTGCACTTGTAGCAATTGTCTGCCCTTGCTGGGATAGACTTCAGTGGAAAAAGGTTATCATTCCTTGCTGCCATCATTTGCCACTAGGTGGCATTGTTACATATTGTGTGGTGGCATGGGTTGTTGACAGACCCTGCAGCTGAATAAGGGGCCATTGGCTTTCAGATCAGCCAGTGGAAAAATACCAGGACTGTTTCGTAACCCCATCTGACCCCTAGAGAACACGTTACGAGAAACACGTGACTAGATTTAGATTTTAGTTTCAACCTGAGATCGACACAGAGTAGACGTGCTACTTCAAGGTTGATTCTCACCGCGTGGTGGATAAGAATGAGTTAAATAAATCTTGATCAAGGAAAAATGTCTTGTGGTTTAATTAATTGCATGACTAAAAAGTTAGCCCTTAGAAGAAGCCCTTAGTAAGGAGACAGATAGACAAAAAGATGACGGCCAAAGAAATAGAGGAAACAGCCAGACAAAAAGTTAACAGAAGTAGTAAAGAAGAAATGAAGTAACAAGTTTCAACTCTCTATCTCTCTCTCTCTCTCTCTCTGTCACCCGAGTTTCCTCTCTCGATTGTATACCCGATGTTGGCTATACAACAGCATTACTACCTGGCTATTTAAACTCAACCCGGGAAGTTCTGTGTCTCTCTTTGGTCTGGCATCCTCAAAGATCCACTAGACGAGTGGTATCTCTGTCCATTAAGGTGGTATAAGAGGTTCACTGAGTATGAACTCTGGTTGTTATAAAGCATTAGGTTACTTAAAGGAAAAGTACCCCAACGTGGAATACTTCAGTTAGGACAACAACAAACGCGTTAGTTACATTAAACAACATTTATTTTAACATATATATGGGAATGAAGTTCCCCAGGCTATACAATGTCACAAGTGTCCAAACATACATAGCAGTGTAATAGAGGCAAAATAGGTGGAAACCACTTACTGTATAGGGCATGTACTGTATAGTATGCGCCATATGTGTGCTGGAGAGAGGTGACCAGCACGTCCGTACTTGTCCAGTAGCTTCGGCAAAAGAGGGTGATCTTCTAGGATTCCTATGTCACGTGACCAAAAAGTGGTTGCTGACGCAGGAGATTACCCAAACCTTGAGACAAGGGAGACTACTCCATTTAGTCCCTTACAGTGGGGAGCCTTGCCCTCCCCTACAGGCTTGTACCCATGTGTGTATATAGCTCTTTATAGACCCTACCATATGGGTCATATACAGTAAGTGACTCTTCTATTCTATAAGAACCCTGTCTTACTTCCTAAAGACTTTCGTCCTAAACTGTTTGTATCTATGTCTATATTTTCATGCTACATGTGCTCAGACAATAAAGTCTGTATTGTTGTTATATCTACCTCTTTGATGGATTTTATTACATATACTAGAATTGGCTACCTGGCATTGACTGGGTAGAGGGGGATGATAAAAAGTTAGTCTCGCAGATCCATTGATTGTTTTGGTCTTACATATTTGATTTATGTTTTAATCACGAACACAACCAATGACTTTCTCTTCTCTTACTATTCAAATCCTAATTTTAAATATCTTTCCAGATATAGATAAAATCTTTATTATTTTTACATAAAAAGCAAGCTCTGGTGATAGTAAATGTGTGTATATATTTACTTTGTCATTAATTGTTTTATTTTCATAATTTCCTCCGGACTCACATATACACACACGACTGCCCTTTATATATGTATTGATGGTCACCTATGTTAGAAACTTCGACCATATGACCTTTAGGCACCCCTCTTTAATCTCGATTAAGAAAGGACATGTTTTTCATTTACACTGTCAATATCCGGTTGTTTTAACAGACGATTTTTAGATTTTTTTTTTAATTATAAAACTAACCCCTAACTCTGACCTCTAACCCTACTCCTAACCCTAACCCCAACAAACAACCAGATATTGACAGGGTAAATTTCAAAAAATGTCCTTTCTTAATCGAGATCAAAAAGGGGGTGCCTAAAGGTAATATGGTCCAAGACTTCTTTTGAGCCTCTTACATATTATAAGAAGCAGTTTTGGCCACTGAAGCCAAAATTACATTTAATTTTTATACACTTATCATAGAATAGGCCCCAATATATCAAAATAATGTCAACATTTTGTATTTTTGTCATTAGTTATTAAAACATGGATAAAATAAACAAGTCTCCATTATTTCTTGTTACTGTGTATATGCAGTGTGATTAAAAAGTCATCGGGGTGGCCTAAAGTCGGTATCAACCAATCAGTGAGGAAGTTTATCCCTTTTTCACTAGCGCTAGACCAAGGAGATTGTTTTTATGTCTGAGGTGGAGCGCCACACATACCATCAGCTCTTTACTTTACCGCACAGATCCCTGTGCTACTCATACGCTGAGTTGGCGAACTAGTAACTTTGTGGTTTCTAGCCGAACGCTCTACCAACTAAGCCCTGAGTGATTAAAAAGTAACTCCCTATTATCTCAGAAAAATTTCAGAATCGACCCAAGATAATGGTATGGTGTGAAATGACTTCAGAAAGGATTGTGGGTCCTTTCATTCTTCGCAATACCATGAATGACGAAAAAGGTATCTCACCATGCTTCAAGATGAAATCTGGTCAGTTGTAAATATTTGGGAGAATATTGAAGACTTGATTTTTATGCAAGATGGTGCTCCTCCACATTTTGCTATTGTTGTTCGTAAATCGCTGAATTACCATTAAAACTTCATGTTATGGGTGTTCTTCTCATATTCAGTTTTTATAAAAATAATGATTCAGAAATAAATTATAAGATCTTTAAAATAGGGAGTTATTTACAATTGCCCTGTATAATCAGTTAGTGTTAGTAAGTAAAGTCGGTATCAGCCAGACAGCGAGGGAGTCTATCCCCTTTTCACTTGCGCAAGACCAAGGAGACTATTATTGCGTCTGAGGTGGAATGCCACACCTACCATCAGCTCCTCACTTTACCGCACAGATCACTGTACAATGTACAATTGAGTTTACTTTATCTTTCCTTCCGGTGTATTCAGTGTTAGTTATACTAGATTGAGCTCTTTAACCTTGATATGGCAACCAGTCTAGGAGAAGGAAAACTCTGATATCAAACCTGTTAAACTCCACTTTAAAATTGACCTTGTGTCACACCCTGCTTGTGTGGAGGTGTTCAGTAAATACAAACAATAAGTAAACCTTTTTCTATTTTGTACCCTTTCCACATACTGCTGGTTGAGGGAAAAATATGTGTATGGTTTTAGTTATTGAGACATGTTTGTGTATTCTTTCCTTGTAATGCCACCTGTATGTATATTGTGCATATAAAATATTGAGTGATCTTGTATGTGTAATTGAGTTTATTTTGTCTTTCCTTCTGTTATATTAGGTGTTAGTATATCATGGATATAATAAGTAAATTCGTCAGGGTGGCCCAAAGTCGGTATCAGCCAATCAGCGAGTGAGTCTATCCCCTTTTCACTAGCGCTAGACCAAGGAGACTGTTTTTTTTTTGTGTCTGAGGTGGAACGCCACACTTCCATCAGCTCCTTACTTTACCTCACAGATCCTTGTGCTACTCATATGCTGAGTTGTCGAGCTAGGAACCTTGTGGTTTCTAGCCGAACGCTCTACCGACTGAGCTAATCCGGCCCTGTCCTTGGTTAGTGAGAGCTCAACTAAATATGTTACCTACACTATGCATTCCAATACAATTTTTGAATTTGACTCAGACGTCCGCACCCCCTCATACCTTCCAATATCATCTAAGGGGGTGTACAAATCATGTTGAGAAACACTGATTTAATCCATGGGGGTCGATTGTTTTATAATCCAATGGGATAATAGCCTTGTGGCCAAAAGTACTGGTTAAGTGTATTCAAGTTACTTAGTAGCCACGAGTTCAGTTAATTCCAATTGTAACATAACAGAGAGAGAGAGAGAGAGAGAGAGAAAGAGAAAGAAAGAGAGAGAGAGAGAGAGAAAGAGAGAGAAAGAGAGAGAGAGAGAGAGTGGAAAGCGCCAGTAGGTTTTTAGGATGAATCAGCACAATGCCACATGGTATTTTTTCTACTGGTCGAGAATTGCCGTGTAGTGAAGTGTGAGAAAGGAAGAGTGAGAGGTGAGAATGTTAGGTGAGTCTGGAATGATGTGTTGACAGAGTTAGACGTGATCTCTTACTCAGTGCACTTTGGCTTGGGGGAAAAAAAATAAAAATCTCATGAGAATGAATGAGTCACCTTGTGTTATTGCTAAAAACCATAAATGGCACAAGGCAAGATGTCCCCCAGCATCCCAAGTTGGTTTCCAGACTCCAAACATCAAAAAATTGCCAGCCAACTCAACATCAACCCAGCAACCAGATTCAAGCCTCTCAAAGTAGCACAGAAAAAGAGATAAATATATGATGATTATTTCTATATGACACATCATCACTCTATTCTGATAATGAGTGCTACCATGTTACACAATAACAATAATAATAATGAATTAATAATGAAAATAATACTGAAAAATGTATATACACTCTGATATATGTATTTTCTTGTATGTGTTATTGAATTTATTTTGTCCTTCATTCCATTTTGTTAGTACTAGCAAAGAAAAAAACACACTCTGAGCAGTGTGAAAATAAATTTTTGAAAGATATTGCCTGAGGGGGGTAAATAAATGAATAAAATAAAACGTTTCATATTTTTAAGAAATTAATTACTTACTTAAAAAGCATCATATTCACTTCACTCCACCGAGATATTTGTTTTGTTTTACAACAGTAAGGACCTCCAAAACGTTTCTAAAAAATTCTGATTTAATTATTCAGACTCTTACCTTTATAGAAAAATTAAAAAATCGTACGAGCATAAAATATTTTGTTCAGATTTCATAAAATGAAATTGGGGGTTCAACCTTCTAAAAAAAAATATTTTCCCTAATATATTTTATGAAAAAACTATTTTAAGCATGCGTTCATCTATAGGTGAATAATTATTGAAATATTCATGAAAATTTGATTTTTCCTAGAATTTTAATATTTTTATATAGTAATGATACTGACTTTAAATTAAATACTCATTGATAAACTTGTTTAATTCCAGAAATGACTGTGACGTAAGCAGGGACATAGTTTCAGTTACAGACAAAAAGAGACCGAATCTCCATTATTAATAGATATCATGGATATACTAATGCTAAATATCCTGATATGTCAAAATAATGAACAGTTCACTTACTTAGGTAGTAATACCTTACCCACAGAAAAGAATGTTAATGCATGCATAGGGAAGGCATAGTCTGCTATAAACAGATTATCAGTTATATGGAAATCCAATCTCACTGACAAGTTAAAGCGACAATTTTTCCAAGCCGTAGTTGTATCAGTGCTACTGTATGGTTGCACACGTGGACCCTAATGAAGTGCTGAGAGAATAAGTTAGATGGGAGCTGCACAAGAATACTACGTGTGATCTTAAACAATTCGTGGTAACAACACCCAATGTATGGCCACTTGCCCTCTATCACACAAACCATCCAGGTGAGACGAATAAGACATGCTGGACATTGCTGGAGAAGCAAGGATGAACTCATAAGCGACGCCTCCTGGGGAAACTAGCACATGGGAATGCCAGTGCAGGTCACCCAGCAAAGACCTACATTAACCAGCTCTATGCAGATACTGGATGCTGTACAGAGGATCTCCTGAGGGCAATGAATGATAGGGATGGTTGGTGAGAGATTGTCATGGATATCTGTGCTACTAGTACAACATGATGATGATGATGATGATGAGGCACAAGCCAGAGCAATGTTTTATGGAAGACTGGCAGTTATCCATGCTGCTAATGTTGTCCAAGCAAAAAGCAAAAGCCAATACATCTTGGCACCAATGTCATTGCAGGAGTTGCCAGAAGAAAGTTGAGGTTGAACTACATTAAAAACTCCAGCTCTTGACTTTGTGATTCAGACTTGTAGCCTACCAAGACATGGGAGCTTTGATAGACTTACTAGGACCTGGGTTCCTCTAATCACATGTATGTGGAAATTAGATAACTTCTTTAAGTTAGTTTAAAATTTTACTCTGCCATGTTGTCAGAGGAGTGACAAAATTTAGGTCTAGCTGGGACCATGGTCTTCTTGTCACTGCCACAATAAACGTGCCAAAATGCTAATATACCCCCCAGGGGAACCAACGTCTCAACTTCAAAATAAGCCAATGGCAGCCAAGCTTGCATAACTGGCTTGGCTTTTCAAAATTCCAGCAGAATAAATTGATATCATAACTGTGCAAAAAAAAAAAAAACTGCTAAGAAACAATTACACAAAAAATGTAATTATGAACATACAATGATGTGATTCCCTAACCTCTTGGCATAAAATAATCCTGACGATTTGACATGCAGCTAAAATGAATGAAGGAATCAAAAATTTTATAATATATTAATAATTTGAAGGCAATTACAATGCATTTAAAAAATAAAAACAAAAAGATGTTGTTTTTGTCTTATTGATTTCGAAGTATAAACTTCATCTTCAGAGGTGCATATCAGAAATGTACGTGCTTACGTTTTTCTTTGTGTGGTTATAATTTCTCTTCTTTTTCTTTTTCCTCTTCTTTTTTTTTCTTTTGTCTTTAATTTTTAGCTGGTTTTAACTTTTAATGCAATAAACTAAAATAACAAAGAAGAGTTCAGATTGGAAATCTTATTATGATAGAGATTATGTAATTGTCTGTCTGTAACTGAAACTACGTCTCCACTGACATCATGATTTCCTTAGTTATTTAAGTTATATTCTCAACAGTTATGAAATAGTCATTATTTAATCTTAATTAGCATCTTATCTATTATCAATGTCACTATTAAAGTCTAGCTAAGTTGGATTTGCTGCAAAACTCCCATATTATTAATGCATTTAAAATACTGAAATATGTGTTATATATCTCTAAGAAATAAAGATTTACATAGTATATGGTGGGAATAATTTGCACAATGATTTTAACAAAACTGGGTTTAATAAATAATTATTTGCTGTTACTGATTTCTAATACTATCATGTTATTCTCAAATGTATTAAAAGTAATCCTATATATGATTTTATATAGAAATCAATTAAAATAACATTAAAATAAGTGTAATATTTTTATATTCGTTCTTATTTAGTTTCGTTAGTCTTTCTAATTTAATGTAATATTCTATTACATAAAAACTTGGACCAAGTATCCAATAGGCACCCCAAATCATCAACTTAATGAAAGGTTCACATTTTAACTTGTCACCGGTAACTTCCGCTTCCAAATTTTTGTAAACAAATAATTTAAATCAGAAGTTTATGGAGATGTTGAACTTACGATAAATTAAATAAATAGATGGTTGGTACATGTAATCAAATTAAAATTCAATAGCAAAATCTTTTTTTAAATAAATACTTTTTAATCAGAAGTTTATGAGTATTTTTCAACACTTATGATGATTTAAAAAAAAGATGAAAGACGTTTTTATACTAAAATAGTTTTTACTTAATCAGAAGAGAAATGCAGTTATGTTTATTTAAATAAAATAGTTTTTATTTGCAAAATATTCTTTATGTTTATTTAAATAAAAGGATGATGTCAGAAATAGTATCACAAAATTTGTAAAATTTGTTTTTGTCAGATAGAATATAAGTGCAAAAAATCATCAAATTTGAAAATCAAAGTTACAGGTTATGAGTTAAGATATGAACCTTTCATTAAGTTGATGATTTGGGGTGCCTATTGGATAATTGGTCCCAAAACTTAAATACTTTCACCCAGGGCCACATACTTTTGTTAGTGATAAAAAAGAATAAGCTCTCTGTAAGGCTTGAACATGTGTCTCCTTTGTTTCAGAGAATCCTGGTTAAGTACATTAGCTGCTCTACCATCCAGACTATAAATAACCATTGTTTTACAGAAGACCAAAACAAACCTCTAATCTCGGCTCTTAATCTGTTCTCAATCTCCTTGGTGCTATAATTGTTATTATTGTTGTTTATTTATTTTTACTTACACTAGTAGTGTTGTTATATATGTATGTATGTATGGTAATGCAAGTGAATAAAGAAGAGAGAGAGAGAGAGAGAGAGAGAGAGGGGGGAGAGAGGGGGAGAATGGAAAAGCTGACTTGACAAGGACATTATTGTACTACTTGCCAATTGGCAAGGTGGTAGGGGGGAAATAGTAATAAATAAATAAATAAGTTTTAATGAGAATGGTTGTATAAGGTATATGAAAGTATACAAAACAGTTTTACAATATTAATGCCTGTTTTGGTAAAACTCAAATTTTCTTGTTCAGTATTTGAGGAAAGGTTTGGTTTGGTTTGTTTTGTTTTACGGCATATCAACCTCAGTGGGTTATTTAATGCCGGGAAAGTTTTGAAATAAATTAATTCTTAAATGGATACACAATTTTTATAAACTCATGTTTTTCTAACAGGTACTACCACTCCGAGTCAGAGTGGATCAGGGAGTAATGGTGATGAAGGAGTGCTCCACATTCCCCAAACCTCCAAAACTGGAACCTCACCATCAGATAGAGTTTAACGTCATTCCCAGGACATGAAGACCCTCAGTCACCGCCTTCTAGTACCCACATGATAAAAAGGATTGGGGCTTGCCATAAGAGTAATAGGGTCAGGACAATCATATATGTGCTAGGGTTTGACGTGACCAGCTGATTGATCGGAGGGGGCCTCCCCGACCACCTGTCTAGCTCAAGTAATGGCCAAAGTGGAGTGTTGCATGTTATGGACTGCTCAGTCACCTGGGTTCCATCCTTATGCATCACGAGTCGGCACCCATGGCCAAATTGGGGGAGTCTTACCCCTCTGCAGAGGTGCAGTCGGTTTATTATAATGCCCCTTCCGACAGGGTGGTTGAGGAAAGGACTTTTTGCTGTGGTCTGTATGTAGACCTGTTATTTGTATTTGTTTTTTTTGTTTTTTTTATATCAACTTTTGTGGGTTATTTAATGCCAAAGTCATCCTTGTATAAGGACAGTAAAATAGTCATTGTCGGGATGGCCTAAAGTCAGTATCAGCCAGACAATGAGGGAGTCTATTCCCTTTTCACCAAGGAGATTGTTTTAATGTTTGAGGCGGAACACCACACCTACCATCAGCTCCTCACTTTACAGCTCAGATCCCTGTGCTATTCATACGTTGAGTTGGCGAGTACCAGTATTGAACTTTGTGGTTCTTAGTTGGGCACTCTACCGACTGAGCTAAACTGGGTGGTACTATTTAACCCATAGCTGAGGGGGGGGCAGATGAGCTGTTTTTGTCTGGGTGAGGTGTAACTATGTAGTCCCAAAAGGTATGTGAAAAAAAAGAAAACATTGTTTGGGGAAAGGAAGAGTTTGATGTTCTCATAAAAAAAAATTAAACTGCATCTTGTAGTGAAGTTCCAATTCTGAAGCTCTCCTGGTCTGTAAGTGAGAATTCCCGCATCTTTCATTCCTTTTGTTTACATCTGCGACTACTTTATTACCGGAAGTGCTTCTTGGGTTACCCAGAATCCTCCACCAGCGTGCGGGCCCTTTAATTCTTTCCACCTCTAGCTCGCCTATTACACGGACGCGTTCACCACCTCTTCCTGTTCTTCCTTAAAGAGAATAGTTTTTTTACCCCTTCTCGTGCAATGGAATAAACGAAATTACCCAATCCAGTTTTTGTTATACTTTGCTTGAGGGAGTTAACTACATGAAACGAAAAGCCATATTATACACTTTGGACAAGATATATGCGGCGAAGTAGAAGTTCATGATAGAAGCTCTGGGGAGTGTAGAGTACACTTTCATCGCCATTACTTCCAGGTCCACTCTGACCCAGAGTGGTAGTACCTGTTAGGATCCCATGTATAGGCTAAATAGAAAAAAATGAGTTAAAAAGTGAGTTTAAAAAGAAAATTTTGTATACCCATCAAGCATGAATGTGTGGCGTTATTTTCGTATTTGCCTGGAGAGTTGTCTGCCCGTTTAGTTTCACTTGTTCCCGCTAGGGGCCTCGGGTGTATTTAAGCGGCTGATTTGAACTTCTCACTCTCTTTTCCTGTTGCTTGACATACGAGACACCATGGGTTAGACACGGTCTACTCCCTTCTCGTTGGGGCTTTGGCCCTTAACACTGGCCACTCACTGCTAGTAAGTCTTGTATACAATATATGACTATCCTTTTGTCATGTATCAGTAACTATGTTTTTATGTACATTTAGGTGTCTCTTTGATACCTAAATATCCTGTATTTTACCATTCATGAATGTGTCATTATCTCTACTCTTATATGTATTTGTATTACTTATGTATGTATGTTCATGTACACCTCTATGTATTATGTACCCTGTTTATTCTGTGCTGTATATAAAATGTTTTGTCTATCAACCTTTGTCGGAGTTTTATCTTCAAGTATTATCACTTTGAATCTTACAAATGGAACAAAACGTCTTCAGCATAAAATAAGAGAAGAATTCAACTTTCTCCAGGAATTATTTCTGCTATCATAAATGGAGGTTGTCATGATTTCCTAGATTTATGAATAAATCTAAGAAATCATGAATAGTTTATTAACACACGGTTAAGCGTTACATAATTATTAGATACCTAATATTTATGGCAATAGTGTAGAAGCATAATGGCGATTAGTGTAGCTGATAGCCTTGAGAGTGAGTGACGGCACTTGACCTCACTCTCACCTTGCCTTCCAGGGATAAATTGTGAGAACCGGAAGGCATAGAAGACCCTGTCTTCCAGTTTAAGGATAGTAAGTAACTCAGTCAGTTAGAATGTAGAAGCTGAGCCCATAGGACGTAAGGATCTGCGCAGATGTCTGGTTTGGGGATTAACAATAAAATAAGATCAAAAGTAAATCGAAGTCTTGTGTTTATTATCTAAAAACTAACAATGACACAGGGCTTCTGATAACAAGAAATCCCCATAGAAGACCAGACCGAAGTCCCCAAGGAAGTCCAGACCTTAGAAGATTCCAGACCCAGATGCAAGATGTTAGAAGATATCCAAGATGATAGAAGATAGAACCAAAGCCAGCCAGAAGAATAGATGTCCAAGATATAGAAGCAAGTAAGAAGTAAAGAAGTAATGAAGGGTATACAACATAAGGTAATTCAGATTAAGTAAAAACGGATATTGGTCATTTCATTAAATGAAAAAGCAAATAGGAGTTACCCTTGGTCAGTTGAAAAAAAAAGCGAAAAGAGTTGCCACCCTTAGGTTTTATTTTGAACAAATTATTAGTGCAGAAAATTGGAAGACTGCAGACGACACAGAAAGCAGAAGACAGAGTTAGTTTAGAATAGGTTTTGGAGTTGTTACTTGGTTGGATGAGGAGATGAGAAGAAAAAGGATAATTAGTTAAGAATGGGAAGTTTGGATTGAAAAAAAAAGAATTTATGGAAAGTAAGGAAAATGAAAGAGTATTATTTGGAAAAATAAATTGGAATTGAAAAAAAGGAAGAATTTATAAAAAACGAAAGAGATTGTTATTTGGGAAAACGGATTGGGTAGAAAGAAGAAAAAAGTTTAATATTGAAAAAGAAAGGAGTTATTTGAAAAAAAAAACAGAGCTGATCAGAAAAGGGTGATTATTGATAATTGAGAGTGAAAAAAAAAAGAAGAAAAAGGAGGAACTTATATTTAACAGATAAAAAGAAAAAAGAAAAAAAGGAAAATAAAAGAAAGGTATTTATTGTACTTGTGAACTTGTTTTTATGTTATGAATTTTTATGTATTTTGTACCTGTTTGTTTAAAAAAAAAAGTAAATAATAATAATTTTTTTAAATAAAAATGATTATTTATCACTTGTAAATTGTCTCATTGACTGAGTTTTTTTTTCTGTTTGCTTGAAAACACTCCATATTTTTTCCCCTGGAATATCTTGGAGAGTCAATTGCCTAGCCACTTAGGACTCATGCAAGATAGTTTGGAGAAATATACAGACACTTCGTGACATATTTTGGCGTCACCGATAGGATTGAACATCTCTCTGAAAGAAAAATTCTACTGAAAAAAAATAGGAATCCAGGACTAAAGAAAATATAGAAATTTTTTTTTTTGCCAAAAGAAATTTTGGCTGGCATCACCGAACTACAAATGAATGAATGAATGAATAAATAAACAAATTCAACAACCAAGGAAAAAGAATGGCCACATATTGGAATGATACTATTTTCACAAAATGGCTTGACAAAACAAAGAGGATCGCAGAGACGATAGGTTTGACCGGATTCGCTTAGGACTCACGCACGACGAACGAAGATAGTTCAAAGAAATATACAGACACTTCGGGACAGAGGTCTATATCATAGATTCATATGAGACATTAACACTGGTCCTGGCAGTGAGAGAGAAGCAAGGAGAATGCATCGTGTAGTAATAAATGAAACACGCACGGTCGGGCTTGAGAAAGCTTTATTCTACTTAGAATACAGTTGCAGTTTCTTAGGAGTTTATATACTTTCAGAAAGCTAAAGATTTACACAAAGGGGAGGTAATAATAAAACAGGGGAAGTAACTCTCAATTACTTATTACACATCGTTTTGAAGAATTCAGTTCTCTAAAAGAAGAAACTATATACTCGTTATGGGAAAAAAATTAATACCAGGGGTTTTTATTGGCCTTAATTCTCACATGGGGGTAAATTTCTAATCCAATATACAGGCAAATTACCAATCTTAATATATTGGGGAATAATTCCTAATTCCAATATATGAGCAATTTACCAAATTTCCGTGTACATTGGGAGATGGTTAAAGGGATGTAATTAAGTACTTCAGATTTCAAGTTCGGATGCTGATTGAAAAGATAAGACAGAAGACACAAATATATTTAACAATTTTAATGTCTAACAACAATGGAAAGAAAAAATAGAAGAAGAGATGAAGAGTAAAAGGTGGAGGAGTGGAATGAAGAGGTGGGCTGCAAATTTGTTGTGATTTGCGGAACTTAAAGTCCAGTTAACAAAAAGTCTTTTAAAGTCGAGTTGAGTTCTTTTAAAGTTGAGTTAACAAGAAGTTCTTGAATCGATATCATTTAATTTTGTATGTTTTTTTTTTCTTTGGGGTTTTCTTTGGAGTAGAATTTTGTAGTTTGTCTTTGGGGTATGCAAACAGTGTGCCAATTATTTGTATTAGGAATATTTGAACTGTGTGCCAATTATTTGTATTAAGAATACTTGAACTATGTGCCAATTATTTGTATTAGGAATACTTGAAACCTTACAACTGTTTGCAAATTATTTGTATTAGATAGGAATACTTGAAACCATATAACTGTGTGCAAATTATTTGTATTAGGAATACTTGAAACCATATAACTGTGTGCAAATTATTTGTATTAGATAGGAATACTTGAAACGATACAACTGTGTGTAAATTATTTGTATTAGATAAGAATACTTGAAACCAAACAACTGTGTGCACATTAAATTTATTAGATAGGAATACTTGAAACCATACAACTGTGCAAATTATTTGTATTACATATGTTATATCCACAAATAAAATATCTCCCGATTCACAAAATTCACTAAAACCCAATATGCCCACTCACTAACTATACAAAACGTTAGCAAGAACATCACTGAATGTGAACAGGGCCATATCTTTTTACTAAATGAAAAATGCTGGTTTGCACACATGCCCCTACGCATCCTTAAGATGAAATTATCAAGATAACATCAAAAGGGCCATTTTTCAACTAATCAGCGACTTTCGTGCTCAAACCAAGGGAGACGTGAAACCCGATCCAAGTTGATCCACTCCGGACATTTAAAAACACCAAACATTCGTCAGCCAGCAGTAAGGATGTTAGTCGGTAAACACTTGATATCGCTGAGCCAGCCTTGTCCCATTTCCTTCAGCTCCCTCACCGCCAGTCACCGACCGACCCAATGCCATCTCGGACGTGCACCTTCATCTCGCTTCTACGCTGGCTACTGGATATCATTTTCACACATCAACTCCTCATACTCCGTGACCGTGATGCGAATGACATTCCTACATACACACGTGTGCCATAGTATCAACGACTCCTCACTCAATGATCAACGCATTATTCTTTACCAACTGATCAAGTGGCTGTACATATTAAATTCATTATATTCAATACAACATATTAAATGTTAACCTGTGTTTGTCTTTTTTCCTTGCAACCATACGCATGATATAACACATAGGAATACATGATACCATATAACTGTGTGCAAATTATTTGTATTAGATAAGAATACATGAAACCATACAACTATGTGTAAAAAAAAAACTTAAGAAATAACTAGACAAAAAATGTAAATATAACCATATAACTGTGTGCAAATTATTTGTTTTAGATAAGAATACTCGAAACCATATACTATGTGAAAAAAAAAAACTGAAGAAATAACTACACAAAAAATGTAAATATAACTGTCCACTGAATGCAAGTCTCTAACCTTTAGGCATAAAATAAGCCTAGATGGGTTGTTATGCCATTAAAATCAAACAATCATTCAATATAATTGAATGCTGTGTGCAGTCTTGGACAAGTCGTGGAAACAGCACCCCACAAGAAGGCAGCTGTATGGTCACCTGCCCCCCATCTCACAAACCATCCGAGTAAGACGGACTAGGCATGCGGGGCACTGCTGGAGAAGCAAGGAAGAGCTCATAAGCGACGTTCTCCAGTGGAGCCAACACATGAGCATGCTAGTGTGGGCCGCCCAGCAAGGACCTACATTGACCAACTATGCGTGGATGTTGGTTGCTGCGCAGAGGAGCTCCCAGAGGCAATGAATGATAGGGATGGTTGGTGAGAGATTGTTATGGATATCCGTGCTGCCTGAGCGACATGATGATGATGTTCGGTATATAAATGGTGAGAGAGAGAGAGAGAGATGAGGAGAGGATGAGGGGTTCTACTTCTTTTCTGCTTACTTACTTCATCGGCCATTTTTCTTTTGGGCTGATTCTGTGGGTTGATTTCTTCTCTGTTCGGGCAGGTCAGTCTTCTCATCCCTTGTTGATTAATTAACAAAGACTTGTTGCTTTTCTATTTTCTTTATTAAAAACAAACCCAGCCCAAAACCGCGCGGTGAGAAGTGACATCTTGACAGACCATCTTCTCTTGATGAGTAACTGGTTACAACTAACTAAATCTAAAAACTGTCTCACGCATCCTATTGGCGTGTTTCTTGAAAGGGTTAAGTAAAGGTCACCTCATGTCAATCTTCCTAAGGGTAATTTTCCACTTAACCCCCTCCGATTTTGAATTTTCTAACAAACTCAGATTCAAAATTTATACCTCACTACTTACATAATTCATAAGCTACCCATGAATTATGTAACATGATCATCTACTAGGTTGTGGAATGATTTGACGATTTTGATCCACCCTCCCAAAATATTCCTGTACACAGTATTAACACAATTGAAAAAGTAATGTATTTTTACAAGCTGTAAATGAATGGGTTGACGAACCGTAAAACCCGACCAACCAAACAGGCTATAAATGGTTTGTTTCCAGAATTTTCCGATTAATTATGTAAAATCCTATCCACTGTGTTAGCCATCATTGGTAAAGGGTCAAGTCTAGAATGATTTAACTCTCAATAACCTCTGTTTGTTCGGAATACTTTTATGCATCCTATCTTTGACCCATTTACTGATGAACTGTTATTATTTACTAAGCTTTAATTAGTTTAGCCCAAGGTCGTATGTGTAGGTTGCTGGGTAAAAAGCAAACATTCTGTAATCCCCTCTGATCTAGAATGTTTCAATGCATTTTCCTCACAAAAGGTTTTCATTTAGAATTCAGGAGTAATAAATAAAATATAACATTACACAGAAACACCTAAATTCTTGACTATGATAGCAACGTTTTAATCCTATGCAGCAAAACCGATATTGTTAATAATTAAATATAGGTCTGTATACCTATTACTTATAGGAGGCTGTATATAATTTTCTTTATATTACTTATGAGATGCTGTAATATTCTATATATTACTTATGGGTTGCTGTATATAATTCTCTGTATATTACTTATGGGTACTGCACATAATTATCTGTATATTACTTATGGGGTACTGCACATAATTATCTGTATATTACTTATTACATATTCTCTGCATGTAAGGAGGTACTGTATATAATTCTCTGCATATTACTTTTGGGGTACTGTATATTATTCTCAGCATATTATGATGTACTGTATATAATTCTATGCATGTAAGGGGATACTGTATATAATTCTCTGTATATTACCTATGAGTTACTGTATATAATTCTCTGCCTATTACTTATGGGGTGCTATATGTAATTCTCTGTATATTACTTATGGGTTACTGTATATAATTTTCGATATGGGTAATTCCATGTAAAATCCTCCAGGCCATGTCACCCACCACCTTCAATTTTTCTGAAATTTGGTAGAGGTATGGACTATGTTAAAGTTAGACAATCTTCAAAATCTGAGCTTCCAATTCCAAGAATTGGCGGAGTTATGTCGATTTTTAGCTCTCCAAATTTGAAGGAGGGGGGGTCACGAAAAATGGTATTTTTTGTAATCTACCTTTGTCTGTAAAATTAATTCTAGTGCTTCCCTACACCTAAAAATTGGTTTTTAAAATCATTTTTGTCTGAGGAATCCAAAAATGCTATCAAAAAAGTCTTAAAGTCAACTGATTTTAAGTTATTGATAATTTCTGCTTTTATCATAGCAAGATCAATATCCAATGTGGCACTGAATCTATGACAATGATTTTTTTCTATTATTATTTCATATCTATTGAACATTATTTGCACCAAAAAGATAGTTTGGTGTTTGCTCAGAAGCAAAGCAACAAAGTTTTGTTAAAATTTGTTAAAATTTCTCACTTCAATTTTTCTGAAATTTTGTCTTTAAAAAAAGAGACATATTTTCATATTTTCACAATATACTTTGCAATTTAAATATATCATTGTACATTTTTACATTTATTTTTATTATTGACTGATTGGTATGTCAACCTGATTAGGGTTATTTTATGCTGAGAGTGTAGGAAATCACATTCACTGTGTGTTTGTATTTACATTTATTTATGTAGTTGTTTCTTAACTTAATTGGGTGACCATTTAAGCAACAGCAGATACTGTAAGCTGCCTGGCTCCTTTATTTATAAAAAATGACATGATTTGGAATTAAATGACCTGAAAAGAATTGGTATACCATAAAATAAAGCAAGCAAGCAAGCAACCAACTCTTTAGATTGGTGATATCATATTCTTTATAATAAAAACAAATACACAGCCATATATTTTTATTAATTTTAATTTTAAACACTTATTGATTTTAAAATTCAAAGCTTAAATAAATCCCAATACACTCAACAAATCAAATTATAATAATCCTTTTATGATATTTCAAATCTTCTGACCTACATTATACCTAATGTGTTTAAATCTAGTCCTATTTCATATCTTTTTATCTAGCAGAAATTGTAGTGGGGTTTTCTACAACTTAAATCATAGAACTGTTATGTTTTTTCCATCTATATATGTTGCATAGGGCCAAATTCAAGTTGTAGTAGTAGTTGTTAGTTCAGAAACAACATACACAAATCATATATTCACAAAGGGCTGTTTATTTCTTTCTAGGCTTGTGGGTTCTTTTTCAGTGAGAAGGAAAGAGAGAGAGAGAGGGTAAGGTCAAATTACTCTATCGTAAATCATGTTCAGTACTACTATGCGAAACCCATATGGGGAACTGGAAGGCCATGCCAAAAAGGCTGATTTTCCTCCTCTTCCGTTTCTCATCCCGGGTGTGGGAGGGTCACATTTGTTTCCGGTCAAAACGCGGAACTTTTGTTTTTATTTTTAAATCTATTTCCAGGGTCATTCATTGGTCAATTGCTGGTCCCCCGTTGAGTGTTTACTCTTCCAAACTTTAACCTTTGTTCTAATTCTTTTTCTTCTCTTTCTCCAGAAATCCGATTACCATTTTATTTTTAATCCCGAATTCCCCATAGACTATAATGATTATGCTACATATATCTATTAATAATGGAGATTCGCTTCTGGTTTTTGTCTGTAACAAAAACTACGTCACTGTTTAGTCACTGCTTACATCATATTACCCAAAATTGTCATAACTTCAGAATAAATACACTCAAAATTTGAACATGCAACATTAGACAGTCCTCATTGTTATTTAAAACAAGTTTTAATAAATGCATGACTGGTATTATATATCTATATATAGTTTGTTTTATTTTAATACATATTTAAAGTTTACATTTCAAATTGTTTTATTTTTTAATCCTTTAATGAATTTGATGATTTTACTTACTTAGGGTACAAACTCGCTGACCTTTGAATTTTTTACTCCCACCCCTCAGGCAATAAGTTTCAAAAATCTTTTACATCGCCCGGAGGGTGTTTTTTTATTTTGTACTAGTATATATAATGGAGATTCAGAGTCTGTCTGAAACCAAAACTATATCACTGTTTATGTCACTTATGTAAGAATTTGGCTAATTGAACAAGAGACACCATTATGGTTCGTCTCCTTCAGTGGCCAACCAAAGTGTGATTTTCTCTAGCTGGCGAACTGGAAGAGTAGGTCATCACAGGGTTAACAAAAGTGTCAATCATCTTCCTGTGTTTCTCCACTAACTGTTATCTTAAAATCTATGATACAATTACTAACCATAAGTAATAGGTTATTATGTAACACAAAGTACATTCAGCAAATCAATGTACAAATTGTATAAATATGATAATAATAATGTTATATAGCCGTATATACCCTTCTGACATGATATTTACCACGTACCCCATGTGTACGGGTTAGGCACAAGGCTCTATTAATGTGGGACTACCACTAATGGGTGGTGGGTGAAAAAAATGTGTTGATCCCATCGGCATTCCCCCTCAAGGAGGGCACCTCAGGCACTGGCTAATAAACCCAGCCCTGCCCCTTTAAATCTAGGGGGCAGGTGTTGCTTGGGGGGATGGCCCCCTGGGATCAACGATATTAGTTTGTAGGGTCCAGGGTCGAAGCCACTGGACTCCCGGCTGGGCCGGATACCCTTCTGACATACTCAGGTATGTAATAGAGACAGAGAGAGAGAGATATTAGATTAGTGATGGTAGATCTTGCTTGTTTCATTTCTGCTTGTTAACCATGTTATCTAATTGACTTCTATTTAAGGGCTGGTTTTATTCTTCTGTTCTGAGCTGGGCATTGCCTGTTTTTAATAATTAATTAACAAGACTAGGTTTTACTTGATCAAGTTTTATTTATTCTTAGCCCATTTGATTGATTCCGCCACGGGGATGAGAATGGACCCCGGGAGTGGACAAACAACATTTACGCTCCCTCAAAATTGGGTTGAATCTGAATAACTAAGTCACGTGTCTGTCATGGCATGCAATTGCGCCTCTAAGGGGTCAACGTTTATTAACAGTCACTGGTAATTTTCCATGGGGACCCCTGATTTTAAAGTTAACAGCCCTTAATTCAAATATTTCTAGCTACAGTTATGTTCACAATTTATGATTTCTCATGAATTGTAACAATAATAATGATAATAATAATGAATCAAGACCATCTAAACTACAGCACTGTTGGGATCAGCTAGGATACTCAGAAGAGTCTTGGAGACCTGAAGAGACTTTCTGTCACTCAGCCTCCAGTGAACCACTAGCTACGGCAGGTGTAAAAACATAATAATAATAATTATTATTATTATAATAAGTCCCAAAAAGCTTGGAAAAAAGACTGGAGAAACTGGAAATCAGAGTAGGAATTGTGACCATCCAGAAAATAGCATTGCTGAAATCAGTTAGAATACTCAGAAAAGTCCTGGAGACCTGAGGAGACTTGTCATTCAGACTCCAATGAAAGACCATCAGATAACGCTGGTGCGAAAAACTCACAGGAGTGAACATAATAATAATAATAATAATAATAATAATAATAATACCTTTGTTAACCTCTGTGTGTCATCAAATTAATATTCCCATATGTGTCAATCATAATAAGAAAAGAAACAAAGACAACACCCATTTACATACACACATTTGATTTTCATCAAACAACAGTTTTGACCTACATTACACTTAATGGACCTAAACCAAGCCAGGGTTTATTTCTTTTTTACTTAACAAAAAGTATAATAGGATTTACTACAACTTATTTCATAGGATTAGTTTGAAATACAATACAATTTCTCTACAAAGTCTTTAAAAATCTCTGTCTGCCAATGAGACAGCAGTGGGACCACTGATGTAAACTAGAACTTTGTTTAATTTGTTTACATAACCCCGCAAACAAGAGTTGGTTGGTTTGTTTTTTTTGGTTGGATTCTATGGCATGTCAACCCCAGTTGGATTATTTTATGCCAAAGATGTTTTGATTTATTCATTCTTGATGGGTACTCAATTTTTTTAAAAACACGTTTTGTTTTTAAATTCATTTTATTCTATTTAACCCAAAGTAAACCTGGGAGTAATGTTGATTAAGGAGTACTCCACATTCCCCAGAGTTCCAGAATTGGAACTTCACCATCAGATAGAGTTTAACATCATATTCAAGACATTAAGACCTCAGCCACCACCTTCTAGCACGTATATGATAAAAAGGGTTGGGGGCTTGCCATAAGGGCAATAGGTTGGGACAATCATATAGTTGCTAGGGCTTGACGTGATCAGCCAATTGATTGGAGGAGGCCTCTCCAATCACTCGTCTGGCCTAAGTAAGGGCCAAAGTAGAGTGTTGCATATTATGAACTGCTCAGCCACTAGGGTCCTTAAGCATTATGAGTCGCCACCCTCGGCCAACAGGTGGCTCCATTCTAGAGCTCCAGTTGACAGGGCTTATATATACAAAGGAAAGTAAATAATTATCCACACTTTTGCCATAAGATATCTTTATTATTATCACACTGTGTTCTGGGCATGCCTGCTTATAATTGGCAATGTTGTGGTCATGTAATTGAAGTTTGCACCTGATCACACCATTTTGTTTACTATATTTAAGGTGCTGCTCCACTAGCAGTACACACCAAGGAAATAAGCTGATTTATCTAGTCGGAAGGAGTGTCAGGGACTGAAATTCATCAGAGGCTTTTAGCACAATATGGGGATGGCAAAATTATGCCATTTTGAGAAATATAGATTTTGATTTATAAAATTCTCTTGTTCCAAAGACTGTAAAACAAATAATCTTTACATGTGATTTTTTAAAAACCTTTCCTCTTCATATTACAGCAAAAATTATATAACACACACTGGTATGTATCTGGTTTGGTTTGGTTTGGTTTATGGCATATCAACCTAGGTGGGTCATTTAATGCCAACAAAGTTTTGAAACAAATTCATTCTTAATGGATACTCAATTCTTTTTATAAACACATTTTTCTATCTAACCCATAGATGGGACCCTAACAGGTACTACCACTCTGGGTTAGAGTGGATCAATGTGTATCAGGTAAATAGCAATAAAAAATATCTATCTATCTCACTCTCTCTATATATATGTATATACACACTGTGTTTTTTAATGTAAAACTGTCCCCATGAATGCGCAGATAATCACAAATACTCAGGCACATACAAACCAAGATGACCACGTCAGTTTATCCCATGGTCACAGGGGTGAGGGGCATGTATAAGTACAATAGAGTGATCTACCCCTATGTCTTGGATGAACAGGGTGATCTGCTGTTGGCCAGGATAGACTATAAACAGAACTAAGGAAGCGGCCATTTGCAATTCTACTCTTGACATCTGAACCATGTCTTTTGTACTTTGTACAAGTATTTGTCTATCTTTTCATTTTCTTTCATTTTCACACTGTGATTTACTGGAACTGCAAAATCTACCAGTTGACAAGTTATCTTTTTCTTGTTAATCAATAATAGGTCTGGTCTTCTGGCTGGGATATTATTATTATTATTATAGCATCATCAGGCAGTCGTTGCTGCTGGGGCTCATTATTATTGTCATAATTAATGATATTATATATCATATGATTAAAACAAAAAAAAATAAAAGTTAAAACAATATGTAGAGATGGCAAGACTTTCGGACCACTTTATACAGGCTGATCCGAAAGTATTGTCACCTCCTACATATCCTTTTAGAGATAAAATAATGACATAACTTATATATATTATTAAAACAAAAAATAATGAAAGTTAAAACAATATGTAGGATGACAAGATTTTCGGACCACCCTGTATGTTACTGTACTACAGCTGATAATAACACATCATTTGTGGGGATTAAAATAAAATTCAAATAAAATTTAAATAAAAAAAAAATAACAAACTCCCATGAGCCTTCACCGGAAGGACCCTCCGAGCATGTGCAAGAAAAAGGACCCACTTCCGACCCAGACCGTAACTGTGTCTAGACACTAATACGGAGATATTTCTTTGTCGCATGGTGGCTATGACCCGTGAATAAAGCCTAAATCATAAAACTACTTGTCTTTGTCTCTTCCTTTTTCTTCCCTTGAATTCCTTTCTAAGCGCGACCACCAAATTAGATGGGGTTAAAAGCAAACCCTAGGAACACACACCAAGAATAACAAGCTACTTGTCAAGCCCTAGCACCTATATGATTGCCCCAACCCTATTGCCCTTATGGCAAGCCCCAACCCCTCTTTATCATATGGGTGCTAGAAGGCGGTGGCTGTGGGTCTACATGTCCTGGGAATGTCGTTAAACTCTAACTGATGGTGAGGTTCCAGTTTTGGAGGTTTGGGGAATGTGGAGCACCCCTTCATCACCATTGCTCCCTGGTCCACTCTGACCCGGAGTGGTAGTACCTGTTAGGGTCCCATCTATAGGTTAAATAGAAAAATGTATTTATAAAAAAAATTGTATTATCCATTAAGAATTGATTTATTTCAAAACTTTATCGGCATTAAATGACCCACTGAGGTTGATATGCCGTAAAACAAAACAAACCAAACAAGCTACTTTTTAAACCTAAAGCGTTAAATCTCTTGCTACCCCACACATTACAATATTTTTGTTAGTTCAATAGCATTAGAATACTCTAACTTTATAAAGATAAAATAATTTCCAATCTAATTTACAACTTAATAATAGCGTTGGCTCTGTATCAACATTAATCATTAAAATTTCAAAAGGGAAATAACTATTACATGTTATTTATAGAGAGCTTTCCCTTAGTTATTTGCTACGTTCTTAAAAGTTATCTTTCAACAACTGATAAACACAATTTGGGGTCACATCCTATTTTTAACATTTATTTTATAACTAACAGTGACTAAAAAACAAAAGATTGGATCCTTATAGATTAATTAGAAATACAAATTTTATAAAAAGGATGAGAGATATAATTGAGTTCAATGGTAAAAGAAGGTAAACCTTAAATAGGTACAGAATAAAGAAAATTATATACACACCTAATAAGTATATACAGAAAATTATATACAGCACTTCATAAGTATATTCAGATAATCATATACAGTACTCCATAAGTAATATATGGGCAATTCCATGTCAAATCATCCAGAAAAAAGTAAAATTGTCACCCACACCCTTCAATTTTTAAAATTTTGTACAGGTGTGTACTGTGTTAAAGTTAGACATCCCCCAAAATTTGAGCTTCCAATTCCAAAAATTAGCAGGGTTATGTCGATTTATAGCTCTCAAAATTTGGTGGGGTTGGCATAAAATGGCGACTTTTTGTAATCTATTTTAGTCTGTAAAATGAGTTCTAGAGCTTCCCTACTACTAAAAATTAGTTTATAGGAGCATTTTTTGCCCAGGAAATCCAAAAATGCTATCAAAAAAGTCTGAAAGTTAACCAATTTTAAGTTATTGATGATGACAAATTTTTTTTCTATTATTATTTCATATTTATTGAACATTATTTGTACAAAAAATATAGTTTGGTGTTTGCCCAGAACTGAAGCTACAACATCAGATAAAATTTTGCAAATCGGAAATCATTAATAATTTAAAACTGGCTAACTTTCAGATCTTTTGATAGCATTTTTGGATTCCTTGGGCAAAAATACTTCTATAAACCAATTTTTAGGATTAGGGAAGCTCTAGAACTCATTTTATTGACAAAAATAGATTACAAAAAAGTCGCCATTTTTTGCGACTGACCACCCAAATTTAGAAAGTTAAAAATCGACATAACTCCGCCAATTCGAAATTCTTTTAATTTTTTTTTGACTATAAATTTAGCCTCGCTAAACGATTACACCAGCGCCATGGGATAAGTACTAAAAAATACAAGTACTTCTAAAACCTCTGATGATGGGATTTATCCCGAAAATATTTAGGAAAAAAAAAGGTAAATAAACATCATTTTCAACACCTATTCCATTGCATTGTCAATTGCCTTCGAATTTCTATTTTACACATACATACAATGCTTCAAAAAAACTATAAAATAAACCCTTATATATATAATATATATATATATATATATATATATATATTTTACCATACACCTCTGCACGAGCAGGATGTGACACACAGTTTGAATTCAGAGTTTTCCTTCTACGAGACTGGTTATCTATCCAAGGTTAAAGAGTCCAGTCTGCCCTACTATTTACCCATAACTGGAGAGAGAATATATGGATTCATACCTTTTTTTTATATTAAATTATATGGACAAATATATATATATATATATATGGTGTACTTGTCATGGTGTCAGTAGAAAATCTGTTGAAAATCACTGGCAAACAAGGGCATCTCTGTCCGCAGATCGGGATATGCATGTGGGGTTTGGAGACCACTTGTGAATTTCCTATTCCCTTGTTACTCCTTCCATGAATTGACCACAGGTGAATTTGTTGGATAGAGCCGGCTCAACCAACCTATGGTAAATGCTGTTACAGAAAAACTACATGACACAACGTGACATGACATGACATGACATGACACAACGTGACATGACATGATATGACATGACACGACACGACATGATATGCAAATGAGTATTGTCTTTTGTTTCTGCTTTCTTTTATTATTTTAGTAAACTTTAATTTTTGATTGCCACTTATGGAAATATTGATATGATGATATCAAGAGTTTAACAAGTTAATTGAAATGAGATGAAAGTATTTCTCCATGTTTCTAACACACGTGGCCATGCCTACAAAGTCAGAAAACAGCATAACTCACATGACTTTCGGAAACATTTTTTCACGCTCAGAATTGCTAAGGCATGGAATAAACTGCCTGCATCCGTTGTAGGCTGCCAAAACACTGCATCTTTCAAAGCCTCCATGCTTCCTGTAATCCGCCAACACTATACCTGATACCCCACATATGCACGCATGCACTCACATACATGTATATTATTAATGTACGCTATTCATGTTTCCGACACTAATACATTATTCTATGTACTAGACATGAGACTTTGATAAGTTGTGGTGCACTTGAGCACTGTACACAATAAATTTCATTATTTATTATTATTTCAAAATAACAAAAGAATTATTATTCTATTTGTTATACAACTTGTACATTGATTTAATGAATGCATTTTGTTGTTCTCATCAAAGAACTAAAAGTTCTCTATAATAATTTCTCTGTATACACAATGTAAATGTTATCTCTTTTTTGTTTGTTTAAGTATTAGCATTGATTTTTATTTGGCTTTAAGATATGTACAGACTGTTATAGTTAGAAAGGAACAGACTGTAATATATATATATATAATAATAATGAAATTTATTGTGTACAGTGCTCAGGTGCACCACAACTCATCAAAGTCTCATGTCTAGTACACAGAATAATGTATTAGTGTCGGGAACATGAACAGTGTACAGTAATAATATACATGTATGTGTATGCATGCATGCATATGTGTGTGGAGAGGGGTATCAGGACTACAGGAAGCATGGAGGCTTTGATATATATATATATATATATATATATATATATAGTATCCAATTGCCACTTTAACTTTTCCGTTGTAATCATCAGTAAATAATCCAAAAGTGCTCAATATATTAAAAACATAGAGCAGTAATACTACTACTAATATTATTATTAGAGGAAAAATAAAAGGTCTACCATGGTTTCAATCAAATTGAAATGATTTCATCAGGACCCTACCCTACGTTTAACTAAGTCAATGTAATTCCTTAGTTAAATTAATGATATTTTTCGGATAATAACAGTTGAATGCTATGTTATTTTCTATATATGTATATAAAAAATGGAATCAAATTTGATGGTATAAGGTATAGATAAAGAAAAACAATAGTATATATTGTGCTAACAAGCGCCTGTTTGAACTCTATGGGGTTTATAAAATGTAATTCAATTGAAATTATTTTAGAAATAAAAGGAAAAAAATTCTAAAAGGCATTGTATAAACACTAGCCATCTTCAGAGTACATTTTTTGTTGAATCAAAGATATATATATATATATATATATATATATATATATATAGAGAGAGAGAGAGAGAGAGAGAGAGAGATTGAAACAGTGATAGATAGATAGAAACAGTCTATGATAGATAGGTAGATAGATAGAAAGGAACAGTCTGTTATAGGTAGATAATCTTAAATATTTGTACTTATTATCATTATTGTGACTGTTACTATTATGACATTCACCCTGGGTCGGTTGAGCTGGCTCCACTCAACAAATTCCCCATATCCCAAATGAATTCAGACCATGCTTGACGATCTAACGCAATTGAAGTTATGAGTGTCACCCATTCATGGTTCAATCAATGAATTCCATAAAGGCCTGGGCCCAGGATCAGCTTGGTATTGTAGTAAGTTGGGTGTTAAATATATTTTATATATAGGTTGTACACAACTTACTAACTTTAAACAAGACTCAACACAATGGAAAAATAACGGAGTCGTATTAAAATAAACAATCTGTATTAAATACAGAGTTACAGAAATGTAGAACAGCATACCGGGCAAAGTCCTTTATTTTATATGTTGGTATTAATAGTTCATATTTTATCTTCTTTCATTTTTCCGATAATGGAGCTGACTTGTTGCGTGATGACTCTTGCTTGTCATCCTCAGAACTACTGAAAATTCCTGCTTCTTCTTTTTGGCGCTCAATTTTTTTGAATTCAGTGTCTGTTGGTTTCCACATTTTTAGGATTCTTACTCCCCCTTTTTAAAACAAATCGGCAACTGCCATTTCATAAACCATTACAGTATCTTGCTTGATTGTTTTGAGCTATCATCATCACCACCACCACAACTACTACTACTACTGTGTGTTTTTCACACCAGCATAGCTAATGGTTTTTCCCTGGAGTCTGAGTGACAACAAGTCTCCTCAGGTCTCCAGGACTCTTCTGAGTATTGTATCCGATTGCAGCAATGCTGTTGTCTGGACGGTATCAATTCTTCCTCTGATTTCTAGTTCCTCCAGTCTTTTTTTAAAGCTTTTTAGGACCGTTCCAAGAGCACCAACTACAATTGGTATCACTTTGACCCTCATATTCCACAGCTTTTTCAATTCTCTGGCAAGGTCCAGGTATTTATCTATTATTATTATTATTAAATGCCATTTCATTCAATTGATTTGTTCTCGCACAAAATTAAAAAAGCAAAAACGTTAAAAAAAATTAAAAAAGCAACAAAAACAAGAAACAATTACAAAACAATAAAACAAAACAAAAAAACCCCCAAAAAACAAATGAAAAACAAACAAAAAAACAAAATGGGTGAGCATTTTGTAAATGTAATGATTCCCTGATGCTTGTTGTGTATATAAATAAAAGGTTGGTGAATTTGAATCTATTTATTTTAAATTATATAACCCTATAAGAGTTCAAAATAAATACACACACACACACATATATATTAATATATATATATATATATATATAGATAGATATATAGATAGATAAGAAGAGGAAGGCTGTAATATATATAGATATATAGAAAGATAAAAATAGATGGGTAGATAGATAGATGACATGGGTTGTATATATAAATCAATGGTTAAATGATATTACCCTTTCAGAGTTCAAAGTATATATATATATATATATATATATATATAGAGAGAGAGAGAGAGAGAGAGAGAGAGAAGAGAGATAGATATAAAGAAATAGTCTATGAAAGATAGATAGATAGATAACAGGGGTTGTATATATAAATCAAAGGTTGATGAATTTGAATCCATTTATCATAAATGATATTACCCTTTAAGAGTTCAAAGTTAATAAAAACATGATTAACTGCACTTAAAATGGAGAATAAACTTCTCTCAAGGTCAAGAATTAATACCAGATTAAAAGCAACTCACATATGATAAGAAAAACCCACATAAAAATTAGGTAAAACTTGCAAATCATACTCAAAATCCCATGACCCAGAAAAAACAGAACCCACAAATTTTGTAATAAAACTGTTAATTTTAACTAGGGAGGTTTAGGGTTAGGGTTGGGGTTTAGGGTTAGTTTAATGGGAAAATACATAAATAATTTGGGTTCTGTTTTTTCACCCTGTATACAGGGTAACCCAGAAAAATCAGAACCCACAAATTTTGTAATAAAATTATTAACTTTAATTAGGCGGGTTTAGGGTTAGGGTTAGGGTTGGGGTTTAGGGTTAGTTTAATGGGAAAATAAATAAAGAATTTGGGTTCTGTTTTTTCTGGGTCACCCTGTAATATCATGGAATTTTCAGTATGATTTGCAAGTTTTACCAAAATTTAATGAAAAAAACCCCAGAAGAACCAAAATGTTTTATTTTAAATATCTTCACTTTTAGTTTTAGAAAATTGATACTGTTATATTTTTGATAAAAGTAAATTGGGCTTTTTGATGATTTTTCATACATTTTTATAAACACACTTCTATCAATAAATTGATACTTGTATTCCTCAAACTTCCAACCGTTATCATCTTGCAAACACCCCCCTGGTTAAAAATAAGACCGTCCAAATCATCCAAGATGAAATGTAAAAATGTAATTCCTGATTATCGCGTGTTGCTTATCTGCCGAATTCTTATTTCTTATGAGTGTTGTCACTTCAGCTAAATAATAGACCATTTTTTTTTATAATAAAAGGAAGAAAAAGGACATGCTACACAGAAAAAATATAATAAGAAAGAAAGAAAGAAAAAAAATTGTGAGTAGGAGAAAGATACAGAGGTGGGGTATGGATGTGATAAAGCTAATCTATTTTTATCAAACTTACTGAAAAGAAGAAAAGAAGGAAAAATAAAAGAGTGAGAGAGAGTTAAATTAAGATTATCATACTTTATACATATTGAACTATTGCAATAGCTCTTAAGTAAACATGCTTCCTGTAGTCCGCCGACACTATACCTGATGCCCCTCTCCACACACATATGCACACACGCGCACACATACATGCATATTACTACTGTAAACTGTTCATGCTCCTGACACTAATACATTATTCTGTGTACTTGACATGAGACTTTGATGAGTTGTGGTGTACCTGAGCACTGTAGACAATAAATTTCATTATTTATTTTTTATATCAAACGTTGTAATAATTCAATTATCATACTGTAATATACACACAGGTCCTACTAATATCTGAAAGTAAGTGATTTTCCAGCTTAGCTGTAAAATGAAAAATCATAATTTGAAATATTTGTACTTAACTATATTAAGATATGTTCTGAAACAATTAGTAAATTTCAGAGAATTATGAAGTAATAAAAATATCTAACCATATGACAACAGTAACATTCAATATGAACATCATAAAAAATATTTATTTATTAAAATTATGATTGAAATACTGAATGCCCTACAGTACATGGTATCCATATTTATTTTGAGTTTTTAAAAAATATAAACAAACTGTGATAGATAGGAACAGACTATAATATATATATATTTAAAAATATTTTTTTTTTTGGTAATGGGGACCATTCTATGTGTAGTTTAACCATAGTGATAGAGGTAAACCAAAGTGAGAGCTCGATGTGCCTAGTGCCTAATGAAGCAATATTACAATGAAGCAAACTTATAGATAGATAGATAGATAGATATGAACATGCTATGATAGATAGTTAGATAGATAGATAGATTGATGGATATGAACAGGCTGTGATAGATAGATTGATGCATATGAACAGGCTGTGATAGATAGATAGATAGATAGATTGATGGATATGAACAGGCTGTGATAGATAGATAGATATGAACAGGCAGTGATAGATTAATAGATAGATATGAACAGGCTGTCATAGATTGATAGATAGATAGATAAGAACAGACATATATCTATATATCTATATATATATCATGGAATGATCCTCATTATCAAGAAATATATATATATATATATATATAAACAGAATGTTAAATGATTGTTATTAAAATTACAAATACCTGAAATTAAGTTAAACATAACTCCAACCTTGATAATAGATTAGCCAGTGTAATTTACCTACATCATAGCTGGAAACATTCGTTATATCAAGAATCACAAAAACAGCAACAATAATATTTAGCATAATTGAATATATCTACCCATGTACATCAGGTCTAAAAGTAATGATAAAAGTCCTCAGTTCTTTCTCCTTGTGCCTGACATTGCATAATATTACTTAAGAAACCATTATTATTATCATTATTATTATTTTGCTCCTTTAGAGTTTTTCACACCGTCTTAGCTGGTGGTTCATTGAGGCTGAGTGACAACAAGTCTCTTCAAATCTCCAGGACTCTTCTGAGTATTCTAGCCGATCTTAACAATGCTGTAGTTTGGATGGTCTTAATTCTTCCTTTGATTTCCAGTTCATCCAGACTCTTTTCCAGACCCCTGGGGGCCATTCCATGAGCATCAATTACAAATGGCATGACCTTCACTTTCGTGTTCCACAGTTTTCTTAGTTCTCTAGCAAGGTCCAAGTATTTTTCTATGTTTTCGCTTTCTTTCACTTTCACTTTCACTCACTGATCGGTTGGGATGGCAAATACCATGAGATGACAAGTTCTCTTCTTGTTAATCAATACTAAGTCTGGTATTATTATTATTATTATTATTAATATGATTATTTCACTCGTGAGTTTTTCACACACTGGGCATGCCAGAAAAAGGACCATCTTCCTGGTGCCAAGAAGACCTCTGACCTTGAGTGAGAACAAACGTTACGAATGGCACAGGAAGAAATTTCCTCTCTACAAAATAGATATGACAACCCACAAAAGGAAGAACCAAATATAATGGGGTTTAAAGCCTCCTTGCTTCCTGTAATCCGCCAACACAATACCTGATACCCCCCTCCACACACATATGCACGCACGTGCACACATACATGTATATTATTACTGTATGGTATTCATGTTCCTGACACTAATACATTATTCGGTTATTTCCTAGAACTCCAACATAAACAAAGGGGAACCACTCTTGACTGATAAATTATTTATTTATTGATCTACTAGGGAAAAAAAAGACGGGGCTAGGGTTAGGGTTAGTTTAATGGGAAAATAAATAATTTATCAGTCAAGAGTGGTTCCCCTTTGTTTATGTTGGAGTTATAGGAAATAACCCATTATTCTATGTACTAGACATGAGAATTTGATGAGTTGTGGTGTACCTGAGCACTGTACACAATAAATTTCATTATTATTATTATTATTAAAAGAAACAACCTGCGAACATGCACCAAAAAGAACCTAAAATCTTAATACCACATAAAATCATAAAACCCCATATGTTCAAAAAGTATTCAAAATGTAACTATAATAATGAAATTTATTGTGTACAGTGCTCAGGTGCACCACAACTCATCAAAGTCTAATGTCAAGTACACAGAATAATGTTGTGTCAGAAACATGAACAGTTCACAGTAGTAATATGCATGCATGTGTATGTGGAGAGTGGCATCAGGTATAGTGTTGGCGGACTACAGGAAGCATGGAGGCTTTGAAAGATTCAGTGCTCCGGCAGCCTACAACAGATGCAGGCAGTTTATGTCTCTGCAATTCTGAGTGTGAAAAAATGTTTCCGAAAGTGCAGTGCTGTTTTCTGACTTTGTAGGCATGCCCGCGTGTATTGGAGAGATTTAGCAAGAAAGAAATTAACAATCAATGAAATCCTTATTTCATTCAAATATATGTGTTAGCATTGACAGTGAGGAATGTGGCAAATTTGAAAGTTAAGGAATATCAACTAAAATATGAAAGACTTAATAATATACTACAGAAATGTCTATCTATATAATATTACTCATGTTCCTTAATTGTATGACCATTATCATCCTGCAACACCCTCTGGTTAAAAAAGATGATTATCTAGTATTGCTTATCTACTGAATTCTTATTTATTATGAGTGTTGTCACCTCAGCTAAATAATGGACCATTCCGTTTTTATTATAAAGAAAGAAAGGTAACAAAAAGGACATGCTACACAGAAAAATATAATAATAAAGAAAGAAAGAAAGAAAGAAAGAGAGTAGAGGAAAGATAGAGAGAAAGGGTGAGTATGTGGATGCAATAATGCTAATCTGTTTCAATTGAACGTAATGAAAAGATGAAAAGAAGGAAAGAAAAAAAAAGAGTGAGAGTGAGTTAAATCAAAATTATTATACTTTTTACATATTGAACTATTTAGAAATAGCTCTTAAGTAAACATATCAAACGTTGTAATAATTAAATTATCATACTGTGGTATATCCACAGGTCCTGTTAGTTTTACTAGTTATTTTCCTTTTAAACTTTGGCTTTGATGTGAGCTAAAAAGTTTCCATTTTTGGCAACTGTATGTCAGTCGCACCTTATACCAATAACAATCAATTTGCCTACTTGACAATCTATGACGCACAACTAAAAGTTTACTGAATGTATTGTTCACAAAATTGGCTCAATTTTTTAAAACTTTAAAACTAGTAATTTAAATCTCGTCGCCATTGTTTGGTGTCCTCTACAGAAGGAAGTAGAGAACTACTTACCATACTGGAAGTGGAGTCAGCTTTAAACTGCAGAATAACAATTCACTATTCAGATCAGTCTATCAACGACCATACTCAGTGAAATCTGTTGGCTTGTAAAATCCAAATGTAGAGATGTCTGTATTTTTACACAACTAATTCTTGTTTGAAAACGCTATAGGCGCTGATAAACGCTATAGACAGTTTGAATTTAATTTGATTTTTAAAAAATTTATAGAATTACTTTTCATCTCATGATTTGTAAGAGAAGTAGAGACGGTGTTATATTACAAATGGCCGACTCTATCTACTGACCTAATGATAATCAAGCAGCCCAGAGCAGCTCATTCGAGTTGTTAAGCTGTTAATTATGAAAAGCAAATCAGTTATTTAAAACTAACATCACAATGGAGCTGTAAGTTGAGCTATGGATACTAGAATAAGCTGAAGGTTAGCAGGTTATTAGCCATGTTCTGATACAAAAGGATTTTATATATTTTTTGAGATTTATTTATTTATTTACTTATTTATTTATTTGATGCCTTTTAAAAAGGTTACAGTGTGCTTGAACTTGATCTATTTACACCATGGGTGGCTCAGCACTTTTGATGGTGATGGTGATGGTGATGGTGATTTTTATTAGGATTTGACCAATAGGGCAGGTTTAGCTCAGTAGGTAGAGTGTACAGCTGGGAATCTCAAGATTCCTAGTTCAATACCGGCTCTCACCAACTCAGCGTATGAGTAGCACAGGGATCTGTGCTGTAAAGTGAGGAGCTGGTGGTAGGTGTGGTGCTCTGTCCAAGATGCTAAAAAACACAATCTCCTTGGTCTAGCGCTGGTGAAAAGGGGATAGACTCCCTCACTGTCTGGTTGATACCACCTTTAGACCACCCTGACTTTACTTACTTACCATAGAACTAGGAGGTGCGTGGTGTAATGGTTAGAATCATAGGAAATGGATTCGTCGACCTGAGTTCAAATCCTGGACAAATCTGTTTGCATTTCACATAGTACTAATATCCTTGGGAAAGGTATGCATACAATTACTCACCTGCCAACTAAGGGTAAATAGTAGGGCAGACTGGGCTCTTTAACTCGTAACATCCCGTTGAGAATTTTTAAGTACAGTTCCTGTATGGATTTGGCAAAAAATGGCCTTTTCATTTAAAGTTACCTGTTATTTCGCTTAAATCTTCTAAATATGTTTAATATTACATTTAAACAAAGGCTATCGTTTGCGGTATATTAGAAAAATGAATGTGAATTCCAGCAAGGTGGAATGAGGTGGTATAGGATTGAATCTTTCAAAGCCTTCATGCTTCCTGTAGTCCACCAACACTATACCTGATGCCACTCTCCACATACACATACACATGCACACACATACATGCATATTACTACTGTGAACTGTTCATGTTCCTGACACAACATCATTCTGTGTACTTGACATGAGACTTTGATGAGTTGTGGTGCACCTGAGCACTGTACACAATAAATTACATTATTAAAGAGTTAACCTTGTCCAAGAGAAGAAAAACTCTGAATTCAAACCTGTTAAACTCTGTGTAAGACATTGACCTTGTGTCACATCCTGTTCATGCGGAGGGGTTGGTAAATATATATTAAGGAACTAGCACTAGTCAATCTACTAAACCTGGTTATTATCATTTCTTAACAGACAATTCTCACATTAATGTCTTCAAAAAACTTTAAGAATTTTCTGACAGAACTGTTTTTAAACTTGTTTTAATTTCTTTCCTAGGCACACATTTAGCAATGATTCTAACTAGCAGGACCTGTGGATATACCATAGTATGATAATTCAATTATTACAATGTTTGATATGCTTACTTAAGAGCTATTGCTAAATAGTTCAATATGTAAAAGGTATAATAATCTTGATTTAACTCTTTCTCACTTTTTTTTTTCTTTCTTGCCTTCTTTTTATCTTTTCATTATGTTCAATTGAAACAGGTTAGCATTATCACTTCTGCACGCTCACCCCCTCTCTATATCTTTCTCCTACTCTTTCTTTATTCTTTTTTTTCTGTGTAACATGTCCTTTTTCTTCACTTTCTTTATAATAAAAACGGAATTGTCCATTATTTAGCTGAGATGATGACAAGAAATAAGAATTCGGCGGATAAGTAACACCAGATAAATAATACAAATTAGCAAGCCTCATCTCAAAAATTCAGACAAATACTAAAAATGTGAATATAAGTATAATAATTATGAAAAATTAACAACATTCAACATGATCATGTAGGCATCCCATTGTGGTGTAATTGTTAGTCTCGCAGATCCATTACTACTAAAAAGCAAGTTTGATCCTCACTGGATGCCCTATACTCGGGATGTTGTGTCACATCCAGAACGGGTTGGGTAAATAATTTTTGTTTTTCAACATGAGCATGTAAAAGTAAATTGTTTTCTTTATTTGTTTTGGTTTCTTTGTTTAATGGCATATCAACCTTCATGGGCTATTTGATATCAAAGCCATGCTTGTAGAAGAACAGTAGTGGTACATAGCCAGGAAGATGAGGGGGTTCATACCTTTCCCAAGGGTATTAATCCAAAAGTGAATGTAATAGCATGACTGGAGTTTGAACTAGCTTACTATGATATCACAGTCCAGTATGTTAGCCAATACCTTGCTAACCATTAATCGATTATTTAAGAGCTATATTCCACCAGTGATACTTTCATCTATATATTAATACTCATGTTCCTTAATTGTACAACTGTTATCATCTTGCAACACCCTTTGGTTAAAAATGACACCATCCAAATCATCCAAGATGAAATGCAAAAATGTAAATCCTGATTATCGGGTGTTGCTTATCCACCGAATGCTTATTTCTTATGAGTGTCGTCACCTCCACTAAATAATGGACCATTCCATTTTTATTAGAAAGAAAGAAAGAAAGGTAAGAAAAAAAAAGAAAGAAACAGAGTAGGGGAAAGATATAGAAAGTGGGTGAGTGCATGGAAGTGATAATTCTAATCGGTTTCAATCGAACATAATGAAAAGATGAAAAGAAGGAAGGAAAGAAAGAAAAAAAAAGAGTGAGAGAGAGTTAAATCAAGATTATTATACTTTTTATATATTGAACATTTGTAATAGCTCTTAAATAAACATATCAAATGTTAAATAAAATTCAATAGAAGTATATTTTTTATACACTAAAATTAAAATATTCATTCAATTTTAATAAAATTTTGTAGAATTATTTAAAAATTGGTGTAGTAAAAAATAACGATTTTTAAATTATTCTATAAAGATAAGAGTCAGAATAATTAAATCAAAAAATTTTAGAAACGTCTTTGAAGTCCCTACTGTCGTAAAACAAAATAAATATCTGAGAGGAGTAGAGTGAATATGATACTTTTTAAGTAAGTTTTTTTTTTTTTTAATATGAACCGTTTTATTTCATTTATTAAACTCCCCACCTCAAGCAATATCTTTTAAAAATTATTTCTACACCGCCCGGAGTTTTTGTTTTTTTTGCTAGTATATCAAAGATTTTAAGATTGAACAAGGGACGCAACCTTGGAAATAAATAAACGGCAGAAATTTTCTCCCTTCAAATGGACTTTATTCTCCGTCAGATTTGTCTTTTTTTCTTTTTTTTTTTTTTTTTTTTTTTTAACTTAAAAATTGAAAAGAGGATAAAATAAAAAAAAAATTTAAAAAAGGAAACGAACAGTCGATAAAAAGAAAATTTTTGGTTAGACAACGCACAATGTAATATCTCACCTTGAAATTCCTGAACTTGGTGCATATCACTTTTAATGCTAATCTTATCTCACAGTGTGACCTGAGTGTATGAATAAAATTACCTCATTCGTGACTTGTCTTTCCCAAGAAATTTAATCTTTGAAAATTGATGAATGCGTGAATTCTTTTTTTTATCAGATTTCAATCAAAATTTGTGCATTACCATTACACATCAAATATTACTTGAATTTGTTATTTTTGTGAAAAAAAAAAAAAAAAAATTCTAGCACATCAATTAATTTGCATCTTTCAGCATAGGCAGAGGAGCATTTTTACCCTTCATCTCATTTTACCTTTTGTTTCTGTTAGGGGAGATAACTCATCTCTTATTCAAAGAATATCACTCTTTAGTAAAAGGCAATATCAGCAGAATATGATCATCAAGTAGAAAAAAAAAAAAATTGTCCCACAAAATAATCCCTTACTAAGTTGGCATCCTTTCGTCTACTAAAGACAATGACGTAGTGTCAATTTAAAAAAAAATCTGCAACTGCATGAGTGGCTGAACAGACCAATGGCAATCTCTGGGGCAGTGACTACAAACAGTGATGCTTGCTGGAGTTGCTTTCGTCTCTCCTTCCTTTTGGCTCTCTTTTCCGTAGCAGCTACTTTCCTCTCCTTTTCGTTCCTTGTTTGACGAGGAGTCGCACGGTCTTCTGCACAAGCCTTCCATGTGTTGGTGTTAATGTGGCATGTCTTCATGCTTCTCTTGCAGACATCTTTAAAGCGCAGGCGTGGTCTCCCTACTGGTCGGGTGCCCTCTGGTAATTTGCCATGCAGTAGGTCTTTGGGGATACGGCCTTTGTCCATCCTACTGACATGACCAAGCCAACAGGCATTTCTTGCAGATGATGGCAGGCATGCTGTTCATGTTTGCTCGTTCCAGCACTTCTGTGTTTGGCCCTTTGTCCTGCCAACTATAATCCCTTTCTAAACATACATATGTATAAATATGTGTTATGCTAGATTTTGTTATATCATTTATTTATTCATTATTTGTTGTTATATTACTTGTTATATATGATATAACAATGAATAATATATATTATGTTTATTCTTATAAATATTATAGAGTTGCATTAAATAACCCACAGGGTTGGTATGCCATTAAACCAAACCAATCAAGTAAGACACACTGCATGACATGTACATGTTGACAGTAAATGTTTTAACCATATCAATCCTCCTGTATCATGGTTGGTGTGCAGATTAAAACATTATTGTTGAGTTAAAAATTCATTTAACCATTTTATATTAATATTTGTTCCTAAATTTTGAGTTATGATAGTTTCATATTCAGGAAGTTGTAATGGTTACCAAGCTAGACTCGCAGGTCCATTACTACTGAATAGTGGGTTTGATACTCACTGAATGCCCCATAAAATTTAAAAAAAAAAAAAAATCCTCACATAAAAAAAGACCTTGTGTTAATCCGCTCTGGTGGAAAGTCAAAAAAATATTTTGTTTTTCTATGAAGTATTGAATATAAACAAGAAAATGCTGAGAAACAGACTGTAATATATAATAAGTGTCATGCAAATGAAGAATTATTTAAACATTGTTAAGGGAGATAACTCTTCCCTAACAAACAATATTGACTCTTTAGTAACAACCTTGGTGGGTCATTTAATGCTGACAAAGTTTTGAAATAAATTCATTCTTAATGGATACTCAATTTTTTTTTATAAACACATTTTTCTATTTAACCCATAGATGGTACCCTAACAGGTACTACCACTCCAGGTCAGAGTGAACCTGGGAGCAATGGTGATGAACGGGTGCTCTACATTCCCCAGACCTCCAGAACTGGAACCTCACCATCAATTAGTGTTTAATGTCATACCAAGTACATAAAGCCACTGCCTTCTAGCACCCATATGATAAAAAGGGTTGGGACTTGCCATAAGAGCAATAGGGTCGGGACAATTATATAGGTGCTAGGGCTTTAAGTGACCAGCTGATTGATAGGAAGGTGCTTCTCTGACTGCCTGTCTAGCCTAAGTAAGGGCCAACATGGCATGTTGTATGTCATGGACTGCTAATCCAGCAGGATTCTGTCCTTAAGCATCACGGGTTGCCACCCATGGCCAACATGTTGCCCCATTTGGGGGGTGGGGTCTTACCCTCTGCAGAGGTGCAGTCAGTGTATTCTAAAGCTCTAACCAACAGAGCTGTCCAAGATTTTAACTTGTCTTGCCGTGTACATTTCCCAAGATGGTAACCATTAAACCACCAACGTGATCTGTGAATAATGGAATGTTTAGGTGGTATAACACATATTAAACTCATGGTACAAATATTAGCTCACAGTTAAGGCCCTTTTTGCATTGAGCAGTAGAGAAAAAAATTGGGTTATTTCCTATAAGTGGAACCACTCTTGACTGATAAATTATTTATTTATTTATTGATCTACTAGGAAAAAGAAGACGGGGCTAGGGTTATGGGGGGTTAGTTTAATGGAAAAATAAATAAATAATTTATCAGTCAAGAGTGGTTCCCCTTTGTTTATGTTAGAGTTATAGGAAATAACCAAAAATTGATTATTAAAATAATTTTGCAATTTGTGACTTTTCTGTTTGGGCAAGGTTTGTCTTTCAATCTGTGTTTTATATTAAAAAGGTTAATCAATGTTACTTGAGGTTTTAGCAAGATAAACAAAAATTGAATCATGAAATGTATCAGGAGTTGTACATGCATATTTTAGGAGTAATGACATTTGTAAAAAGTCTTATTATTTTCATTCCAATATCAATATAGCATTATAGAAGAAAATCGAAAAAGTATTACAGATATCCTTTTTATTACCAAACATTGGTAAAAAAATGTTTATGGCTTACAATTATATAGATGAATACCATTAGTACATACAGTGCATACATTCCACAACTCATCTAAAGGCAATTTGATTATCATGACACAATAAGCTGAATCAGTAAAAATATCTAAAAATTTCTTTTTTTTTTCCTTTTTAAATTTTTTTTACAAATAGGCAAAAAAGTGAAGAAAGTATCACTTCTAAAGTCATTGAACATGAAAAAAAATAGAAAAACAAAGATTAAATATGGAAGTGATAGCTTTATTTAAATGTTAGAATTTTTATACCAACAGTAGAAATGACTGTAGATAGTTCTTGTAGATATCAGGTTCTTAGTGTAAAAACTATTATTTTCATTGCAGAGTTTATTGGGTCTTGTCACACAAGTTAGTTAAAGAATATTTTGGCCTTTTTTTTTTTTTTTTTTTTGTGGATTCAATAAAAAAAAAATTCTGTGAACTTTTGTGAACTAACAATTGTAGCATATTTGAAATCTTGGCAATATATTATTTTGTAAACTTAAAATCATTTGTATTTTTGAGAAGTGGCTTGATGTGAATAATTTTGATATTTCAGACTATTGTCCTCATCTTTATTGTGGTATGTATAAACACAACATTCAGGCAGCTGTAACCACTTGTAATGCTTGAACTAGTGGTAACGATATATTGGCTCTGAAACCATGTTTGAACTCAAGGTTATCATCTGATGATGACTTTATTTTAAGGTAATTAAAAAGACACCTAAACAAGGCGTGACATTACAGTGACCTGAACATTGTGTTTATACATACCACAATAAAGATGAGGACAACAGTCTGAAATAACAAAATTATTTAAAATTCTTCATCTCATTTGGATTTTTTTTATTTTATAATTATTTTCTATCAATGTGCAGAGTTTAAGAGCAAAGTATTCAACATATAACAACAACAACAAAGATTTAAAATAAAATAAAATAAAAAATGGAAGTGTGTAATGAATCAAAATTATGAAGGAATAACAGATTTTCATGATAACTTGCTATAAATTTTCAGTTTTTTGAAAAAAATGTTTTCTTCTTCTCTAAATCACATTCATAAAAAGTATTTTAATAAAATCACACTGAAAAGTTGTTCATTTTTACTTTTTATTTGTATTGTAAAATTATGTGACACTTAGATAATAAACTATAATAATAAAAAAAATAAAATGACCCAGGAAGACAATGTCGTCCATCAAGACAAAAACTGAACAGCAAAGTAACTTGGCAAAACCTAGTTGCTAGCATCATGTTATTAGAAGGAAAAAAAAATCTATTTATATTTCTGATAAGAATATTTGTATACTGTTCCCTCGTTATTATAACTAATCCCTTAATTTTAGAAATATAGAGAAAAATAAGGAATTTTGAGTCAAGATTTTAATGTATAAAAAGCAGAAGATAAAAATGGAAGGGGACAAATAATCAAATTCTGACATAACTTTATAATGCGAGAGAAAGAGAAAGAATTTACTTAGAAGAGGAAAAAAAAAAAAAAAGGAAAAAAAAGAAAAAAAAAAGGGGGAAAAAAAAGGAAAAAAAAGAAAAAAAGAAAAAGCTTCCCCATCCAACATTAGCTTAAAAAAACAAAGTCCAAACTTAAAGTAACTAACATATATCATCACTGAAATATTTCATAGATTTTTCATGAAAGGTTTTCAGTAAACTTAGCACAAAACCAAACATGCATAGCAAATTTAATTGCAATTTGTTTTACCATCATTCACTAAGTTTTCAGAATTGTTTACATAAAGACTTAACTAAGGATGAAATTTGTTTTTAACCGGATGAATATTTCAATTTATAAGTTTCCAGCAGGAGTTAAGAGAAATGAAATGTTTTAAATGAAGAAAACTGTAAAATTGTTTTTAGCTGAGTTCAAATCCTGTACCAGATTCTATTGCATACAGTAGTTTACTTCGCATTGTTTCTTCATTGTAAAATTCTGGTAATTTGAGCAAGTTCATGCAGGTGCTAGCTGTAGGTAGACGTTCAGATTCATTTCCAGCATTGTGAATACAGAAAACAGGATAAAGGTCCTAAAATGAGAAAAAGAAAAGATATTTTTCACTCAGGATTTAATTAATCTATCTATACATATATAAAGGGCAGTTGGTATATATGTATGTCAGAATGAAACTACAAAAATAAAACAATTAACGACAAAGTAAATATATGTACAAATTAAATATCACCCGTTCTTGCTTTTTGTGCAAAAATGATGAAGATTTGATTTCTATTCAAAGATATTTAAAAATTAAAATATACATAGAAATAGCATTGAAATTCTACTTAAAAATGTCCAACATTTGTAAATTACTAAAGTAAACAGATCAATACCCCAGGGCTTTCCCCCTTTACCCAGGCATCGCTGGGTAGCCACTCCTAGTATTTTATAATTGTACAATATTGAAATAGAGCTATTATCAATTTTCATTCAGATTTTCTTTTCTTTTTATCAATGAAAGTTTGAATTCCACCCAAATCAGACATTTCATACTAATTCCTTTAGGAAAGGCATGAATCCATTTTTGGGCACTCTAGCTTTGGTGAAGAAACCAGTCAAAGAGAATAACAACTCTGAATTCAAAAACCCTACCAAAATATCATGGGCTAGTGTGGCATGGTAAGGCCCATTACTCCCATGTGTTATAGACCTTGGGAAAAAACATGAGTCCTGTAGTCAACTGAGTAAAAAAGACTAATGTAATTGAAGGGGGATAACAATAGTACAGGTGGTCCAAAAGTCTTGTCACTACATACATATCTTTTTAAAAGCTAAAATAATTATATAATACAACCTGAAATTATAGAAAATAATTCAATTTTTAAAGATTTTTAGAGGTAAAATAATTACATAACTTATATTATCACGCATCTGCTATACACAGTCCTTATCCTTCTCAAGGAGTTGGTGGTGTGTGCTATTGCGTGTAGGTTAAGGATACCCAAAGATTTGTCAGCTTTACAATTTAAAAACGAATTAAAATTAATTAAATCGATTATTTAAGGTCAAATTTTTGTCTAAGTCGAAAAGTAGTAACATAATGAACATCAGTAAAAAAAAAAAACAAAATAACATTACACATTACAGACAAGAATCTTCGTCCTTCTTGGACAAGGTCCAGCATGGAAAAAAGAAGAAATTAAGAGCAGGCGGTGAAAAGGGAACAAAAACAGTCATAAGGGATTTGTCCCGCTGGTTAAAATAGGTTGCTAAGGAAAGCAACTCTAAGGGTTAATTATCTAAATGTGTAACATGACACATATATTATTAAAACAAAAAATAATGAAATATGAAAACAATATGCAGGAGTGACAAGACTTTCGGACCACCCTGTATAATACAAACCTTATTTTAAGACTAAGGAATAAAAGTGGATGTTTGTAATAATAAACTTTTAAACGTTTATCACTTCTAATTTTGTAATGATTACACCTATAAATGACATCAACTAAACCAACCTTAAAACCGAGCAGTGGTGGTCTCGAACAACTGGTAACAAATTTCAACAGTTTTCTGCGTTGTTGGTCAGTTAAGTCTTGAACAACTTTCCAAAATATTGCTATCACAGGATGTTCAGCTGTAAAACCACCTGGAATTGTAAAGAATATAAAATTAGAACATTCCTTTAATAGAAAATTACCACAAGATTTAAAACAGAATGTCAAGCACATTTAAAAAATTAAAAATTAAAAAAAAACTATTGTAGAGTAGCTAGCACCCCTTAAGAACTCTGCCAGATAGACTAGCTCATAGTCTTAAATAGTCTATGATTAAAGACTTCAACAGTGGATTAATAAGCTGAATAATATTCAGACTGATCTTACTGTGTTTAGCTATACCGCATTTGACCCGCCTCTATTTCTTGTAAGTTTTGTCTTGTTAATTGTAACTTATTGTTGTGTGTTTTTGTATGTATCCATTAGCACTGGATACTAGTGCTGAATAAATATATTAAGCACACCATTTCTTCTGTGTATCATTCCACCTCGACAATACAACCAATACATAGACAAAATAACATTAATAAAGAATAATTTTATTGTTTTAATGAATTATATATTTTGAATTCCAAAATTTAGATAAAATTAGATTACTGTATATTTATAGGAAATTTACCTTGTCTGGTATTGAATCAATCAACTTCAGTAAAATCCAAAGGATTTGATGTCCTTTCAATAAACCAAGTGTAAATTTATAATTGAGAGAGAAAAAGGAAAAGATATATCAAAGAGTAAACTAAGTAGTGAAAGTTATTCTTCCAAAATGGTTATATAGATTTTGTTAGTATTATCTGCATTATTCAGACTATTGTCCTCATCTTCAATGAAGATGAGGACAATAGTCTGAATAATGCAGATAATACTAATCATCAAGCCTCATCTCAAAAATTCAGAGAAATAGTATAGATTTTCTTTTTAATACTAATAATATAGTTATATAGTTTGCTATATTCATAAATAAAGAGTGCTCAATATCAATGACAAAGCATATATAGATCTATGTCTGAATAGCATAGACACAGAGCCAATGGTGCTTGGTGACAGTTTTTTGCCTAGATGATCATTAGACAAAAAGTTATTGGTCAGATGATCGCATAGGCAAGAGAATAGCAGTCACCGTGTGCTACTGAATGTGACTATGCTGTTCAAAGTTAGATCCATCTCATATATATAAGTTAAGAGTAAGGAAATGAATACGACAGTATAAGTATAGATAAAAGGATATGAAAACACACAATGCTGTTAAAATGAAAATATCTTATATCATATTCATAGCTAATATTGAACAATATTTCGATTTATAAAAATCATCTTCAGAGCTTAAAATTATTTCAGCTTCTCTCTCGATGAGTCCGGGGTAAAAACAAGCTCTGAAGATGATTTTTATAAATCGAAATATTGTTCAATATTAGCTAAGAATATGATATAAAATATTTTCATTTTAACAGCATTGTGTGTTTTCATATCCTTATATATATATATATATATATATATATATATATATATATATGGAGAAAAGTAGACAAACACGGGATGTTAAATAAATGAGTTTAAATCATGGACAAGCTGTTTGCATTTCACATAACTTGGGAAAGGTATGCATCCAACTATTCTCCTTCCAGTTATAGATAAATGCTAGGGCAAACTGGGCTCTTTAAACTTAGTTAAGCAACCGGTCTAGTAGAAGAAAAACTGAATTCAAACCAGTTAAATTCTGCTTAAGAAATTGACCTTGTGTCATGTCACAAGCTATTCGTGTTGAGCGGTTGGTATATTTCTTGCTCACTTTTCCTTATATCTACCTCATATTGTCGGATTCTAAACTCATCCATCCTATCTTCATATATATATGTATATATGTGTTGTGTGTGTGTGTGTGTGTGTGTGTGCGCGCACGTTACACAGTCCTATTTTTCCTCTCCTCTCCCATTACTATGAATAACCTTAGAAATTTAATGAATCTTATTAAACAATGATATACTTGAACTACTATCATTTTGGTTGTTGTTATAGTCACAAAGTTTTGGCCATTGTATCAGAAACAATATTTGAGAAGATATAAATTAAAACTAACAAGCATCACCTATACATTAATTTACTAATCTTTAAAAAAACAATTTTTTTTTTTCAAAAGTCTCACCGGAATAATTGGTATGTTGCCTGAGGTCCTCTAGATTAACAGGCATGTTGGCACCAGAAATTAATTCTTGCAGTTCATGATGGTCAAACATTCGCAACCACTCTAAATTTACAACATTAGCAAGACCCGATCGGAAAGCATGACAGTGGGCTCGAATCTAAAACAAAGAGATAAAAATCAAAATAAATATGATTAAAAAGTTGATATTTTATAAAAGTTTGAAATACAAAATATAATAATATCTGAAAGTCGGATCATTTGTTGAGAGCAAGTTTATTTGAAAAATAAGTGGTACTAATGCACAATAGCGTGCAAGAGATAATATCATTAGATTATGTATAAAAAAACCAAAAAAAAACCTTACATTTCATGGAAATACCCAAAACCTTTGAGACACTAGGTTAAGGGTTAGTGTTAGGCTACTTCGGAAATTTCTGTTATCTAATGCTATTCATACGTAAAATGTGATTCTAATGATATTATCTCTTGCATGCTATTGTGCATTTGTACCAAATAAGTTAATCTAATAACTGAGAAAGACTTTTACACTATATACTAAAATAGGTTTGTCTTACCATAGAATATTTTTTAATTGACAAAATTGGTACAATATTTGAAGAAATATTTCTATACTTTGTTAGAAATAAAAAAAGGTATATTTTAAATGATTTGATTCTAAGTTGATTTTTTTTTTAAGACTGTAAGAGAAAAATAAAGATCATAATTCTAATAAGTCCTTTAAATTCTGTAGCAAAAAAAACCAAAAAAACTTCTATAGTAATATAGATTCTATAGTAAAACAAAAAAACAACTAAGTCAAACTTAAAGATATACCTGCTTGTTGAGCTTGTAATCAGCCATCAAATGTATGTATTCAATTCGATTGTGTATATCAACTTGGATATCATGACCACCTGATTTTAATTCCTCTGTCTGGGGGGAAAGAAATTAAAATAGTCATAATTTGATAAAAAGAAAAAAAAAAGAAAAAAAAAAGTGATAAATAATTAACACCAATCAATTATTAGAAAGAAAAAGAAATTCATGCAAACAACAGAACTTTAAAAAAAATAAAATATTAGTTACCTTTGTGACACCCAATTCATCTGTGACCACAGTAAAGTCCAAACCAAGATCTTTGACATCTCCATTATAAGTTTTCAAGAAAAGCAAATTTCTAAAAATGAAAAAAAAGAAAAAAAAAAAAAAAATTACCATTGAATTTGTTAAAAAAATTTTTTTTTATACATATGTAATTAACTTTAATTAAACCTACAGCCTGATTACTATGTAAATTGAATTCCTACATTAATATATATCTTGCTCAAAGGTTTGGTTTGTTTTCTTTTGTTTTACCGCATATCAACCTCAGTGGGTCATTTAATGCTGATAAAGTTTTGAAATAAATTCATTCTTAATGGATACTCAATTTTTTTATAGCACATTTTTCAATTTAACCCATAGTCAGAATGGACCAGGGAGCAATGATGATGAAGGGGTGCTCCACATTCCCCAAACCTCCAGAACTGGAACCTCACCATCAAATAGAGTTTAACATCATTCCCAGGACATGAAGACCCTCAGCCACTGCCTTCTAGCACCCATATGATAAAAAGGGAGCCTCTCCAACCACCTGTCTAGCCTAAGTAAGGGTCTAAGTGGTGTGTTGCATGTCATGGACTACTCATCCACCAGGATTTCGTCCTTAAGTATCATGGGTCACCACCCACGGCCAACAGGTGGCCCCATTGGGGGAGTCTTACCCCTCTGCAGAGGTGAAGTTAGTGTATTCTAAAGCCCCAGCCGACTGGGCTCTTGCTCAAAGGACAATAGTGGCCTATTGTCAGTACCAGTCAAACAGTGAGGAAGTTGATCCGCTTTTTGCTAGTGCTAACTCAGGGAGTTAGTTTTTGCTGAGGTGGAGCACCATACCAACTATCAGCTCACATATGCTTTACTGCACAGATCAGATTACCCAAGCTGTGCTACTCATGTGCAGACTTGACGAGGATCAGTATTGAGCCTAGAACCTTACGATTCCTAGGTGGATACTCTATTGACTGAGTTCAATAAGAAATAATAAACTAAAGTCAAAAGTGACTGACTTAAATCCAGGATAAATTCTAAAATACTGCAAATACAAAATCAAACAACTTGAATGGCTAGATTCTAAAATCATTAGAACAAATCAATATTACAAAAACAGCAAAAATTTTAATGATAGAAAAATACTTATATTTATGTATAAAATATAATTCAGCAGATAAATATAGAAAATTATATTTTTTTCACAATTCCATTAACTGTGTCTTCTTTTGTAAAAATCTAAATATATCTATTAATAATAGATATTCGTTTTTTTCAAACAAGTTTTAATAAATACATACCAGGTAATATATATTTATATATAGCTTGTTTTATTTTAATATATAAAGTTATCAGAAGTTTCCATTTCATATTGTTTTTTTTTTTTCCTTTAATAAATTTGATGATTTTACTTACTTATGGTACAAACTCTGACATCGAATTTCTAACTCCCGAGGCAATGTTTCAAAAATTTATTTTTACATCACCCAGAAGGGCGTTTTAGTTTTTTTTTTGCTAGTTTCTTTAATGAATTCTCAAAAAATTAAAAAATCTTACCTGTACATTTCTAGATCAAGTGAAGCTAAATGATGAATATCAAGGTCAATACCGTGGCGATTGAGGATTTTAGACAGGAAAAATTGAGCAAATGGTAATTCCACTAAAAGATTTTCATAAATAGCCTAAATAAAACAAAAGTAAAAAGGGAAAATAAATTAAGTGAGTTATAAAACATAAGATATAAATTAATGCAGTGAAAAATAATATGAAGCTGTGTTTAAGGATAATTTCTTTTAATATGTTCTGGCCTCCATAGGGAAATTTTTTTTTCTAATGAATCTAACACAAATTCAGATGTTAGTTATGTCAGATGCCCGTATTGCAAAACTATTTCTGAGCAATAAATATATATATATATATATTAATACTTGTGTTCTTAAAAAATATGACCGTTATGATCTTGCAACACACCCTGGCTAAAAATGATACCATCCAAATTGTCCAAAATGAAATGCGAAAAATGTAAATCCTGATTATCTGATGTCGTTTATCAGACGAATTCTTATTTCACCCATTTTAAAATGAATCATTCCAAACACTGATTTTTCATTCGATGTGGTATGATTGAAATTTAACGTATACATATTTTTACTATATTTCTATCTTTACTAGATGTGATATTATTACAATTTATTATTTAAAAAAACTGCCATAGTGCCAACAAAAATTCATCAACTGAAATGGCGATTATGTAGAAAAAGATACAAATTGAAACTTTAAAATGATGTAAAGATCATTGACAATAATAAATGTTTTTGTGATTTCTAAATATTTTGGAGATCTTACCTTTGGGATTATCCTCATACTAATCTGATTGTTTTTGTCTTAATTTCTGACATGAGGAATCATTATACTGATCTACTTGGACTTGAGTATATCAATGTATCAGTATTTCATCTTAATTAGCATTTTATTTATAAACAATGTCTCTATTAAGGTCTAGCTGAGATAAATTTGCCTCAAAACAGCCCATATCATTAATGTGTTTAAAAATCTTGCAATGTGTCTTAAATAGCATAAAGAAATAAATATTTACATAATATATGGTTTGAATAATTTGCATAGCAGTTTTAATAAAACCGTATTTGATAAATATTTACTTGGTTTTATAGATTTCAATTATTATTATTTATTCTCAAACATTAAAAACAATCCTATGTATAGTTTTAAATTGAAATCAGTGAGAATAAAGTGAAAATAAGTGTAATATTTTCTGTTTTCGTATTTGATTTTATTAGTCTTTCTAATTCAATATAACATTTAATTGTATTAAAACTCAAGTACTTATGCCCGGAAGGCACAATTTTTGGCTAGTAATAATATTACTCATCTCAGAAATTACGTTCATTGCTTTATTTAAAAATGATCATTGATCAATATTAATATCATGTTTTTCTTATTCATATTTTTCTTTATATAAATTGATTTAAATTTAAAATAAAAAAATAAAAGAACAGCTTTATGACAGGGGTAGACTTTAATTTGTTTTGCAAAAAACATTAGCCACATGTTTAGATTCCCATGATGTTAAATGGTTTGTATATTTTTTTTATTTAAAAGAAAACATTTTTCATTCTACAATGCAATTTATTCCAAATATATACATATAATAAATAAAACATAAAAGATATAAGGTGTGATATTACCTTGCCAAGCATTCTGCCAAGGAAGTAGTAATGATCTGTATAATTTTCGAAAAGGGCTGGTGCTTGTGGATTAGGATAGAGAACTTTGTCATTGGTGTATTTAAAGAAACCACGGTTGGGATCAAAACCAGTTTTCAAAAGTTCAGATAAAAATTCTCTGCTCAAACCTCCACCATCGATTCCAGCTTCATCCATACCAGCAGAATTAACTAATCTTACACGGAGGCGCAATTTCAAGTTTGGTTCTTTAATAGAAAAGAAAAATTAAAAGAAAGTAAAACACCAATACGAAAACAATTCAATATTCAATCAGTTTTATTTTTCTAGATGACAAACAACCGTTTCATTTTTATGACTCATTCAAAGCAAATATGTGCATCCCAGGACACACTAAATCAAAAAGCTATCAGCATCACTGCATTCATATTTCCTTGTAAGAAAACAAGAGCAATTGAATAAAAAATTAATAAGGTTTTCCTTAACAATGAGCAAAACTACTGCCCAAATACACAATCTTATTATAATGGAGATTTGGTGTCAGTGTGTTTGTAACCAAAACTATGTCACTGCTTACATCACAATACTCTCAGGAATTGCACAAGTTTATCAATGAGTATTTAATTTATAGTCAAAATCATTAATACATAGAATAGAATAAATCTTATTTATTAACAATTCCTATATGAAAATCTGAGTTGGAGTTGCTTCAAAACAGCCCATGTTATTAGTGCGTTTAAAATCCTAGAATGTGTCTTATATATCACTAAGAAATAAAGGCTTACATAATATATGGATTGGTTAATTTAGCATACTGGTTTTAAGAAAACCAGGTTTAATAAATAATTACTTGGTGTTATTGATCTCTAATATTATTGTTTTATACTCCAATGTGTTAAAAACAATCCTATGAATGATTTTATATGGAAACCAATTAAAATATAATTAAAATAAGTGTAATCTTTTTATATCTGTTCTTATTTAATTTCGTTAGTCTAATTTAATATATTTCATTACATTAAGACATATACTTATGCCGAGAGAGTGCATATTCTTTCTAGTAAATAAAATATAAACAAATGTATATCCTTAAACAGGTAAAGATCACAGGCATCGAGGGCATGCTACTAAAATTGCAGGTACACTGGGCAGGACTGTGACTCCAGGGTGAGGAATCATCACCTGCCCAAAATCACAGTCCAGCAAACTCTCTACTGGTCATCGTGAGAGAGGGGTACCAAAGAAACGATACAAGGATTGCTTGAAAAAAAAAAAAAAATCCCTTGGGGCCTGTCACATCAACCATTTCTGATGGTCCACTCTAGCTGAGAACTATGATGCCTGGTATCTCATCACTAACCACGTTGTCTCCACCTATGAAGACACCTGCAGGGCCACCATTAAGAACAAAAGGCACAGGAGGAAGTACTGTTAGAATCTTTTGAGCCATCGTGGAGCCCTCAAGTAAGAGCGCTTGTCCAGTGGAATTGGATCCTTGGTAAAGAGTCCTTTGATAATGAATACTTTAGTAATCCTCTCGGGTATAGAGTCCTTAGTTCCTTCGTCAATGGTCGCAAGTATACTGTGAAAGAATCAGTGCTTAAGTAATGTATCAGCCACACAGTACGGTCAGTGATTGGCTAAGGAATAGACCACGTGACTTAGGCCAGTCTATAAATCCAGGTGGGGAATTAGAGCACACCTTATATTTAAAAATATTCCAACAAGTACCACGACACAATGCTATCAAATCCTGACCAGACCTTCAGCTGCAGCCGCTATGACTGTGCCTGCTTCTCCTGCATCAGTCGTATCAGCCACAAACATGTCTGCAGTCAAAATGGACCACCCATTTAATCTTAAATGGACCACTCTAGCTGAGAACTGTGATGTATGGCATCTCATCACTAAACATGTTGTCTCCTTTGAAAACACCTGCAGGGCCACTGTTAAGGACAAAATCTACTAGATTCTGAAAATATTAGATGGGATAAAGAAATTAGGATTTAGAATTCTACAGCTTACCCAGCCTTCAGGCCTGTGTATGGTGGCTTCAGCCTCTAGACTGGTAAAGTAATAAATAACGATGTGATCCCAGGGGGCCATCCGTCCAGGCAACACTGCCCCCTTGATTTAAAGGGGCAGGGCTGAGTTTATTCCTTGAAGGGGAATGCCAAAGGGATCTTTGTGCCTGCCATCCCATGAGTTTCGATTCATGGGTGGTCCCACATTCATATATCCTTGTGTCTGACCCACATATGTGGGATGCGTGGTAAATAATTTAGAATTCTACTACCATCTGGTTTTCTTTGTACAAAGATTCTGGGTAATTTAATAAAGAAAATTTTATTTACCATTTTCTTCAGAAAGTTTCTCAAAAGCATCTTCATAAATATAGCTTCTTCTAATTTTCACATTTATGGAGGGACCCATTTGGAAGTTCGCCATTTCTGATTGATGTTCTTCTCGGTCTTGTCCAATATATTGTTGTAATATCTGAAATTATAAAAATAAAGTTTTTTTGTAAAAATAAAAAAGAATAAAAAAAAAAAAAGAATCAGTAAGTGTTTAGCTATTAAAGTTTTTAAAATATAATACCTTTATCATAAAAAAAATATTTTCCTATAATTATACAGAGATGCTGATAGGTACACGTCCTGCATCTCTGACGCATAAAAAATCTAAAACACAGAAAAATTGTATACATGCATCCCAGTGTTTTTTCTTCTTCTTCCCCTACCATTTCCAGCTAACTGTAAATACATTTCAATATTTTCTTGGAAATGAATTATACTGTATGGGGTACAAGGTAAGGGTTAGACGGCTTTAGTTGTTCATAAATATAAATGCTATAATTTATTAAGAAAATTTAGTTGGGACCCATCAAATTTCCCGGGGACTCATTCAAATCAAATACATGCATCCCAGGATGCACTAAATTAAAAAGCTACCAGCATCACTGATTATAACATTATGTACTGATATAAGACTTAAAAGCAAATTATTTCCTATTAGTCCAGGTTAAAAGCACAGTAAAGGTAACTCAAAGCCAAACTTTTTTTTCTTGTTCCCCAATGATACTTGCACCAGAAAAATAATGTCTAAAAAGTTTGTTTTGGGTTACCTTTACTGTTACATAATAGGCATAGCCATTCATTTTTGTAATGAAGTGTTGTTAGGATTTAAATTTATTTGTAAACTCCTGGAAAATCACCAAGAGTTTGACAGACAACTTTTAAACCCAAGTTGACCTGGATCAGGGCTCTGGTTGGCTTATGGAGTCTCAGGATCAGGGCTCTGATTGACTTATGAAGTCACGAGACCAGGCGAATCCTTGGGAAAGTAGATTTAGCTAGTTGAGAGTCGACCATAGCGTCTTCAAGGCCTGTGTGTGTTCATCTGTGTAATGGTTCTCCCCACACACTTGTGGGAAAGTTGATATTGGGGGAAATGAATAAAATATGTGTACACAAAATATATCTCAGTGTTCCTGATTTAATAAGAACCAAGATGGAATCTAGAACCAGGGAGAGAGACGGCCTCAATGAGGATGTCCCACTTGATATGGCCAGAGACAAAAAACAGACATCAGAAGAAAGAAGACTTTAGAAGTAATATTTAACATTACCACACTTTTCACATAGACTATATGGATCCAGTAACTTATTACACTACAAACACATCAAGAAATAAGACAAAAAGCTAAATTATTTACCTTTACTCTTTCAGTGAAACGTACAACAAAAGGTAGTTCTGTCAAAATGATAAGGTTCCAGATCTCTCTTCCAGATAAAGGAGGTCCTTCTTCAATACCTGAAAATTAAAATAATCAATAAAATGAACTAAAGAAACATTTTCTTTTTTAATATGAAAACTGATTATTACTAGGATGAGTCAAAAAGTAATGCCATTTTCTTTATTTCATATGAAGCTTTTTTTTTTATAAAACTAAGACCTACATTGAGATCCTAATGAGACTCAGAGCAAGAATCCGACAAGTAAGACCCAACTTGCCAATTGACAATGTCCTCCTTCTGCATGACAATGCTCAACCACACACAAGCATCAGGACAAGGGAGAAAATCACCTCATGGACAACTTTACCGCATCCTCCATGCTCACCAGATTTAGCACCTTCAGGCTATCATTTCCTCGGTCCCATGAAAGAGGGTTTGAGAGGCAAACATTATTCCAGTGACGAGGAAGTGAAATCTGTAGTGAAGAAGTGGTTCAAAGAACAGTCAACAGAATTTTACGGGGCAGGGATACATGCTCTCATTCAAAGGTAGAACATTGCTATTGAGAGAAACGGTGGCAATGTGGAGAAGTAGAGATGTGATCTACACAGGACCAGCTTGATTTTGATGTATGATACATGTTCCTGTTGGTAATTATACCTGTCCTAAACAAATTGGCATTACTTTTTGACTCACCCTTGTTAAAATGGAAAAAAAGCAAACTTTATTTTTAGTTTTTACTCAAGAAAATTTAGTAAATATTTGCAACAAAACAAAAAAAAACTTACCACTTTCATTATTTATTATGAATGGGGAATTATTTTGCTGGCTTGAATGATTTATATTGTGTAGATTGTATATCTGGAAAGAAAATATTTTTATTAAACAATTTGTAATATATGGACAACGTAATAATTTTTAGATATTTAAAAAAAAAGGATTTTTAAATAAAAGTTTATTCATTCCAATATTATAATCACTAATAGTAGTTAAAACCAGAAATTTGCCATCTAAAATTATATATTCTAGCAGAACCTGTGGATATACCAAAGTATGATAGTTTAATTATTACAAAGTTTGATATGTTTACTTAAGAGCTATTGCCACACAGTTCAATATGTAAAAAGTATAATAGTCTTGATTTAACTCTCTCTCCCTCATTGGTTTATTTCTTTCTTTCCTTCTTTTCATCATTGATTATTTAGCTGAGGTGACGACACTTATAAGAAATAAGAATTTGGTAGATAAGCCACACCAGATAATCAGGATTTGCATCTAATCTTGGACAATCTCATTTTTAACCAGAGGATGTTGCAGGATGATAACAGACGGAAGATTTAGGAACACACACACATATATATATATATATATATATATATATATATATATATATATATATATATATGGCTGTAGCCCATTTATCCATTGTTAATCAAGTTTATGTACATTATTTAGCATTGGGTGGATAGAACATATGAAACAAAAAGTACATTGCGAAAATGTACAGGGTGGTCCAAAAGTCTTATCACCACTACATATAAGTTATGTAATTATTTTACCTTGATTAAAAAATAAAAATTATAAATCAAATTATTTTCTAAAACTTTCAGGTGGTATTATGTAATCATTTTACCTCTAAGAAAACATGTAACAACACTTTTGGATTACTCTGTAGATTTAGTAATATAATGTAACAATATTACAATAATTAAAAGTTGCAGCTTCTTAATTAAAAGTTAAATTATTAATTCTGGAGACTTAAAATCCAGACAGTATATTTTTGTAAATATTATATTTTACAAGCCATAAAAATCTTTTGTTTATAAAACTTCAACCTTTTTGTTAAGTAAAAAAACTTACCTTATCAGTACGTATATGCACATGATCAGCCAACCAATGATTGGGAGGGCAAAACTGACGGCGGGTATCCCTTGAGTGTAACTGTTTCACCAGAGTAGATATTGACTATTAAAAGAAAATGTAATGTTATCTCAATACTAATAAAAAAATAAAACAGCAGGTATATTAAACAAGAAGCCTTATTGTTCTACCTTCATACACACACACACATTCATTGAAACCCATTCCTTCTTTCCTTCCCACCACTCTGTCCGACATCAGCATGACCCCCAATGCGTACGTGACAATCAATGTACCTTTGACTTCACCAGACCCATTCCTGTGCGTTTGGACAATTTGGCAGTTCTTACCAAAACACCATCTCTTCACCGCTCTTTGATCATCCTCAGACAATACTTTTCTACCCGAGGTCTGTTAAGGACTGAACTTTTTCCTCCTTTTTTTTGTCATCTTGTTTAATTGTTTGTATTTATGTTCAATACATAACGTTTATGTTACATCTATTGTCTTCAGTTTTCCCTTTTTTGTTATTTTATTTAATTGTTTGATGTTATTCAACCGGCTTGGTTAAACTTACTGTTGGATCTTTGCAGACAAGAGAAGGCAGAATACTTTGTGTCCCTCAATTCTTCATTACAAAGTCATAATGAACTATTTAGAGCTGAGAGAATTGGCAAGACTAGATTTTTGGTGTGTGCAAATTTCCCAGAGATCAGATACACAATAAAAGAAAGCAAGAGCAATAGAAAAAAAAAGGTGTTTTTGGAATTTAGTATTGTGCACGCATTGTGATAGGCTGCTGTACTATTGTTGCAGATTATTGTGGTGAACTTTTGTTGTCAGACTAGAACTCAGTATATTTTCAACTTAAAATTGATTTCCTGGATCTATTTAATAACAGAGATAAATGGGAAAAATCTTTTCAATATGTATGAATGATCAATACAAAATTAAACTTCTATTTTTTGGCTATCATCAAATATCAGTTTTTCTTCTGCTTTGCACAAAAGTCGACATTAAGTGTTTTCCCAGATTTAGATATGACATTCTTGTATAATAATAATTCTTGTTACAAAACTTTTACAAAAGCTTGCCAGTTTTATTGAAACTGATGAAGGCAAGAAAAATAAGGTCTGTTTGGAAACAATCCAGTCATTTAATATTAACAAAAGAGTAGCCTACCTGGGGCATTGGTGCCTTAATCCTCCTTAAAATATACTTATTAGGACCTCACAGGCTTCAAAAAAGACTGCAAAATCAGCTTTCCTAACAGATCTCAAAATTACAATCTTATTACATAAATTTAGAGATCAAACTTTAAGATAAATAGTAGCTACAAAAAATAAATAAAAAATAATATATATATATATATATATATATATATATATATATATATATATGTGTGTGTGTGTGTGTGTGTGTGTGTGTGTGTGTGTGGCCATGTCAGTGCTACTGCATGACTGCACCATTTTGAATTGAAACCCTTGGAGAAAAATATTTAAAAAAATGGAATGAAAGAAAATATTAAATCAATGGTCAAAGAAAAAGCATAGAAAAATAAAATATTTTTTCCTGAAAGTAAAAAGTTTATCTTACCTTAAATAAGTGTCGCCAAAGATGTGTTTGATTTTTTGATGAATTTTCTTCAGTGTTAAAAGAAACTCTTGTTTTATTCAGAGCTTGTTGATAGTCTTTATTCATAACTAATTTGGCTTCTGGATTGGCTAATTCGATGATTCCTAGGCATGCATCACGCAAAGTCAAGCTCATTGGTACCAATTCACTGAGCGAGAAAGGCATACTGGTAGATTGTTCTGAATAGTTTTCTTTAAACTCATTTGGGATTGATGCTATTTGTAAATAAAAACCAGAAAACCCAAACAAAAAATAACAATTAATGATCTGTTGAAATAGACAGTGAAATGGAAGAAAAATAAGTTTATTAATTTGTTGTATACTGGATCATACAATATTTAGTATACTAGTACATCCAAATACAATTTGCGCTAGACAGAGTAATTCGCAACAGAGTGCTAAAACATTGGTTCACGTAATGGTTCCATAATCATCGCAGTCTCAGTAATCACCCAGATGTTCTAAAACAACAGTGTACAAATAGTCTTGGACCAGCTCATTTACTCTCTACGAATAATCCAAATGAAAATTTTCATTATAAATCCTATCTATAAGTCAATTTTGCAAATTTAATTCTGTTAAATTTTACCATAGGATGGTCTGAAAGTCTTGTCATCACTTACATATTTTTTTTTTAGAGGTAAAGTAGTAATACAACCTGAAATTATAGAAAATAATTCAATTTTTAAAGTAGAAGTAAAATAATTACATAACTTATACAAGGTGTTTGTGGTGTAATGGTTATCATCATAGGAAATGGATATGGCAAACCAAGTTCAAATCCTGGACAAGGCTATGTGCATTTACATAGCTCTAATACACTTGGGAAAGGTATGAATCCAATTATTCTCTCTCTAGCTATTGGCAAATAGTAGGGCAGACTTGGCTCTTTAGATAGGTAACCAATCTAGGAGAAGGAAATCTCTGAATTCAAACCTGTTAAACTCAAAAAAATACATATATATATATATCATTATATAATAATATATGTTGAATATATATATATATATAATATATATATATATATAAAAACAAAAAAATAATGAAAGTTAAAACAATATGTAGGGGTAACAAGACTTTCAGACCATCCTGAATTGAAGAAATAAATATGCTTAGTCTTTATTAAAGCCCATTATAGTTAGCTTTTAAAAGTTATGGCAGAAAGTGGTTTGGTTGGGTTTGTTGGATTTTACGGCATGTCAACCCTTGTTGGGTTATTTTATGCTGAAGACATTTTGTTCTATTTATGCTTGATGGGTATTGAAAAAAAAAAAGTATTTTTCAAAACTCAATTTTTTTAAACATGTTTTTTCTAAAATTCATTTTTTTTCTTTTTTAACCCATAGATGAGACCCTAACAGATACTACCAATCCAGGTCAGTAGACCTGGGAGTAATGGCGATGAAGGGGTACTCCACACTATCCAGGGCTCCAAAGTTGGAACTTCACCATTAGATACAGTTTAATATGGTAGAAATGCATTTGGTTTAAAATATTGTTAAAAGCATGGAACATAAGTAAAACTTAATTCAACTTTAAAAATCATGAGAGTTTAAATTTCTCAGGTCAGCAAAATCAAAAGTCAAAACCATAATATCTAGTAGAGTACCCATTGAAAACCAAGATTTAAAAAAAAAAAAAAAAAAAAAAAAAGGAAAAGAAAAAAAAAGAAAAGACAGTTTACCTCCATAAAGGATTGAAATAAATTTGTTATAAAGTAATATAACTCACCTTCAATTTCTCCATAAAACTCTGAATCATGCAAAGTATGAAGAGAATGGCTGAATGCAGAACAGAATACAGAAAGGAGAGGAACAATAACTTGAACATCACTGTCTGCTAATGAGATGCCTCGAGCCAACATGTGGATAAGTGCTGTCTTGGTTCTGAAAGAAAATTATTTAACAGATTTATATAGACTAGCAAAAATATGCACTCTCCGGATGCAAGTATTTAAGTTTTAATGTATTATATTAAATCAGAAAGACTAATGAAACTAAACAAGAATTCAGATAAAAAGATTTGAAACAGAGGGGGGTATAATCGAAAAATAGAACAACTGAAACTTACTCTTCCATCACTCCCGCCTTTCATTACTAAATTTTCCTAATTTAATTAGTTAGTCAAAATAGGAAGTAAAGAATAAAATTACAGTTATTTCTTCTTGTTAATAGATTTCTTTTAAGATTTATCTCCGAGATTTTTGCTCATATTTATAAAGATAAAAACAAACAATTAGAAATCAATAATACTAAGTACATATTTATTATAATCAAATTTTTAATATCAATATGCAAATTAGCCTTCCCATTCACACTGTAAACCGCTATTTTGTTGTATATATGAATACAGTTGCATGTTATTAGTATGCAGATATGGTCAACAATATCAAGAACGTAAACAATTTTATTAATAATTGAGGTTTAAATAAAAATAAAATCATGGAGAATGGGATGTTAATAACTAAGAGGTAATGATTAACAAACTAGTTTAAAACATTACTATTATACTAAGTTTGATACTCATTGGGTGATTACACTTCTGGTTTGGTTTGGTTTAATGGCATATCAACCCTGTGGGTTATTTAATGCCAACTCTATAGTACTTATAAAATAAATATAATATTATATAGCAATAGATAATATAACGAGTTATATAACAACAAATAGATAAATAATATAACAATATCTAGCATAACACATAATATATATATATATATATATATATATATATATACACACACACACACACACACATTTATACATATGTATGTTTTGTAAGGGATGATTTTTTCTTCTTCTGGTATTGTGCTATACTAAGCTAAGCTTAGTAATAAAGTGTCTGCCACAGACCAATGATGAACAAGGTAATCTTTGATAGTATAGTGAGCAGCACTTTTTAGCTAAGCACAGCATATAAGTGATATATAAAATTAAAACAACTTTCAATTCTATAAACCTACATAGTTACTACTTGTCACAGAAAAATGAATGTTTACTTACAGAATACTGTCCTTTTCCTATAACTTGGAGTAGTGCTTCTTAAACTTTAGTTTTTATCACAAAATGTTGCTCACTCATAACTAAGTTTCATATATTTAATATTTTTATCTTATTGCTTGTGTATGATTTTATACAGAATTCATTTTGTATAATAATTTAAAAAAAATGAATTAACTGATTTATTAAATGTTTATCTAATTCAAGTTTGGTAGATCCTAAAAAATATGTAAAATTTTTTAAATTTTTTATTAGAAATAATGACCCAAACATTATCACAGAAAAAATACAAGAATTTTAAATAAATTTACTAAATTAGTAACTCTTAATTTTTAAAATTACTCTTAGTTAAATTCTTAGAAACAATGTTCTAGCATAATTATTCATCAGTTTAAATGTATTGTCTTAAAACATTCAGTTTTCTTTTTTACCAGACGAATACATTTTCAAAAAATCAAAACTACTTTTTTGTCTAAAAAAAAAAAAAAAAAAGAAAAGAAAAGAGAGAGAGAGAGAGATAAACAAATTACTAATTTAATAAAAACATAAATAAAAGCAATGACTTACCCATTAACTGATATAGAGTATCTGAAAGTACTCTCTAGCCATAACCGTTTCATAAAATCCACATTGAATGCCAAGGTATACAACAATCTGAAATTAGGATGAATACAATGAACAACATTTAGCAGAAAAAATTAATACCAATACAAATAACTATTTAACTGATCACATGATAAACTGCGTAGTAGTTGCATATTGGACAAAAATCTACCCATCTTAGAAAACCCATCAAAATGAATTAAAAAATATAGAACTCATTAAACTTGTTTTCAAAAAAAGATTAAAGAGTCCATTAAAATAAAGAACAACTTTATCCTTAAAATGATGCAAATTCAGAATGTTTTTACATTTTAAAAAAAGATTTAAATCATTAACTTCAAGGGTAAATAAATGGGGGAAAATATTGTATGCATCAATGTTTTAAGGAAGAAAAAAAATCAACAATTGTGTTGTGAATACAAAGGCATATAAATTCAAATGAAAATTTTTTTTTTAAAACCTGTATCTGACAAATATAGTCAAGTAACAAGAGAAAAAAATGTTTAAATACTTTAGACTAAATGTAAAATAAATTTTATTTATGAATTAATTTATGGAAAAAATAACTAAACAACTTTATGTAGAAATAATGCTAAAGATATCATTTTTTGGATGAGACTTGAAAATTTGTATTATTTGTATTATTCGGACTATTGTCCTCATCTTTATTGTTATCTGTACATTTCAGCTGGCCTTCTTCAGGTATTTCTTGTCCCAAGTTCAAGAAAGCTCCTGTGTCTGACAAAAAATAAATGAAGATCGGAGGGCACATCGGCTGAAATGTTGTACAGATAACAATAAAAATGAGGACAATAGTCCAAATAATCCAAATGCTAAAAATATAATAAATATATATAAGATTGTTAGAAAATATTATAATTGTGAAGATAAATCATAAAAATCCATCAGTAAAACCTAAAACTTAACCAAATCCTGCAGTTATGATTAATCCAACCAAGATGTGTTTGGTTTGGTTTCTTTGTTTAATGGTATATTAACCTTTGTGGGCTATTTAATGCCTAAGCCATCCTTATAGAAGAACAGTAGCAGTATTATTTAACCCATAGCTAGGGGGATGAGGAATTTAAATACCTTTCCTAAGAGTATTAATCTAAAAGTGAACATAAAAGTATGACTGGAGTTAGAACTTTCTTACTTTGTCACAGTCCAGCAAGTTAGTGTAGAAGCAATATTCCAATTACCATCGAATTGGCAGACAAGTCAACAAGCAAGCTGTAACTCAATACGAATCCTGTTCACAGTGCCATGTTGAAGTAAGTTAGTATACTGTTGGTTTGAACAACAACAGTTAGCCACTATGTCATGTGGACTGCCCTCGTCAAAGTGTGTGCGTGAGAGAGAGAGAGAGAGAGAGATTATTTACTGAATTCTGATTTATTGATATACCTATGCATAGGTATATTAATAAGTAAAAGAGTATAGTAATGCACTATAATAAAATCTTACAGTGTAAAAAATAAATATATGTAGATATAACAATTAACCCACAGATGGGACCCTAACAGATACTACTACTCTGGTCAAAGTGGACCAGGGAGCAATGGTGATGAAGGGGTGCTCCGCATTCCCCAGACCTCCAGAACTAGAACCTTACCATCAGAGAGTTTAATGGCATATCTAGGACATGAAGACCCTCAGTCACCACCTTCTAGCACATATACGATAAAAAGGGTTGAGGCTTGCAATAAGGGCAATAGGGTTGGGACAATCATATAGGTGCTAGGGCTTGACGTGACCAGTTGATAGATTGAAGGGGGCCTTTCCGACCGCCTGTCTAGACCAAGTAAGGGCCAAAGTGGAGTGTTGCATGTCATGGATTGTTCAGCCACCTGGGTTCCATCTTTAAGCATTACAGGTCACCACCTATGGCCAACAGGTGGCCCCATAGTGGTGGTGGTGGTGATGGGTCTTACCCCTCTGCAGAGGTGCAGTCAGTGTATTCTAACACCCCAGCCAACAGGGCGGTAAGATTAAAGTGAAACTTACCTTAATTTGTGAATTGGTATTCTTTGGTCACACATTAAACTGTGGCATATATTGCAAATGGCCACAAGGACATCAGGTGTTTGCAATTCATTGAGGCAGATAATGATACGGCGAGCAAGTAACACAGAATCAAGAAATTCAAGGCAGGATTCACGTAGTTTTTCCTGAGAGGCAAATTCATTTTCCTGAAATGCAAAGTATAAATTTTGATGATTAAAAAAAAAAAAATTATATAAGTAAGTAAAGTTGATAGGGTGGCCTAATGTCAGTATCAGCCAGACAGCAAGGGAGTCTATCCTCTTTTTACTAGCGCTTGACCAAAGAGATTGTTTTGACGTGTAAGGTGGAGCCCCACACCTACCATCAGCTCCTCACTTTACCACACAAATCCTTGTGCTACTCATACTCTGAGTTGGCGAGTGCCAGTATCAAACCAGGAACCTTGTGATTCCTAGGTGCTCTACTGACTGAGCTAAACCAGATTATAAATTTTCTAGCACACGGACATCTACAAGAATTATAAGGTATTAAAATCAGCCTTTCTCTAGGAATTCACAATTATTTCTTGCAAAGACTATGCTGAAGTTAATAATTTATTAGAAATAAAAATGTCCTGATCATTTATTACTCTTTCAGATAAATCAGAAGGAATACTTTGTAACGTCATTGTAAGATAGAATGTAGTTAAAACAATGTCAATAAAAAAAAAAAAAAAAAAAAAAGTTGTTTTTTTCCCTTACTTCTGGATCCACAATCATATCTTCAGAATCAGAATCAATATCCTCATCATCATCAGCGGCTTCCAGATTTGGGATTCGAGGCAGAGGGAGTGTAGGAACAAGGTTTTGAAGCATCATTAGATACATAAATGTCTGATGAGCTGTGAGATTTTCTAGAAAAAGAAAAATAAAGCTTATGAAGCTTCTGAGGAATCCTGAACAACACCTTTACTTTTTGTGTGTGTATCAACATATAATACATAAAGAGTATATAAATAAGTTTAAAGCTTCACATGTAGTTGTTAGCGGAGTTTTGATCTGAAATTTTTACAAATATTTGTTCTATATATTTACCATGAAATTAAGTGTATTGACAAGGATAGAGATTATGTTGAAAAATATGCAAAAATAAATGTTTTAATTATTAGATAATAGAAATTTGAAACAGATTCCAATAAATCCAGCCAACCACAGAAATCAAACTCACAGAATGTGGATAATATTTTTTGCCATAAAGATAAAAATCTTACTGTTTTTTTTTTTTTCAATAATTTGCCATTTAGATAATGTGTATGTGGCAATAAATTTAAAATCTAATATTGTTAATGATTTAAGAAAAATCTGATACCAATATTTCTTTAACCCACAATTTCTTTTTGGGGCAAATTTGTTTACATTTCCTTTTTTTATTTTTAAAACTAGCAAGAACATGCGCCCTCTGGGCATAAGTATTTAAGTTTTAATGTAATGAAATATATTAAATTAGAAAGACTAACAAAATTAAATAAGAACATGTATAAAAAGATTACATTTATTTTAATTATATTTTAGTTGGTTTCTATATAAAATCATTCACAGGATTGATTTTAATACGTTGGAGAATAAAACAATAATATTAGAGATCAATAACAGCAATTATTTATTTAACTTAGTTTTGTTAAAACCAGTATGCAAATTAACCACACCATATATTATGTAAACCTTTATTTCTTAGTGATATATAAGACACATTGCAGGATTTTAAATACACAAATAACAAGGACTGATTTGAGGCAAATCCAATTCAGATTTTAATGGAGACATCATTAATAAATAAGATTTATTCTATGTATTAAAATTAAATACTCATTGTTAAACTTCCGCATTTCCTGGGGGTAACATGATGTAAGCAGTGATGTAGTTTTGGTTACAGACAAACACCAAATCTCCATATATATATATATATATATATATATATATATATATATATATATAAAAATGGATTTTTTTATTCAGTCTCTTTCTCTTTTGGTGGCTGGGATGTGAACACAGAGTGAGGAACCAAACATTTGGGACAAGACTGTCCCTCAAATAATAATGAAGAACCTCTGATGTGGTGTCCATTATTCATTCTACCTGCTTCTATGGCCTTACAGATTGAACAGTGAGAATAAAACAATGAAAGGTCCTAACACTAAAGTTTAGTTGTGTTTTTTTAAACCTTAGTCATCAGCACCAATGAAAGAAGGAGGAACTTCACAAAAAAATTGTCAAAAAAGGGATTACAATTGGAATAATGTACATTAATTTCATATTTAAAAAGATTAATAAAAAAAAAAAAAATATTGAATTGATGGGAGAAAATAGAATTATGATAAACTAATAGTAACAATTTCAGCTCTGAAACCACATTTAAATTCAAGGTTATTTTCAGATGATGATTTATTTTAGGTCATTAAAAACACCTTAACAGAGCTCGAGGTTACACTAGCCTGAACATTGTGTTCATACATATCACAATAAAGATGAGGTCAACAGTCCGAAATATCAAATTTATTCATATTAAGCCCCATCTCTTAAATATAAACAAATATATATCCCCCTGTCTCAAATAAGTTTAATGTAATAATTAATGATTTATATAGAAATCAGAATAAGATTAAGATAATTGTGTTTTTTTTATGCGTTCTTATTTAGATTTGTTAGTCCTTCTAATTTTATATATTTTATTAGATCAAAACTTAAATATTTGCATCTGGTGGAGAGTGTGTATTTTTGCTAGTAAATATAATGAAAAATACCAATACAAAAATTGAGTGGAAAAATATCACCATCAACAACAGCACTAAGAAATGCAAAAATCCTTACTTACGAATATAATTTTTTCCAAGTACCAGTACAGCATATAACAGCCAAGGTGTGGGGTCTGGAAATCGTTTTGTATTAGCATTTGGTTGTCTTCTAACTGAGAAAGCTCTTGTCTCATTCTTTTCAGCAGTCTTATCAATGAGTGCTTGAATCAGCTCTACAAATGGGAATGGATATTTGCCATACGCCATGGCTGGTAGCAGAAAGTCTTCTATTTGCTGAGTATGGGGGGGACAAAACAATTCATGACAAACCTCTCCAAGAACAGTTGTGCTATAAAAAGAAATACAAAAAAAAAAAAAAAAAAAAAAAAAAAAAAAAAAAAATCAAAGATTTTTGTCCAGGATTTTCTTATGATAAAGAATCTCATCTCTGAAGAATTAATTATCGTTTTAAGTAGATTTAATTGAATAAATGAGAATTCTATAAATGTAAAGTTGTTGGTTTAAGAAGATTAAGTCATAATAGTAATCTATCTATACATATATAAAGGGCAGTTGGTGTGTGTGTACGTATGTATATCCAGATGAAACAACAAAAATAAAACAATTAACGACCAAGTAAATATATATACACATTAAATATCACTGATTCTTGTTTTTTGTGCAAAAATTATGAAGATTTGATTTATATTCAAAGATATCTAAAAATTGAAATATATATAGAAATAGCATTAAAATTCTACTGTCCAGCATTTGTAAATCCCGAAAGTAAGCAAATCAATACACCAGGTTTTTTTTTGTCCCACCCTCAACCCATGCGATGCTGGGTAGCTGCTTCTAGTATTAATGAAAATGACAAGGAACCTCCAGTTTGCCAATGTTAACCTTCATGTAAATTTATTTATTATATACAGTGGTACCTTGACTTATGGGTTTAATTTGTTTTGTGCGTAACTCAATTTCCTTGTATAAAAAAATTAATTTTCACCATTGAAATAAACTGAAATGCCATTAACCTGTTCCAGCCAACTCCCTCCAAAACAGGCTAATTTTTTTTTTTTGTTACATTTTTTAAATAAGAAAAATAGCAGTGTATTATATAAAAAACATAATAGAATCTAATGAATTGTGTGCTGTAATATGTTTTAATGTTTTTTTTTTATAATTAATATTTTTCTTTGGAGTAATAAGTTAGGAAACTTAAATGTCTTTAGTGGACTTATCAACATAAGCATATATGAAGCTCGCTAGTACCTCAAATTTTAGCTTTCAACACAAAGCAAAAGAAAAAAAAAAAAAAAAAAAAAAAGAACATGACCGAGTGACAGCTCATAACTTGGAAAACTGTTAAGTTGGAGCACTCATTAATCAAGATACCACTGTATAGTTTAGTTTACTACATTTAAGTTTGTAAAATTACGTTATTTTTTTTTAATGACTTTCAAGAATAGAAAAATTAGATAAAAATTAAAAATAGAACAATAATGAAAATCTTGATAAAGTTGTTTTTTTTTTTTTTCCTGCTAATTAATCATTTTCTTTAGGATCTGAGACAAAGAATGAATAACTGGTTTTATGGGACATAAACTTCAATAGTCATAATGTCAAACCTGTTCTGTTTTTACCAGTTATACAAAGAGAGAAATAACTATCAATGTTTTCTTATGAAATAGGAGTGGTAAGTACTATTGAAAGATAAAAAGTCTTTACTTGATGTAGATTTTGTATTAGGTAGCCCTTTTGACTCCAAGACTAAGAATCAATTTCATTACAAATTACTGTCAAAAGCAAAGAAACAGCTTTATTATATATATATATATATATATATATAACACGGTATCATCCATACTATCTAAAAATTATTACAAAAAGAAAAAAATACATTTTAAAAATTCTTTTCAAAATTACACATACGTTTTTAAAATCATCATCTACTAACCAAAATTGCTTGTCTCCAGAGGACACGGCAAAATTTACGGGTCGCATGATCAAATCAAAAATACTTTCTGCAATAGGTATAGGTGGGTCAGGTGATTTTTCCAGACTGGCAGGAACTTTTGCATTAAGCAAGACTCGCAGACTTTTGAAGTATCCTTTAAAAAAATAAAATTTGAAAAATCAATCAAGATAATGTTTGAAATATTTTTTAGTGATTCAAAAATTAATAATTTATGTTTAAATAGAAACTATTGACATTTTTAAACAAATTTTGTCTTTTTCACATTTTATATAAAAATATGAGGTGCGTCATGTAATAGTTAGTGACATAGAAAATGTACACAGCAAGACAAGTTTAAATCCTAGACAAGGCTGGTTGTATTTTACATAGTGCTAATACCCTTGAGAAAGATGTGAATCCAACTATTCTCCCTACAGCTATTAATAAATAGCAAGGCAGACTGGGCTCTTTAACCTTGGTTAGGCAGCCAAGTCTAGAAGCAAATCTCTGAATTCAAACCTGTTAAACTCCACTTAAGAAACTGACCATGAGTCATATCCTGCTCATGTGGAGGGGTTGGTAAATATACATATATAAAAGTACTAGACAAAATGTGACCCGTTGGGTCACCCATTGAGTGCTGGGTAAATAATTGAAATTAGGGAAAAGTGAGTTAGCAATGCAAATTAAATTTTTAAAAAAACAAAAAAAACAGACAAAACATTAAAATCATTTTGTAAGATTTCTAAGAAAGGGAAGGCTTGACTTGTTGCTTATGAAATTTAACACACAAATACATTTCAAATTCTCCCATCTCCCTCTTTCTCTCTACACTCCCTACACATATATAACAAGGAGGTAATCAAGAGATACATAGGGAGGGGGTTAAAGTGATAGGCAGAATGTAAAATAAGAGACGGGACAGTTTTTGACTTAATTGCAAATTATGACTAATTAGAACCAATTAAAATGGTTTGGTTTGGTTTGTTTTGTTTTGTTTTACGGCATATCAACCTCAGTGGGTCATTTAATGCCGATAAAGTTTTGAAATAAATCAATTTTTAATGGATAATACAATTTTTTTATAAATACATTTTTCTATTTAACCCATAGATGGGACCCTAACAGGTACTACCACTCCGGGTCAGAGTGGACCAGGGAGCAATGGTGATGAAGGGGTGCTCCACATTCCCCAAACCTCCAAAACTGGAACCACCATCAGATAGAGTTTAACGTCATTCCCAGGATATGTAGACCCGCAGCCAACCTTCTAGCACCCAATGATAAAAAGGGGTTGGGGCTTGCATAAGGGCAATAGGGTTGGGGTAATCATATAGGTGCTAGGGCTTGACGTGATCAGCCGATTGATCGGAGGGGGCCTCTCCGACCGCCCGTCTAGCCAAGATAGGGCCAATGGAGTATTGCAAGTCATGAACTGCTCAATCCTTAAGCATCACGAGTTGCTGGCCCCATTGGGGGAGTCTTACCCCTCTGCAGAGGTGCAGTCGGTGCATTCTAACGCCCCAGCCGACAGGGCGAAATTAAAATGGAATTTTTTTCAAACATAACTTTAGTATAACTTTTGTGTCATTAATCTAAACAGTAAAAAAGCCTTTAAGAGACAAAAGTTGATTCGCTCAGCTTTAGTATAATAATAGATGCGTATCAAAAAATTTGAAGATGTATTTAAATCACATTTTAAATTTTATTGTAACTAAAGTTTCCAATTTCAATGAAATAGGAATACAAACATGCTACAATAGAATTGGGAACTAAATAAATTCAAAACAAATTGCAATAAGTTAGTGATGTTGAAGAGAGAGTTTTTGATTTTTGAGTTGTGTTACCTTATTGTTGAAAAGGAAAAAAAGAAAACATTTTAAATCTAACAAATCAAGTTCCTTTCATATGGTAATTTTTAAAGATTTATTGGTAGAAATGAATCCAATGAAAAATTGGAACATTAAAGACTTGTACAGAGTTTAAATTTTTGCCATATCAAAATTGTTTTTACATAAGCAAATACACTTATCTTCACTAAATTCAAATAGACAAACTGAAATATTTTAAAAGACATACATACAGGTATATAGTTTATTTCTGAAAACATGAAAAAAAAAAAAGCCAAAAAAAAAAACTTACCTTTGTTACATAAAAATTCAAAAATATTTCGAACAACATGAGGTCTGGCTGTTCCTTTTTTTACTGGGATTTTTGTGTAGGTGTCTATTGCTGTGAACACTTCTAGCATTCGCATTGGCATAGCCAGAGGTACTGAAGGATTTAAATTCTCAAGACAACTAAAAATTAATGTAAACATATTTACAAAAATACATATAAAATTATCAACTTACAAAAAAAAAAAAAATTTTTAAAAAAAAGACCATTTTCAAAACAAGATTAAATGATAAATTTAACAATAAAATATTAAGAAAAAAATTGTCTTTATGCAATAGTTTGATTTTTATTTAAAAATGATTTCATTAAAATATGATATTCATATAAAATATATAAGATTATGCATATACCCAATTTATGAAATATCTCTCTCCCCAGCTACAATTTTTTTAAAGAGTTTAATTCAACTTCATTTGAGTGTTAGTAAAAAAAGGTTAACATTTAGAAACTTTCAGCCATTTACAATTTACTTCAATTAAAAAAAAGAATTAGGTAGGTTCTATCTTTCTTACTCATTTACAAATTATTAAATACAAATCTTTTTGATGAGATAAAAAGAAAAGAAAAACATCAAAGAGAGCAGTTAAATTGACAAAATTTAGATATAAAAAAGATGGTGACTTACAGCAAGCATAAATGAAGGACGAGTTTTATTTCATGCAGCATTTTGTCAAAATTTTCTATCATAAGATCAACAATTTCATCTTTTTGTGAAAGCATTTGTTGACATACCCAAGACTATAAAATAAAAAATAGTAAAGTTAGCTGTTTTAGCACTTGAACAAAATATAAAAATGCATTAAGAAAATGAATGAATTTATTATTAATAGTAAAGCATAAATTATTCAGGATTTAAAAGCCATGGATTTAATTAAGAAAACTGGCGTTCTCTAACATCCATTCACTAATAATAGGATAGCAATTAATATTACATTTGTGCATAATAAACAAAATCATCTAGGCATACTCAATTGAAATACAGAAAAGCAAGTCATATGATGAATAATTGAAAATAAATAAACAATGTTGTCAGATAAAGTCTTTTTTAAATTACAAAAAAATGATCTTAAGTGAATAGTTTGTAGGTAAATATTGGTCTGGTTTTATAAACTAGAAGAAATAATTTAAATTAACTTCCTGTGTATTAATAAATTGGTGGTTGACCCTCATCCATTGTCTTCTATCACCCATATGATAAAAAGGGGTGGGTGTATGCTATAAGAGCAATTTGAATAATATGGTTGGAACAATCATATAGGTGCTAGGACTTGACATGACAAGCCAATTGATCGAATCAGGCCTCTCCAACCTAGCCCTAGTAAGATGTGAAGTGTTGCATGTCATGGGACCAATTTGTACTTGGGTCATGGATTGCTCACTCACCACAATCCGGTCTTCAGGCATTATGGTTGGCCACATGGGGAATGGGAGTCTTATGCCTCTGCAGAGGTGCAGTTGGCATATACTACACCAAGTCCATTTCCAACAATAATATTTGCAAATTTGCATTAAAGTCTTAAAATGAACATAAAATTATGAATCCAAGTGGAGTATTTCTTTTTCCTGGAAAACCTTCAAGAAAAATCTTAAGACTTTTTCCTTAAAGCTCATACAGCTCAAAAACTACAAACTCATTTTTTTGGTTAACAATTTGACTTGTACGTCTGTTGGGAGTGTAACATACTTCAGTGGAAGTGAGGGAACAAAATCATGACAGTTCTGGCCACTATTACTTGCTGAAATAGCTTGATCTGGGAAATTAAAAAAAAAGATTGTCTGGTCTTCGGTTCTCACACAAGTGTTGTCAGTACAACCACCATGGACAACTGGTTCTCCTAGTTAAGAACAGTAATTCGCCACCTGCTAGAGAAACTACCTTAGCTTTTATGCCTCCTCGCTAACTGAATCACTCCAACCAACAGGTGTGACAGGGCGCTCACCAAGAGTCACCACTCACAACTTGGAGGTTGTGATTTCAATCTGTAGCCTTGTGAGGTAATTCCCTTTACCTCCCACTACACAATCCAATGAACAGAAATGGATCATTAAGAAACAGTGATGCTGATAGCTTTTTGATTTAGTGTGTCCTGGGACGCACATATTTGCTTTGAATGAGTCCCTGAGAAAATTTATGGGTCACAACTAAAGCCGTCTAACTCCTACCTTGTAATCTATCCTGTTTAATTTGTTTCTAAGAAATTATTGAAATGTATTTACAGTTAGCTTGAAATGGTGAGGGAAGAAAAAAAGAAAAACGATGGGATGCATGGATACGATTTTACTGCACCCTTTTAGATTTTTGTGCATCAAGGACACAAGACGCATACCTATCAGCATCTCTGAAGAAATTATTTTTTTAAATTAGGATGTAAATAATATTGTTGTCTTATACTAAGTTCTTAGCTGCCCTTTTCAACAGTTTAAGTTTTTTTTCAAAATTCATGAGAAAAAAAAATGTATTTAATTTTCAATTGAATGAAATAATGTTCTAAGACAAGGCAAAGAGAAATAAAAAAAAGATAGCATTAAAGTAATGTTTAAAGTTTGTTCCTCTAAAATCATTAAGTAGTGTGATAAAGTGTATTTGTAGATTTAAATTTAATTGATTTAAAAATAGAAGGAGATATTAGAATTTAATAAGAAATATATAACTTCTTCTATTCTTTAATTAATTAAATCTAATTTTAAATAAAGTTTAGAATTAGAATAGCATATACTTATCAAAATAGAATTAAAAAAAAAAACAAAAAAAAACAAATCTTACCAGCCTAGATTGGTCCATTTTCCCATTATAGAAAAACAAAAGTTGGCTGCAGAGTTCTGAGACTAAGTGAACATTCACTCGAGATTGTTTAGGGAAAGTTGATAGCTTTGAATCAAAACGTTCCCGTAGACACATCGCCTAAAACAAAAGAGATGGTATATTTAATTATAAAATTTTTGATTAATGGATTAAGACATGAAATTTACATAGAAATGTAGAAAAGAAGATTGAATCTACCTCTTTCTTTCGAGTCCGATATCCTCTGTAAAGGGTTTGAATTTTGATTGCACTTTCATTTTGGATTCTTAAATCCTGCAAAGAAAAGAAAATTTAAAGAAATTATGCCATGGTTTGGCTTGGTTTATTTGTTTAAGGGTTGGTTGGTTGGTTAGGTTTTACGGCATGTCAACCCTTGTCGGGTCATTCTATGCCAAATATGTTTTGTTCTATTCATTCTTGATGGGTACTCAATTCTTTTTTTTTAAACACATTTTTCAATCTAATTTTTTTCTATTTAACCCATAGATGGGTTTGGTTTGGTTTGTTTTTATGGTATATCAACCTCAGTGGGTTATTCAATGCCGACAAAGTTTTGAAATAAATTCATTCTGAATGGATACTCAATTTTTTTTATAAACACATTTTTCTATTTAACCCACAGATGGGACCCTAACAGGTATTATCACTCCAGGTCAGAGTGGACCTGGGAGCAATGGTGATGAAGGGGTGCTCCACATTCCACAAACCTCCAGGACATGAAGACCCTCAGCCACCACCTTCTAGCACATATATGCCCATAGATGGGACTCAAACAGGTACTACCACTCCAGGTCAGAGTGGACTTGGGAGCAATGGTGATGAAGGGTTACTCCACATTCCCTAGAACTCCAGAATTGGAACTTCACTAAATGTGCTGAGTTGGCGAGGACCGGTATCAAACTAGGAACCTTGCAATTCCTAGGCAGGTGCTATATCCACTTAGCTAAACTAGCCCCATCCAAATATAAAGAGTTTCAATACCTCTCGTCTTTGTCTTTCCTCTTGTGCTCTTCTTATTAAATCTTCTCTTTGCTCCTGGAATTAAAAAGAAACAAAAAGTTTATTCAATATGTAGACTCGCATTTAAATACAACATTATCTATAAAGCATCAAGTGTTATTAAAAAAATAATAATAATCCTAATACAGTTCATAAATTATACTAATCAATAATTAAAATCTGCTAAAGAAAACTGGAATAAAATAGAAATTAAAAACCTCCATCAAAATATTCCTTAAAACAAATTTTAAGCTTTGCTAGAATATTTATTTTTTCCTAAAAATTAAATCATTTTAATTGATTAAACACTGATAAACATGATTATAAAGAAAATTTTAAATGTTCTAAAGTTTACAAAACGCGGGGGGGGGGGGAATCAGTTTAAATTCATAATTAAGCAACAAAGAAACTTTAAAGGTTGTAAAAAGTAACATTTTTCAATGAGTAACAATATTTAAATTCCCTTTCTGTGCATTCTCAAACTACGTTCAATTTATATAACAAAATATGCCAGTTCTCCAGTGCAAAACATTAAACTTTTTCATAGAAACTTAGAAAAGAATCTAGGTTTGTTTGTTTGTTTGTTTTTTTAATAAAATAAATCAAAAATAAAGAAAACATGTCTTTTTTTAAATTTTTTTTTTTAATCTAAATATTTTTAACACACATTCCAGCCAGTTAAAGAAAAAAGACTTGTCATAAACCTACCTAATCTTATTTTAATATCTTATTAAAAAAATGAAATAAAGACATATATAGCTACTTCCTTGTGAGGTGTTGTTTCCACAATTTGTTTAAGATTGCACCCAGCAATGAAGCGTCTAGAGAATAAACTAGATGGGAGCTGCATAGCTCCCATCTAGTTTATTCTCTAGACGCTTCGTTAGGGTCCAAGTGGTGCAGCCATACAGTAGTACCAATACAACTATGGCTTAGAAGAATTGTCACTTTAACTTGTTAGTGAGATAGGTAGTAATATCTCATCTACAGAAAGCGATGCTAATACACGTATAAAGAAGGCAGGGTCTGCTGCAAACATTATCAGTCAGCTTAGAAGAATTGTCATTTTGTAATAATAATGAAATTTATTGTGTACAGTGCTCAGGTGCACCACAACTCATCAAAGTCTCATGTCAAGTACACAGAATAATGTTGTGTCAGGAACATGAACAGTTCACAGTAGTAATATGCATGTATGTGTGTGCATGTGTATGTGGAGAGTGGCATTAGGTATAGTATTGGTGGACTACAGGAAGCATGGAGGCTTTGAAAGATTCAGTGCTCCGGCAGCCTACAACAAACGCGGGCAGTGTATTCCATGTCTCCGCAATTCTGAGCGTGAAAAAAAGGTTTCCGAAAGTCACGTGAACAGTGCTGTTTTCTGACTTTGTAGGCATGCCCGCATGTATTGGAGAGATGGAGATCAAAAAGGTGCTCAAGGTTGCTGTTGTTAAGATAATTAATGACCTTATGAGCATTTACCAGGTCAGATACCAGACGCCGAAGTTTCAAATTTTAACTTGTCAGTGAGATAGGTAGTAATATCTCATCTACAGAAAGCGATATTAATGCATGCATAAGGCAGGCATGGTCTGCTCTAAATAGATTATCAGTCATATGGAAATCTGATCTCACTGATCTGATAGAAACCTATTAATAATGGAGATTTGGTCTCCATTTGTCTGTAACCAAGGATTCTGCATCTTACCCGAACAGTGGTGTTAGAAATGAATTGCCACAGTCAAACACAAAGAATGCGGTGAAGACAATAATGCCCAAACACCTGAATTTTGCTCAGGTCCCCAGCCCTTATTGACCAAGTTTCACAGTTGTATAGATGGATGGTGCAAACAAGAGCTTTATAGATGCGTATTTTTGTATGCAGTCTTATCTCCTCCCTGGACCAGTCTTGTACAAAGACAACAGAATGCAAAGCAAGTGGTACCGATGTATCTGTCGATGTCCTTGTGACAGAGAACACGAGGTGAGTGGCGAACGTCAAAGCCTGCCGTATTCTCGAAGGAAGCGGGCTAGGCTTTGCCTGACATGTCGGACTGTAGAATCGAACCCGCTTCCTTCAGAATGCAAACATTGTCACCGAAGTCTAGAAGCTGCAGTCCTGGATGTAAGCGCCAGGTGCCCGGAGGATGGCTATGATGATTCCAGCGGTCGGGTTTGGCTCGAGAATCTCGTGCGTGTGGTGCAGACACCCGGATGTTGAAAGAAAAATTGTATAAGTAGAAGTGGGGTGACGACATATTTTGTGCTATAGATTTTGTGATGGTGACGACATTGTTGACCCCCCCACTCTCTTCAACAAGTCGAATTTATTTTTTCCACTCTATTTTCTTTTCTTTTTCATACTAGAGTCCTTTTTTTCTTGACTCGTTGTGATGATTACCGAACCAAGGTATTTGAAATTGCTCACTTCTTCGAGGATTTCCCTGTAGAGCACGATCAGTTATTTTTCAGTAGGAGGAAATCCAGCAATGAGAAGCTTGAGACATTCTAATGGTTCCACTATATTGTTATTCCCTGACATCATTTTGTGAATCCTCATTCGCATGCCCATACTAATTCAGTGGAATGCATGTGGAAAATGATTTTTACTGTAAAACATACGAAAAATGATAGAAACAATGTTTTATATGGTATTCCAGGTGAGTAACAGTGGGTTTGAAAATTATATATATATATATATATATATATATATATATTATATGTGTGTGTGTGTGTGTGTGTGTGTGTGTGTGTGTAGTTTTGGGGTATTAGAGAATTGAAAATAAAGTGTTTGATTACGGGTATAAGAGGTGTATTTATTTCTTATAGAGTACAATACATTTAAGGTGTGATTGTTACCATTGGTTTCAAAGTCACTTATCATCAAAACAACACACATGTTTTGATGATAAGTGGCTAATACGCTGCTTTGAAAACAATGGTAACAAACCACACCTAATGTATTGTACTCTATAATATATATATATATATATATATATATATATTATTATATACACGTTATATATATATAATAGTTGTTTATGTAACCTTTAATCTCACAAGCAGGTAGGATTTATTAGACAAATACACCAAAACTTTCATTCACTCTAATGGTTACATTATAGTAACACTAAAAGTGAAAAAAAAAAAAAAAAACATGGTTCTATTTTAGCAGACAATTGCATTTAAATGTGGTATTAATTCAGACAAGATTCCAGCTTTTACCACTTCTTACTGACTTTAGAGCTATTTCACTAATTTTCTAACTATTGCCATTTTCTACATTAACAAACTAACTATGGAGGCATGTGGTGTAATGGCTAGAGTCGTAGGAATGGACTCGTCGACCTGAGTTCAAGTCCTAGACGAGGCTGTCTACATTTCACATAGTGCTAATACCCTTTGGAAAAATATGCTTCCACCTGCTCTTCCTCCAGATATGGGTACATAGCAGGGCAGCCTGGGCTCTAACCTTGGTTAGGCAACCAGTCTAGGGGTTGGTAAATCAGTACATTAACAAATTAAATATTTCAGGTGAAAACAGTCATACAATTAAGGAACACGAGTATTAATATACAGATGAAAGTATTACTGATGGAATATAGCTCTTAAATAATCGATTAATGGTTAGCAAGGTAGTCTCACAGATCCATTACTACTGAATAGTGAGCTTGGTCCTCACTAGATGCCCAATAGTTGTGACCTTGTGTCACATCCTACCGTGATGAATGGGCTGGGTAAATATTTAGTTTTTAAATAAAAAAGATGGATTTCTTAAAGTTAGGAAATCTAATTTTGTTAGGAAAATGAACAATTCGTCAAAAGCATTATTTTTTTTTTAGAGTTCTTACTGAAAAAATGAAAAAGATTTTAATAATTTATCAATATTTTATAAATCAATGTTTTTAGATGAAACTAGTGTTAAACCTAGAAGAGAACTATTTGTTCTGATATAAGAAAATCTATATATTGATATTATTAAATAACCGTACTGTTTGCAATATATTGTTAAATGTTTATTTACAACTTTTTCTTTTGCAAATAAAATCTAAATGAATAAGCCACAAAATTATGTGAACATGTTCACACTGCATATTTACCACATACCACACGTGTATGGGTTAGGCACAAGGCCCTATTAAGGTGGGACCACCCACGAACTGAAGCTCTTGGGAGGTGGGTGCAAAAAATGCGTTGATCCCGTCGGCATTCCCTCTCAGGGGGGTGCCTCAAGCACCGGGCAATAAACCCAGCCCTGCCCTTTTAAATCAAGGGGAAAGTGTTGCCTGGGGGGATGGCCCCCTGGGATCAATGATGTTAACTTATGCAGTCCAGGGCCGAAGCCACCGGACCAGAGTTCACATTGTGCTTAAAGATAAACATAGAAACAATTGAATCTGATTAAAATGGTGAATCTACAAGACTCAAGGGAATTGGCACATAATGAGAGAGAAAGGAAAAAAAAGAAAAAGAATTCATCATGGAACAAACTGAGTCAGACTAAAATGGAATCAAGCCAAAGAAAATAAAAACTTTTAACATGAACAAACTGACATAAGCTCATAAGAAAATTTGAAAAAGACATTTTATTTATACCAACTCATTTTTATCTTAATAGTTCTATTTTTATAATAAAAAAGAGGATTTTTAAAGTAGTTTTATATATATATAATAAAAATAAGGATTTTTAAAGTAGTTTTTCTTCTATCAGTTTTATTTCTTTATACTTTTGACTACGTTTTCATCAGCCATAAACAAAACTTATGACTCAATCATTCTTTCTCTCTATCCAGCAATCTTCAACTAACTCAACATAACCTATTATTATTCATCTCATTATTGCAACTTTCAATTTCCTCTCACGAGCATACTTAACACTTAGAAAAAAAATTAAATTTGAATTTATTTGATAAAACAAGTGATTATTCTATTATGTACGCACATTGTACCAAAATCGGGTCACATGATTAGTTTAGGCCATATTGAATAAACGAAAGTAAATATTTTTTAACTTTGTTTTTTAAAAACCCCACAAAATAAAAGCAACGATCATAAAGAGTTGTTACAAAGAAAAACAGTTAATTCAAATATCAAATTATCCGATTGGGAAAAATTTCAGTTATCTTAAAAAAATAAATAATACTGTCCATTTTACATGCAACAGGGTAATTTTTCTGTAGAAACAGGGACTGTAAATTTACATATTATCTCTTTGACAATTATACACTTAAATGTATGGGTGGCTGTATTCGACATAATTGTTTTCTTGTGCATATTCAATAACCGATTATTGGTTTTCAACGATTTTTGAAAGATTTTTTGTTTTTGTGGTAGTTTCAGAATAACTGCGGAATATTTTTTTTAGTTGAACTTATAGTGTAATTGAAGCAAAGAAAAGACAATAAGTATTACAAATATTATCAGTTTTGCTCTTCTGTATTTTATAAGAATCAAACATTACTATTCAACAATAAAAGAAACTCTTAAATTCTCTTAAAAAATATTAATATATTGTGGATCGGACAAATTTTTAGTTCACCTGATTTCTAAAATTCAGTGTTATATTATATTTAAATATTAGTGAAAAATTCGATTTGTACACACAAAAAAAAATTTTAAACATTAAAAAAAAAAAAGTTTTCAAATAATAATATTATGACATTTTTTAGCACTTTTTATATCAGCATTCATGATTTTTTCTACAAAAACTACTGCCTTGAATATTATACAAATATTTTGATATAGTTATTCAGACTCTTATCTTTATAGAAAAAAAGGAAAAATCGTTTTTTTCCGGTTCATTTTTTTTATATCTCATAAAATAAAATAGAGGAGAGGTAGACCTCGTAAATATATATATATATATATATATATATATATATATATATTATTTCCCCTAGTATATTTTAGGAAAAAACTATTTCAGGCATATTTACATCCAAAGGTAAATAGTTATGAAAATTTTCGTGAAAATCGGACCATTAATTGATTTTTCATAGAATTTTTTTAAAATCCTCTTGTCGTAACTTGTTTTTGGCTACGTTAAATTTCACTGATTTAACGGTGCAAAAATGAAAACATACGTTTTTCAATCATAATTTTCATTATTTCCGTAAGCTGAATTTTTTTTTAAACAGTTTTTTTAATGTTTCTTCTTTCGAATGGAAAATTTTTTTTCAAAATATTAACTTTTATGCAAGTTTCATTGTGTTAAATATAGGAGGGGGGGGGTACATTTCACAGGGAAAATTGGTGGTACCTATTGAACAGTAACAACGTTTCGTCTGATCCATTCTTCAGCACTCGTCAGGTGTATAATCCGAGAGAGGACAAAGACAAACTCTTAAGTATTTTTTTTTTTTTTTTTTTTTGTATTATGGACCTGAGGAGAAAAATGGATCGACCGAAACTTTCTATATTGATAACAATAACATAAAGAATACACGAAGAATAGGTCCGAAAATTTTCTGGTAAAGCCTTCTCAAATTTTAACAAGAATAAATTGTGTATTAAAATGCATAAAATGATAATTTAATTCAAATGAATGTTAACAGTACTTAACTACACGTTAGCTTGAAACCATTGTCATACTCATTAAAAGAAATGTAATTTGTATCATAGTCCAAAAATGAATAAATAAATAAAGATTATCTTAAAGTTTGGGATCAACACAAATACACCGATATTATCACTGATTAAAAAAATTGGATGCTTTTCATAATAAAATTTTGTCAATTCAAAGAGACTGACATCTTAAAATAACTGCATCAGAAGTTTAGGTTTTAAAATTTTTTTAAAGATTAAAAAGATTTTTAAAAATATTATTTTAAAATAGCAAGTTAACAATTCAAGTTTTTTAAGTTGAGATTAAATAAAGTATTAAAAATTAAAAAAAAAAAAACAAACTCCGACTAGTACATTATGAACAAAAGCTTATCTTAAACGTTGGTTAAATTTTAAATATATTGTTCTGTCCAGTAAATCCATTTATCAACATTTTTGATTAAAAAGCAACAAGGATCTTCCCCTGAGGAACATAAAAATCCAATCATATAGTTGAAAGTTTTATAAAACTTTAGGGTAGAATTTTTTGTTGTGCCATTATTAAAAACAAAATAAACCCCCTAAAGATTGGAATTTGTTAATTTAAGAGTCAAAATAGATGCCGAAATTCAACAAAATAATTTTCGATCACTTCATTCAAATGAATGAAAATTTCGTCACTTAAAAAAATAAATAAATAAAATAAAATTACTTTGTTTAAAACACATTAATTTTTAGTGTGTTCTAAATAAAACACGATGTTTTTTCTTATTCGAAAATTTATGTTTATTGCTGTGAGTGTACGTACGAATAAGCAATGAGCTACTTATATTCTTTTAATTTACAAATTCCTCGTTACCCGACATCGAAACTAGCCCCAATTTTAACCCTTTAAGAACAGTGATTTCCAAATAAAGAACCTAACTGCTGAAAATTTGTCTGGCCGTTTTTTTTTGTTTTGCTTTTTAACTGATGACGTTTACGTTTAAGGTTTACCATAAATGCCAAAAAAAGAAAAAAAAGCATAATTCTATCATGGATATACAGATTGGATATACCGATTTATTTTTTTTTTTAAATCACCTTAGCAAATATTACCAATCATTGTAGAAATAGTACAACGAAAAAAGGCATAAAAAAAAGCATGAAGTAATCAGTTAACGTAACAATTATAATACTAAAGACATAAAGACTAAAAGAGTGTGCTTACATTTTCGCTTAAAAATCTCAAAATTAAAACAAACGAAATATATTTTTAAGTATCGTTGGTCAATTTCAAATTTGCAATACCGACATGCACTTTTGACAATAGTTAAATAATTTTCAAGAAAGTTCTACTATTTTGCATAATGTCTTCTTCGCAAAAAAGAAACGATTTGTGCTTCAAGTTTGTTTTTTAATGCAAAATAATATATACACTGTACACACACATACATAACGTCGTACAGAGGTAAGGTTAAAATTACGCCTTTTTTTAATCAATTAAAGGAAAGAAGAAAAGAATTAACAAAATCCTAACATTTCTGTCTTTTTTAAAAAGATTCTATCATTACATAAACAGAAGCGTATCATTTTAAAAATCAAAATAATTAAAAAATAATTTTAATTTTTAAAATAATCAATAATAATTTATTAATTTTTGCAATTTTTTTCTTGAATTAAAAAAAAAATGTTTATAGTTTTTTGTTATTTTCTTTTTAATTTTAAAATTTAAACTAATTAAAAAAAAAAACTAAACTATCTTTTTGGGCTTTTAATATTTGTTTGTTTTATACTATAAACAAATATTAAAAGACAAAAATTAGTTTTAATTTATTATTAATAACATCTGTTTGTTTTCAACACGAATACGATTTTATCATAAAAAAAATGTGACAAAAGTAGAGTCTGTTAGTGTAGTGGCCTCACACGTGCACTGTGAATAGATCCAGACATTGTCCGGTTGTTCCCTATAGATGTGTTGTATTTTGACCACACCGATCTTAGTGCAATGAGGAATTGCAGCATTTGGAACCCCAAAATATCATATATTAAGATTTCCTTTTTTTGTTTTTTTGTTTCTGAATATCTTCTGGTTGTTGGTTACCCAACCAATATATCACATTAATAAAATATTGCCTAGTCTTTTATTAAAAATTAAATGGTATTTTATTTTAACGATTCATTGATCTGAAAATTTATGAGGTGAGAAAAATGTCGAAAAAATTTTAACACACACAAACAAACAAACAATAACAAGCCATTAAAAAGTTTAAAAGTCATCATAAAGTAATATATAACAGTTTTTTTTATATGAGTAATACTTAGTATGCGAATAAGCTCAATTTAGTATGCTAAGCCTTATAGTATAGGCAAACATTATAGGGGCACCCAGTGAGGATCGAACTCGCTAACTACTACCTACAGTAGTAATTGTTGTTAGACAAGCTCGCTAACCATTGTACTATGACGAGACTTCCTTTATAAATGTTTATAAAGACAGTAGTCGTAGTAGTGAGAATATTTTTTCTTTCTATTCATTTTAATGTATTTCCTGTTTTATTTTACCATCATAAATATTAAATAATAAAAAAATATCCCCAACATCAAATAATTTTAGAATATCGAAGATCCAAATGAAAAAAATAATTCTAGTTTTAGTTTTCGTTTTCCTATGACTATTTATTTATTTACTTAATTATTGTTGGAAAAACAAAAATAAAAAAATAAATGGTATTTTATCTATACTTGGAGAGTAATGGGTTTTTAATCAATTCTTCATTAAAAATAACTAATAAAAAAATACATTAGCATCAATGTGTATTAATTTTTAAAAAAATAAATAAAAGGTTATTTATTAAGAAAAAAAAAACAAACAAAAACAGCTAACAGCATATTTATGCATTATCGTGCCTAATACAAAAATCAGAAACATGATAGAGAAAAAAATATATGAATCTAAATCAAAATAATTATTTTAATCGATAAATATCTTCATTTTATTCTAATTTATTTATTCATAAAGATTTTTCTTTCCTTTTTTTTTTATAGTCGAATCGGTCTTTTTTATTCAATGCAATAATAAATTTCCATCGATCCCCGACTTTATGACCACTGAATAGACAACACAATTCCAAAGATAAAGGACATCATTACGTTGTTTCAATAAGTGAAGACGCCTATTCCTAAAAATCAAAACAGATAATCTAATTTCACTATAAATACAAATATCCAATCTTAATTTAACTAAAATAAGCAAACACTTATTCTAAAGCAACGATGTCTTACTAATAATATGGCACTGGTCTAAAACTTAAGACTATCGTTCATGGATATTTAGTACGAGAGAAACAACTATGTAAACTGTATATTCAACAAGAGATGAAATCTGTTCTTTTTTTCTCTTTTTTTTATGAATATTCTTATAGATTTTTACCTTGTGGCTAGCACCACCAAAAGACTGAACAGGTCCTCGACGAAATTCCCCTTCGAAGCTGTACATATTTATGCCGTAGAGGTCAGACAGAAATCTAGACTGAAATAAAAATGCTACAAGGAAAACATACTTTCAAGACTCCGTTTAAAAATTAGGCATGGCATTACAAAATGGCGAAAGGAAACATAACGAAACGAAACGCAATCTTGACAAACATTAAAATTGTACGTACACTTTTACATCATGTAAAAGCATTGAAAATAATTAATTTTTAAGTTTTAATAGTTACAAAATATATTAATTTTAATCTTAAAGATAAGATGCTAGTCGTTGTACTAATAACAATGAAACGCAAAAATAATCAAAAAGTAAAGCAAAGCAAAGCAAAACAACAAACAAAAATCACACTCCACAACCTCGTCAAGGGAGATAATTAATACCAGCTGGTTGAATATCTATTTTAAGGAAAGCTTACTTTTGGCACAAGGCCATAAGTATGATGAACCCAGTGAGGATCGAACTCACTTTTCGGTAATAAAGATTAGTCTCGTTGATCTTTATTTGGTGTTTTATCTTTTTAGTTGTACTAACCATTACTTTACGACAAACCATTACTTTATGACAAACTGAGTGTATTGTTATTTTCAATTTTTTTTTTTTTTATATGGAGTTTAAAAATTTCAAAGTTTACTTTAATTTTACTTGAATCTCACCAAAGAAAAATCTACTAAACAATTTTAGATATAAGAGAAATTCTGAAACTTCGAAAAAAAAATAGTGCTTTCATGGGAACATTTGCAGACTGCTTTTTAAGTAAAAAAAAAAAATGTAGTTTTCAAGTTAAAGAAAAAAAAACTTTATGTCACGACTACGCTCAGTAATTTTACAATATACACTGTATATTATACAGTGTACTGTATATATTGTAAAATTACTGAGCGTAGTCGTCGTGACATAAAGTTTTAAACAAAAAGTAGTGTATATTATACACTGCTTTTTGTTTTTGTTTGTTTTGTAACAAAACAAAAAATAACAGTGTATGTAAAAATTTGGGGGCTAATTTAATGTTTAAATTGAATTTAAAAATCAATTACGTATGTAATATCATTTTCTTCTTTTTTAGCTGATGCTCATTTTTCGACTAAAACAAAAAATTGACCTAAAATAATCGATTTAATTAATTTTAATTCGTTTATTTTATGTGAAAATCTGCACTTAAAAATATTAGTACCTAAAAGTTTTGTTTCATTTTCTATCATCAGAGAACTAGGTACCACCAATTTTCCCTGTGAACCCCCCCCCACCCCCGACACTTATATTTAACACAATGAAACTTGCATAAAAGTTAATATTATCTGAAAATTTTTTGTCAATTCATTCAAAAGAAGAAATATTAAACATGATGATTAAAAAAAAAATTTAGTTTACGGAAATAAGGAAAATTATGAACGAAAAACAATGTTTACATTTTTGCACTGTTAAATCAATTGAAATTTAACGTAGCCAAAAACAAGTTATGACTAGAGGCTTTTAAAAATATTTTATGAAAAATCAATTAATGGTCCGATTTTCACGAAAATTTCCATAATTATTTACCTTAGGATATAAATATGTCTGAAATAGTTTTTTCCCTAAAATATATTAGGGGAAATTTTTTCTTTTTACGAGGTCTACCCCACTATTTTATTTTATGAAATATGAAAAAATGAACCGACAAAAAAGGATTTTTACTTTTTTTTCTATAAAGATAAGAGTCTGAATAATTATATCAGAATATTTTTATAAGTTTCAATGCGAGAGCTTTTTGTAAAAGAACTATGAATACAGAATTCTGCTAAAAAAAAATCAATAAAGAAGCTGACCCTGTTGTAAAAAACAGACTGTTTTACTTATTTTTCAAGGTAACGGTAATTTTTCTCCAATCGGATAATTTGATCTTTGAATTAACTGTTTTTCTTTGTAACAACTCTTCATGTTCGCTATTTATTTTTTGCGAGATTTTTTTTTAAAAGTTCAAAAATATTTACGTTTCTTCCTTCAATATGGCCTAAACTGATCACGTGACATATTTTGGTGGTACCTGGAGAAAACTTAGTTTAAATTTGGTTTTTGCATCAATGATACGTAATTATAGTTTAAGTTTAAATACATTTATTGTCAGTTGTGACAACTGAAAATAAAGATATTCATAATAATGATTTAAAAAAAGAAGATATCCTCTATCTATACGCCTATTAATCTGAATTCTTTACTTACTTTCAACCTGTTGTATTAATTTAATTATTTCAGTCGCTCTCTACTTCCATAAAAAATGAATAAATAAAACAATACTCAATACAAAATTAAGAAAATGCTTTTTTATTTATTTTTTTAATTGTCATCAATTAATCTTATGCCAGACAATAAAAAAACATACCCATCAAATTAAATTTATGACAAATATCGCATATGCAAAACAAACAAAAACAAAACAAAAGTTTCCCGAATAATTTTTTGTTTCCTTGAGTGAGTAAAAACAGCTAATATCTTTTATTTTTCTTCTTTTTTTCTTCTTTTTACTTCAACATTTCACTGTACGAAAAAAAAAAGGGGGAAAAAGCAAGCAAAGAAAACAATTGAAAAGAAACACAAAATTTAGCCTGAACTTCAATCTAACGTCAATCTCCCTAATTGTTTTTATTTATTTCACAAATGGGTAAGTATTTTCCTGATTTCCTACTAGGCTGGATTGACACAAGGACTTTTTAACGTGAGGAGCCACGCACAAACCGAAGCTCATGCAGCTTTAGACGATGAGGCAGATGCTGCCTGGAGGTACGGCTCCCTAGGAACATGCGATTTTTTTTAAAATTTATTTTTTACTTTTTTATTTTTTACTATATTGATTCAGAAGCCGAAACTCCGGGTAATAATCGACGACTACCGATTAAAATATTAATTTCTTTATTTCTTGCATCATTTGGGGGAGAAAAAAAAGATATTTCATTTAAATAAAATATCAACAAGTTAGTAATTTTTCTGTATATAGTGTATTTAATGTTTTTTTGTTATTGATTTCTAAGAAGAAACTGATATAAGTTTTGTTTTCTTTTACTTTTAATAACGTGTTAACTTTATTTACATTACTTACAACGTCGGATTTCGTAAAATTATCGGGCTAATACTGATGCTTATTATGTTACTTAGTAAATACTACTTTTCGACTTAAACAAAACTTTGACCTTAAATAATCGATTTAATTAATTTAAATTCGTTGTAAATGCAAAAATGATAATTCCATATTCTATACCCATTATTATCATCCTATCCAAGTTTTTAAAAAAATCTAAATTAACTTAATTCTTGTTTCATTTTCCTCTTCCCTATATTGCAACAAACATTGCAACATAGACAACTCGCCTCTTCTTCCTTGATAACAAATTATTAAGTCACGTGATCATAGGGGTGCACTTCCGGTTCCACGATAAACTGGAACTTGCCGACTTTACAGCAACGGAGATGGAAGAGGTTTTAGATATCGACGGATCTGTTTATGAAGGTGTAAGTAGAACATTGAAAATTACTGCTTATTAGTATTGTTTAATAAAACTTTGCCAGTAGCATGATGGATGTTTATTTTTTGTTCGTAATGACGAAATAAAAGATAAAACACAACCAAACCCTATTCTAGTAGCCGTAGAGAATATTACGAGATTGCAGGTTCTTCTTATGAGAGAAAATTGAAAGTACTACTTTTACTTTAATTTTAAAGTTTTTTTAATTTTATTTAAATCTTCTTTAGAATGCAAAATATCTGCTTCATTGGGAATTTATTTGTTTTGTTTTGTTTTTGTTTTTATTCGAAGATCAAAATTATTGTGTTTAAATTATTATAATTATCTCATACCTGGAAATCATTAAAAAAAAATAAACTAAAAAGCAAGCTCATTTTTTGTGTAAGGTTGAAAATAAAATTAATAATTAATTCATTTATCTATTTTCTCATAAAAAATCATATTTGCTTTCCTTAAAATTGGTTAACTGTAGAGTATAACTTTTTTTAGGCCTTTTGTGACTATATTTTCATAATTTAAAAAAAAATTCTGTTTTGTTGATAGTGTAATATTATTTTGCTTTTTTTACTGATGCTCATTATGTTACTACTTTTCGAGTTAGACAAAAATTTGACCTTAAATAATCGATTTAATAAATCTTAATTCGTTTTTAAAATGAAAAGCAGACGAAAAATCGGGTATGCCTAGTTGATACGGTATCAACAAAATACCGCTTTTTCCCTTCATCTTACACTTTGTTAAAATATTCTTAATTTCCATATATGACTTCTTTTGGTTTTAAACTGAACCTCACCGATTGTCTTCATGTACATTACGACAATTACAATTTCTGATGTCATCTGATATTCAATTGGAATGCTATCTCAAATCTGCATTGCAGACTCATGTATCAGCATCAGCATTCATTTCGCCGGTTATTTCTGTCAGTGTTAAATATGACTAAAGAAATATTAAGGCATTCTGTGTTAGTCTTAGACTTAAAATAAAACTGAAAAGAAAAACAACAAAAATGATATTTTCCACTATTTCTTTTTCTTTGTTTTTATTTGTTTTGTTTTTTTGCTTTTTGTAGTGTGATGCTGATGTACAAGATAAAACAGGAACATAGAACGTAAAAATAAACAGAAACACCGAATTAATTTTAAGAATGAAAAAAGAGATAGCAATTTAAAGTCTTTTTATTCCTCTTTTTTTACTTTTTTTCCACTTCATTAATTGATTTGTTTGAATAAATTATATTTATTTTTAGCGATTATGGCTTAAATTTACTACAAAATTTTATAAATTTTCCACTGAGTGTCAGATAATGAAACTTGTACAGTTTATAGAATCTACAAACTGTACAATGTAGATCTAATACAAAGCTATTTTCTTACCAAGTTTCATTTGCTTAGGTTCATCAAAGTAAATTAAAAAATAAAATAAAATAAGATTTTTAAGTCGTGAGCATAGATACGTGTCATCCGTCACTGACGCATAAAAATTGTATCCATGCGTCCCAGTGTTGTTTTTTTTTTTTCTTTCCCCACCATTTCCAATTAACTGTAAATACATTTCAATATTTTCGTTGAAACGAATTACACTATAGGGTACAAGGTAGGGTTTAGACAGCCTTAGTTGTTCATAGATAAAAACTCTGCAATTTATTAAGAAACTTTAGTTGGGACCTATCAAATTTCCCAGGGACTCATTCAAAACAAACGCACTAGATTAAAAAGCTATTAGCATCACTGCGTGAGCAAATTTTGGCAGAAAGGTTTACTTAATGTTCTACAACATATTTAGGGGAGGGGAGCTTGAGCAAGGTAAGTATATTATCAAGTCTTCCAGCAAATAGATCAGAATCTTTTTAAGAGGAGTAAACTAATTACTAACGAAAATATTATATTTATAGATCTAGATAAATAAAAACAAAGTTATGTCTAGCTATAAAAAAAAATGGTGCCGGTTTAGCTTAGTCGGTAGAGCACTTGTCTTGGAATCACAAGGTTCTGAGTTCAATACTGGCCCCTGCCAACTCAGTGTGTGAGTAGCACAGATTGAGTAATCTGATCTGTGCGGTAAAGTGGGGAGTTGACAGTAGGTGTGGCGTTCTACCTCAGCAAAAAGGAGTCTAGGAGAAGGAAAACTGAATTCAAATCTGTTGATCTTGTATCACACCCTGTTCGTGTAGAGGGGTTGGTAAATACATACAACTGTATACATAAAGCTCTAATACTCTTGGGAAAGGTATGCGTCCAACTACTCTCACTCCAGCTATAGGTAAATAGTAGGTCAGACTGGGTTATTTAACCTTGGTTAGGCATCCAGTCTAAGAGAAAGATGATTCTGAATTCAAACCTGTTGATCTTGTGTCACATCCTGCTCATGTGGAGGGGTTGGTAAATACATACATTCCTATTTTTGTTCTGCAATATTTTTTGCTAAAGTGTCCCTCATGGCTCTCCTTACACTATCAATATTATTAACCAAACTGTATCTCCTCTGTATCTACCAGAAAGAGTAGGCTCCTTTAAAACCAAAGACTTGTGCTAACTGGCCCATCAGCCTCCATCTTTTTATTTTAGCTCAATCATAAATGCTTTTTATTAGTTGTGCACTTTGCTTGTTTTCTATAGTCAAGAAAAAATAGTATCTATGAGAATTGGCAAGTGCCTAAGCAACTGGAAATTTCGTTTTATCAAATTGTATACATTTGACTACGAAAGGTAAGATAAGCAAATTTGCCTCTTATGAAAAGTGGCTGTAATAAAGGTGTGCCTATGTATGAATGTGTAAAAAGATAGCTGGATGATTGATATATTTTCCATTGTAGTCGAATGCCAAAAATTTATTGCTAATTTGACATCTGCATATCAAACTAAACTTGGCATGTCACCAGCAGAAAAATAGAAATATATCAATAAGCTACAAGATCAAGCAAGTATTCCTGCACTGTAACGTAAAACCAACAAAGCCTGGTGGTATTGTAAGATATTGCTGGGATGAAGAAAGACTGTTTGTTATATACCCGTACGCATATCAGGTATATGAATGGCGGGAGAGAGACATAGCTAGAGAGATGATAAGGGATTCTCACTTCTTTTCTGCTTGTCTACCTCGTCGGCCATTTCTTCTCTGGGCCAATTTTTTTTTTTGTTTTTGTTTTGTTGGGGCTGGCTGTCTTCTCATCTCTTGTTGATTAGTTAACAAAGATTTGTTGTTTTTCTATTTTCTTTATTAAAACAACCCCCAGCTGACATCTTGAGAGAATGTCTCATCTCGGTGAGTGACTGGTCACAACTGACTAAAACTTAACTTCTGTCTCATGCGTCCTATTGGTGCATTTCCGGAAGGGGTTAAGTAACGATTACCACATGTCAATCTTGCTAACGGTAATTTTCCACTTAACTCCCTCCAATTTTGAATTTTCTAACGAATTCTGATTCAAAAATATCTACGCTATTTACACAATTCATAAGCTACTCATGAATTATGTAACATTTTCTCTAGTATTGGACTCTAAATAGCTGCTACTGATGAAGGTGAAGATTTAATCAACTATGGAATCCAGCTTTACTTATCTAATTCACAGTAGGTATTTACCCAAACTGTTTGCAATGGGTAGGATGTGACACAAGGTTGAAAGTATAGGGCGTCCAGTATGAATTGAACTCACTATTCAGTAGTAATGGATCTGTGAGACTAGCTTGCATTACACCACAATGAGAGGCCCTTATTTATCTAACTTGGAAAATGATACAACCTATGGCAGAATAACGCAAATGCAGCTAAAGACAAGTTTATAATTTCACTAATGATACAATGGTTTTGATATTATTTTAAATGTTTACATCAATAATAAGTAAAAATTAAAGTTGTCGGACCATATGACCTTTAGGCACCCCTTTTGCTTTGCTGATTCATAAGTATATTTTTTCATTTACACCGTCAACATCCGGTTGTTTGTTAACAGACGATTTTTAGAGGGTTTTTTAAAATTATAAAACTAACCCCTAACCCTAACAAACAACCGGATGTTGATGGTGTAAATGAAAAAAAAATGTACTTATGAATCAGCAAAGCAAAAGGGGTGCCTAACGGTCATATGGTCCAAGTCGTCAGGGTTCCCTAAAGTTGGTATCAGCCAAACAGTGAGGGAGTCTATCCCCTTTTCCCTAGCGCTAGACCAAGGAGATTGTTTATTATGACTGAGGTGGAGTGCCACACCTACCATCAGCTCCTTACTTTACTGCACAGATCCCTGTGCTACTCATACGCTGAGTTGGCTAGGGTCGGTATCGAACCCAGAACTTTGTGGTTCCTAGTCAGATACTCTTTTGACTGAGCTTAACCGGCCCTTACTCATCAATAATATTTTCTTTATTTTTTTAGGGTGGACAAATCCTTCGTAATGCAATTGCATTCAAAAATGATTTTGATATTATATTTTAAATGTTTTTCATCAATAATATTTTCTTTATTTTTTTAGGGTGGACAAATCCTTCGTAATGCAATTGCATTCAAAAATGATTTTGATATTATATTTTAAATGTTTTTCATCAATAATATTTTCTTTATTTTTTTAGGGTGAACAAATTCTTCGTAATGCAATTACATTCAAAAATGATTTTGATATTATATTTTAAATGTTTTTCATCAATAATATTTTCTTTATTTATTTAGGGTGGACAAATTCTTCGTAATGCAATTGCATTCAGTTGTTTATTACAACGTCCCGTTAGAGTTTGGAACATTCGTGCTGGCAGAAGTAATTCTGGACTCAGGTAAATTAACATTTTATTCAGGAATTTTCAATTAATTTATAAATAATACTGGAGTTCCTACAAAATACGACCGTTTTCATCTTGCAGCACCCTCTGGTTAAAAATGAGACTGTCCAATTGAATGTTCTTACCACAGCTAAATAAAGGATCATTCCATTTTTATCATTAAAAAAAATATAAATGCACGCACACACAGTATTGGCCAGAATGGATGACATATGATTTTTCCTGTACTTTTCCATTGCACAGTGTTCATTCATTTTGCACATGATAGCCATAATTTTTAGTACTTTTCCATCGCACAGTGTTCATTCATTTTGCACATGATAGCCATAATTTTTAGTACTTTTCCATCGCACAGTGTTCATTCATTTTGCACATGATAGCCATAATTTTTAGAACTTTTAAAATTATTTATCAACTTGGCAACTGTTGATTGTTTTAGTCACAATCTGGCAGCAATTTCTCAAGTGCTGTATTCTTCTTCACTGAGAATTTTGATCTGCATATGCATCTCTGTTGAAATTATTTTACCAGGTATAGTCACTATTACCACACTTAGTATCACTATAATTCACATCTAAATCAGACTTCTAATTGCATCTAAATCCCACCTGAATGAGAACGTACACTAAAAATGTATACTATTTGATTAGAAAAACAATGTGTCATCCAAATTGACCAATCAAAATGAGTCTATCATGTGCAAAATGAATGAATACTGCTTGATAGGAAAAGTACAGAAAAATATCCTGTGAGTCATCCATTCTGGCCAATACTGTATATGTGTGAAGGTAGATAAATAAGTCTATGTTGGTTTTCACTGAATAAATGGACTTGTCACTTTACCAGTACATTTTTCCACAATATCTTTTGTGGCTTGTTGTTACATAATTCATGGATAGCTAATGAATTATGTAAGTACTGTAGTTAGATAAATTTTGAATCAGAGTTCATTAGATTCAAAATAACGGGGGTTGAGTGGAAAATTACCCTAATCGTTATAGTTATGATTAATTTGTGGTGACAATTCGCTTGCCCTTTCTGGAAACGCGCCAGTAGAGATGTAAGAGAGAAGTTTTGGTTTTTAGATCAGTTGTGAACAGTTACTCGAGAGAGGATGTCCTCTCAAGAGTCGCTTCTCACCACTCGGTTTTGTGGGCTGGGGTTGTTCAATAAAACATAAAAGAAAAACAACAAAGTCTTGTTAATTTATTAAAACACAAGATGACCAGCCTGAACAAGAAGAAAACAGCCCAGAGAAAATGCCAGGAACAAGTAGACAGAGGGAACAAGTAAGAACCCCTCATCATCTCTTATATTCTGTCTCTCTCTCTCTCTCTCAATTATATACCCAAGATGTAGGTATATAACATTGTCAAACACTTTAAAAACTTTAAAAACAATTTCTTTCACAAGAAGTTTTTCTCCTGATGATAACCTAAGATCGAAACTAGTTGAGAACAATTTTTAAAAATTAAAAGAAATATTCTTGTTTGTCTTATCACTTTTTGTTCATCTCATATTAGGTGATTTAAAAAATGTCTACACTATTTTGTATATTTATGTCAAGTCCACATTTTTGTATCTATTGAAACTTGCTAGAATATATACAGGGTGATTGAAAAGTAACTCTCTATTTTAAAACTATTTATAATTTTTATATACAGTTACATTTTTCTCAATTGTTTAATGTGTTCCTTGATATACAGGGTGATTGAAAAGGAACTTCCTATTTTAAACTATTTATAATTTTTTTATATGCAGTTACATTTTTCTCAATTCTTTAATGTATGTTCCTTGATATACAGGGTGATTGAAAAGTAACTCCCTATTTTAAACTATTTATAATTTTTTATATGCAGTTACATTTTTTTCAATTCTTTAATGTATGTTCCTTACTATATGGCAATTAAATTTGTGTTGTTATTGGTGGTGCTTCTCCACGTTTTGCTATTGTTGTTGGTGAATGGCTGAATCGCCATTTTCCTGAAAGATGGATGGGTGGGTGGGTAGACGTGGTCCGCATGAGTGGCTGGCCAGAAGCCTGATTTAACACCTTGCAGTGTTTTTCTTTGAGGTTGGTTGGAGGAGCAAGTCTACGCTATGAAACCAACAATGTTGGAAGAACTTGAAGGACAAATACAAGAATTTATTGACTGTCATTCCACAAGAATTCCTGGGAAGATCAGTTGATGTGATTCCTGAGAGGCTGGAGGCCATGTAGAATTTTAAATAAAATGTTATGTGTGTTCTTCTCATATTAATTTTTTGTAAAAATAATGGTTCAGAAATGAATTATAAGATTTTTAAAACAGAGAAGGGAGTTACTTTACAATCATCCTGTGTAAGAATTATTTAATTTATTTACGTAGAAGCGTCTGGTGTAATGGATAGAGTCGCAGGAAATGGACTCAACCTGAGTCCATTTCCTGGACAAGGCTGTTTGCATTTCACATATCACTAATACCATTGGGAAAGATATGCATCCAACTACTCTCCCTTCAGCTATGGGTAAATAGTAGGGCTGACTAGGCTCTTTAATCTTGGCTAGGTAATCTATCTAGGAGAGGGAAAATTCAAACCTGTTAAACTCCACTTAAGAAATTGGCCTTGTGTCACATCCTGCTCGTGCGGAGGAATTGGTAAATATATATAAGAATTATTTAATTAAAACATTTTATCCTTCTTTTTTTCCCCTCAAGAATCGTTAATTTAAACCATGGAAATGCCATTTTTCTTCATAATCTGATTTTTTTTAAAAACTTATCTCCTCTTTTCTTTTTAGACCTCAACACTTGACTGGAATTCAGTTAATAGAATGGATGTCACGGGGCAGATTAGAAGGTGCCACAATCGGATCGACAGAAATAACATTTTATCCTGCATCAGTGAATGCTGGCCAATATGAAGCTGATACTAAAACTGCTGGGTAAGTACTGTATACGGACTGGGGGGGGGGGTAATTGTTATTAGTAGATATTTACCCAGCACCTAAGTCCGTCTGATGTGCATGTTTCGTCTCTCATATCTGTCTCGCCCCTTCTTCCAAAATTGGGCTTTTTTATAATATCCTAAACATTTTAATCATCTATCAAACTCTAATCAGTTTGGCACACGTCAGCATTTCCTAAATATCAGCTGATTATTAGTGACGTGTTTTCTGTCATTCCAAAATTCTTTCATATGTTCTATTTGTTATTATTTCAACCAAATATTTATCTAACATATTTCACCATTCTTTCATGTTCTTTTCATTCAAACCAAATATCTAATATAGATATTAAATAATAAATTAAATTAAATAATAATGTTATATAATATAACATTTTCATGTTCTTTTCATTCAAACCAAATATCTAATATAGATATTAAATAATAAATTAAATTAAATAATAATGTTATATAAAATAACATTTTCTTTCTTTTCTCTTCGTTTCCATATCAAAAAACATAAATTATAAATTACAATCTACTAAAATAATCGCTTGAGATTCCTAATTATTTTACAGTATCTTAGTAGTTGGTGGGCTGATACATTGTGCATTACTTTATTCCATGTTGTTTAAAATGCACACAAATTAACATGCAACAAAGTATAATTCGAGAACTTATACTTTAAGAGTTTGTACTTGCTCATCATGCCGAAGAAGCAACCAAAAACATTTGTTATATGAAAGGTGCAGTTGGTCACATTATATTAATCTGATGGATCAATAAACTTTGCTCAAGCTTCAAAAACCATCGATGATTCAACCAAATATTTCTCTAACATATTTTACCATTTTTTCAGATTGTTTTCATTCCAACCAAAAATCTCTTTAACATTATTTTTCTTTCTTTTCTCCCAAATCCAAAAACCTAAATCATAAATTACAAACTGGGTAATTTCATGTCAAATCATCCAGGTCATGTCACCCATCCCCATCAATTTTTCTGAAATATTATGCAGGTATTGATTCCTTGGGCCAAAATGCTTTTATAAACCAATTTTTAGGAGTAGAGAAGCTCTAGAACTATTTTTACAGACAAAAATAGATTACAAAAAGTTGCCATTTTTCGCCAACCCCACCAAATTTGGAGAACTAAAAATCGACATAACTCAACCAATTTTTGGAATTATAAGCTCAAATTTTGGGGATTGTCTAACTTTAATATAATCCACACCTGGAAAAATTGAAGTGGGTGGGTGACAATTTTACTTTTTTTTCAGGATGATTTCACATGGAATTACCCAACTACTAAAATAATTGCTTGAGATTCCTAATTATTTTACACATTTTTTTTTATATCATTTCTTTCTTTCTTTGTTTTTTATTGTAGGAGTGTTTGTTTGCTGATGCAAGCTGCTGTTCCATGTATGATGTTTGGAAATGGCCCAATTGAATTACGATTATTGGGTGGAACCAATGCTGAAATGGCACCACAGATTGACTATCAAACTATGGTAAGATGATAATTCTTTCTTTATTTTTCTACAAAATTCATTATTTCAGTGTGTTGATAAAACTTGTATCTTAATGATTTTTTTCAATTTTATACAAAATATTTATTGCTGAACTTCAAAAATAAAAGCACATTCAGTTAAATATAAAATAATGGTTTAAGCAAAATTATGACTGATTATTATTATGATAATAATAATAATAATAATAAAGCAAAAATTGATAAGACTCAACAAAACAGTAAATGTAGACTGTGCAGTGATAGAGATGAGACTGTAAACCATGTATTAAGTGAATGTAGCAAACTAGCACAACAGGAATACAAAGCTAGGCCCGACTGGGTTGGGAAGGTGATCCACTAGGAATTATGCAAAAAATTAAATTTTGACCATACAACAAAATGGTATATGCATAAACCAGAATCTGTTCTTGAAAATTCCAGCAGATCAAAGGGTAAAGCTGAAGGAAAATGAAAAAATGGATAAATACCTGGACTTTGTCAGAGAATTGAAAAAGCTGTGGAATATGAGAGTGAAAGTGATACCAATTGTAGTTGGTGCACTTGGAACTGTCCCAATAAACCTAGAAAAAGGACTGGAGGATCTGGAAATCAGAGGAAGAATTGAGACCATCCAGACTACTGCAATGCTGCAATCGGCTAGAATACTCAGAAGAGTCCTGGAGACCTGAGGAGACTTGTTGTCACTCAAACTCCAGTGAAATACCATCAGCTAATGCTGGTGTGAAAAACTCTAAAGGAGTGAAAATAATAATAATGAAATTTATTGCGTACAGTGCTCAGATGCACCACAACTCATCAAAGTTTCATGTATAGTACATAGAATAATGTACTAATGTCAGGAACATGAATTGTGTACAGTAATAATATGTGTGCGTGCGTGCGTATGTGTGTGGAGGGGTGTATTAGGTATAGTTTTGTCGAATTACAGGACGCATGGAGGTTTTAAAAGATGCAGTGTTTTGGCATCCTACAACGGATGCAGGCAGTTTATTCCATGTCTCAGCAACTCTGAGTGTGATCCGTTGTGCCATGTGTAAAAAATAACATAGAATACTTAACATAGCTTAACACTTGTATCCAGTCATGGTTAACGGAATGAGAACAATCTACCCCCAATGGATTAAATAAAGTTTGAAGTTCCTTGAAGGCTCCTGATTACGACATGAAGGCTCCCAAGTTCGACAAGAAACACCTAAAGAAGGCCAAAGAGCACATGATCCAAAATATTGTGTATATAACATTACATCACACGCCTCCTCATCAATTATATATATATATATATGAATTGAACATTTTTTTGAAAAAACAAATGATGTTATTAGTATGCTGACAGATCTGTTTCGACCATATAATAAATCGGTCTTCATCAAGAGCAGACATATGAAGGAAAGACGGAATAAATAACCATTAAATAGGAGGGGTACAAACGAACGCTGGTGTTCGATGCTGGAATTTTAAAAAATTGCGTATTCTGTGTTAAAAATAAAATAAATTTTATCTAAAAAAATCAGAAGCATTATAATTCATAAGAAAAAACTCAATTTCAAAAAAATGTTCAATTCATACTGTCGGATTCACTTCCATTTACTTCATATATATATATAAAAGACCAGATCGATTGGTGGAAATGATTCTCTTCAGGACCTTCTTTTTCTTCCATACATACACATATGTATATACAGATACATATATATATCTATATAAACTAAACCCTTTCAATATATATGTGTACTTGTATTTCTTTTTATGAAAGAGAAAACTTTAGGTAATCTGAGCATTAGCTACATAAATGAGAGTAACCTCCTTTTGTTTGTGTTCTTAATTGTACTTGCGCATTATTTGAAATGAACTTAATTGTTATTAAGAACACATTTTATGATATTTTCGTGTTAAAGCATGCAGTTGTATTGATTCGAACAAATTCATATTTTCAGTGTAGATTTACAATGAAATGAAAATGACCGACCAAAAGATAAGGCTTCCTCAAAGTGAAACTAACAATGGGAGGTTATTCTCATTTATGTAGCTAATGATCAGATTACCAAACTTTAACATGTACATAAAAAACTGCTTTATGGCTTTATTCAAACATTTGCTGATTGACTAAATTTCTTTTCCAGGTCTTCAAGCCATTAGCTGAAAGATTTGGGGTCCGTTTTAACTGTGATATAAAGAGAAGGTTGGCATTTATGAATTTTTTTTATTGCATTTCTTTATTTTACTCTGTGTGTTCTTGAGAGAAAGAAAAAATATATCGAAAATTATGAATCAGACATAAAATACATCCACAAAAATTACACCAGTAAAGGAAACTAGAATACCAACTTTTATTTCACACTCTAACAATTTTTGACATTAAATAACCCACATTAAACAAACCAAATCAAACCAAATGAAGTTAATGAAAATTAATATTAAAAACTTGAAACATAGAAATTTTTATCAAAATGACTTGTTTTGGCATTAAATGACCCGAAAAGGGTTGATATGCTGTAAAACAAACAAACCAAACCAAACCAAACCATCCGTTTGTTCAAAGATGGTCTGTTGACAAACTTAACTTTTTTTTTTTTTTTTTTTTTTTTTTTTTTGTTTGAATGGTGTGAATGGTTTTATAATGGCTTTTACAGAATAGTTCATGTTAAAAAGAGTTCCAAGATGGATGTCTCTTTTTGTTTCCTTCTTTCTTTGTAGAAAACTTATTTTTAAGGGGTCAGCTATTCAATTCTAACTAGATATAACTTTATCAAGTTAGAAATTGTTTTGATTTGTGTCTTATGACAATGCCTGGGATTTAAAAAGTGAAAAATAAATCTTGTATCTTATATATATATATATATATATATATATATATATATATATATATATATATATATATGTACCTGAGGAGGTAAAGGAATACTTTTACAGTAACCTTCGTGTTCTGAAACGTACATTTCATTGATAAACTTATGCAATTCCTAAGAGTATTGTAAGCAGTGACGTAGTTTCAGTTACAGACAGACAGACACCAAATCTTTGGGTTACCCTTACTGCACTTGTCTCATTCCCAATGATCCTTGCATCAGAAAAATAAGTTCTAAAAAAAGTTTGGCTTTGGGTTACCCTTATAGCACTTGTCTCATTCCCCAATGATACTTACATCAGAAAAATAAGGTCTAAAAAAAGTTTGTCTTCAGGTTACCCTTACCATGCTTTTATCTTGATTACAATGAAATAATGATTTTTACATGTGAAAAAAACCCAACCTTTTTCTTTGCAGAGGTTATTATCCTAAAGGAGGTGGAGAAGTATTTGTTCGCTCTAAACCTGTAAAGTATCTTCAAGCTGTAAATATGACAGACGCTGGACAAGTAACCAGAATTTATGGTCGATCATTTGTGGCTGGGCAACTTCCTCCAAAGGTAATTTCTTGTTTCTGCTTTCTTTTACATAATTTGTGTAAACTTTTAAGTTAATTTGTATTATTCGGACTATTGTCCTCATCTTTATTGTTATATTCATAACGTTTCGGTCTATGGGCCCTCCAGCCTTCTTCAGGTGTTTCACATTGAACCTGGGAAACTTCGCATACTTGGGAACATTCTCTTCAAACTTGGGAACCTTCTTGTTGTAATCAGGAGCCTTCTTGTAACTTCGAACTGAACCCTTTATTGTTCTATGGACACATGGCGCAATGAATATAAGGGTTGAGTTAATACAGTTCTAAGTGTTGGTTGCAGGTTCAATCCTGGCTATGGATGATGATAACATAGAATACTTAACATAGCTTAACACTTGTACCTGGTTATAGTTAACAGAATGGGAACAGTCTACCCCCGTGGATTGAATAAAGGGTTTGTTTCGAAGTTGCGTGAAGGCTCCTTATGACAAGAAGTTTCCCAAGTTCAAAATGAAACATCTGAAGGAGGGCACATAGGCCGATACATTGTGTATATAATTATAAATATCCAGACAATAGTCCAAATAATACAAATTACCAAGCTTCACCTAAAAAATTTAGACAAATTTTTAACTTACCTAACATTTAAAAAAAAAAATAGATATAAAAATCAGAGAAATGATAGACCTGATAATTTAGGGGTCATTTAGTGTACTTCTTAATGCCAATATAATATAATTTCCATTAGGTGTAATCTATTAATAACTAGAAGTGACTACCCGGCGTCGCCTGGGTAGAAGGTGGGGGTGCAAAAAAAGTTAGTCTTGCAGATCCATTACTACTGAATAGTGAGTATGATCTTTGTAGGATGTCCCATAAAAATCCCCACGCAAAAAAGACCTTCTATTAATCTGGCTTGGTAAGGAGGGGCCAGGGAACTTTTGTTTTTGTCAGGGTAGAGGAAATGACATCACAATACATAAAACGATATTGTAAGAAATTTTAATGCAATAATTAACAATTTTTAAAAAAAATAAAATATAAATGAGTCGATTTGTTAAATTGATATTTCAAATAATAAAAAAATCATACAACAAAAAATTAAAGTATTTAATTCTTTAATTTTAATTATGTTTTTTGTATTATGTAAAATTCAATAAATAATTTAAGAAATAACATTTATTCAAAGTGTAGCTGATCGAATATCAAATTATTATAGTAAAAAAAAAATTGAAAAAATACTTCTTTTTAAAAAGAATTTTGAATGTGCTTAAAAGTTGAATATCAAATTACATTACTGATTTTTTAATAAATGCAGAATAGCGTGCATGAGGTAATATCATTAGAATCGTATATTTAATGTGTAAATAACATTAGGTTACGGAAACTGCCAAAGTACCCTAACCCATTCGTTTTGGATATTTTCGTGAAATGTAATACATTTTATACGTAATCTAATATTATTTCTTGCGTGCTATTCTGCATTAGTAACCTGATTTTATTTTTATATTCAATATTAGAATAAATAAATTAACGTGATTATTTTATAAACAATGGCTAATATGAAAATAAAAATGAATAAAAAGTATTGTTTCAGGTTTGTTTACATTCTGCGATCGCCAACGCCAAAGTTTTTAAAAGTAGAATTCATTCAATTAATATCATATTTCAAAGTGTAAAAATGTTCTATATATATATATATATATATATATATATATATATAATTGAAATAATAAAACGATCATATTTATTATTATTTATTATATATTTTTAAATTTTTCTTTTTTTGTATTATGTAGAATTTAGTACAGAGACAATCGAAATAATTGTATATTATTTTTAAATCAAAAAGTGGACAGACCACTCTGACAAGAAAATTAATGTCTTCTATTTAGAATATTAAATGCAAAAAAAAATGAAGCTTATTTTATTAAAGAGAATTTTTAATTTGTTTAAAAGATAAATAAAAAAAATGACTGAACTTATTTTATGTGTGGAGTTAGCTAGAAACAATTAAAAATGGCATAATTACTTTCCTAGTGTTATCTTATAATAAATCTAATGTTAACTGTCTTCAAAAATATAGATCAAATCTTCATGATTTTCAATATGAAATGGGAGATATGGTGATAGTGAAAGTGTATATATATTTACTTTGTCGTTAATTGTTTTATTTTCGAAGTTTCCTTCAGACATACATACACACAACTGCCCTTTTATATATGTATAGATGGAGATTAGGTCTCAATTTGTCTGTAACTGAAATTACGTTACTGCTTACGTCACATTACTCAAAATGGTCATAACATAGAATAAATACTCAAAATCTGAGCATGCAACCTTAGACGATCCTCATTGTTTTTTTAAAACAAATTTTAATAAATACATGCCCAGTATTATGAACATTATATTACATTTGTATTTTATATATAGTTTGTTTTATTTTAATATATATTTAAAGTTATCAGAACTAAGTTTCCATTTCAAATGGTTTTATTTTTTTACTCCCTTATTAAATATGATGATTTTACTTACTTATGATACAAACCCTCTAACATAGAATTTTTAACCCCCCCCCCCACTCAGGCAATACCTTTCAAAAATTAATTTTTACACTGCATGGAGGGCGTTTTTTGGCTAGTGTATATAGTAGTTATATGTTGTAATTTGCTAATCTTTATTTAGTTGTAGCACAAGGCTAGCCATATGGTGCACCTGGTGAGACTCGAACTCACTAGTAATGATTACACCATGTGTCGGTTTAGCTCTGTTGATAGAGCATCCACCTAAGAATCACAAGGTTCTGGGTTTGATACAGGCTCTCGCCAACAGCGAATGAGTAGCATGGCTTAGATCTATGCAGTAAAGTGGGGAGCTGATGGTAAGTGTGGCACTCTACCTCAGATATATAAATAATCTCCCTGGTCTAGTGATAGCAAAAAGGGGATAGACTCCCTCGCTGTCCATCTGATACTGACAATAGGCCACTCCGCCTACTTTTATATATTGGGATGTATCTCTACTTTTATATATTGGGATGTATCTCAACATAGTTTAAGGGAAACCACTCTTATTTTGGTAAAGACAAAAAAAAACCGAACGATTTTAAGTAGTTTTTCAGGTTGTTTTTATTTCATTTAATGATGATAGAATAAATATAATGCACTTTATTACTAATTCATTATAGCAAATACCATCATGCAATTGTTTTTCCATAAGATCTTGTGTAAAATGCTGATTTTGTTTTTTTTTGTTTTGACCAAAATAAAAGTGGTTTTCCTTTAATTAATGTGCACCTTCAGTCGAGATACATCCCAACAGGTCACATTTTGTCTAGTATATATATATATATATATTCCTTTTTTACAGGTTGCTCATATCATGGCTGAACATGCAAAATCTAGTTTGAAGCAAAAAATGCCAAATATTCCAATGCATATAGAAGTCCTGAAAGAACCAAACCACATGGCGATTGGTACAGCTTCAGGGATTATGTAAGTAATAATCAATATTGGATACCTTTTGTAATGTGAAGTTTGTAGGGACAAAGCTATCAACAATACAGATATGCTGATAGGTATGCATCCTGTGTCACTGACGCATAAAAATCTAAAAGGACACAGAAAATCATATCCATGCATCCCAGTGTTTTTTTTCCTACCCCACCATTTCCAGCTAACTGTAAATAGATTTCAATATTTTCTTGGAAACGTATTACACTGTATGGGGTACAAGGTAGGGGTTAGATGGCTTTAGTTTTTCATATATAAAACCCCTATAATTTATTAAGAAACTTTAGTTGGCACCCATCAAATTTCCTGGGCACTCTTACAAATCAAATCCATGCACCTCAGGACGCACAAAATTAAAAAGCTATCAGCATCACTCAACAATAGTGTGTTACATAATCATTAGATACCTAATGATTATGACAATAGCGTAGAAATCATATTAGTGCAGCTGATGGCCTTGAGGGTGAGTGACGGCGCTTGACCTCGATCTCACCTTGCGTTCTGGGGATAAACCGTGAGAAACGGAACCCCGATAGAAGCCCCTTCCAGTTTAAGGTGTAAGCAACTCAGTCAGTTAGAAGTTAGAAGCCGAGCTAGCAAGATGTAGGGATCCACGCGCATTGTCTGGTCTGGGGATCTATGAATAAAGTAACATCATCGTAAATCGAAGTCTTGTGTTTATTACTAAAAACTAACAATGACACAGGGCTTCTGATAACAAGAAATCCCTAGCAACAGAAACCAGACCTGGAATCCTCAATAGAAGACCAGACGAGATCTTAGAAGATATACCAGGCCAGAAGAATAGATGACCAGAGTAAGAGTAAGAGAAGTATATAACATATACCTATTTAGTGCTGGTAAAGAGGGCTATGCAACAAGTGTCCATCTGTCTAACATAAAAAGATATTATCAGTCTGTATTTTTGTAATGACCCAAACTAGGAAATCATTTTTAATAATGTCAATAGATTTTATACCCAAAGTTGTACAGGAAACACCAATAAACATTTTATAAGTGTTTTATAATTTGCTTGAAGCATTGTGTTTATGTTGGTTTGGTGGTTGGTTTTGAAGGCTATCACAATGCAAGTGTAAAGAAAAATAAGGTAACTATGGTATTTTTTGTTAACCTGTAATTTATTCTTAATATTTCAACAGAAGATTTCTGAAACTGAAGCTGTTGTTAGCGACCGGCCATTCTGTTTTGTATCTCATATATTCCAAATTCTCTGCGTGTGTGTGTGTATCTGTTCAACAATTTTTTTTTTTTTTTCTAAATGATTGTGATTCTTCTTGTGACATGTGTCGGAATTATAGGTATGCAAAAACGTCATTATTTCAATAAGATCTTAAAAAGTCAAAAGTCAATATCTGTTTGATTTCCCAAGTTGGGTCATTACTATACTCAGATACACAGCAAACACCTGAGGAAGGCTGAAGGATTCAGTAGTTGAAACATTGTGTTTATACATACCACAACAAAGATGAGGACAACAGTCCAAAACATCAAAATTATTCACATAAATAAATACATCAATAAGTCTGTCTTAATTGTTATATAATTGGATGGTTTGAGATAGAATCAACAAAGATAGATTTATAAGAATGAGGTCCGCCCTGTTATAATATGCTGACTGCACCTGATAAGACCTCACCAATGGGGCCACCTGTTGACTGTGGGTGTCAACCCATGATGCTTAAGGACGGAATCCTGTTGGATGAGCTGTCCATGACTTGTAACACTCTACTTTGGCTCTTACCTAGGCTAGACGAGCGGTCAAAGAAGCCCCCTCTGGTCAATCAGCTGGTCATGTCAAGCCCTAGTACCTATATGATTGTTCAACCCTACTGCCCTTAAGGCAAACCCCCAATCCTTTTTATCATATATGTGCTAGAAGGTGGTGACTGAGGGTCTTAGTGTCCTGCAAGCAGCATAAATGCTAACAGGTGGCTAGGGTTCATAGAATATTCTTAACAGGAAGTTATATTTGGTAAGTAATAGTGTTCTTTACAACATATTTTGAAATTTCTATTTTAGAAGATGTGATTTTTCTTCCATTTTATTTTTTCTTTATCTAATCACATTTCTGTCAATGTCTGGTGGCATTTTTGTTACTTGGAGCACCTTGAACTAGTGATAAAGTTATTTAATCTCCGAAACTATGTTTAAACTCAAGGTTATTGTCTGATGATGACTTTATTTTAAGGTAATTAAAAAGACACCTAAACAAGGCGTGACATTACAGTGACCTGAACATTGTGTTTATACATACCACAATAAAGATGAGGACAACAGTCTGAAATAACAAAATTATTTAAAATTCTTCATCTCATTTGGATTTTTTAAAATTTTATAATTATTTTCTATCAATGTGCAGAGTCTAAGAGCAAAGTATTCAACATATAACAATAACAACAAAGAATTAAAATAAAATTAAAATGGAAGGGTTATTTCCTATAAGTCTAACATAAACAAAGGGGAACCACTCTTGACTGCTAAATTATTTATTCATTTTCCCATTAAACTAACCCTAACCCTAACCCCATCTTCTTTTTTCCGAGATCAATAAATAAATAATTTATCAGTCAAGAGTGGTTCCCCTTTGTTTATGTTAGATTTATAGGAAATAACCAATAGAAGTGTGTAATGAATCAAAATTATGAAGGAATAACAGATTTTCATGATAACTTGCTATAAATTTTCAGTTTTTTGAAAATCTTCTCTAAATTATTCATATCAAGCCTCATCCCATAAATACAAATATGTCATATCATACCGTTTTAGATTAATGTTAAATTTTTTAAAAATAAATCACTCTTATCATCCGTCTGTCCAATTTTTACTTTATATTTTAGTGTTGTGGCTGAGACGTCAACAGGATGTCTTCTTGCAGGTTCTGGACTTGGTAAAAAAGGTTGGTTTTATTACACTTCTATTTATATCATTAAAAAATGACCAAATCATTGGAATGCACTCATTAATAACAAATTTCAAAACATTAAACCTACCATTGGAGAATGGAACTTAAAATACAACAAAAATAGAAGAGAACAGGTTGTGCTGACTCGCCTTCACATAGGCCACACCTACATCACCCATCATCGTTTACTAGAGAGCATAGAATCCCCAATATGCACTACATGCCAAGAGAGATTTACAGTGAAACATATACTGCTAGAGTGTGTAGACTTTTATCTAATGCAAACAAAATACTACCAAGCAAGTAATTTGAAAAAACATTTCACAAAAATAAAACCATCCAGGATTTTATATTTCCTAAAAGAAGTGGGATTGTACTCAAAAATATGAGTAATTGAACAATAGTTAAAATCTCTCTCTCTCTCTCTCTATATATATATATATATATATATATATATATATATATACATTTGTTTTCTACGAAACTATTGCTACAAATCCAAAGCTTAGTCAGTATTAAATGACCCACCAAGGTTGATATGCCATAAAACAAAGCAAAACAAAAACTTTAGATTAAACTAGTAGGTATACCTGGTATTGCCTGTGTATAACAAATTAACACCATTAATGCACAAATCTTATTTCTTTAAATCAGAAAATAATTGGAGGATGGACAATATCTATTAAAAATCTAATCTTTTTACCACTATTTAACAAAATGAATATATTGTCCATTTCAAATTAACACCAGTAATCAGAGATTCCAATATAATTCTAATGTTTCCTTCTGATTAAGCAATATATATATATATATATATATATATATATATATATATAAAGAAAAAGGCTTAAAAATCGGTCATTTTGCGGTTATAGATCTATTTCTGCCCACAAGTATCTGTGTATACCTATGAGTTTCATCAGACCGCTAACTTTATTGAAAATGTTAAACAGATAATTCATGAGGCTTTATATATAATTTTTCTGGGAATTCCTGAGAAGGAATCGGGTTTCAGTTCCTCTCATCATCTTAGGTGGTGGTGTTTATGACTGGGGAATTAGTTAACTAGGTGGTTGTGATATTCTCTCTGGATGGTTTTGTCCCCTCAATAAATTCTTACTTAGAGGGATCAGCCACCTTGATACATATATATCAGCAGATAACATAAAAATATATATATATATAAATATAATTAATGAAACATTTATTTACCATTAATTATTGCAGTGACATAGAGTCTTTGAAATTTGTAACGTCATTTTTTTAAACAATAATTCTTCAATATTTAAAAATTTAATTTTATTGATAATAATTTTGGATTAAAAAGTTTATTGCTTGCTACTACTACTATAACAAAGGGCATCTCACTGTGATGTAATAGTTAGCAAGCTAGTCTCACGGATCTATTATTAATAGATAGTTTGATTCTCACTGGATGCCCCATACTTGCAAACTTGTGTCACATCCTACTCGTGGTGAATGGGTTGGGTAAATACCTGCTACTACTATGAAGACAACAGCATTATCTAATTTTTTTTTTCTATTTGAATTCTTTAATAATTTCTTTTACTAAGACAACTGTGTTATTTAATTTTTCTCATTTTAATTCATTAAAAAAAGAAAAGAAGGAGGGGGGGTTTTCTTTTCTTTTTTTAACCATTTTACATTTAAATTAGTAAAATTAGTAAACTCAAATTTTGCCTTTTTAAATCTAGGAAGAAAAGAAAGTGATGTTATTTCACAAAAAAATGTTTGTAATTTTAATTCAAGATTCCTTTAAATATTGCCCATGTATGTTATTTTGTTGAAAAATTATTTTAATTTTTTAATGATTCCTTTAAATATTGCTCATCTATTAACACCAACTAAAACAAAATTCTTTTTTTATTTATTTACGATAAACTGTTTGATTATTTTATTTAAAACTGTAAGCGTATTTTTAAAAAATAATTAGATTATGCAGTCATCGTAGTAGTAGTAGTAGTAGTAGTAAAGATAAAATGAAAGAACTACAGTGAACATTTTGATTTTTTTTTTTATTGTATATCATAAGCCTATTTTTATCTTAACTTTACTTAAATTAAAGTATTAATTAAACTTTTTAATAAACAGTATATATACATCTTTATTTTATTTTTTCACGGTAAAGTTTGATTTTTTTAATCTTAAACATGATTTTTGTTTTTGTTTAATTAGGTCGTTCTGCTGAAGATGTTGGCTATCAGGCAGCCTCAAACTTACTTGATAACATTCATCATGGTGGTTGTGTGGATGATTACTTACAAGATCAGGTAAAATTAATTTAATTATAAAAAAAACATCAATTTTATTTTACAATTACTAGAATATAGGAATAAAAAAATTTTGATTACTTACAAAATTAAATTCCTAGGTGACTGAGCTAAAAAGGCCTTGGTACAGTAATGGTTTTATATTTCAATTCTTTTTTGTTTCAGATTATAATTTTGATGGCTTTAGCAAAAGGAAAATCTTGCATTCGCTGTGGGCCACTTACTCTGCATACAGAAACAGCAATCCATATAGCGAAACTTCTCACTCAGGTAATTTTTATTCACTTCTTAACTCTAGATAAATTTAGAATATTTAAATTAGCATCTTCTTTTGCTTTAGTTATGTGTGACATTTTTAGTGAGTATTTTTTTTTTTTTTAATTTTTACTCTATAAAATGCTATCTACTGCTTGAAAACAATTTTATATAAGGTGAAATATACTAACTGGTTGTTTTTACTAGAATATATAAATAAGTTGGAGGTGCATGGTGTAATGGTTAAAGTCATAGGAAATGAACTTGTCAACCCAAGTTCAAATCCTAGACGAAGCTGTTTGCATTTCACATAGCGCTGATACCCTTGAGAAAGGTATGAATCCAACTACTCTCCTTCCAGTTATGGGCAAATAGTAGGGCAGATTGGGCTCTTTAACCATGATTAGGTAACCAGGATAAGAGAAGGAAAACTCTGAATTCAAACCTGTTAAACTCCGCTTAAGAAATTGACCTTGTGTCACATCCTGCTCGTGCGGAGGGATTGGTGTGTCTGTATAATATATATATATATATATATATATATATATATATAATTTATTGTACTAAATTCTACATTGATTTTACTTAACTAGTAAAAAGTTAATTTTATGAGAAGAAAATAATTTTTTTTTTACAGATATATATAAGTACACATAAAAATATATACATATATATATATATATACATTCATTTTGCATTAAATTTGGTTACATGAGATTTTTTTAGTAGGAGGTGGAGCTCTCTAAGTAGTTTAGATAATGAGAAGAGAACTCACTTAAAGTCCAAAGAAATTTACAAATATAAAAAAAATGTTCAATAAATGAATATATGCATACATAGGTAATCTGAACATTATAACCTCCACTTGTTTATTTCACTTTGAGGAAACCATATGTTTTGGTCGGCCATTTTCATTTCACCGTAATCAATACAACTGCATGTTTTAACATGAAAAATTGTGCTTGCGCATTATTTGAAATGAACTTAATTGTTATTAAGAACACATTTTATGATATTTTCGTGTTAAAACATGCAGTTGTATTGATCACGGTGAAATGAAAATGGCTGACCATAACATATGGCTTCCTCAAAGTGAAATAAACAAGGGGGGGTTACTCTCATTTATATAGCTAATGTTCAGATAACCCATACATAGTTATACATAGATACACATAAACATGTATACACATACACACCTACCTGCATTATTATATGCTCACATTCACATATATTCAAAAAGTATAGAATACCAATGCAACAATTTTTTTTCTTTCATTAAGCATGGAAGACAATCTTTAAACCGCCCTGTCGGTGGGCGTTAGAATGCACTGCACCTCTGCAGAGGGGTAAGACTCCCCAATGGGGCCACTTGTTGGCTGTGGGTGGCGACCCGTGATGCTTAAGAATAGATCCCAGGTGGATGAGCAGTCCATGACTTGCAATACTCCACTTTGGCCGTTTCTTGGGCTAGACGGGTGATCGGCTGGTCACATCAAGCCCTAGCGCCTATATGATTTTCCCAACCCTATTGTCCTTATGGCAACCCCCGAACCCTTTTTATCATATGGGTACTAGAAGGTGGTATCTGAGGGTCTACATGTCTTGGGAATGACGTTAAACTCTATCTGATGGTGAGGTTCGGGGAATGTGGAGCACCCCTGCATCACCATTGCTCCACTCTAACCCGGAGTGGTAGTACCTGTTAGGGTCCCATCTATGGGTTAAATAAAAAAATGTGTTTATAAAAAACATTGAATATCCCTTAAGAAGGACTTCATTTCAAAACTTTATCAGCATTAAATGACCCCAGAGGTTGATATGCCGTAAAACCAAACAAACCAAACCAATCTTTGAAATATCATTTGGAAGCAACAAGTGTCTTGTTGACTATTTCTAAATGAGTATTTAGTTGGAGAATTTTTATCAATTGGTTAATGTGGATATGGAAAATGGAACAATTCAAAGTAAAGACAACATTTCTTCACCTGCTCATGAAGGCTTAATGAGATTCACGGAATATTAATGCAAATTTAAAAATTACACTTCCCCATTATTCATTTGTTGATTTGATTGTATGATGTACTGGATATATATTTTGTTTGGCCTCACATCAGTGACGGGGGGGGCAGTGTGCAAATAAAATTGTTGAGAGGAAGGCCCCAAAAAGCTGATGACCCCAAAACCAAAACAGAACAATCATGGAGTTGAATTTCTCAGTATTTGCAAATCGGCTTGAGGAGCATTTATAGCGAATTGATTTTATTCCATATTTTTAACTACCTAATGAAATTAAACTTATATACATTTACATGAGATATGATGTCATCATATGCACTTTTCAACTAACACCCCCCACCACCCTCATAGATAAAACAAAAATATTGATTTTTATTTAGTGAGTTAACAGCTGTTTTTTGAGTTATGTAATGGCAAACAAATTGACTAAATGTGAATTATATATATATATATACATTTTTTTTTTATTTTGTTTTTGCAGGCAAATTTTAACGTGAAGAACCTGTCCCAAACACAGACAATAATTGAATGTGAAGGAATTGGTTTAATGAACAATGGAATTTGATGCTGTGTCCTCTTCAGCAATAAAAGAAAAAAAAAAGGAAAAAGGAAAGTGGATCGGAACATGGTTATTATTATTCTGATGCTAGCAGACATACTTTCCAAATATGGTTATTAGTCTGAAAATTATCAGACTATAAATAAGAACTTTCTTTTTTTAGAACTCACCAAAGAGATAATTGAATATCCTGTGATATTCTTGGAAAGAACTATCTCTGGATTTATCAAAGATCCATTATTCTATCTTAGTTTATTTTAAAAAAACAAAAACAAAAAAAAACAGTTGTTTGAAGAAAAAGCGAAAAATCAGATCTTTACAAAATCAGAAATCTCAAGGTGAATGAAATTTTAGCTCTTTATCACTGTTTTTTCTTAAGCTCTTATAAAATCACTGAAGAAAAAAAAAAAAAAAAAAAAAAAAAAGTTTTTAATCTCATCCATTGTCTGTGTGTTTTTATTTCTAGAAAAATTGTTAAATGGTCAATCTTCAAATGTTGTTATATTGCGAAAGAGGTTATTAAACTGTCAAAATGTGCAAAACTATCCAACAAAAGAATTTTATTAACTAAGCAACAATGCTCTCTCTCCCTGCTTTGGTGGCTACTACTATAGACGGTCACTGGTGAAAATGAATTTGATACTGACGGATAAGTAAAGTGATTTGCTATAATACTATGCATTGGGCATACATATGTGGCTGCACAGTAGGTGGATATATATATATAATTCTAGGTAGTTATGATTAATAGGTAGTAAGTCAAACCACATATGTGTGTGTATGTGGTAGACAGAATAAGTAGTAGTAAAACCCATATATAAGATAAGTATATATGTGTGTGTATGTATATATAGATATATATGTGCGTGTGTATATATACATGTGTGTGCGTGTGTCTACATATATTGTATGTGTAAAGTAGGGTCAATGATAAGTTAAAGAAACCATTAAAACTCAAGGAAGATCAAGAAGGATGATAATCTCTTCTTAGGGGACAGAGAGTCTAGGTTTTCAATAACTTTGAGAGTTGACCGTAGGTTAGGGGGTCATAAAACACCATCAGGGTGGTCTGTTAGAACAAAGGATTTTCAAATCTCGGAGGATGAGATTTGGACGAGATTTGATAGTGAGAATTGGGATTCTGGGAGATTCAAAAAGTTTTAGTCAGTTAGTCTTGGACAGCGGAGAGAGCAGTTAGCCCCTGGAGCCGAAGAGGGCAGAGCCTTGAACACTGAGGAAGTTAGGATGTTAGAGGTCTACAAAGAAAAAAGGGGGGGGGGGTCCCCCATCTCGACAACCATGGGAGATAGCAGCAGATAGATGCAAGTTATATACCTCCCTACCTTTTCTAATGTTCACCTGACTGATTTTGTTTTGTCTTCGTTGTTTATTCTCTCTTTCTCTTGTAAAACTCTTTTGTTTGTACACCCCTTTGGCGGGGGGCCCCTGCGAGATGTTTTCAGCACATATGCGCAACGTGGACAGGTCCTAGTAGAGAACTAGCAGACGACACAGAATCATTGCTAGACGAGACAAGATGAACGGCCAGAAGAAGCAGTGCAGAAAGATGCAGTGAACGCAAGAGAGTTGCAGAAGTGCAAAAGAGCTTCGCAGCCCGCCCGGGGTGTTACATTGCATTAGATTCTTTTTAACATGGGTTACCACAGGAAACGAGAAAGAACATACTAAGGGGTAACACTACAACCCTTAAACTTCAATTTATAGTATGTATTTATCCAACCCCTCGGGCAGGATGCAACAAGGTCAATTTTTAGATGAAGTATAGCTGGTTTGAAGTCCGTTTTCCTTCTCCTATACCGGTTGCCATACCCAAACTAAAGAATCCAGTCTACTACTTATTCATGTCTTTCCAGGCCAGAAGTATGGGATACCCAATGAGAATCAAGGTTTATACACACAATGCCATAAACTCTCTTTCAAAAGACACACACAAAAAAACATACATTGTAACTGAAATATCATTTTTATTACGTTTAGAAACATTTCTCTACATCGTATAATATTAAGCGTAATTATTTGTTATTGATAAAATTTTGCATCAGAATGCCACAGCCGATCATTTCCAGCGTGTATTCGTCAAATTCTTTTGCTTTTTTTCCCCTAAAAAAAATTGGATGGGTTTGAAAATTGAGGATAGAAAGTAGAGAAACAGATAAAGAGTAGTTGAGAACATTTGATGATCAAAGTTCTAAACATCCTATGTCCTATAAATTTATTCAGTTTTTGTTTTTTATGGGTATTTAGTCAGCTATTTTTTTTTTTCATCAACCCGATTTACTCGTGTATAGGTCAACACTTGATTTATGTCACAAAAACCATTAATTTAAGAAATTAATTCTTGAAACCATGTTATGTCTTGAATTTCAACTTAAAAAAACGTCGTGTATAGGTCGACCCGTCTATTTTGCTTCCAAGTCAGGCCTTCAAAATATGAATCTGTACACAAAATAGATAATTTTATGAGTATATTGATTTTGAAAGTTTTCATTAGTTTTGTTGTTGCTGGGCAACTTCATGTTGAATGCATATATAACCGATGCAGTACTGTGCCCAATTTTTTCTATTCGGGCTATCATCGTTATGATAACTGTTTTCGGGTGATATTTTCTGATGAGTCACTTAATGTGAATTGGACGTTCAACATTAGTGACACTTGCTCGGATACATACGTTACGAACAAGATATTTAAAAACATCGACCCACTCATTCTCAACCAATGTAATGATTTTTCTTCTTCTAAATATCATTCTTTAAATTGTCATGTTTTGTCTAGATATTTGATTTGTGTTCAAGACTACGTGCGTACATCTGTATTTGTATGTTGTATCTTCTGGTAACTGAAGATACAATTCATTGATGTATTTGCAAGATCTCCTATCCAATGTCACATAATTATCCGTCCAGGAAGCGTTCAACAATTATCGCTTCTTATGCATCTAAGTGAGATTGACTTGATTATACCTTGCGCATGGATGTGGAAGTCAGTTCAATGTCTGAGATATTGGTTACGGAATCGTATCCAAAGCCAAAACACTACCCTCCCCTCCACAACCGAAAATTTCAGCTTATGTGATACCCCACCACTAACTGAGACGCCTATTATGTCCAAGCTTTATAAAATTTTTAAAAACGCTTAAGCAAATAAATATCAATGCGTCTAACATTACTCGGTTTATAATTTTTGGACAGTGAATTCAATGCTCTCTGCTTATTAACACAAGCTGTTATAGATTTCATTATGTCGTAAACTTGGTTGTTGACATCGAATGAAACAAGATTTTGACATTGTCGATTAAGTTTCGTTACTTTTTTGTTTTATTTTTTTCTTCAAATTGAATTTAAAAGAAAATAATGCAGAAATATTTTCTGACCATTCATTGTCATCATTGGATTTAGTTTTACACTTTTATGAACATTTGTATTTCTTATTAAGTTAGAAATAAACAGCTAATTTTATGTTGGGCTTAGAAATATTAACTTGTGGAATCCAAGTTATTTACTAAGTTCTTTCCTAGTTTGGTACAGTGTTTGCTGACAATATTTGCTGTCCTAAAGTGGTCACCCATCCAGAGCTGAACAGGCTTCATTGCAGCTTAACTACGATTGATCTGATCGGAACCAGTGCTTTTAGCTGATGTTAGAGTTATTAGCTTGTATTTTAACCAAATGCGAAATTATTGAAAGAATAAGTTGATTTTTTTTTTTACCCTTAATCACACTGATGTATCTTGATTCTTGATGCACGCGGTCAGTGTTTTTTAGTTATAGTTGAAATTTTTATTTTGTAAAATATTTCTGTATTACGCATGTAAAGAACTCAATAATTCTTTTCGATTTAACATGTTATTAAATTGAGAAGATTGAGAAATTGCCCCAATAAATGAAAGTCACATGCGTATCATTTAAAAGTGCATGTTATTTTTTTATATTCGTTCTTTCTTCTTTTTTCCCCTGTAATTACTACCATTAAAGGTTATATATATATATATATATAATATATATATATATATATATATATAATCCTTTTTATGAATACGTTCTTAAGGAAATTGTGGTCCTAGTATTCTGATATAAGAATACATACACAGTTTTCTTCGATCGATGCTATCCTCCAGGTTTTATAGTACAGCATTTCGGCTGTTGCCACACTCCAACCTTCTTCAGGTGTTTGTTGATTTATACCTAATAATTTCAACTGAACCCTTAATTCTATCCACTGTAGTAGAAGCTGTTATTCCACTGTTTTTGCTAAGAATGTTTCTTCTCTTTTTTATTACCTTGTGTTGTCATGCTTGCTTCGATTGGTTCACAAATCAGAATATATGGATTTTCAGCCTATCCATGAACTGAACTCATTGTTATCAAATGTGTATATTACTTAACCAACACATTGGCATTTATGTAATCAACCGAAGAAGCATTTTTTTCTTAGCTATTTGTTTTACACTAATTGCTTTTTATTCAGTTTTGTCATACGCGACATGTGACTGGCGTTATAAACATGAATAAAAAGTTCTGTTACTATCAAAATCTTTTCCAACTCTTACTTAAAAATGCAGTCACAGAACGTTTGGAATACATTAATTAAACATTCATATTTAAAAAACTGATGTAACCCCGAAAAACATGTTATCAAGTAGTTTTTGAATTTCAATTACTAAGAAATCCAATTATCACCTGTTTGAGTATTTATTCTCAGTAATTCTATTTCACATCTGTTTGCATCATCTATTATTGATTTATCTTTATTATTCATGCAGATAAGTAACGGAATTTTTAAAAGTCATATATGCTGAGGATGTTATGAAATAAACATTGAAATATTAATAAAAATTAGCTTCCTTATTTGAATCATTTAGCTATGTGTGGTTGGGACTCATCATCCTTTAATGTTTACCAAGCAAGAATTTGTCAGTCGTTGGAAATGGGGAAAAAAAGGAATGACTTGCATACCCACTCCACCACTGCTTATGGCACTGCTGCCCCCTTTTCTTACCAGTGTTTATGGCGTTTTTGGGGGTGCGTTTTCTTTTTGTTTTGTTTTTTCTCTCGCCCACACATTTTTACTCCCAATTCCTTTCTCACTCCGCAACAGCTTTGTCTTGAATTATTATTTCAATAAGTATCATCACCTACTTGTTCCAAGGAAAAAAAAAACCCAAAAAACAAGGTTCGTCTCTAAATCGACGCCTTTTCCTCTGTACAAATATTTTTAGCTATAAAGTTTTATTTCCCCTCTTTAATTTTGGTATTCTGTTTTCGCATCCACTACACCCGATTATCTTATTGAATGGGCACGAGGAATGTTGCATCTCTCTCC
>CM042146.1:106859307-107015102 GCA_023376005.1 Doryteuthis pealeii
TATAGAAATCCTTTATGGCAATCAGTGCAGCGGATGGCCTTTGAGAGTGAGTGACAATGCTGACCTCACTCTGACCTTGCCTGCGGAAAGGACCGTGCAGGAATCGGAAGTGATAGAAGCCCTCCGGTTTAAGGTGTAAGGACTCAGTTAAGGAGTTGCCAGTTAGTCATTGCAGAGTTAGAAGCTAGCAAGATTTTGACTCCACAGCGCGCATTGTTGCGTTCTGGGGTTCTGAAAAACTTAACATCCAAAGTAATCGAAGTCTTGTTCGTTATTACTAAAAAGCTAACAATGACACAAGGCTTCTGATAAGAAATGGTCCCAGCGAACAGAACACGAACCCAGATAAGAAAGACCAGACCGAGACTGAGAAAGATATTACCAGACAGTTAGAAGACCAAGACAGACATTAGAAGACGAAGACTAGACGATCAGAAGACGCCGAGATATAGGAAGACCGAGTAAGAAGCAGAATCATAAGAAAGTACGTTAAACAAATATATCTATTGGTACTGTGACGAACGGCTTACGTTACAGCCAAGTATGGGACAGTGAGAATCAAACTATCTATTTAATAATAGATCCTGAGACTAGCTTGCGCTAACTATTATATCACAGTGAGATGCCCTTTGTATAGTTAGTGAGTAAGCACATAAACTTTTTAATCCAAAATTATTACAATAAAATTAAATTTTTAAATATGAAATTTATGGTTAAAAAAATGACGTTACAAATTTTAAAACTTTATGTCACTGCAATAATTAAAGGTAAATAAATATTTCATTAATTATATTTATAATATATATTTATTTTATCTGCTGCTTATATATGTAGTCAATTGGCTGATCCCTCTAAGTAGGAATTATTGAGGGACAAACCCATCCAGAGAGAATTCACAACCACCTAGTAACTTAAATTCCCCCAGTCATAAACACTACCACCTAGGACAAAATGGAGAAGAACTGAAACCTGATTCCAGAAAATAATATTAAGCCTCATGAATTATCTGTTTAACATTTTCAATAAAAGTTAGCAGTCTGTATGAAACTCCATAGGATACCACAGATACTTTGGCAGAAATAGATTATAACGCAAAATGATCGGATTTTAAGCCTTTTTCTTTAATATATATATATATATAATATATATATATATTAATATATATATATATATATAATATATATTATATATATATATTGCTTAATTCAGAAGGAAACATTAAGAATTATTTGGAATCTCTGATTACTTGGTGTTAAGTTGAAAATGAGACAATATATGCATTTGTTAAATGTGTAAAAAGATTAAATTTTAATAGATTTGTCCAGCCTCCAATTATTTCTGATTTAAAGAAAAAGATTTTGTGCAATTAATGCTGTTAATTTTATACTTCAGGCAATACCAGGTAACCTACTAGTTATCATAAAGTTTTTTTGTTTTGTTTTGTTTTATGCATATCAACCTTGGTGGTCAGTTTAATGCCGAACTAAGTTTTGGATGTCGTAGCGATAGTTTGTTAGGAAAACCAAATGTGTATATATATATATATTATATATAATATATATTATATATATATAATATATAGATTTGTCATTGTTCAATGACTCATAGTTGATGTACAATCCCACTTCTTTAGGAAATATAAATCTTGATGTTTTATTTTGTTAAAGTTTTTTCAAATACTTTGCAGGTAGTATTTTGTTCACATTATTCAGTCTACACACTCTAGCAGATACGTTCACTGTAAATCACTTTTGCATGTAGTGCAATTGGGATCTATGCTCTCCAGTAAGTTAGTGTGCCTATGTGAAGGCGAGTCAGCCACAACCTGTTCCTTCTATTTTGTTGATGTTAAGTTTCCATTCCCAATGGTAGGTTTAATGTTTTTAATTTTTATTAATGAGTGCATTCCAATGATGTGATCATTTTTAATTGATATAAATAGAAGGTAATAAAACACAACCTTTTTTACCAATCCCAGAACCTGGCAAGAAGACATCCTGTTGACGTCTCAAGCCACAACACTAAAATATTAAAGTAAAAAATGGAACAGACGATATAAGAGTGATTTATTTAAAAAATGTTAACATTAATCTAAAACGGTATATAAGACTATTGTATTATGGATGAGGCTGATAGAATAAATTTAGAGAAGATTTTCCAAAAAATGAAAATTTATAGAAGTTATCATGAAACTGTTATTCCTTCATATTTTGATTCATTACACACTCTATTGGTTATTTTTCTATAAATCTAACAAAACAAAGGGAACCACTCTGACTGATAAATTAATTTATTTATTGATCTACTGGAAAAAAGAAGACGACGCTTGTTTTTAATGGGAAAATGAATAAATAATTTATCAGTCAAGAGTGGTTCCCACTTTGTTTATGTTAGACTATAGGAAATAAACACTTCCATTTATTTATTTTAATTCTTTGTGTTATTGTTATATGTTGAATACTTTGCTTCTTAACTCTGCACCATGATAGAAAATAATTTATAAAATTGTTAAAAAATGCCAAATGAGAAATGAAGAATTTAAATAAATTTTGTTATGCAGACTGTTGTCCTCATCCTTTTATTTGTGTATGTATAAACACAATGTTCAGCGTCACTGTAATTGTCAGACTTGTTTAGTGTCTTTTTAAAATGACCCTTAAAAATAATCATCACTCAGATGATAACCTTGAGTTTAAACCAGAGTTTCGGAGCTTAAATACCTTTTATCACTAGTTCAAGGTCTCCAATAACAAAAATGCCACCAGACATTGACAGAAATGTGATTAGATAAAGAAAAAATAAACAATGGAGAATACATCTTCTTAAATAGAAATTTAAAAGATGTCGTAAAAGAACATATACTTACTATTATAACTTCCTGTTAAAGAATATTCTATGAACCCCTAGCCAACCTGTTAGCATTTATGCTGGCTTGCAGGAACTAAGACCCCAGTCCCACTCGTCTAGCACATATATGGATAAAAAGGATTGGGGTTACCATAAGGGCAATAGGCAGTTGCGGACAATTCATATTAAGGTACTGGCTTCGCACATGACCAGCTGAAAATTGATCCAGAGGGGCTCTCTTTGACTGCATCGTCTAGCCTAAGTAAGAGCCAAAGTAGAGTTTTACAAGTCATGGACAGTCATCCAACCAGATTCCGTCCTTAAGTATCATTGGGTTGCTACCACAGCCAAAGGTGGCCTCATTGGTGGTCTATCAGTGCAGGTCAGCGTATTTATAACAGGGCGGACCCCATCTTATAAATCTATCTTGTTGATCTATCTCAAAACCACCAATTATATAACAAATTAAGACCAGACTTATTAGTATTATTACCCGGTGTGGTATGGTGAATAATTGTGATTTTAGACATGTTGTCCTCATCTTTGTTGTGTATGTATAAAACACAAGTTTCAGCTACTGAATCCTTCAGCCTTCCTCAGGTGTTTTGCTTGTGTATCTGAGTATAGTAATGACCAACTCTGGGCATTCATTCATAATAGATTGATGTTGATCAAACAGATATTGACTTTTGACTTTAAGATCTTAATTGAAATAATGACGTTTTTGCATACCTATAATCACACATGTCACAAAGAAGAATCACAATCATTTAGAAAAAAAAAAAAAAATTGTTGAACAGATACACACACACACTGCAGAGAATTGATATATGAGATACAAACAGAATGACGGTCGCTAACAACAGCTTCAGTTTCGAAATCTTCTGTATGAAATATAAGAATAAATTACAGGTTAACAAAAAATACCATAGTACCTTATTTTTCTTTACACTTGCTTGTGATAGCCTTCAAAACCAACCACCAAACCCAAATTAAACACAATGCTTCAAGCAAAATTTATAAAACAACTTATTAAAATGTTTTCGGTGTTTCCTGTACAACTTTGGTTAAAAATCTATTGACATTATTAAAAATGATCCTAGTTTGGGTCATTACCAAAAAATTACAGACTATAATATCTTTTATGTTAGACAGATGGACACTTGTTGCATAGCCCTCTTTACCAGCCATAAATAGTATATGTTATATACTTCTTTACTCTTACTCTGGTCATCTATTCTTCTGGCCTGGTATATCTTCTAAGATCTCGTTCTGTTCTTCCTATTGAGGATTCCAAGGTTCTGGTTTCTTGTTGCTAGGATTTCTTGTTATCAGAAAGCCCTGTTCATGTTAGTTTTTAGTAATAAAACACAAGACTTCGATTTACGATGATGTTACTTTATCATAGTCCCCCAGACCAGACAATGCGCGCGGATCCCACATCTTGCTAGCTCGGCTTCTAACTTCTAAACTGACTGAGTTGCTAACACCCCTTAACACCGGAAGGGGCTTCTATCGGGGTCGTTTCTCACGGTTTATCCCCAAACGCAAAGGGAGACGAGGCTCAGAGCGCCGTTCACTCACCCTCAGAGGCCATCAGCTGCACTAATATGATTTCTATACTATTGTCAAATCATTAGGTATCTAATGATTTATGTAACCACACTATTGTTGGTGATCTGATAAGCTTTTTAATTTAGTGCGTTCACTGAGTGCATGGATTTGATTGAATGAGTTCCCAGAAATTTGATGGTGCCCAACTAAAAGTGTCTTAATAAAATTATAGGGGTTTGATATATGAAAAAAACTTTAAAGCCATCTAACCCCTACCTTGTACCCATACAGTGTAATACGTTCCAAAAAATATTGAAATCTATTTACAGTTACTGAAATGTGGGTAGGAAAAAAAAACTGGGATGCATGCATATGATTATTCTGTTCCTTTAATTTTTATGGTTCAGCGCAGGATGCATACCATCAGCATATCTGTATTGTTGATAGCTTTGTCCCTACCAAACTTCACATACAAAAAGGTATCCAATATTATTATTACTTACATAAATCCTGAAGGCTTGTACCAATCGGCCATGTGGTTTGGTTCTTTATCAGGACTTTCCTAGATGCCATTGGAATATTTGCATTTTTTGCTTCAAACTAGGATTTTGCATGTTCAGCCATGATATGAAGCAACCTGTAAAAAAAGAATACTATATATATAAATACTAGACAAATTGACCTGTTGGGAGTATCTGTCGACTGAAGGTTGCCCATTAATTAAAGGGAAAACCCACTTTTTATTTTGGTCAAACAAAATCAGCATTTTACACAGATCTTTATGGAAAAACAATTGCATGATGGTATTTGCTATAATGACATTAGTAATAAAGTGCATTAATTTATTCTATCATTCATGAAATGAAATAAAACAACCTGAAGAAACTACTTAAAATTGTTCGTTTTTTTTTTTGTCTTTACCAAAAAAGAGTGGTTTCCCTTAAATAATTTGGATACCATCCCAATATATAAAAAGTAGAGATACATCCAATATATAAAAGGTAGGCGGACTGGCCTATTGTCAGTATTCAGATGGACAGCGAGGAGTTCTATCCCTTTTGCTCATCACTAGACCAGAGACTATTTATATAATCTGAGGTAGAGTGCCACACTTACCATCAGCTCCCCACTTTACTGCAAGATCTAAGCCATGCTACTCATGCGCTTTGGCCGGAGAGCCCTGGTATCAAACCAGAACTTGTTGTTCTTAGGTGGATTGCTCTATCAACGGAGCTAAAACCACACATGTGTAATCATTACTAGTGAGTTCGAGTCTCACTGGGTGCACCATATTGTAGCTTGTGCTACAACTAAATAAAGATTAGCAAATTACAAACATATAACTACTATATACACTAGCCAAAAAAACGCCCTCCTGCATGTAAAATTAATTTTTGAAAAGTATTGCCTGAGTGTGGAGTTAAAAATTCATTTAGAGGGTTTGTATCATAAGTAAGTAAATCATCATATTTAATAAGGAGTTTTTTAAAAAAATAAAACCATTTGAAATGTGAAATTAGTTCTGATAACTTTAAATATAATTAAAATAAAACAACTAATATAAAATACAAATGTAATATAATGTTATAATCGTGGGCATGTATTTATTAAAATTTGTTTTAAAAAAACAATGAGGATGTCTAAGGTTGCATGCTCAGATTTTGAGTATTTATTCTGATGTTAATGACCATTTTGAGAATGTGACGAAGCAGTAACGTAATTTCAGTTACAGACAAATTGACTCCTAATCTCCATCTATACAATATAAAAAAGGGCAGTTTGTGTATGTATGTCTGAAAGGAAACTTTCGAAATAAAACAATTTAAACGACAAAGTAAAAATATATATTCACTTCACTATCACCATATCTCCATTTCATATTGAAAATCATGAAGATTGATCTATTATTTTGAAGACATTAACATTAGCATTTTATTATAAGAAACATAGGAGAAGTAATTATGCCATTTTTAATTGTTTATTTCTAGCTAACTCCACACATAAAATAAGTTCAGTCATTTTTATTATCTTTAAAACAAACTTAACATACAAGACATAAGCTTCATTTTTTTTTGCCATTTAATATTCTAAAGAAGACATTAATTTTTCTTGTCAGAGTGGTTCTGTCCACTTTTTGATTTAAAAAAAATATACAATTATTTCGATTGTCTCTGTACTTTAAATTCTAACATAATACAAAAAAGAAATTTAAAAATATATAATAAATAATAATTAAGATATGATCGTTTTATTATTTCAATTATGATATATATATAATATATATATATATATATATATAGAACATTTTACACTTTGAAAATATGATATTAGATTGAATGAATCTATTCTAGAAATTAAATGCAAAAAAAAATGAAGCTTATTTATTAAAGAGAATTTTTTAATTTGTTTAAAGATAAATAAAAAAAATGACTGAACTTATTTATGTGTGGAGTTAGCTAGAAACAAATTAAAAATGCATAATTACTTTCCTAGTGTTATCTTATAATAAATCTAATGTTAACTGTCTTCAAAAATATAGATCAAATCTTCATGATTTCAATATGAAATGGGAGATATGTGATAGTGAAAGTGTTATATTATATTTACTTTGTCGTTAATTTTGTTTATTTTCGAATTTCCTTCAGACATACATACACACAACTGCCCTTTATATATGTATAGATGGAGATTAGGTCTCAATTTGTCTGTAACTGAAATTACGTTACTGCTTACGTCACATTACTCAAAATGGTCATAACATAGAAAAAATACTCAAAATCTGAGCATGCAACCTTAGACGATCCTCATTTTTTTTTAAAACAAATTTTAATAAATACATGCCCAGTATTATGAACATTATATTACATTTGTATTTTATATATAGTTGTTTTATTTTAATATATATTTAAAGTTATCAGAACTAAGTTTCCATTTCAAATGGTTTTATTTTTTACTCCCTTATTAAATATGATGATTTTACTTACTTATGATACAAACCCTCTAACATAGAATTTTTAACTCCCCCCCCCCCCACACTCAGGCAATACTTTTCAAAAATTAATTTTTACACTTGCAAGGAGGGCGTTTTTGGCTAGTGTATATAGTAGTTATATGTTGTAATTTGCTAATCTTTATTTAGTTGTAGCACAAGGCTAGCCATATGTGCACCCAGTGAGACTCGAACTCACTAGTAATGATTACACCATGTGTCGGTTTTAGCTCCGTTGATAGAGCATCCACCTAAGAACCACAAGGTTCTGGGTTTGATACAGGCTCTCGCCAACAGCGCATGAGTAGCATGGCTTAGATCTATGCAGTAAAGTGGGAGCTGATGGTAAGTGTGGCACTCTACCTCAGATATATTAAATAATCTCCCTGGTCTTAGTGATAGCAAAAAAGGATAGACTCCCTCGCTGTCCATCTGATACTGACCAATAGGCCACTCCGCCTACTTTATATATTGGGATGTATCTCTACTTTTATATATGGGATGTATCTCAACATTAGTTAAGGAAACCACTCTTATTTTGGTAAAGACAAAAAAAAAAACGAACAATTTTAAGTAGTTTTTCAGGTTGTTTTTATTTCATTTAATGATGATAGAATAAATATAATGCACTTTATTACTAATTCATTATAGCAAATACCATCATGCAATTGTTTTTCCATAAGATCTGTGTAAAATGCTGATTTTGTTTGACCAAAAATAAAAGTGGTTTTCCTTTAATTAATGTCACCTTCAGTCGAGATACATCCCAACAGGTCACATTTTGTCTAGTATATATATATATATATATTCCTTTTTTACAGGTTGCTCATATCATGGCTGAACATGCAAAATCTAGTTTGAAGCAAAAAATGCCAAATATTCCAATGCATATAGAAGTCCTGAAAGAACCAAAACCACATGGCGATTGGTACAGCTTCAGGATTATGTAAGTAATAATCAATATTGGATACCTTTTGTAATGTGAAGTTTGTAGGACAAAGCTATCAACAATACAGATATGCTGATAGGTATGCATCCTGCGTCACTGACGCATAAAAATCTAAAAGGACACAGAATAATCATATGCATGCATCCCAGTGTTTTTTTTCCTACCCCACCATTTCCAGCTAACTGTAAATAGATTTCAATATTTTCTTGGAAACGTATTACACTGTATGGGGTACAAGGTAGGGGTTAGATGGCTTTAGTTTTTCATATATAAAACCCCTATAATTTATTAAGAAACTTTAGTTGGCACCCATCAAATTTCCTGGGAACTCATTCAAATCAAATCCATGCACCTCAGGACGCACTAAATTAAAAAGCTATCAGCATCACTCAACAATAGTGTGTTACATAATCATTAGATACCTAATGATTATGACAATAGTGTAGAAATCATATTAGTGCAGCTGATGGCCTTGAGGGTGAGTGACGGCGCTTGACCTCGATCTCACCTTGCGTTCTGGGATAAACCGTGAGAAACGGAACCCCGATAGAAGCCCCTTCCGGTTTAAGTGTAAGCAACTCAGTCAGTTAGAAGTTAGAAGCCGAGCTAGCAAGATGTAGGGATCCGCGCGCATTGTCTGGTCTGGGGATCTATGAATAAAGTAACATCATCGTAAATCGAAGTCTTGTGTTTATTACTAAAAACTAACAATGACACAGGCTTCTGATAACAAGAAATCCCTAGCAACAGAAACCAGACCTGGAATCCTCAATAGAAGACCAGACGAGATCTTAGAAGATATACCAGGCCAGAAGAATAGATGACCAGAGTAAGAGTAAGAGAAGTATATAACATATACCTATTTAGTGCTGGTAAAGAGGGCTATGCAACAAGTGTCCATCTGTCTAACATAAAAAGATATTATCAGTCTGTATTTTTGTAATGACCCAAACTAGGAAATCATTTTTAATAATGTCAATAGATTTTATACCCAAAGTGTACAGGAAAAACACGATAAACATTTTATAAGTGTTTTATAATTTGCTTGAAGCATTGTGTTTATATTGGTTTGGTGGTTGGTTTTGAAGGCTATCACAATGCAAGTGTAAAGAAAAATAAGGTAACTATGGTATTTTTGTTAACCTGTAATTTATTCTTAATATTTCAACAGAAGATTTCTGAAACTGAAGCTGTTGTTAGCGACCGTCCATTCTGTTTTGTATCTCATATATTCCAAATTCTCTGCGTGTGTGTGTGTATCTGTTCAACAATTTTTTTTTTTTTTTCTAAATGATTGTGATTCTTCTTGTGACATGTGTCGGAATTATAGGTATGCAAAAACGTCATTATTTCAATAAGATCTTAAAAGTCAAAAGTCAATATCTGTTTGATCAACAGTCAATCTATTATGAATGAATTCCCAAGTTGGGTCATTACTATACTCAGATACACAGCAAACACCTGAGGAAGGCTGAAGGATTCAGTAGCTGAAACATTGTGTTTATACATACCACAACAAAGATGAGGACAACAGTCCTAAACATCAAAATTATTCACATAAATAAATACATCAATAAGTCTGTCTTAATTGTTATATAATTGGATGGTTTGAGATAGAATCAACAAAGATAGATTTATAAGAATGAGGTCCGCCCTGTTATAATACGCTGACTGCACCTGATAAGACCTCACCAATGAGGCCACCTGTTGGCTGTGGGTAGCAACCCATGATACTTAAGGACGGAATCCTGTTGGATGAGCTGTCCATGACTTGTAACACTCTACTTTGGCTCTTACTTAGGCTAGACGAGCAGTCAAAGAAGCCCCCTCTGATCAATCAGCTGGTCATGTCAAGCCCTAGTACCTATATGATTGTCCCAACCCTATTGCCCTTATGGTAAACCCCCAATCCTTTTTATCATATATGTGCTAGACAGTGGTGACTGAGGGTCTTAGTGTCCTGCAAGCAGCATAAATGCTAACAGGTGGCTAGGGTTCATAGAATATTCTTAACAGGAAGTTATAATAGGTAAGTAATAGTGTTCTTTACGACATATTTTAAAATTTCTATTTTAGAAGATGTAATTTTTCTTCCATTTTATTTTTTCTTTATCTAATCACATTTCTGTCAATGTCTGGTGGCATTTTTGTTACTTGGAGCACCTTGAACTAGTGATAAAGGTATTTAAGCTCCGAAACTATGTTTAAACTCAAGGTTATCATCTGATGATGACTTTATTTTAAGGTAATTAAAAAGACACCTAAACAAGTCCTGACATTACAGTGACCTGAACATTGTGTTTATACATACCACAATAAAGATGAGGACAACAGTCTGAAATAACAAAATTATTTAAAATTCTTCATCTCATTTGGATTTTTTAAAATTTTATAATTATTTTCTATCAATGTGCAGAGTTTAAGAGCAAAGTATTCAACATATAACAATAACAACAAAGAATTAAAATAAAATTAAAATGGAAGTGTTATTTCCTATAAGTCTAACATAAACAAAGGGGAACCACTCTTGACTGATAAATTATTTATTCATTTTCCCATTAAACTAACCCTAACCGCGTCTTCTTTTTTCCTAGTAGATCAATAAATAAATAATTTATCAGTCAAGAGTGGTTCCCCTTTGTTTATGTTAGATTTATAGGAAATAACCAATAGAAGTGTGTAATGAATCAAAATTATGAAGGAATAACAGATTTTCATGATAACTTGCTATAAATTTTCAGTTTTTTGAAAATCTTCTCTAAATTATTCATATCAAGCCTCATCCCATAAATACAAATATGTCTTATCATACCGTTTTAGATTAATGTTAACATTTTTTTTAAATAAATCACTCTTATCATCCGTCTGTCCAATTTTTACTTTATATTTTAGTGTTGTGGCTGAGACGTCAACAGGATGTCTTCTTGCAGGTTCTGGACTTGGTAAAAAAGGTTGGTTTTATTACACTTCTATTTATATCATTAAAAAATGATCAAATCATTGGAATGCACTCATTAATAACAAATTTCAAAACATTAAACCTACCATTGGAGAATGGAACTTAAAATACAACAAAAATAGAAGAGAACAGGTTGTGCTGACTCGCCTTCACATAGGCCACACCTACTTACTGGAGAGCATAGAATCCCCAATATGCACTACATGCCAAAAGTGATTTACAGTGAAACGTATACTGCTAGAGTGTGTAGACTGAACTAATGTGAACAAAATACTACCTAGCAAGTAATTTGAAAAAACTTTTAACAAAAATAAAACCATCCAAGATTTTATATTTCCTAAAAGAAGTGGGATTGTACTCAAAATTATGAGTCATTGAACAATAGACAAAATCTATATATATATATATATATATATATATATATATATATATATATATACACATTTGTTTTCTAACAAACTATCGCTACGAATCCAAAACTTAGTCGGCATTAAATGACCCACCAAGGTTGATATGCCATAAAACAAAACAAAACAAAAAAAAACTTTAGATTAAACTAGTAGGTATACCTGGTATTGCCTGAGTATAACAAATTAACAGCATTAATTCACAAATCTTATTTCTTTAAATCAGAAAATAATTGGAGGATGGACAATATCTATTAAAAATTTAATCTTTTTACAACCATTTAACAAAATGCATATATTGTCCATTTTCAAATTAACACCAGTAATCAGAGATTCCAATATAATTCTAATGTTTCCTTCTGATTAAGCAATATATATATATATATATATATATATATATATATATATATATATATATATATATATATATATATATATATATAAAGAAAAAGGCTTAAAAATCGATCATTTTGCGGTTATAGATCTATTTCTGCCCACAAGTATCTGTGTATACCTATGAGTTTCATCAGACTGCTAACTTTATTGAAAATGTTAAACAGATAATTCATGAGGCTTTATATATAATTTTTCTGGGAATCAGGTTTCAGTTCCTCTCATTGTCTTAGGTGGTAGTGTTTATGACTGGGGAATTAGTTAACTAGGTGGTTGTGATATTCTCTCTGGATGGTTTTGTCCCCTCAATAAATTCTTACTTAGAGGGATCAGCCACCTTGATACATATATAACAGCAGATAAAATAAAAATATATATATATAAATATAATTAATGAAATATTTATTTACCTTTAATTATTGCAGTGACATAAAGTCTTTAAAATTTGTAACGTCATTTTTTTAAACAATAATTCTTCAATATTTAAAAATTTAATTTTATTGATAATAATTTTGGATTAAAAAGTTTATTGCTTACTACTACTATAACAAAGGGCATCTCACTGTGATATAATAGTTAGCAAGCTAGTCTCACGGATCTATTATTAATAGATAGTTTGATTCTCACTGGATGCCCCATACTTGCTGTAACGTAGCCGTTCGTCACAGTACCCAATAGATATATTTGTTACGTACTTTCTTACTGCTTCTTACTCTGGTCTTCTATTCTTCCGGCCGTCTTCTGATCGTCTAGTCTTCTGTCTTCTAATGGTCTGTCTTGGTCTTCTAATGGTCTGGTATATCTTCTACAGGTCTCGTCTGGTCTTTCTTATCTGGGGATTCCGTGTCTGGTTCTGCTGGGGACCATTTCTTATCAGAAGCCTTGTGTCATTGTTAGCTTTTAGTAATAACAACAAGACTTCGATTTACTTTGGATGTTAGTTTATTCATGAACCCCCAGAACCAGACAATGCGCGCTGTGAGTCACATCTTGCTAGCTTCTAACTCTGCAACTGACTAACTGCAACTCACTAACTGAGTTCCTTACACCTTAAACCGGAAGGGCTTCTATCACTTCCGATTCTCACGGTCCCTTTCCGCAAGGCAAGGTCAGAGTGAGGTCAAGCATTGTCACTCACTCTCAAGGCCATCAGCTGCACTGATTGCCATAAGGATTTCTATACTACCTTAAAAAGTAATAGGGATCCAATTAATATGTAACACTTGCAAACTTGTGTCACATCCTACTCGTGGTGAATGGGTTGGGTAAATACCTGCTACTACTATAAAGACAACAGCATTATCTAATTTTCTTTTCTATTTGAATTCTTTAATAATTTCTTTTACTAAGACAACTGTTATTTAATTTTTCTCATTTTAATTCATTAAAAAAAGAAAAGAAGGAGGGGGGTTTTTCTTTTCTTTTTTTAACCATTTTACATTTAAATTATTAAAATTAATAAACTCAAATTTTGCCTTTTTAAATCTAGGAAGAAAAGAAAGTGATGTTATTTCACAAAAAAATGTTTGTAATTTTAATTCAAGATTCCTTTAAATATTGCCCATGTATGTTATTTTGTTGAAAAATTATTTTAATTTTTTAATGATTCCTTTAAATATTGCTCATCTATTAACACCAACTAAAACAAAATTCTTTTTTATTTATTTACGATAAACTGTTTGATTATTTTATTTAAAACTGTAAGCGTATTTTAAAAAAATAATTAGATTATGCAGTCATCGTAGTAGTAGTAGTAACAGTAAAGATAAAATGAAAGAACTACAGTGAACATTTTGATTTTTTTTTATTGTATATCATAAGCCTATTTTTATCTTAACTTTACTTAAAGTATTAATTAAACTTTTTAATAAACAGTATATATACATCTTTATTTTATTTTTTCACGGTAAAGTTTGATTTTTTAAATCTTAAACATGATTTTTGTTTTTGTTTAATTAGGTCGTTCTGCTGAAGATGTTGGCTATCAGGCAGCCTCAAACTTACTTGATAATATTCATCATGGTGGTTGTGTGGATGATTACTTACAAGATCAGGTAAAATTAATTTAATTATCAAAAAAATATCAATTTTATTTTACAATTACTAGAATATAGGAATAAAAAAATTTTGATTACTTACAAAATCAAATTCCTAGGTGGATACTCTACTGTAATGGTTTTATATTTCAATTCTTTTTTGTTTCAGATTATAATTTTGATGGCTTTAGCAAAAGGAAAATCTTGCATTCGCTGTGGGCCACTTACTCTGCATACAGAAACAGCAATCCATATAGCGAAACTTCTCACTCAGGTAATTTTTATTCACTTCTTAACTCTAGATAAATTTAGAATATTTAAATTAGCATCTTCTTTTGCTTTAGTTATATATGACATTTTTAGTGAGTATTTTTTTTTTTTTTAATTTTTACTCTATAAAATGCTATCTACTGCTTGAAAACAATTTTATATAAGGTGAAATATACTAACTGGTTGTTTTTACTAGAATATATAAATAAGTTGGAGGTGCATGGTGTAATGGTTAAAGTCATAGGAAATGAGCTTGTCAACCCAAGTTCAAATTCTAGACGAAGCTGTTTGCATTTCACATAGCGCTGATACCCTTGAGAAAGGTATGAATCCAACTACTCTCCTTCCAGTTATGGGCAAATAGTAGGGCAGATTGGGCTCTTTAACCATGATTAGGTAACCAGGATAAGAGAAGGAAAACTCTGAATTCAAACCTGTTAAACTCCGCTTAAGAAATTGACCTTGTGTCACATCCTGCTTGTGCGGAGGGATTGGTGTGTCTGTATAATATATATATATATATATATATAATTTATTGTACTAAATTCTACATTGATTTTACTTAACTAGTAAAAAGTTAATTTTATGAGAAGAAAATAATTTTTTTTTTACAGATATATATAAGTACACATAAAAATATATACACATATATATACATTCATTTTGCATTAAATTTGGTTACATGAGATTTTTTTAGTAGGAGGTGGAGCTCTCTAAGTAGTTTAGATAATGAGAAGAGAACTCACTTAAAGTCCAAAGAAATTTACAAATATAAAAAAAATGTTCAATAAATGAATATATACATACATAGGTAATCTGAACATTATAACCTCCACTTGTTTATTTCACTTTGAGGAAACCATATGTTTTGGTCGGCCATTTTCATTTCACCGTAATCAATACAACTGCATGTTTTAACATGAAAATATCATAAAATGTGTTCTTAATTGTGCTTGCGCATTATTTGAAATGAACTTAATTGTTATTAAGAACACATTTTATGATATTTTCGTGTTAAAACATGCAGTTGTATTGATCACGGTGAAATGAAAATGGCTGACCATAACATATGGCTTCCTCAAAGTGAAATAAACAGGGGGGGGGTTACTCTCATTTATATAGCTAATGTTCAGATAAGTTATACATAGATACACATAAACATGTATACACATACACACCTACCTGCATTATTATATGCTCACATTCACATATATTCAAAAAGTATAGAATACCTATGCAACAATTTTTTTTCTTTCATTAAGCATGGAAGACAATCTTTAAACCGCCCTGTCGGTGGGGCGTTAGAATGCACCGACTGCACCTCTGCAGAGGGGTAAGACTCCCCCAATGGGGCCACTTGTTGGCTGTGGGTGGCGACCCGTGATGCTTAAGAATAGAACCCAGGTGGATGAGCAGTCCATGACTTGCAATACTCCACTTTGGCCGTTTCTTGGGCTAGACGGGTGATCGGCTGGTCACATCAAGCCCTAGCGCCTATATGATTTTCCCAACCCTATTGTCCTTATGGCAACCCCCGAACCCTTTTTATCATATGGGTACTAGAAGGCGGTATCTGAGGGTCTACATGTCTTGGGAATGACGTTAAACTCTATCTGATGGTGAGGTTCGGGGAATGTGGAGCACCCCTGCATCACCATTGCTCCACTCTAACCCGGAGTGGTAGTACCTGTTAGGTCCCATCTATGGGTTAAATAAAAAAATGTGTTTATAAAAAACATTGAATATCCCTTAAGAAGGACTTCATTTCAAAACTTTATCAGCATTAAATGACCCACAGAGGTTGATATGCCGTAAAACCAAACAAACCAAACCAATCTTTGAAATATCATTTGAAAGCAACAAGTGTCTTGTTGACTATTTCTAAATGAGTATTTAGTTGGAGAATTTTTATCAATTGGTTAATGTGGATATGGAAAATGGAACAATTCAAAGTAAAGACAACATTTCTTCACCTGCTCATGAAGGCTTAATGAGATTCACGGAATATTAATGCAAATTTAAAAATTACACTTCCCCATTATTCATTTGTTGATTTGATTGTATGATGTACTGGATATATATTTTGTTTGGTCTCACATCAGTGAGGGGTGGGGGGCCAGTGTGCAAATAAAATTGTTGAGAGGAAGGCCCCAAAAGCTGATGACCCCAAAACCAAAACAGAACAATCATGGAGTTGAATTTCTCAGTGTATTTGCAAATCGGCTTGAGGAGCATTTATAGCGAATTGATTTTATTCCATATTTTTAACTACCTAATGAAATTAAACTTATATACATTTACATGAGATATGATGTCATCATATGCACTTTTCAGCTAACACCCCCCACCACCCTCATAGATAAAACAAAAATATTGATTTTTATTTAGTGAGTTAACAGCTGTCTTTTGAGTTATGTAATGGCAAACAAATTGACTAAAGCAAAAACATTTTGTGAATTATATATATATATACATATTTTTTTTATTTTGTTTTTGCAGGCAAATTTTAACGTGAAGAACCTGTCCCAAACACAGACAATAATTGAATGTGAAGGAATTGGTTTAATGAACAATGGAATTTGATGCTGTGTCCTCTTCAGCAATAAAAGAAAAAAAAAAGGAAAAAGGAAAGTGGATCGGAACATGGTTATTATTATTCTGATGCTAGCAGACATACTTTCCAAATATGGTTATTAGTCTGAAAATTATCAGACTATAAATAAGAACTTTCTTTTTTTAGAACTCACCAAAGAGATAATTGAATATCCTGTGATATTCTTGGAAAGAACTATCTCTGGATTTATCAAAGATCCATTATTCTATCTTAGTTTATTTTAAAAAAACAAAAAACAAAAAAAAACAGTTGTTTGAAGAAAAAGCGAAAATCAGATCTTTACAAAATCAGAAATCTCAAGGTGAATGAAATTTTAGCTCTTTATCACTGTTTTTTCTTAAGCTCTTATAAAATCACTGAAGAAAAAAAAAAAAAAAAAAAAAAAAAAAGTTTTTAATCTCATCCATTGTCTGTGTGTTTTTATTTCTAGAAAAATTGTTAAATGGTCAATCTTCAAATGTTGTTATATTGCGAAAGAGGTTATTAAACTGTCAAAATGTGCAAAACTATCCAACAAAAGAATTTTATTAACTAAGCAACAATGCTCTCTCTCCCTGCTTTGGTGGCTACTACTATAGACGGTCACTGGTGAAAATGAATTTGATACTGACAGATAAGTAAAGTGATTTGCTATAATACTATGCATTGGGCATGCATATGTGGCTGCACAGTAGGTGGATATATATATATAATTCTAGGTAGTTATGATTAATAGGTAGTAAGTCAAACCACATATATGTGTGTGTATGTGGTAGACAGAATAAGTAGTAGTAAAACCCATATATAAGATAAGTATATATGTGTGTGTATGTATATATAGATATATATGTGCGTGTGTATATATACATGTGTGTGTGTCTACATATATTGTATGTGTAAAGTAGGGTCAATGATAAGTTAAAGAAACCATTAAAACTCAAGGAAGATCAAGAAGGATGATAATCTCTTCTTAGGGGACAGAGAGTCTAGGTTTTCAATAACTTTGAGAGTTGACCGTAGGTTAGGGGGTCATAAAACACCATCAGGGTGGTCTGTTAGAACAAAGGATTTTCAAATCTCGGAGGATGAGATTTGGACGAGATTTGATAGTGAGAATTGGGATTCTGGGAGATTCAAAAAGTTTTAGTCAGTTAGTCTTGGGACAGCGGAGAGAGCAGTTAGCCCCTGGGAGCCGAAGAGGGCAGAGCCGTGAACACTGAGGAAGTTAGGATGTTAGATGCCCACTAGAAGCTAGCCTTAGCAGAGGTCTACAAAGAAAAGGGGGGGGATAGCAGCAGATAGATGCAAGTTATATACCTCCCTACCTTTTCTAATGTTCACCTGACTGATTTTGTTTTGTCTTCGTTGTTTATTCTCTCTTTCTCTTGTAAAACTCTTTTGTTTGTACACCCCTTTGGCGGGGGGCCCCTGCGAGATGTTTTCAGCACATATGCGCAACGTGGACAGGTCCTAGTAGAGAACTAGCAGACGACACGGAATCATTGCTAGACGAGACAAGATGAACGGCCAGAAGATGCAGTGCAGAAAGATGCAGTGAACGCAAGAGAGTTGCAAAAGAGCTTCGCAGCCCGCCCGGGGTGTTACATTGCATTAAATTCTTTTTAACGTGGGTTACCACAGGAAACGAGAAAGTTTAGGTGAAGTATAGCTGGTTTGAAGTCCGTTTTCCTTCTCCTATACCGGTTGCCATACCAAAAATTTTTAGGTGAAGTATAGCTGGTTTGAAGTCAGTTTTCCTTCTCCTATACCGGTTGCCATACCAAAAATTTTTAGGTGAAGTATAGCTGGTTTGAAGTCCGTTTTCCTTCTCCTATACCGGTTGCCATACCAAAACTAAAGAATCCCGTCTACTACTTATTCATGCCTTTCCAGGCCAGAAGTATGGGACACCCAATGAGAATCAAGGTTTATACACCAATGCCATAAACTCCCTTTCAAAAGACACACACAAAAAAAAACATACATTGTAACTGAAATATTCATTTTATTATACATTTCCTAAATTAAAAGAAATTATAAGATCTTTGTCATGTAAGGCCCTTCCAACTCATAGCCAATTTTTCGGTAATAGTTTCTGGTACCAACTCCTAAAAGAGAAAAAAAAGATTATATATACTTAACAGTTTTAATTTAATAGACTGCATTAGGGAACTAGAAGGAATTGTGTGTGCAGTTGGTAAACAAAGTTACACATTTACTTCAATCCACACCTGAAACACTTTGATTTAGTTGCCACTATTTTGAATAGCCCCAAAACAAAAATAATTTTTTGTTATAAACCAATTTCAAACAATGCTATGTAGTTTGCATCATTCTTTTTGTAAATAAAAACTGCACTATTCAAAGTCGAGGGACTTCTCCCAAATAAAAATAACTTTTGAGAGAGGTCATTAATAGAAAAACCTTTTTCACACTCTATGGGACTCTTTATCGAAGCATTGAATTAATTATCATATAAAATATTGGAAAGGATAATATAATGTCTTACCTTTGTAAATTGTGTTGAGAAGTAAAAATTTGTAAAGTTATATTGACAAGTATATATATATATATATATATATATATATATTCACATTCACGAATGTATCAACTTTAATACAAAAAGAAGAATTGTTGGACTGCTATCTTTTCTACATGTGAATTTTTGAAGGTTTCAAGAAATATTATATTAATATATAATGATATAAGTAATATTATTTCTTCCTTTCTATTTGGATGTTTTTCATAAGAACCTTTAATGCCTCTTATATTATTTCAATATATCTTTTTTATATTAAAAAAATTCAAAAAACACATTTAATTGTTACCTGAGATTACAGCAACTTTCTGAGAGCCATGTTCCTCTTTAGCAATTCGTTCAGCTTCTTCCATGAGCAACATACCAAAACCCTACATTTAATAAAACAAAAACTATAGTTTACATAGTCCAAATTGTAATCCATAAAAAACAAAAAATTTGTTAAACAGAATTCATTAATACTTTTATGTCATAATCAATTCAACTATTCCCAATGTACAAGGTGATTGAAAAGTAAATCCCTATTTTAAACTATTAATAATTTTTTTTATATGCAGTTAAATTTTTCTCAATTCTTTAATGTATGTGATGCGCCACATTTTGCTATTGTTGTCCGTGAATGGCTGAACCACCATTTTCCTGGGAAGTGGCCAGTCAGAAGCCCTGTGACTTTTTTCTTTGGGGTTGATTGAAGGAGCAAGTCTACTCTATGAAACCAACAATCTTGGAAGAATTTGAAGCACAAATATGAGAACTTAATTCTGCCATTCCACAAGAGTTCCTGGGAAGATCAGGTGAATACTGCTGCCCATATAGAATTTTAAATAAAACTCCATGATGTGTGTTCTCATCATTTTTGTAAAAATTAAAAAATAAATTATAAGATTTTTTAAAATAGGGGGAAAAAATAAGTACACAGACAATTGTCACATAATGGGGGGGGACATGTAGCCATTAGTGTTACCTGATATGTAAATTAGCACGGAAAGTTTTTTGCAAGAATTTTGAATTAGATGAGAATGGAAAAGTTTAATGATGAATCAGCATAGCCACATCACATTGTTTCATTGGACAAGCCGATGAAACGTGGTAGAGAGGAGGAGTGAGAGGTCAGAGAAAAGATTGAGTCTGGTAGAATGTGCTGAGAGGGTAAGACATGGACTCTTGCTTTCAGCAGTTATGATTTTGGGGGAAATAAAATTCTCATGAGAAAAAGAAGTGGCCTTGTGATATTACTAAAAACTCTAAATGACACAAGGCAAGATATCCTCAGCCCCCAAGCTGGTTTCCAGACTCCAAACATCATAGAATTGCCAGTCAACTGAACAGCAGCCCAGCAACCAGGATTCTAGCCTCTCCAAATATAGTACCAGTCCAGAGAGATAAGTATACATATATTCCTACAATCAAACACATCATTCCATTTGAAGTAAGAACCATAAGATAAACATTGAGACGTTATCTCTTCATTCCCCAAATGGAAAGCATAACACAACACAATAACTGAATAGCAAATTCTTACCTGGTGTTGAAATTTCGCAACATCCCTGGCATGAACTGGGACTACACTTCCGTAGACGTGCAATTCCCTGACAATAGAACATCCACCTTTCAACTCTGGACGAAAAGTATCTTCAGAACATTTGCGCAAGCGTAACAAACCAATCAAAATGTCTTGTTCTGGGTCTTCATAAGAGAGAAAAGTTTCCCAGCCACCATTTGCAACATAATCACGTCGAATGAGCTCAACCTGAAAATCAAAAATCAAAATAATATTGAACATAGGAAAAGTGTATTTTGAGATATATATATATATATATATATATATAAAATGTCAGGGTGGCATAAAGTAGGTATCAGCCAAACAGTGAGGGAGTTACCATGTGGCCTATAATACAATGGTGGGTGCAAGAATGTGTGTGTGCATATAAATGCACACTTAGTATATAGTTAAATAATAGTTAAATCGAATTAAAAAGGTAGTAAGTCAAACCACATATATGTATAAATATGTGTGTGTGTTCTAGTGTAGATAAGGTGTGAATATATATATGTATAGATAGATAGATACATATGTGTGCATGTATACATACATGTGTGTGTATGCATATATGTGTATGTGTAAGTAGGCGTAAAGTATGTGAATGGTCGGTCAAACAGGCCATAAAAGGTGAAATTAGGGTTTAGGATAGATATGAAAAGTGATAAAGGCCAGAAGCAGACAACATGTCTGGTCCTTTGGCACTTAATAGTTGACCAGTTGGTCATAAAAATCATGAGGGTGGTCTTTCAGACAAAGAACCCTTTCAAATCCCGCAGGGTTGATAAGATCTAGGAGGATGAGATTTCATACGAGAGTGAGATGAGATTTGGGGACTCTGGGAAATTTAGAAAAGTTAAAACAGTTGGTCCCTAGGAGCCGAAGGGGGCACATGACCAGTTAGCTTCTGGACAGCGGAGAGGACAGTTAGTCTTGGGACAGCCGAAGAGGGGACATGAGCCTTGAACACGGAAGAGATAGGATGTGAGATGCCCACTAGACGCTAGCCTTAGCAGAGGTCTCCAAAAGGAATGGGGGTGACCCCCCTCTCGACAGACATAGGAGCAATGAATGATAAGCTGATGGAGTGACTGGAGATAGATGCAAGTTATATACCTCCCTGCCTTTTTCGAATGTTCACCTGAAATTGTCTTTTCTTCATCTCTTTTGTTGTTGTGTTGTTTCCCTTATGACACATGGGTGCGTTTCAGACACAGCATTGGGGTTTTGTCAGACGATCAATACGGCCAGTGACAGAAGTGACAGAGAGATTCCGGACAGATTGCTATTGGTCATCAATATTCTCTCCGGACGTCCTGTACGTAACAATCCAGAGTATCGATCTGGGAGACTGCTATTGATAGTGATCAATATTCTCCCAGACGATTTGGACGAGAACAATGGTGAGATGTTGACGACGCGAACCCATGTCTCATAGGCCCATGTGGGAGTGTTTTATGTTCATATTTAATTTCATTAGTCTTTCTAATTTAATATAAATATAATATTTCATTACATTAAAACTTCAATACTTATGCCCAGAGGGTGCATATTCTTGATAGTGTTGATAAAAGAACAAGGCAAATATTTGTTTTGTTTTACGGCATATCAACCACAGTAGGTTATTTAATGCAAGCAAAGTTTTGAAAGATTCGTAGTGATAGTTTGGAAGAAAAACTTTTTAAACAATTTCTTTTTTATAAACATTTTCTATTTAACCCATAGATGGGACCCTAACAGGTACTACCACTCCAGGTCAGAGTGGACCTGGGAGCAATGGTGATGAAGGAGTACTGCCCATTTCCCAGACCTCCAGAAGAACCTACCATCAGATAGAGTTTAACATTATTCCCGGGACATGAGGACCCTCAGCCACCATCTTCTAGAACATATATGATAAAAAGGGTTGGAGCTTGCCATAAGGGAAGTAGGGTTGGACAATTATATAGGTGCTAGGCTTGACATGGTTAGCCGATTGATTGGAGGGGGCCTCTCCGACCGCCTGTCTAGCCTAAGTAAGGGACAAATTGGCAAATATTTGTAATACAGTGGCTTTTCTATCAAGTTATTTATAATGAATATAATTCTTGTTGGATTTTCTTTGTAGTTTCAATTTGTATCATTTACCTCATAAGGTTTAACCTTGTGATGGATTTCCTGAATTCCAACTTCTCGTGTACGAACATCACGGCACTGAGTGCCCAGATCTTTCATTCTGGCCAAAGCTAACTCTCGCAGATTTCCATGTTCTACACCAGAACTGACCAGGGGCATCGGAATATCTCTGAAAGAATTAAATATACCTTTAAAAATAGGGTTAAAATTCTTTTAATCTGTTTAAAATTTGATAAACTTATCTTTCTTGAAACAACAATAATAATAATAAATGAAACACAAAATTCTCCGGGACTTCGAGATAAAGACGGATCACCTTATCCCAGCCAGGAGACCAGACTTAGTATTGATTAAGAAAAGAACTTGTCAACTGGTAGACTTTGCAGTACCAGCAGATCACAGGGTAAAGATGAAGGAAAACAAAAAGATAGACAAATACCTGAACCTTGCCAGAGAATTGAAAAAGCTGTGGAATATGAGAGTGAAAGTGATACCAATTGTAGTTAGTGCACTTGGAATGGTCCCAAAAGCTTGGAAAGAAGACTGGAGGAAATGAAAATCAGAGGAAGAATTGAGACCATCCAGACAATGCATTGCTGCAATCGGCTAGAATACTCAGAAGAGTCCTGGAGACTGGAGGAGATTGTCACTCAGACTCCAGTGAAAGACCATCAGCTAATGCTGGTGTGAAAAACTCAAAATAATAATATTAATAATGATAATTATAATAATGATGAAATGCAAATAAATCTTTAGAATAATCTTAGAAATTATTAAATATTTAAAGTGGGTGTTATCTAGACAAGGCACACTTCATTTGTGTTGTGTCTTATCTTAAGATAAGACATGGCTGGTATTACCCAATCTTTTCAAATTCCCCAAACTTTTGAATAGCATTAACTATAATTTAAGTCAAATATCCTGGAATTGGTGGAATATCAAACTAGTGTGTAAGAATCATAGAAGAGTTGGACCATATGACCTTTAGGCACCCCTTTTGCTTTGCTGATTCATAAATACATTTTTTCATTTACACCGTCAACATCCGGTTGTTTGTTAGGGGTTAGTTTTATAATTAAAAAAAAAAAAAAAAAACACTAAAAATCGTCTGTTAACAAACAACCGGATGTTGATGGTGTAATGAAAAAATGTACTTATGAATCAGCAAAGCAAAAGGAGTGACTAAAGGTCATATGGTCCAAAGAGTTTATACTTTATATAAGTTTTGATTTGAATTAGTTATATAAAAGCTCATAAAAGATGAAAAAGATTAGCTTCTAAATTTGCATTAAGAATAAAAAGATAAAACTAAAACATCCTGAATAATTTTGATGTTTTGGACTGTTGTCCTTATCTTTATTGTGGTACGTATGAACACAAACATTTCAGTCGTTGTATCCTCCTACCTTCCTCAGGTGTTCCCTGTGTATCTGAGCATAGTCCACATGCGTCACAAGAAGAATCACAATCATTTAGAAAAAACAAATATTTATTGGTGTTTCTTCAAGGTGTAAAATCCAATGACATCAGTCTTTTTCAATATTTTTATTTTTAGGGAAATTTAAGTTTAAAAAAACAATTTGATTTAGCCTTTTCAATGATTGTTCCCATATTACGTTCATCTCTATACTGGGTCTACACACGAGGTCACAACAGCCCAACACATGAGCTGCTTCTTTGAGACACCTTCTTTTCCAATGTCCTTCCCTATCTATTATTTTAACTTTATAGAAAAAAATATAGACAAATAAAATATCCTGATTGTATTTTCTTTTTAGCCTCATTTACTCAAAATTTATATTCTTTTTATTCTACAGAAATCAAAATAACTTGTTTTTTGAGGGTGTGTTTTTCTCTCTCTGCATTTCATAAATTTATGGCCATCATTTCACCACCATTAAGCATGGGTTGGGGGTCTACCATAAGATTCTTGTGGACATTTTTAGGCTGCAGGTGAGAGCACTTTACAGTAGAGATCCTCTGTGACATTAAGTTTGATCTATGTTAAGTAGAATTCTATGATCCTTGTGTTTCTCAGTGTTAAGCAGAATCCTTGTTTATTGGTCCATGCATCTTGAATTCTATGATCCTCAGTGTTAAGCACGGGCAACTGAATGCCTTTCCACCAAGGCCTTTAAATAGTTAACCAACCACATATTCAAGCGTATTGATTGGCTGATTCAGTCCACACAACCTCGAAGAGTCTATAAATTTAAGTTGTGATCCACAGCACAATTTATATAGCAAAATTATTCCAAGTTGTCATATCCTATTTATAGAATTTATATTATAATCAACTGAAAATGAATAAGGGAAAGTACACTACCATTAGAATTTAATATTATTTGTCTGAAGTTTTGACATGAAGATAATCAAATATAATAATAAATATAATGTAATATATATTATTTTAATATGAATTTAAAGAAAGAAATTTACCTTTGAACTCTGTAAACTCTTGTCCAGGGTGGAACAAGAGCAAGAATACGAGCCACAAGGTCAACCAAAGTGCTCGGTGGGTAGCTCTTATAACGTCCTGTCTTCCAAAGTTCATATAACCCTGAAATCATGGTAAATAAATCATTTATATGTGTACATGTATATGGTAAGATTATATATATATATATATATATATATATATATACACACACCCTTCTGTTTTAAACAAAGCAAATTTTCATTCCAAATTTTCAAAACAAACTGTAAAAATTTTGTTATTTTTCAAACCTGGAAACACTAAGATTTTTTAAAATTCGTATATGATGTAATCAATTTTGAATGTTTTTCTTGTATTACTCAGCTATGTCTGGAAGAAGATCTATAGTTTGTATGCCTGATATTTTGTTTTTATTTGGTTCATATTTAAAATAATTTTAAATTTCTTTACATGTAATCAAATCCTGATTGAAACAGAAAGACCGGTTATTTCCTATAACTCCAACATAAACAAAGGGGAACCACTTTTGACTGATAAATTATTTATTGATCTACTAGGAAAAAAGAAGACAGGGTTAGGGTTAGTTTAATGGGAAAATAAATAAATAATTTATCAGTTAAGAGTGGTTCCCCTTTGTTTATGTTGGAGTTATCGGAAATAACCAATAGACTCTTGTCTATATTGCTCATATTCATTAATCTGACTATGCAACATAAAATTATGGCACTCATGGTGTAATAGTTATCGTCATAGAAAATGGATATGGTGACCAGAGTTCAAAACCTGGAGAAGGCTGTGTGCATTTCACATAGTGATAATACTCTTGGGAAAGGTATGAATTCAACTATTCTCTCTCCAGCTATGAGTAAGATAGTAGGACAGACAAGGCTTTTTAACCTTGGTATAGTAACTAGTCTAGAAGGAAAACCCTGAATTCAAACCTGTTAAACTCTGCTTGAAAAATTGACCTTGTGTCACAACCTGCTTGTGTGGAGGGGTTGGGGTAAATACATATGCAAGTCGCCAGGGCTGCCTAATGTTGGTATCAGCCAGACAGCGAGGGAGTCTATCCCCCTTTCACTAGTGCTAGACCAAGGAAATTATTTTAGCATGAGGTGGAGCGCCACACATACCACCAACTCCTCACTTTACCACACAGATCCTTGTGATACTCATACGCTGAATTGCCGTGGGCCAGTATTGAACTCAGAACCTTGTGATTCCTGGGTTGACGCTCTACCGACTGAGCTAAGAAACTATAGGTTGGTGAAACTAAAAAAATGCTACAATTTTTTTTTTATCTGCTGGTGCAGTATGGTCTATAGTCGCCAATATCAGAAAAAAAAAATCATCCCTAATTTTAATTCCCTAATCATACTTACCAGTTCCTCTTATCACCAAAGTTGGATAAAGTTTCAAACCATCAGGTCGAAAAGCAGGATTTTCAAAGAATTCCTGAATTTAAAAAATATAAAAAGCAAATAAACAACAAATAAAAGAAAAAAATACAAACAAGAAGAATGATAAGAATAAACAACATAAAAACAAGAATATATAAAGAATAAAAGATAATAAAACAAATTTGAATTTTTATTAATTTATATATAAGTAAGTAAATTTGTCAGAGCGGCCTATTGTCAGTATCAGCCAGATAACAAGGGAGTATCCCCCTTTCACTAGTGCTAGACCAAGGAGACTGTTTTGGCATCTGAGGTGGTGCGCCACACCTACCATCAGCTTTTCACTTTACCACACAGATCTCTGTGCTACTCATACGCTGAGTTGGTGAGGGCTGGTATTAAACCCAGAAACTTGTGGTTCCTAATGAACAATCTACCAACTAAGCTAAGCCAGCCCATTATAAATATAGATAAGAGATTTACTTTTAACTTTTTAAATCCTAGGCAACACTGAGTAGTTCTGCTAGTATACTGTAAAATTTTCTATATGAAGCTATTGTCTCAATGTAAAAAATGTAAAAAAATTTCCATATTTGTTGATCACATAACCTTATCTTATCAAACTGACAAATAAAACAATGCCACATAACAGATTAGAAGGGGCTACCCAGCATCACCTGGGTAGAGAGAATGGCATCACATATAACAATATAGTAAGAAATTTTGGACCAAGTAACCAATAAGCACCTCAAATCATCAACTTAATGAAAGGTTCATATTTTAACTCATCACCGGTAACTTCTGCTTCCAAATTTTTGTAAACAAATGATTTTAATCAGAAGTTTATGGAGATGTTGAACTCACAATAAATTAAATAAATAGATAGTTGGTACACGTAATCAAATTAAAATTCAATAGCAAAATCTTTTTTTAAATAAATACTTTTTGATCAGACATTTATGAATATTTTTCAACTTTTACGATGATTTAAAAAAGACGAAAAACGTTTTTATACTAAAATAGTTTTTACTTAATCAGAAGAGAAATGCAATTATGTTTATTTAAATAAAAATACAGTTTTTATTTACAAAATATTTTTATGCTTATTTAAATAAAAGGATGTCATTCAGAAATAGTATCACACAATTTGTAAAATTTGTTTTTGTCAGGTAGAATATAATTGCAAAAATCATCTGTTCGTTTATTTTCAAATTTTGAAAGCGAAACTTGCCAGTGATGATTTAAAATATGAACCTTTCATTAAGTTGATGATTTGGGGTGCTTATTGGTTACTCGGTCTAAAATTTTAATTCAATAATTTACAATTTTAAAAAAATAAGACATAAATATGGCTAAGCAGGCTAAGTAGAATTCAATGCTATTACTATTGTAAACCTCTCTTGGCGAGCCGAGGGCTATCTGCAGACTCTTTGCTGCCATCTTACTGCATATTTCTGCACCGTGGTCTTTCTCGCTGGCCATGATTGTCTGTGTCGTCTGCTAGCTGGACCCTCACTTGTCCGTGATACTGCCTCAGGGCAATCCCACCAAAAGGTAAACAATTAATAAACAAAGAGAGAGAGGAACAAACAAAGACAAGACAAGGCAGGATAGGTGAACATTCAAAATGACAAGAGATTAGATATACAACTCATATTCATTCTCCTTCTTGTGTAGTCATCCTTCCTATCTTAGCTATTTCCCCAGATCATAAATAAAAACCCTACAATCATATTAAGAAACTTTAGTTGTGACCCATTAATTTTCCCGGGGACTCATTCAAAGCAAATATGTGCATCCCAGGACACACTAAATCAAAAAGCTATCAGCATCACTGTAGATAGATAGATAGATAGATGATGTCTTCTACAGAGACAAGAATATAAAGGAAAATTTATTGGTAATCTGAACATTAGCTACATAAATTTGAGTAACCTCCCCTTGTTTATTTCACTTTGAGGAAGCTATGTTTTGGTCGGTCATTTTAATTTCACCGTAATTCAATTGCATGTATTAACACAAAAATATCATAAAATGTGTTCTTAATAACAATTAAGTTTATTTCAAATAATGCGCAAGCACAATTGAGAACACATTTTATGATATTTTTGTGTTAAAACATGCAGTTGTATTGATTCAAACAAATTTGTATTTTCAGTGTAGATTTACGGTGAAATGAAAATGGCCAACCAAAACATATGGCTTCCTCAGAGTGAAATAAACAAGGGGGAGGTTACTCTCATTTATGTAGCTAATGTTCAGATTACCAATTTATTAATCTATACTCACAATGAATTGTTCTACGTCTCTTTCAAGTCCGACATTAGGAAGGTCAGGCATCATATGTGACACAACTTTGAAACCAGCATCTTTTGACATGTGGAAAGATTCACATACTGCCTTTACTGTATGGCCTCTGAAAATGGAAAAAATATATATATATATCTTATTATAATGGAGATACAGTGTCTGTCAATACCCAAAATCCTTAATACAACCTGCATTATATATATTTTTTATTTATCTTTCTTAAGTATTCAATATTAATAAAAAATAAAATAGATAAAAGCTGTTCCTTATAATTCAACATTTGAATCCTTTCAATTGTAATAATAACAATTTAAATAAATAAACTATGAAATTAATTGTATTATTATTTTAGATGGAAAAAATTATATGTGAAATTTGTAATCAATTCTAAAAATTATTTTTTACTCTTGCCCTTTTTTCAGTAACAAGAAGTTAACTAAAAAGTTTACAAATAAATAAATACTTACAATTTTGTGTAAAATCTATGTGTAAAATATTCAAAATAATTTTTTAATTAATAACTGATAGATGCACGCAACATTTTATTTGAGGGGAACAGAGCTAAGTTTCCATTTCAAATTGTTTTATTTTTTTTTACTCCTTTAATAAATTTGATGATTTTACTTACTTATGATACAAACCCTCTGATATTGAATTTTATCACCCACCCACTCAGGCAATATCTTTCAAAAATTAATTTTTACACTACCTGGAGGGTGTTTTTTTCTTTCTAGTTTATACAAATAATATATGATCTATAGAAAATATTATTAAGTAAATGTGACGGAGAACGAGAAAGGAAAAAGAGCAAGACATTGTCTTGCCTGCCGGGATCGAACTCGCGTCCTCCCACATGCAAAAACAAATGCGATTTAGGCACTGGGCAAGGTTCGACTGATGTGCCCGGATGTTTGGCTAATATGCCAATAAATAACAAAAGCGAGTGGAGCTTGGGGTGACAAGCAGACAAGCACTCGGCCTACATGAGATGACAGTCAGAAAAGATTATTTCGACGACGACGACGACGGATTTCACCTGCTGGTCGTAGACGAAGACTGTATTAACCAAAAAGAAAGTTTGGCTTGCGAGAAGACGGCGGACTCGCTTATTTTTGGCCCACCCCCTCTATTTTTCCCCCTTCTATAGTAAATGTACTTGAAGCATACTTAAAGAAGTAAAAGAGTGAGAATTAACTTATCTGAGAATCTATATTAAACCCACTTAATTTTCAGTTAAGATTTTCTTTTTTGACAGACAGAACAGAAAACAATTGTTTTGGGCTAAGACATTTTTTCTTCATTACAAATGTATATCATTGCAAAGTTTGGGTTATTTCCTATAACTCCAACTTTAAAAAAAGGGGAACTACTCTGAATGAATTTTATCTGTTAATTAATCTACCCATTATTTTCCCATTAAACTAATCATAAACCCGTTTTCTTTTTTCCCAGTAGATCAATAAATAAATAATTTATAAAATTCATTCAGAGTGGTTCCCCTTTTTTTAGGTTGGAGTTATAGAAAATAATAATGTTTGGCTATTGATCAAACATAGCATCAAATAACTTTTTGAAGATCTTATTCAAATAATGACATCTTTGTTTTTGCATGCCTATCATTCTGACATATGTCACAAGGAGAATCAAAAAAGAAGCTTATTGTTATCTTTTTTTTTTTTAAATGATCATAATGCTTCTTGTGACACTTGTTGGAATGATAGGCATGCAAAAAACAATGACGTCATTATTTGAATACGATCTTCAAAAGTTCTTCAATGCCTGTTTGATCAAGTCAAACTATTAAAAATGAATTCCCAATTTGGGTCATTACTATTCGGATACACAGGGAACACCTGAGGAAGGTAGGAGGATACAGCGACTGAAATGTTTTCATACATACTACAATAAAGATAAAGACAACAGTCTGAAACATCAAAATTATTCAGGATGTTTTAGTTTTATCTTTTTATTCTTAATGCAAATTTAGAAGCTAATCTTTTTCATCTTTTATGAGCTTTTATATAACTTCAATGCCTTGTTTGATCAACAGCCAAACTATTCAAAATGATTTCCCAGGCTGATCATTACTATGCTCGGATACACAGGAAACACCTTAGGAAGGCCAGAGGATACAAAACCAAAATGTTGTGATTTTACATACCACAATAAATATGAGGACAACAGTCAAAAAAAAAAAATTAAACACATCAAGGCTCATCTCAAAAATTCAGACAAATAATAAACCATTATATCATATGGAAAATGAAAAGAAAAAAGAAAAAAAAAAGGTGAAACTTAAAAGTATTTTTTATTAAGAACTGCAATCCAATATCAAAACTTTTAAAGGTTTTGAATAAACTTTAAATTAAGCTTTTTATTTTAAAACCAAACATATTGTTAAGATTCTTGAGGCCATTTTTAGACTGTAGGTTAGAGCACTTTACAGGGGAGTTCCCTTGTGGCATTAAGTTTGATCCATGTTGAGTAGAATCCTATGATCCTTGTGTTCCTCAGTGTTAAGCACAAGCAACTGAATGCCTTTCCACCAAGGCCTTTAAATAGTTAACTAACCATGTATTCGAGTATGTTGATTGGCCGATTCAGTCCATGCAGCCTTGAAGAGTCTATAAATTTAAGTTGAGATCCACAGCACACGTTATATATAACAACTATTCCAACACATATACAAGGTGTGTCAAAAAAATATTGAGATTTTTTGTACTTTTTGACACACCTTATATTCTGAAAAAAATTAACGTTCCATTCATTCTTCATTTTTATCTTGGTAAATACAGTTTTAAATTGGTACTTTTTTGACACTTTGTATTCTGAAAAAATTAATGAATGGAAGGTTTTTTTTTTTTTTTTCAGAATACAAGGTGTGTCAAAAAGTACAAAAGATCTTGATACTTTTTTGACACACCTTGTATACCTCATTAATTATGCATGCAAATTATACAAGACAGGGTAGATGAAGGATAGATATCTATAACAGTTCTTACCTGTTTGTATCTCTGGCTACATCCTCATATACACTTTGTACTCCAATTTCAAGTCGTGTGCAACCATAATTTAACATATCACTGCAAAAAATTAAAGAAATATATAAACATTTCTATATCTGGAGAGGTAAAATTGAAGGCTGAAAAACGTAATGCAAGGAAATAGATATCAAATTTCTTGAATAAGACATGTTCATACCTGAGATGTTTCCTGAGGCAATAGTCAGGTCTTGTTTCAATTGTGATTCCTATACATTTCGTTCGGCTTTTCTCTGAATATCTATAAAAATTAAACAAAATAATTATAAAGAAAATAAAGCAATGTTGTATTCAATTACTATTATTATTATTAGTAGTAGTAGTAGTAGCTGGACCTATGGATATACCACACTATGATAATTTAATTATTACATTTGATATGTTTACTTAAGTGTTATTGCAAATAGTTCAATATGTAAAAAGTATAATAATTTTGATTTAATTCTCTCTCACTATTTTTTTTCCTTCTTTACATATTGTCGGATTCATTCAGTTCGTACTGGCCCTCACCAACTCAGCGCATGAGTAGCACAGGGATCTGTGTGGTAAAGTGAAGAGCTGATGGTAGGTGTGGAGCTACACCTCAGATGCAAAAACAATCTCCCTGGTCTAGCACTAGTGAAAAGGGGATAGACTCCCTCGCTGGTCTGGCTGATACTGACAATAGGCCACTCTGTCAACTTACTTACAACCTACATACAATTCCTTAGGATCTCGCTACACAACATTAGTTTGAAAGTAAATGTACCAGTGTAAATTCAAAACTCACTTATTATGATGTCATAGTCCAGCACTTTAGTCATTACATCATGGGGACTATCCTGCTATATTCATGTTTTAATTTATTAAAGAGATCAGGGTAATCTGAACATTAGTTACATAAATGACAGTAACCTCCCCTTGTTTGTTTCACTTTGGTCAGCCATTTTTATTTCACCGTGAATCTACACTGAAAATACAAATTTTTTCGAATCAATACAACTGCATGTTTTAACATGGAAAATATGTGTTCTTAATTGTGCTTGTGCATTATTTGAAATGAACTTAATTGTTATTAAGAACACATTTTATGATATTTTTGTGTTAAAACATGTTGAATTGATTCGAAGAAATTCATATTTTCAGTGTAGATTTACGGCGAAATGAAAAATGGCCGACCAAAACATAAGGCTTCCTCAAAGTAAAACAACCAAAGGGAGGTTACTCTCATTTATGTAACTAATGTTCAGATTACCGAGATCAGATTTCCACATGGTCGTTAAACTGTCAATACAATGAAAAGAAAAGAAAGTAGCAACTTACTTGACGGCTTCTGCAACAGAACTGCTTGTTTGTCCAGATAAAGCATCGTGGAGATTCCGGATGAAAAAGTCCCTGTATTCTTCTGATAGACACATAAATGTACCGCCCATTACAATGAATTCAACTTTATCCACACTGTGACCAAGTTGTTTCAACTGTATAATTAAAACCAAGGAAAAAGAATTGTAATCTTATTATAATGGAGATTATGTGTCTGCTTATAACTCAATCTACGTCACCACCAATGTCACAATTCTCTTGGTTAATTTACATCACATTTTCCATGATTATTTAAATCAGAATTATTAAGAAAATGTTTTACATTATTAATACTGTCAGCCTTATCTATGTACTAATAATACACAATTGTATTTATATATACAACGGTTGACAGGGTAATATGCCTATCAAACTATGGTTTGGATTGGTCTGTTGGATTTTACAGCATGTCAACTTGTTGGGTTATTTTATGCCAAAGATGTTTTTTTCTATTCATGCTTGATCGTTATTCAATTTTTTTTAAACTCAATTTTTTAACACATTTTTTCAAAACTCATTTTTTCCATTTAACCCATAGATAGGACTCAAACAGGTACTACCCCTCCGGGTCAGTGAACCTGGGAGTAATGACAATAAAGGGGCACTCCACACTCCCCAAAGCTCCATAATTGAAACTTCACAATTAGATGCAGTTTAAAGTCATACCAAGGACACTACCAAACTATGTCACCACCAATGTCACAATTCCCTTCATTAATTGACATCACATTCCCCATGATTATCTAAATCAATTTATCATCTACTTTGGGTATCAGGTGCAGAGATCAAATCAATAATAATGAAAAAGTTTCTTACCTGTTCAACTCTGTGCCTGGTCTGTAAATAGGGATTGTACCTGGCTCGAATTGCTCGCATTGATGTGGGCTACAATAGACAAAAAGAATAAGCCTTGAAAAAATCTCGTTATCTTTGAAATTAAAATACTTTTCTGGACAACAAATGTAATCAAGTTGTTTTTCTAACAGTCAACCCTATATGAAAAAAAATGTTGCATTTTATATTCCAGAAGGAATTAATCAAATGCACACAGACACACACAGAGTGTTTCAAAGAATATATCATTTTAAATGTAAATTATTTGATAACTGTAGATGAGGTTTCATTTGTTGGATTTATGGCATGTCAATCCTTGTTGGGTTATTTTATGCCAAAGACAATGTTCTATTCATGCTTGATAGGTATTCAAATTTTTTTTTAAACTTTTTTTTTTAACACATTTTTCAAAATTCATTTTTTTTTTTCATTTAACCCATAGATGAGACCCTAACAGGTATTACCACTCCGGGTCAGAGTGGACCTGGGAGTAATGGCAATGAAGACATACTCCACACTACCCAGAGCTCCAAAATTGGACTTCACCATTAGATGCAATTTAACGTCATACCCAGGACACTAAGACCCTCATCCACCACCTTCAAGCAGATATATGATAAAAAGGGTTGGGGAATGATATAAGGGCAATAGGGTTAGGACAATCATATATGTGCTAAGGATTGATGTGACCAACCAATTGCTTAGAGGTGTTACATAATTATTAGATTCCTAATATTTATGTACCTAAGCTCATTAGAAACCACAAGGTTCCTAGTTCGATATCGTGTATGAGTAGCACAGGGATCTGTGCAGTAAGGAGCTGATTATTCAGATCTAGCGCTATTATAGACTCCTCGCTGACTGGCTGATACCGACTTTAGACTTTACTAGTGTAGCAACCAACATGGCTGTTATAAGTTCAGCAGGTGGCCTTGAAGATTGAATGACAAGGCTTGACCTCAGTCCTGATCCTTCCGGTGGATACCGTGAGAATCGGTGGAGAAGACCCTCTTCCGGTTTAGATTAGAAAGAGATGTTTTAGTCAGATCGGCCAAAAACCAAGACGGTGGTAAGTCGTGTTATGCACGTGCCGACTCAATCTGCGCAGGTAGTCTGGTGGGGATTTCAGAATAAAATATGATCTAAGTTAAATCGAAGTCTTGTGTTATTATCTAAAAACTACCAATGACACAGGGCTTCTGATAAAGAGAAATCCCCAATGGAAGACCAGACACAAAGTCCCCAAGACGAAGTCCAGACACTAGAAGAGACGCTAGAAGAATAGAAGTAAGAAAGTAAGGAAAGAGAGTATACAACAGAGGGGGCCTCTTTGACTGCCCGTCTAGTGTAAGTAAGGGCCAAAGGGGTGTTGCATGTCATGGACATTCTCCAGTGTTCCAGAATTGTGTTTTCTATGAACTTTCATTTCAAATGGTGAATTACTGTAATCAAAGTTAGAATTCCAGAAAATGTCATTTCAATTAAACAATTTCTATTTACCTCATAACCGGTATATGATTGTGTAGAATATTCAAAATCAGAATCAGGCCCTCCAGGACAATATCTACAAAAAAAAAGAAGAAGAAAAAGAAATAAAATAAAGAAATAAAATAATTACCTAGCATTTATTTACATTGAAAAGTAAATAAATTCTCCACTATCTAAATCAACCTTTTCACTGTTGTGTGCGACGATAATCAAATTCCTAGCACCATGCCACGCGAATGTATAATATATGAAATATATACTGTGAAATTTTGCAGAGAAGTTTGGGTATTTTTGCCATAATTTTTTATTCAGATTGTTGCCATGGAAACTTGTAGAGGTAAAGGATATCAATCATTTCATCTTGAAAAGATTTTAGAAAGAATTATCAGTGATTCAAACTCATAATTGCAAAGAAATTAACAACTACAAAGTCAGTTTTGATCATGATGACTCACATACAGAAGATACGCACACATATATATATACTTCCAAAACCCGGTAGAGCTCTTTAGATGGGACTTTAATAAACTTTCACCGCTTTAGCGTAAGGCAATACTCGTCTGTTGTTAACAGACTCGGGTTCTCTGGTGATAGTATTTATCAGTTAAATATTCACTTCTTACTGACAGCTACAGACGGCCAAGAGGAAAGGGGTTGGACTGAAAAATCAGTCAGGTTTCACTCCTGGCTAGAAGTAGCTGTTAAGTCTAGCCACACTGATGAGATGTAGTCAAAACATGGTGTCTGTGGATGACTATGTATATATAAGGACCTATTAAGTCATATCTATCTGGGTTACACTGAAATGTTCTTCAGGATAATTCTGACTGAAGGAGGTTGTTACAAATGTCTTTTATTATGCAAATGAGTATCTGAATGGGTAAAAATTAGTATGAAAAGCTAAAAATTAAAAATTCATAAAAAGGTTGCATTATAACTATTTTTATTGGCTAAGGAGCCATGCCATTTTATGTTTACATGCGGGTAATTTTCACCTTTAGTTGTTAAAATTCCTAGCATAAAATTGTGCATGCGCAATATCCGAAACAAACTTAATTGTTATTAAGAACACATTTTATGATATTTTTGTGTTAAAGCATGCAGTTATATTGTTTTCGAAACGATTCTAAGATTTGTTTATTTCGCACAAAGACTTTCAAAATGGCTACCGGCTTGTTTCAAAATGAAAGTCAGTTGGCTAAATTCCTAGCATAAAATTATCTGAAATGAACTTAATTTTTATTAAGAACACATTTTATGATATTTTTGTGTTAAAGCATGCAGTTGTATTATTTTTGAAAAAGTTTCTATGATTTGTTTATTTCGCACGAGACTTTCAAAATAGCTACCGACTTGTTTCAAATTTAAAGTCAAGGGAGGTTACTCTAATTGCCTTATTTGCTAGGAATTTTAACAACTAAAGGTGAAAATTACCTACATGCGTTTAGAATTTCTGTTCTTTGGTTAAATAGTTCACTTGTCTTTTTTTGTAATTAGCTATGGCAAGTTTTTCCTCTGTGCAATGTCGGCAAAATTCGTCTCCTGCTTTGTATTTATTACATTTCTTTATTATTTCCCATTTTAAGATGGGGTGTACCCCTGGTTTTTATTTTATTTTCCACACATAAGTAGATAAACTAGTATTATGTCTATATTTTTTTTACAAAAATACTCTTGTGGTTGTAGTATCTTATTGTTAAATTTTTTTGTTTGTTTTCTTTTTTGTGGACCTGTCTCTAGTTTGTGTCTACATGTATTTCTATGTGTGGGTTAAGTGAGGGAGACCCTTTCCGTGATTGGACATAACAATCACATGATGCACCCAGAGGTTTTGGTGCCAAGATCAGATAGACATTCAAACCAGTTCCCATAGCAGTCGACCAGAAATTATCTTTGAGGATTGACTGAAACAGAAGATACCAGATATCCTAAAATTCTTTCTCCATCAGACTGGTAAGTCTCTCAAACTTCACTCTATACATAGTAAGGATGTTTATATTTTCAGTCATTGTTTTGTTCTTAAATAGACCATTAGAATTGAACTAGGTTTTAATTCATTTATTTGTTGCTGTTAGTCTTAGAATAAATGCTATACTAACACAATGCACCAATCCATAAATTACTTACACACAAATATTTCCTGTCATCGCAATGTGCGGACAGCGATGAGGTTTGCACATAACAGCAACAACTGCAATCTGTAAAAGAAAGATAAATTGATTGATTTAAAAAAAAAAAGAAATACACTGACAGAAAAATTTGCAACACACTGAATATATCTTTCAATTTACTTAATTGGTTTAGTTTCTGTTTTTAATGGCATATCAACATTTGTGGGTTATTCAATGCCAAAGCCATTCTTGTTGAAGAAAAATACTGGTACTATTTGATCAATAGCTGGATCAATTTACTTAAGATTAAACATACAGTTAATATAGCTTGTTGGTTGGTTTTACCGCATATCAACTCTTTTTGGGTCATTTAGACATCAGATTGCTTACAGTACCCGCTGTTGCTTAAGTGGTCACCCATCTAAGCATTGAACAGGCTCATTGTTGCTTAACTTCGGTAATATAGCTGGATAACAGTAAATAATCATATATACAGATTAATAGTGCTCAAATTTCAAAATAAATTAAAAGAAAAAAAAAAAAGAAATCTAAACATTCTTTACTGGCTTCATATTCAAGATATAGATTGTTGTTTTAAATAGTAATAACAAGAATATCATTGTAATAAGTAATTGAGAGTTACCTCCCCTTTGGAGAACTCTCTAGTGAATACTAGACTATATAAACTCTCAGTAAGTGTACCAATTATTCTAAGTAGAATAAAGCTTTCCAAAGTCTATCAGTGTTATCATTTGTCATTACAATCATTTTTCAAATTATAGAATACAATTATATAACCTTTTTATCAACTATAAAATCAGAGGTCACTCAATGACACTCATAGACTAGATTATATTATAAATGAATTCTCTTTACTCATGGAAAAAATGAGGTGCTTCAAATTAAAATTTCACTTTCACTTTGCATTTGAAGTTTGAAAAAAAAAAAAAAAAATCCGCCAAGAGTTAGTCACAGAAAGTTACCAGTTTAGTCACTGATGATCCAACTATGAAACAGATAATACTGGGTTACATAGTTTCACAGTGAGTTCATCAGTGACTAAACCAGTAACCCTACAGATTTTGTCCGGTGAGAAAAGTGGCTAGACACCCTGCAGAAGAAAAAACAAGACCTGTAAAAGGTGGAGGAAATTCTTTGCTCAACACCCATCTAGCACATTATTTCTAAAGTTTAACCCCTACTAATTGCAGCAGGGCTGTATAAATTTGGTAGTGTAAGAGCCATGCCATCAGGAACTTAAGTTCCTGGTAAGGTCACCCAATGCGGACAGTTCTGGCACCCAGTGGTATTAGGGCCAAAGAGACTCTGGTGAAAATCCAAAGAGCATCTCCATCATCATCAGGAATCAACGGCTTTTGGCATACTTGTCACTGCATCTGTGGAAAATCTGCAGCAAACAAGGGCATGTACTTCCCCTGACCAGGATATGCATGCAGGGTTTGGGGACCGCTCTGAATTTCCTATTCCCTTGTTACGTCTTCCATAAATTCACCACAAGTAAATTCGTTGGATGAGCCGACTCAACCCACCCAGGGTGAATGCCATAACAGAACAGAACACTGAAAGTTATAGATATGACTTTACTTACCTATTTTCTGTTTATATTAAAAAATTGAACAATCTTTTATCTTTACCAAAATTTATAGGTTGAATTTAATATAATAGATTGATATTTCAGTTAAATTCAATATATAACAACATACTTACACCACTAGCTGTACGGACTGGTTTAGCCTTCAACTTCGGGACAAGAGCCTATTTAAATGAAAAGATAAATACAATATATTAGCAAATATTTCACATGGACATAAGTCTTGGTCGGTTGGATTTTACGGCATGTCAACCCTTGTTGGGTCATTTTATGCCGAAGTTGTCTTGCTTTATTCGCTCTTTTTGGGTATTCAATTTTTTTCTCTTCAAACTTAATTCTTTTTAAACACATCTTTTAACAGTACTACCACTCTGGGTAGACTGATTCCATTAACCATGACCAGATACAAATATTAAGCTATGTTAAGTATTCTATATTATTATTGCCCTTGGCCAGGATTGAACCTGCAACCTACAGATGATTGTCATTTAGAACTGTATTAACTCAACCCTATATTCAGTTGGACACATGGCATAACAGATACAGAGGTTGAGAGTGGACCTGGGAGTAATGGCTATGAAGAGGTACTTCACACATCCCAGAGCTCCAGAATTGGAACTTCACCACTAAATGTAGTTTGACATCATACCCAGGACATTAAGACCCTCAGCCACTGCCTTCTAGCACATATATGACAAAAAGGATTGGAGGTTTGTCATAAGGGCAATAAGGTCAGGACAATCATATAAGTATTAGGGCTTGATATGATCAGCCGATTGATCAGAGGAGCCGCTCTGACTGCCTGTCTAGCCTAAGTAAGCCACCAGGATTCCGTCCTTAAGGATTACGGGCCATTACCCACAGCCAACAGGTGGCCCCATTGGGGGGGTATCCTTCGCAGAATTGCAGTTGGTATATTCTACTGCCCCAGCCAACAGGATTGGTCTAGAACAGAGGTCTGTCATCAAATATTCGGTGGCTGAGAAGTGCAAACCATGTGAAATTTACAGAAGAATATATGATGTATACAGAGAAGCATTTTTTAGTCAAAAAGAATTTTGATAAATTGGCTAAACATGAGTTTGCCACTACGAGCCAGAGTCTATGGATTGGAAACACACTGAATCTCTGGTAAAGAAAATTTCCAGGTGTAGCAGTCAATAAAGAAGGTCATGCTGACAATTCTAGGACATGAAAGGACACATCACTATTGATTTCCTAGAAAAAGGGCAACTGCAAACAGGGCTTCCTATTTCCAACTCCTTAGGCAAAATTCACCTTATTTATTCAAGAACCTCTATCCACTCTCTCTTTTATTTTTATTCCCTTTATTTCCTCACAATCAAAACAGAAGGGTCCATTATTTATCTGAGGTGGTGACAGGGTGTGCCACATAAGCGTATTAATATATAGAGGGTGATTGAAAAGTAATTCCCTATTTTAAACTATTTATACTTTTTTCACCATGCTGCAAGATGAAATATGACCAGTTGTCAATACTTCAAAGACTTGATTTTTAGGAAAGATGATGCTCCTCCACATTTTGCTATTGTTGTTCATGAATGGCTGAATCAACATTTTCCTGGGAGATGGATGGGTAGACGTGGTTCAAATGAGTGGCCAGCCAGAAGCCTTGATTAAACACTCTGTGACTTTTTTCTTTGGGGTTGGTTTGAAGGAGTAAGTCTACTCTGCAAACCAATGACTTTGGAAGAACTTGAAGGATGAATAAAAGAATTTATTTTTGCCATTCTGCAAGAGTTCCTGGGAAGATCAGTTGATGTGATTCCCAAGCGGCTTGAGAGGCTGAAGCCAAATGCTGGTGCCCATATAGAATTTTAAATAAAACTCCATGTTATGTGTGTTTTCTTATATCATTTTTTTTTTAAATAATGATTCAGAAATAAATTCTAAGATTTTTAAAATAGGGAGTTATTTTACAATCAGCCTGTAGATAAATTATTTTTTTACCTTTTTGTATTGTTGAGGTACAGCAGCAATAATATCCACTAATCTTGTAGAGGTGACATGGTATAAATTATGGGGCTTTGGGCTGGCAAGGCCATATTTACTGGCTGATTTTCCTTTTATACTGAAAATAAAAAGACAAATAAATATCATGAAGTACATAAAAATTAATTAAAATATTCATATAAATCTAACGTACAAAAATATATAATGAGATTATAATAAGAAGATTGGTGTGGTGCACCACTTCAGATCTAAAATCAATCTCCCTGGTCTAGCGCTATGAAGAGGATAGACCCCCTCGCTGCCAGCTGATACTGACAATAGGCCACTCTGCTCACTGCTGAATTGATATATTTTATCATAATGGAGATTATGTGTCTGGCTGTAACTGTAACTACATCACAACAATGTCACATAATCCCTTAGTTATTTACACTATTTTCTCAATGGTTATTAAATACATTATTTAATGTTTTAATTAGCATCTTATTTATTAGGCATGTCCTTATAAGGCTCTAGCCGAGATAGATTTTCCTCAAAACAGAACATGTTATTAATGCATTTAAAATCCTGCAATGTGTGTTTTATATCATTAATAAATAAAGGTTTACATAGTATATGGAGTGAATAATTTGCATACCGATTTTAACAAAACAAGTGTTTAATGAATGATTATTTAGTGTTATTGATTTTTAATATTATTGTTTTATTCTCAAACATATTAAAAGCAATCCTATGTATAATTTTATATTGAAATCAATTAGAATAAAGTAAAAATAAGTGACCTTTTCTGTGTTCTTATTTAATTTCATTAATCTTTCTAATTCAATATAGCATTTAATTATATTAAAACTTAAATACTAGTGCCTGGAGAGCATATATTTTTTCTGGTAGTTTTAATGCATAAAAAAATGAAAAAATGAATTATTAATTAGTGAAATAGATCACTAATTAGGACTAAGCATATTCTAGTAGTGACTACCCCAAGCAGAGTTTAACAGGTTTGAATTCAGAATTTTCTTTCTCCTAGACTGGTTGCCTAACCAAGGTTAAAGAGCCAGTCTGTCCTACTATTTACCCATAGCTGGAAGGGAGAGTAGTTGGATTCATACCTTTCCCAAGGGTATTAGCGCTATGTGAACTGTAGCTTTGTCCAGGATTTGAACTCATGTCGACGAGTCCATTTCCTATGACTCTAAGCATTACACCACAGCCTCCAACTTAATATATCATATATCAGTACACATCAATATCCATCTATCTATCTATATCTATCTATACATATATAAAAGGCAGTTGTGTGTATCTGTATGTCCAGAGGAAACTTTGAAAATAAAACAATTAACAACAGAGTAAATATATATACACATTAAATATCACCAGGGCTTGGTTTTTGAGCAAAAATAAGAGATTTAATTTATATTCGTGAAGATAATTAAAAAATAAAATTTAAATGATAACAGCATGGATTTTTTTTTTCATTTAATATTTTATAGTAGCTGGATCAATGCAAGGTCTATTTTTTCCATAGGGATTTAAATGAGGCATCCTGCGAGGATTCAACTCACGATTCAGTAATAATGGATCTGCAGGACTAACTTTAAAAAATCCCCCTCTACCCAGGCGATGCCAGGTAGCCGCTGCTAGTGTTTATTCTAAAGTAATTCTATAAGTAATTTCAACTGTAATTTCTTAGAATAAGATTCTGACAAAAAATAAAATTACAACACCCTAAAGGATGTACAGCATACGCAAGAGGACTGAGTAATATTGTAACGTGTCTCTTGTGTGTCCAAATGGGTGTTCACTCTTTTCCAAATATGATACTTCACTGTTTGCCTAGGGCAGAGGAGGGGAGTTTAATCCCTCTATATGACCTCTAATTGTATAACGTCTCGTTAGTTGATCAGGTTGTGTACCTGCTGATAAAATCTTACAATTCAAAGCAGCAGACCAGGGTTTTTTCTGATCACAGTATTAAAAAGAAAAGAAACAGCAGACAAAATTCAATAATGGAAATTGTGTGTTTTTCTGTGTTTAACTGAAACTATATTACTACTCAAGTCATAATTCCCTTAGTTATTTACATCCCATTCTTCATGATTTTATTTTTATTTAAACCTCAATTATTAATAAAATATTTTACATTATTAATACTGTTGATCATAACTACATACTAATAACATGCAACTGTATTCATATATACAACAAAATAGCAGTTTACCTTGTGAACGGGAAGACTAATTTGCATATTGATATTAAAAATTTGATTTTAATAAATATGTGCTTAGTATTATTGATTTCTAATTGTTTGGTTTTATCTTAATGAATATGAGCAAAAATCTCAGGGATAAATCTTAAAAGAAATCTATTAACAAGATGAAATAACAGTTATTTTATTCTTTACGTCCTATTTTAACTAAATAGTTAAATTAGGAAAATTTAGCAATGAAAGACAGGAGTAATGCAAGAGTAAGTTTCAGTTGTTCTATTTTTCAATTATACGCCCTTTGTTTCAAATCTTTTTATCTGCCTTCTTATTTAGTTTTATTAGCCTTTCTAATTTTATATGATATTTCATTATATTAAAACTTAAATAAATAAGGGCCGGGTTAGCTCAGTCGGTAGAGCGTTTGGCTAGAAACCACAAGGTTCCTAGTTCGATACCGGTCCTCGCCAACTCAACGTATGAGTAGCACAGGGGTCTGTGCGGTAAAGTAAGGAGCTGATGGTAGGTGTGGTGCTCCACCTCAGACACCAAAACAATCTCCTTGGTCTAGCGCTATTGAAAAGGGGATAGACTCCCTCGTTGACTGCAGATCGACTTTAAGCCGCCCCGACGACTTAAAACTTAAATACTTGCACCCAGAGGGTGCATATATTTACTAGTGAATAAAATGGAGGTACACTTAGAGTGGCGGTTATCATCATAGGAAATGGAATTGGCAACCCTAGTTCAAATCCTGGTCAAGGCTGTTTGCATTTCACTTTGCGCTAATGCCAATGAGAAAGGCATGTTATCCCTGCAGGTAGTTGTAAATCTTAAAAGAAATCTATTAACAAGGAAAATAACTGTAATTTAATTCTTTACTTCCTATTTTAACTAAATACTTAAATTAGGAAAATTTAGCAATGAAAGATGGGAGTTTCATTTGTTCTATTTTTCGATTATACTCTCTATGTTTCAAATCTTTTTATCTGTATTCTTATTTAGTTTTATTAGCCTTTCTAATTTAATATAATATTCTATTACGGAGGTGGGTGCATATATTTGCTAGTTTATATAAACTTGAAATTACATTTCTTTATGGATGGATGTTTGGCTGGAATTGATGAACAGCTTTCAATTACTTAAGAACAACAGAGTAGCATTCCCAGTTGATTTTTTTATTTGGGGTTATTGTTATTTAATCACATCAGTTATATAGAGCTCTGTAAATGGAGTTCAGAACTGTTTGAAATTATGCAAATATCCCCAGTGGTTCAAAAGTTATGAGAATTAAAGCCCCAAAATTGGGAGTACGAAAGTGGACATGATTTTGTTTCAAAAATATGTCACGGACCAATTCAAAACAAGAAATTCGGTAATTTGTTTACCATTTCTTTATTTTTGGAGCAATTTTGATAAAACTTGGAATTCTTATGTAAAATTATATATTCTTCCTGATTCTTCACTCAAATTGTATGTATCTCTTGCTATAATGCATTATTTAGAGAATAAGAGGTACAGATATCAACATTTAAAAAAAAAAAAAGTTACCACAAGATTATTCAACATTTCATTTTAATACTGCATGTATACACATATATAGTATTAATTTAAATTAATAACATCACTTTGAACTTAAAAATACCTTTTTAAATACTTGATATGTTGTATTACGTACAAAAATAGAATACCTATTTACATCATTTTTTTTTAAACAAAGACTGAGGCTGGCGTGTAATGATGTATTTTGTTAATGTTTTAATACTATATCATAAGTTCATTTTTTTCCAAAACTGAATGTTTGACAAAAAATCCTGACGGTTAACCATTATGTAAATATCACATATTATATATCAAAATAATCCTGAGACTATTTTCTATTAAGGATATAGTGCTTTTTTTTTTTTTTGTTTAGCTTATACTTTTTTAAGGAACTTGCGTCAACTTTTCGTTGGTAGTTGTTTTGCTTCTGAAGGTCGAAGAAGAAAAAAACAACCTATACGATATAGTATAAAGTGTCTACTAATTAAGTGTTCAATTTCAAGAATATTGATAATATTATCCTCTTTGATTTTGCAATGCAAACTAATGACTAAAATTTAGGTTCGAAAAAAAATTCATATTTTTTGTTTTCGGCTGTTCGAAGCAAAATACCGTTTCCGCTGTAAAAAATAATTCAATGGATGAAAACCCATGGAAATTACATATTTACAAAGATTATTTTATTTGCTTTTCAACCATATAAATATTTTTTAAGATTGGATCAGAAATACTTTAGAAATTGCAAATTAAACTGATTAAGGTCGCAAATTTGTCAATGTCTGCCGATTTCAGCTAATTGCTTGCAATGCTAAACAGAGGATGACATTCTCAAAGTCTGATGGTTTGTAAGTGACTAAGTGGAAGATTTAACAAGTAGTCTTTGAGTTTCTTATCTAGTCTCCACACAGCTCTGTCCCCAGACCCACTCTGCTCTGGTCTCTACCCTATTCTGCTCTGATTGATCAGCTTCTTATACATCTTTCTATATTGGGCGCATGTGGTGTAATGGTTAGAGTCATAGGAAATGGACTTGTCAACGTGAGTTCAAATCCTGGACAAGGCTGTTTAAATTTCACATAGCGCTGATACCCTTGGGAAAGGTATGAATCCAATTCTCCCTCCAGCTATGGGTAAATAGTAGGGCAGACTGGGCTCTTTAATCTTGGCTAGGTAACCTATCTAGCAGAAGTAAAACTCTGAATTCAAACCTGTTAAACACTGGTTAAGAAATTGACCTTGTGTCACATCCTGCTCGTGCAGAGGGGTTGGTAAATATATATACATTGCAAAATTATTTGTAATTATCTTATAAACAAAACAAGGATTCACCATGGCCATCTTTCCAGAATGAAATAAAATAAAATAGAATAGTGTTAACTCATAGCTAACACCTGTATTCTCATGATGCATTAGGTTATCCAAAAGACAGTACCTAACACAGAATATTCGGTAGGGAAAAAGACAAGTCAATTAATACAATATAACATTTAAGTATACATATACAAAGAGGGGACCAAGCTCCCGTCCCAAACCACAAAAGAGTCACAAGGTGGTCGAGGAACATGAAGAAAGGTTTGAACAACAAAGGGGTGGAAACCATTTACTATTTCTCAGGAGGTCTGGGAACAAAAACAGGCATCATTGGTAACTGCTGAGGAGTCAACGAATGCATTTGCTGATTTCAATTTGCATTTGTAAAAGAGGGAGATTCTAGGATTCACCCTGTCACATGACCAAAATGGACATGTGACATGGAAACGCCCCTCCTTAATATAAAAAGGGAGACAATTCTATTTTGTCTACCAACACTTTGTTTAAAGACATATTAACCTTTGTGGGTTATTTAATTTCAAAGTCATTCTTGTAGTACAACAGTAGTAGTACTATTTAACCCATAGCTAGGGGATGAAAGTGTTCATACCTTTCCCAAGAGCATTACTTCAAAAGTAAGCATAATAGCATGACTAGAATTCAAACTTGCTTACTATGAAGTTGCAGTCCAGCACGTTACCCCTATGCTACAGGTACCGCACCCCCTCCCCAAAGCTGATTTGTAGCGATCTATTAACAATATATATATTTACTAGCACAAGCAGGATGAGACACAAGGTCATTTTCTTAAGCAGAGTTTAACAGGTTTGAATTCAGAGTTTTTCCTTCTCCTAGACTGGTTACCTAGCCAGGGTTAAAGAGCCCAGTTTGCCCTACTATTTACCCATAGTTGGAAAGAAAATATTTGGATTTATACCTTTCCCAAGGGTATTAGTGCTATGTGAAATGCAAACAGCCTCGTCTAGGTTTTGAACTCACGTCGACGAGTCCATTACACCACGCACCTCCATATACCTCTATTAACAATATAGAATAAAAATAAACTTACCTGTTTAAATTAACATCTTTCTTTTGAATATGTGCCTGAATTAATTGGTTCACAATGTCAGTAACTGCCAAAACCATTAATTCTTGATGTGATCCTGAATTCAACATAAACAGAATAAAGAAAACATTAAAGACAGTGATATTTTAAATTTAAATTTTAATGTAGATAATTTATGGCAAAATGTATATTAATTCTTAAATTCTTAAACAAATTCAAGTAAAACAGAAGTAATAAGCTAATAAAAAAATGCTATACAGTATAAGTCAATACTGGTTTTTTTTAATAATGAATATCAAATCTATTAATAATGGAGATTAGGTTTCTATTTTTCTGTAACCAAAACTATGTCACTGTTTACGTCACATTACCCAAAATCATCATAACATATTATAAATACACTCAAAATTTGAGCATGCAACCTTAGACGGTCCACATTGTTTGTTAAAACAAGTTTTAATACATACCCGGTATCATATATTTATATATAGTTTGTTTTATTTTAATATATATTTAAAGTTATCAGAACTAATTTTCTATTTCAAATTGTTTTATTTTTTTTACTTCTTTAATAAATTTGATGATTCTACTTACTTATGATACAAACCCTCTGACATTGATTTTTCTCAATCCCACTCCCCCTCAGACAATATATTTCAAAAAGTAATTTTTTACACTGCCCGGAGGTCGTTTTGTTTTATTGCTAGTATATATAATATAAATAAATATCAAATATATATAAAATATATATAACATAAAAATATTAAATATATATAATATAAAATAAATATTATATAATAATATAAATAAAGTCAATACTGTTTTTTTTATAAATATTTACTTCCTATTATGTTGATTACTCCACTCTGTATATTAATAAATAATTACTTGATGTTATTGATATAGTTTTCACATGCAGTAGGTGAGAATTAATAAAAGCTTAATCTCAAGGGGGGGGGGGGGGGCTTCTACCCAGACAACACCAGCTCTCTTGCCTAGAAGGTGTAAGGTTTGTTGGTTGGTTGGATTTTTCAGCCTGTCAACCCTTGTTTCTGTTTTCCCTCATTATGTCCTTGTCATAATAATGAATAGACCAGTGAAAGAACAAGGTGATAGATTGCATATTATCATTTCCTTCTAATAAAAAGAAATAGACTAGTAAGAGGCTTGTTGTATACTGAATCATACAATATTCAGTTGTATACTAGTACATCCAAATACAGTTTGCACCAGGCATAGAGTAACTCACAACAGAGTGCTAAAACATCGAGTAGACGGTTCGTGTAATGATTCTGTAATCTTTGCAGTCTCAAGTAATCACATTGATGTTCTAAAACAGCAGTGTATAAATAATCTTGGACCAGCTTATTTACTCTCTACGAAAGGTAAGTTTGGTTTGGTTTGTTATAGGCATATCAACCGCAGTGGGTCATTTAATGCCAACAAAATTTTGAAATAAAATTTATTCTTAATGGATATTCAATTTTTTTTATAAATACATTTTTCTATTTAACCCATAGATGGGACCCTAACAGGTACTACCACTCCGGGTCAGAGTGGACCAGGGAGCAATGGTGATAAAGGGGTACTCCACATTCCCCAAACCTCCAAAACTGGAACATCAGATAGAGTTAACGTCATTCCCAGGACATGTAGACCCTCAGCCACCTCCTTCTAGCACCCATATGATAAAAAGGGTTGGGGCTTGCCGTTGGGGCAATCATATAGGTGCTAGGGCTTGACGTGACCAGCCGATTGATCGGAGGGGGCCTCTCCGATCCCGTCTAGCCCAAGAAAGTGGAGTTTTGCAAGTTATGTACTGCTCAACCACCTGGGTTCTATCCTTAAGCATCACATGTCGCCACCCACAGCCAATAGGTGGCCCCATTGGGGGAGTCTTACCCCTCTGCAGAGGTGCAGTTCGGTGCATTCTAACGCCCCACCGACAGGGCAGACAAAAGGTAAGCTAGGCTAGTCCACAACAAGAACAAAATGAGGTATTGCACATTATTTTATCATCATAATAGTGAATACAACAGACAAGGTGAGTGCATATAATCTTGTCGTAGGTAATACTGAATAGAGAAATGAGAGAGGGTAAGGCGGCAGAATGCATATAATCTTGTCGTAGGTAATACTGAATAGAGAAATGAGAGAGGGTAAGGCGGCAGGAATGCATATAATCTTGTCGTAGGTAATACTGAATAGAGAAATGAGAGAGGGTAAGGCGGCAGAATGCATATAATCTTGTCGTAGGTAATACTGAATAGAGAAATGAGAGAGGGTAAGGCGGCAGAATGCATATAATCTTGTCGTAGGTAATACTGAATAGAGAAATGAGAGAGGGTAAGCAGAATGCATATAATCTTGTCGTAGGTAATACTGAATAAAGAAATGAGAGAGGGTAAGGCAGCAGAATGCATATAATCTGTTCTTGTCACATATATAATCTGGTTCAATATAATGTAGTTACATTGCCAATTGCAATTACTTAAATCTAAGACTTATTGTTTGTTGGTTTTGTTTTGTTTTACAGCATATCAACCACATTGGGTCATTTAATGCTAGCAAAAGTTTTCAAAGATTCGTAGCGATAGTTTGGAGGAAAATTTTTAAAACTCATTTTTTTTTGTAAACAAATTTTCTATCGAATCCATACATGGAACACTAACAGGTATTACCACTCCAGGTCAGAGTGGACCTGGGAGCAATGGTGATGAAGGGGTGCTCCACATTCCCCAGACTTCCAGAACTGGAAGTTAACCATTAGTTAGAGTTTAACGTCATATCCCAGACATGAAGACGCTCAGCCACTGCCTTCTACCACCCATATGATTAAAAAGGGTTGGGGCTTACTATAAGGGCAATAGGGTTGGGACAATCATATAGGTGCTAGGGATTGATGTGAGCAGCTGATTGAGTGGAGGGTGCCAAGACTTTTTATTGCTCACTGATACGAATATAACCTTTTGCAAAAGCAATATTTTTTCTTGTGGGTATAAAAACCCTGATAAATTTTGTCTTTTATGGATTAGAGAGACTAGCAAAAATATGCACCCCCCGTATTTAAGTTTTAATGTAATGAAATATATTAAATTAGAAAGACTAAAGAAATTAAATAGGAACGCATATAAAAAGATTACTTATTTTTATTTTTATTAATTGGTTTCTATATAAAATCATTCATAGAATTGATTTTAATACATTGGAGAATAAAACAATAATATAAGAAATGAATAACACCAAGTAATTATTTATTAAACCCGGTTGTGTTAAAACCAGTATGCAAATTAACTACACCATATATTATGTAAACCTTTATTTCTTAGTGATATATAAGACAAATTGCAGGATTTTAAACACACTAATAACATGGGCTATTTTGAGGCAAATCTAACCCAGAATTTTCATAGAGACATTGTTAATAAATAAGATTTATTCTATAAGGATTTTGACTATAAATTAAGTACTCATTTATAAACTTACACAATTCTTGAGGGTATTGTGATGTAAGCAGTGACGTAGTTACAGACAGACACCAAATCTCCATTATAATAAGATATGCGAGTCATACATTTTTTTAATAATCATTGTACATGATGATATTTTATCCATTGCTTGCCTAACAAAATGGAGTGAAATCAAACGAAATTGATTACAAATAATCCATAATGAAAATTTTACTTCAAACTGTTTCAGTGCCATCTGGACATAAATATCCATCTTTTAAGGAGGAAATTCTTTTATGTGAACTCTGATAAAACTGAGTTCCTGAGCTTCAAAAAGCAAGGGGACATCTCCACACTTGACGGCAAGCCTCTTAAGTCAGTAGAAAAATTCACATACCTAGGGAGTAATATCTCATCCACAGAAAGCGATGTTAACACTCGAATAGGAAAGGCATGGTTGGCCACCAACAAACTATCAGTCATATGGAAATCCGATCTCCCCAACAAGCTAAAGAGGCGATTTTTCCAGGCTGTGGTTGTGTCGGTACTTCTGTATGGCTGTACCACTTGGACCCTAACGAAGCGTCTTGAGAATAAGCTAGATTGGAGCTGTACGAGAATGCTACGGACTGTCCTGGATAGGTTGTGGAAACAGCACCCCACAAAAGAGCAACTATATGGCCACCTGCCCCCCATCTCACAAACCATACGAGTGAGACGGACTAGACATGCAGGTCACTGCTGGAGAAGCAAGGACGAGATCGTAAGCGACGTACTACTGTGGAAGCCAGCGCATGGGTGCGCTAATGTGGGCCGCCCAGCCAGGACCTACATTGACCAACTATGTAGGGATACTGGCTGCTGCGCAGAGGAGCTGCCAGAGTCAATGAATGATAGGGAAGGCTGGCGAGAGATCATCATGGATATCCGTGCAAACTGCGCGACATGATGATGATGAAGGAGAAAATGAAAATAAGAATTAAATCTGGAGACTTTGTTGTGGTATAATGGATAGCAAGATCATCTTGCAAATCAATTGCTACTGATTAGTGGTTTAATTTGGTATGGATTGTTTTACGGCATATCAACCTCAGTGGGTCATTTAATGCCGATAAAGTTTTGAAATAAATTTATTCTTAATGGATACTCAATTTTTTTTATAAACACATTTTTCTATTTTCCCCATAGATGGGACCCTAATAGGTACTACCACTCTGGGTCAGAGTGGACCAGGGAGCAATGATGATGAAGGGGTACTCCACATTCCCCAAACCTCAAGTGATGGAACCTCACCATCAGATAGCGTTTAACATCATACCCAGGATATGAAGACCCTCAGTCACCGCCTTCTAGCACCCATATGATAAAAAGGGTTGGTGCTTGCCATAAAGGCAATAGGGTTGGGACAATCATATAGGTGCTAGGGCTTGACATGACCAGCCGTCTTTTTGCAAAAGGTTATATTCTTATCAGTGAGCAACAAAAAGTCTTGGCCCTCTCCACTCAATCAGCTGCTCACATCAATCCCTAGCACCTATATGATTGTAAGTAAGGGTAATTAAGTGGAGTGTTGCATGTCATGGACTGCTCAGCCACCAGAATTCCGTTCTTAAGCATCACGGATCCCCACCCATGGCCAACAGGTGGCCCCATTGGTAGGTTCTTACCTCTCTGCAGCACTCTACCAGAAGCCGAGGTAAACGTTGGCAAAAACTCCATTTAAAGACAGTTTCTTTCTATTCATGTTGACTTAAACACGGGCAGCGAATTAGAGGTTGATCGTCTTAATGGGGTCTAACTGGCGAGGGGGTATTATGTTGGAAGACCCGAAACCCCCCCAATGAAACCAGTTAATAACATAACTGACGACACTACCCAGTGCTGTTTTTATCAGGCGTATCACAAACTAACAAAAGATGACAGATGTGTAACTATGAGAATTGTAATGGGTTTATGGGCCTGGATTTTGCTTTAAACTCATTTTCTTTTCTTAATGAAGCAGGTGTGTGTGAAAATCACGAGACGAGAAGCTTTATTTTTTTGTGATTCAGAAATCTGGAAAGGGAGAGAATATGTCCACATTCAACAGGATGTTAAAGGGATCATTAAAAAAGAAAACTTTCTCAACCTGATTCATAGGTAGATATTTTGGTACAAATGCAGAATATCATCAGAATCGCATTTTTCGTATAAATAGTATTAGATTACGGAAACTCCGAAGTAGCTTAACCCTAACCCTACAACGTCTCAAAGGTTTCGGGTATTTCCGTGAAATGTAATACTTTTTATACGTAATCTAATGATATTATCTCTTGCGCGCTATTCTGCATTAGTACCGATATTTTTTCATCGACAATTTCGATATGAATAGTTTAGTTAAGGTACACTTTTGTATGTTAGGGTTCATCCATTACTTCAACTATTTTATTTCGTAGCAAATATACTTTTGACAACCCCACTAAAATGCTTTTATTATTTGTTTTTCGTCTCTTCATACCTGCTTATTTGTTAAATTTGCCTATTATAGTGTTGTTGATTTTTTTTAATTCATGAATAATTTAATTCTGAATAAAATATTAGTTTCAAATGTTAAAACAAATGTTCAGTAATGATTCCTTATTGAAATGTTGCACTTATATAACTGTTTTTGCCCCACTATTGAATTCGTCATTGTTTAAAAGAAAATATTATGGACGTATTAAATTTCTGGACTTCAACTACACGCACTCATATATATTACATCATGTTGTCGTACTACTACAAATAATATTAATAATAAAATCGAATTACAACACAAGAAAGACTAAAAAGAGTAAAGAAATATTTTAGGCGTGTGTGAATCAACAAGGGGCCACGTGAACGTATTTTCCTTTTCCTGTAGCCAATTTAAAATCTTAGGGTTTTAATCGCTTCAGTTTAAAAAAAGTAATAATAACGATATATTATTTTACCTTTTACGGTTCTTTTTTGTCCCATTTTTGTTGTTTTCCTCTCCAGGTATTTTTTACTTGATCTTACTGCGTGGTCCGATATTAGACATATCTAAAATGTAATTAATTTGCCATAGTTTCGTAAGCGGAAAAGAAAGAAAGAAAAATAATATCATATTTTAAATTTACTTTTGCTGCATTTTGCCAATTGAATTTATAGAATTATTCTAAATTTTTAGTTTGGAATGAGTTACAAGATTTATTTTCTCAAAGAGAAGTTACTGATTGCATTATAAAACTATGAGTGATCCATTTGAAACAAAATCAAGTCACTTGAATTAGAATTTATTAAAAAAAAAAGTAATTAACTTTAAAGCATTTATCAGATTCCTTGTAATCTTTTTATTTATGAATTTGTATATATGCAAAATTTAATAATGAGTCAACGAAATGTTTCTTTATTTTTTTCAAGTCATGCAAATTTACAAATCTGTCTTTCTTTTTTTAACAAGTCTATAATAGTAAAAGTTTTTTAAATATCCTTTTTTCAAATAAAATGATTTTTTCTTTGCATATTATAGTTTAAATAAATTGTTGTTTGTTACAAAACTGATTTACTTCCAAAATGAAATTAACTTTTTTTAAAGTTTTATTTTATTTATTTATTTTTTAGCATAAAATGAAAATTGTTATACTAATGTGCACCCATAGTTTACTTTAGCTATCTTATACTGATTATTTTACGAAAATGCGGCTGTTACTGATCGGGTGTCTTCACTGTTCCATGAACCATGTATATGGTTACTGGAAGTCGGTTTCATTTTGTCTGACCAACTCTTACTTTGGAAAATAAGGGATTGAATCGAAAGAAAAAAAGGACAACAAAGGTAACACCCTTCTTGATTGGAGATCGAAAAAAAGAAACCAACAACAGTTGGCTGATCAAGTTGTGGGTTTTAAAAACCTACTGGAATTCAAAGTGCAACTCCTCAACAAGGCGCAACAACAACGAGTACCCCTGGAGGAGTGACCTGCGGAGATGTATTGCTTACAGTGGCTCATACCTGTTCTTCTCATCCCAAAACCATTAAACCCAGCTTTTATATATAACCATGCTATGTTTATGGTTCTATACCTCACCAGTTTTTTCTTGGAGAGGAAGCCCTGCACCATTTGCAGTGTTGTCTTCCTCGCCGCTGTCTTCCTCATATGTTACAGCTGTGTGGGAAATTGTCTTTTCTGGCATTGCCCAACGGACGATTGTCAGGGGGTAGGATGTTCCGAACATTAATAGACAAAAAAAGAAAAGAAAAGAAAAAAAAACTGACACAATGCCTCCTTCTTCTCTTTCTTCGTCTTTCTTAATTTTCTACTTTTTACTTTCTTTCTTTTCCCTAAAAAAGAAAAAGAAAAAGAAACCTTTCCAGCTAACTAAACAAAACAAAAATAATGTCTTTCTTCTAAACCAGAAATCGGATGTATGTGTGACAATAACAGTCGAGTGATGTTTTTATCTATATCCTGGATATACTGGTCGTTTTGTGTCTATTTGAAAAAAAAAAAAGGAAAAAAAAATATATCCTTCTTATTTAAAAAAAAAAAAAAAAATACTAAATCAACCCGTTTTAAGAAAAAATATAAAGAAGAAAAAACATTTTTTTTTTTGTTTCCACTTCACTTTCAGTAATGATGACTTATCAACATATGAATGTCGTGATAACTGGTGGTGGGTGACTCACTAAAAAAAACGAAAAAGCCAATGATAAATAAGAAAACACAAGCTATTCTTTCATTTTAGTCTTTAACATTTTTTTTTAATAAAAAAAAATAATAATAATCAAAATAAAACACAGAGGCTCCATTTTTAATAATGATGACGACGAAACATGAAGACGATCTTTTTAAATGGGATTTATTTTATATATGAATGAATTCGTGAGAATACAACAACGGCAAGTTTCATCATCACAGATTTGAAAAAAGGAAATTATTTAATGAAAAGATCAAATAAACTTGTATAGTATTTAAAATTACTATTCAAATTTCATCATTCGCCCAAACCTGTTTCGTGTCTCTATTATGAGTGGTAACGAACTTTTTTTCTTTTTTTTTTTTTAGTAATGAAACAATTAAGTAGTTTAAACGAAGACTTACACCTTCAAAGAATTAAATTAACTATAAAAAAAAATTAACAAAAAATACAGTTAAGAAAAACAAAATTGCTTGGCTACTACAATACATTTTGTGGGTTTGGTTTTACAAAAATTTACTTTCAGGATTATTGCATGATGTGCGTATGCATGTAAAATTATTTGTGAAATGGATTGATGAAAGAAATTATTTGTTTTTTTTTCTTTTCTTTTCTTTTCTTTTGTGCTTTCTTTTTGTTATTTTTCCTCCCTCCCCCCACACACTAACGCACTTGCTATAAATTTTAAAAACCAAAATATAATCTTTTTTGCTCTTTCTCTTTTGTCACACCACTCTTTTCTACTTTTTACCATTACGGGAAAATAATTCACTTTTTTTTTCCTTCTCCAAATATTGAACTCGTCATTGATCTCTTTCTTTCCAAATTTCTAGATTATTAATTAAAAAAAAAAAAAAAAACATGAAAGAAAGAATTGCTTCATCAGTATATTTCACTTGAGATATACACGTTACTGTTTTTCAGTCCTTGTAAATATACCAAATTATATGAACAGTCTTCCCTGAAAAAAAAGGTATTCCATCAGCATATCCAAAATTAAATAAATTGAATGTTCATGTAGTTTGGTATATATAACCAAATTGCCAATATATTTATACGATCCCCCCCCCCCCCTCCCCAAATAAAAAGAACATACCAATTTTGACAATTCCTGTTTGTTGGAAGAATTTAAATTAACAAAAATTATCTTCAAAATTTCCTGATAAAATGAGAGAAAAAAGATACTTTGTTTTTATTTATTTATTTATTTGATCTTTTTTTTTATTGTTGTTTGTTGGTTGTGCTCTCTCTCTCCCTCCCTCATTTTTTTCTCATGATGGTTATTATTAGGCTGATATATTTCATTAAAAACCCAACTGAATTCTGAGAAATATATATATATGCATAACTAAATAATTCCCTTGTTTTGTACATGTATATGGTGCGAAAAGAACAAAATTTGCGATTTCTCTCTCCTTTTTCTTAACACTGACATATATAGCTCCATATAATAAAGAGACTATATGTATGTATATATATATATGTGTATATATATATATATATATATATATATATATATATATATATGGGGAAAAATCACTAATTCTTTATATGATTGAAAAGCAACAAAAATATATATATATATATATATATATATATATATATATATATATATATATATATAAACAAAATTCCAACATAAATATTTTTCATAAAAGTAGTTATAAAAATACATTTTTCCAACACATTATTTATTTTTCAAATGAAGAAATTTGTCATTAAACATTGAGAAATAAATGGTAGTTGCATGGGTTAAAAAGAATGATATTTTTAAATTTTTTTTTTTTTTTTTTTTTTTTTTTTTTTTTTAATGAATTTATCATTAGAGAATTGTGGTGATCTGACAATAAATATGTGACTGGAAATGCGTTTTATATGCTTTAAGATTATTTTCCTAAACGTTTTATATTTTCTTCTTTATAAAACAATAAGGGTGATTGAAGAAACTGTTTTGTTTGCAGGTTTATAAGCTGAAAAAAAAAAACTGGTTTTCTTAATTTTTTTTTATTATTGTCAACTCAAAAGAAATCTGTTGGATAAAATTATGATAATTGGCTCAATGACTCACATAGATGTTAATGTACCAGAAACTCGTATATTTTTCCACCATCAGGAATGCAACACTCCACTTAGGCCCTTATTTAGGCTTGACGGGTGGTCAATCAGCTGGTAACATAAAGTCCTAGCACCTATATGATTGCCCCAACCCTTTTTATCATATATGTGCTAGAAAGTGGTGGCTGAGGATCTTAGTGTCCTGGGTATGATGTTGAATTTACAGTTCTGTGAAATGCGGAGTACCCCTTCATCACCATTACTCCCAGGTCCACTCTGACCTGGAGTGGTAGTACTTGTTAGGGTCCCATCTATGGGTTAAATAGAAAAAAATGAGTTTAAAAAAATTGAGTTCCCATCAAAAACGAATAAAGCAAAAATGTCTTCAGCATAAAGCAACCCAATGGGTTGACATGCCCTAAAATCCAACCAACCAACCACTTTCAGGATGATAAATGTTTCTTACTTTTATCATGAAAAATACATGTTCAAGTAGATCACTTGTAACAGCAAATCTGGTTTATAACTTAAACTTGTTAAGATACATTCTCTGGGGTAACTAGTCTTCAACCAGGAGCTGATATCATCAAGTGGTACCCAGCCTTTGTATTTTGACCCTTGACAATTATGCTGTCTAGTTTGTGACTGAACAGTGATTTATATCACTGTAACAGTACATCTGGCTCAGTGGTAGAGGTAAGGATTACCGTATTTGACAGCATATAAGACGCACCCCCATTTCAGCAGGTCAGATCAGGAAAAAAAGTTTTTAGTGTATTTAAGCATATATTGTTTAAAACAGTCTAGCTGTGCATTACACAAATAGAAACATAGCTGTATAAAAGCAATAAAATAAGGATGCATGGAGTTTAGGGTAGGTAAAAGTACTGGGCGTAAGCTGGGTTAGTTAGATTAGCCTAGGCCTACGGGAGGTCTCAAACTTCACCTACGATGTATAAGACGCAGGGCAATTTTTTGCGCCAAATTTTGGGAAAGAAAGTGCGTCCTATATGCCATCAAATACGGTAATAACTTAAGAGATGTACAATGGTACCCTGACTTATGAGTTCCCTAAATTATGAGTTTTCCAAGTTATGAGCTGTTACTGTCAATTTTTTTGCTTTTTGTTGAGAACTAAAATTTGAGGTGCAAGTGAGTTTCAGATATGCTTATGTTTATAAATTCACTGAAAACATGTAAGTTTCTAAAAGTTCTTATTACACCTAAGAAAAATATTTATAAATAAATAAACATTAAAACATATTACAGCACATAATTCATTACATTCTATTTTATGGGGGTAAAAAGAGGAAATCAATCTGACAGTGTGTGGAGAAAAGTAGACAAACACGGGATGTTATACTGGATGGAAGTTTATTACTGGTGGTTATGTTGATACTATGACGTTTCAGTCTTTTAGACTTTCTTCAGGACATGAGCTGTTCTTGTATTGAAGGATTCAGTTCTTTTACTGATGAGTGTCTTGCGGTCATGGTTGGGAGCATCCGCCTCCTCCCAATCATGACCGCAAGATACTCATCAGTAAAAGAACTGAATCCTTCAATACAAGAACTTAGCTTGTGTCCTGAAGAAGGTCTGAAAGACTGAAATGTTATAGCGTCGACATAACCACCAGTAATAAACTTCCATCCAGTATAACATCCTGTGTTTGTCTACTTTTCTTCACATTCTGTTTTATATTTTTATACAGTGCTGTTTTTCTTATTCAATAAAAAACATGGGATTTTTTTTTTTTTTTTTTTTTTTTTTTTGTGCGGTGGGTCTGGTATGGATTAATGGCATGTCAATTTATTTCAATGGGGAAAATTGATTTGAAGGAAATTGAGTTATGAGCAGAATGAATTAAACTTGTAAGTCAAGGTACCACTGTATATGAAAATATCTGAATCATTGAAGTTCGTTATTATACAGACTCAAGGAAATGTAAGACTGATAATATGCTTCCTGTAGTCCGCCAACACCATACCTGATGCCCCTCTTCACACTCATAGGCACACACGCGCACACATACATGCATATTATTACTGTAAACTGTTCATGTTCCAGATACTAATACATTATTCTGTGTACTAGACACACGACTTTGATGAGTTGTGGTGCACCTGGCACTGTACACAATAAATTTCATTATTAGAAAAAAAAAAAAAAAATATCAGATAAAGATGAAAATGGTTCTGACAATACAGTTCCATCCTTATAAACCATATCTCATCTTTGCACTAAAAGGAGAGGCCAATTTTTTTTGCTGAGGTCTCAAAGTAATAACCCTTTTTGTTGCTTCTCTGTTCTATTATTGTTATATCCACAATGACTTAAATATAAATACATATGTATATGATTGAAAATTGAGGAAATGCTGATGAAACACAAAACAACTTCGTTCAAATGATATTTCACCTCAAAATAAATCTGACAAAGCTTCGTTACATACAGAGGCGAAATATCATTTGAACGAAGTTGTTTTGTGTTTTATTCGCATTTCCTCAATTTTCAATCACATTTTGTCAGATTTACCCAATCCATCACTCCTCACATGTATATATGGAGATATATCTCTACACACATACACGAGATAACCAATAAACCTGTACTGTACTCCTCTCTCCCAAATCTCTAGAACTGGAGTCTCACCACTGGATGCAGTTCCTTTTGGTGGGGTCTTACCCCTCGGCAGGGGCTAGATATTTAATTGGTTCTCTGCTGTTATTCTCTTATATGGAGGCGCGTGGTCTAATGGTTAGTTGTAGGAAATGGACTTATCGACCTGAGTTCAATTCCTGTACAAAGCTGTTTGCATTTCGCATGGTGCTAATACTCTTGAGAAAGGTATGAATCTAATTCTCCCTCCAGCTATGGGTAAATAGCAGTACAGACTGGGCTCTTTAACTGGGCAACCAGTCTAGGAGAAGGAATATTCTGAATTCAAACCTGTTAAATTCCGCTTAAGAAATTGACCATGTGTCACATCCTGCTTGTGTGGAGGTGTTGATAAATATATATATATATCCACATTGACAAATGTAAATACATATGTATATGTGGAGATATATCTCCACACATATTTTTACACTAGATAACCAATAAACCTGTATTGTAGTCAGATCCCCAGAACTGGAGTCTCACCACAGCAGTTGAGTGTCATACCCAGGACACCCTTTTGCTGGAGTCTTACCCCTTGCAAGGGATACATATTCAGTTGGTTCTCTGCTCTGTTATTTTCTTATATCCACAATGACTTAAATGTAAATACATATGTATATGTAGAGGTCAGTGTTTCCCTGAAACTATGACCTACCTGAAAAATAAGACCTAATGTGATTTTTCAGGATGATCTTAATACAAGCCCTTCCCCTTAAAATAAGCTCTAGTTGAGAGCGACAGACAGACAAAAGAAATAAGCATTCTTCACAATTACATCATGTGATGCAAATACTCGTCTTCATCAATTATCAAGATGACATGCATTTGCTTACATTGTTTATCCAGAATAAAAGAACATGTTAATCGTAAATGAATATAGATCGTTTTTCGTAATTTCTGTTTATTTAGAAATTTTTCTCCTTTGTAATGTCATTTTTCAATATATAAAGAATAAGACATCACCTAAAAATAAGGGTAATCTGAACGTTAGCTACATAAATGAGAGTAATCTCCCCTTGTTTGTTTCACTTTGAGGAAGCCGTCTATTTTGGTCGGCCATTTTCATTTCACCTGTAAATATACACTGAAAATACAAATTTGTTCGAATCAATACAACTGCTTGTTTTAACATAAAAATATCATAAAATGTGTTCTTAATAACAATTAAGTTCATTTCAAATAATGCGCAAGCACAAATAAGTGAAACAAACAAGGGGAGGTTACTCTCATTCATGTAGCTAATGTTCAGATTACCAAAATAAGCCCTAGTGTTATATTTCAGAGTGAAAATTAATATAAGCCCTGTCTTATTTTCGGGGAAACATGGTATATCTCCACACACATTTATATACTATATAACCAATAAACCTGTTGTAACAGCATCCATGTTATGTTTCTATTTAGGAAAGAGTAAAAGATTCTAATTACCATTTCATCATTCCATCTCCATTATATTGAGAAATGAGATGATTAAAGAATAAGGTTCAATACTGTTATGATTTTATAGGCCATCCTTTAGGCTTCAAGCAAGAGCGCTTGTCCAGTGGAAATCTTTGGTAAAGAATCCTTTGGTTGTAAGTTCCTTCATCAATGATTGCAAATGGACGTCTGTTCAGTATCAGTGATTAAGTAGTCAATCAGCCACGCATTATGTCTGTTGATTGGCGGAGGAATAAACCACATGACCTTGCCAAGTCTATAAATTTAGGACACCTTATATATAAAATATTCCAAGTACAAATACAATCCACAACATTCCACTTTGGCCCTTACTTAGGCTAGACGGCAGCTGAAACCCAGGCCTCCTCCAATAATCGGCAGCCCTGTCGTCTGGTGCTTTAGAATACACCGACTGCACCTTTGCAGAGGGGTAAGACCCCCCCCCTAAATGGAGCCAACTATTGGCTGTGGATGACAAGCCGTGATCCTTAAGGATGGAATCCTGGTGAAGGAGCAGTCCATGACATACAACACTCCACTTAGGCCCTTATTTAGGTTAGAGGGGGGGTGGAGAGGCCCCCTCCAATCAATCGGTCACAGCGATGGCTGAGGGTCTTAATGTCCTGGGTATATCATTAAACTCTGGAGCTCTGGGGAATGTGGAGTACCTCTTCATCATGATTATTCCCAGGTCCACTTTGAACTTGAGTGGTAGTTCCATCTATGGTTAAATAGAAAAAAATTAGTTTAAAAAAAATTGAATACCCATCAAAAATGAATCAAACAAAATGTCTTCAGTATAAGATAACCCAACAAGGGTTGACATGCCATAAAATCCAACCAACCAACATTACCATTCAGTTAAAAATTGGACTGGAAATTGCTTTATTCTCTAAGTAATTTTAAATGTATTGATCTCATGAAATCACATGATGTACCGTTTTTACTGGGTTACTGTTGTATATAAACATAAGAATTTTGATAATACTAGAAAAAGAAAAAGAAAAAACGCCCTCTGGACAGTGTAAAAATTATTTTTTGAAAGGGAGTTAAAATTCAATGCCTGAGAGTTTGTACCATAAGTAAGTAAAATCATATTAAAGGAGTAAAAAAAAAATAAAACAATTTGAAATGAAAACTTAGTTCTGATAACTTTAAATATATATTAAAATAAAACAAACTATAATTAAGTATATAATAGTGGGTATGTATTTATTAAAACTTGTTTAAAAAAACAATGACAACCATCTAAGGTTGCATGCTCAAATTTTGAGTGTATATAATACAAGGTTGTTCTTTATTGTATGTGTTAACAATTTTGGGTAATGTGACATAAGCAGTGATGTTTTTTCGTTACAGACGAATAGAGACTGAATCTCCATTATTAATAATATATAGTCAGATAAAATTGACTCTGTCAGTTTTTAGAAATGGCATAAAAAAAGAATTAGCTAATATAAATAAAGAATAGAAAATAAAATGCAGTAATTTTTATCCTTGTGTTCAAAATCTTATTTACTAATATTGGGTTGGTGCATAATTTTTTTTTTTTTTTTTTTTCAATAGGGTGTTCAGAAAAAATTGATAACCTTTGAAATGTGAATACCTAAGTAATTAAAAGTCCTAAGCAAACAAAATTAAATATGCTTCATATTGAATAATAAAAGATTTATATATCAAAATTTAAATAAGATACTCAGAGGGAAATGGAATTTATAATCGATTTCTCAAAACCTCATAATCCTATTTGACTATTTTTGAGAATAATCTAACACAGAAAATGTGTGTGGGACAACCCTGAAAATTGTTAAACTGAAAGTTTAAAGTCACTCATACTTATACTAATATACACCAATACATACACCTGTATGAATATATAGTTATACTTTTCTAAATTATACATATACACATTTTACTGAGTATACATACATGTGTGTGATATAAAAGATATACAGGGTGTCCAGAAAATGTTGACATCATTTGAAATGTGAATATTTAAGTAATTACACAGTCCTAGGCAAACAAAATTAAATAGGTTTCATGTTGAATAATAAAAGATTTATTTATCAAAATTTAAACAAGATCCTCAGAGGTAAATAGAATGTATAATTGATTTCTCAAATTTGTTGAAACAAAGCTGCAATAATTATGCACTTTTTACATTTTTTAAACAAATTTGTTGAAAAAAAAAAGCAGCAATGATTATACACCAATCCAATATATAAGTGTGACTTTTTCTGTTTCTCAGTCTGTAACTTATGTTAGGATCAGTGTAGTATCTGCACCCAAAGAAATCTTATTACTTAAATTACTAAATTTGAATGGTGTAATCGTTATTGTAGGAAATGGAGTTCAAATATATATATATATGTATATATATATATATATATATATTTTTTTTTTTGCGAAACAGTCGAAAGTGCTTGAGAAATTAGTATGCAAAATATCATGAATCAACTCAATCCAGATTCAAAAAGGATGGCGAGAAGACTGGAAAAAATATCTATACAAAAAATGAAAAAAGAATACTCTGTGTTGTTCAATAACACATGCCATGAGAATATATATATATATATATATATTTGTGAAAATGTATATTTTGTGTTAAAAATAAAATAAATTTTATTTTTATAAAATTAGAAGTATTAACATCCATGAGAAAAACTCAATAAGGTTTGAAGTAAAAATATCTAAGATAAAAGAAGTATCAAAAATGTTTAGGATGCAATCCAGCTACAAGAGCAAGTTTAAATGTAAGTCCACAGCACAATTAAAGAAGATACGGAAAGTTAAAGCCTAAAGGATGGCCCATAAGATTGTAACAGTGGTATCTGCTATTCTGGATCGAAGTAGCTGGATAGCTGGGTTGTTGTTAGGATGGCTGGCTTCTCTCCCTTCTTTGGGGGGTCTTTTTCTACACTACCGTACATAATTTTATGTATCTTCTTTAATTGTGCTGTGGACTTACATTTAAACTTGCTTTTATGGATGGAGTGCATCCTAATATATATATATATATATATATATATATATATATGGGAATAAATATAGAAATAAATCCGACAATATTAAGAAATTTGAAAAAACAAGTGTTCCAAAAATAAGATGAATTTATTTAACAACGCTTAAACGCTTTGGTTTTTTTAAACCTTCATCAGGATGTATTATGGGGTATGGGTACCACCCAGTACATCCAACATTTTAAAACCTTCATACCCCATAATACATCCTGATGAAGGTTTAAAGAAACCAAAACGTTTAAGCGTCGATAAATAAATTTGTCTTATTTTTGGAACACTTGTTTTTTCAAATTTCTTAATATATATATATATATATATATATATATATATATATATATATATATATGATTGAAAATAGATAGAAAAAACAAAAGATAATAGCAGTATGCTGACAGATATCTGTTTCAACCTTTTGATAAAACGGTTTTCCTCAAGAGCAACTATATTTATGAAAGAAAGAAGGAATAGATAACCGTTTGGCACGAGAGGCTCAAACAACGCTCACGTTCTGGACCGGAATGTCTTTTAAAATATGTATAAAAATGTGTATTATGTATTAAAAATAAAATACATTTTATTTTTAAAACTAATAATGTCAGCATCAATGAGAAAAACTCAATAAAGTTTGAAGTAAAAATGTAATAGAAGATAAAAGTTGTATCAAAAGCGTTTAGGATGCAATCCAGCCACGAAAACGAGTTTGAATGTAAGTCCGCAGCACAATTAGGAAAAATACGGAAATATATATACACACACATTGTGTGTGTGTAATTAGAATAAGTAAAAATTATAGCAGTTGAAAAAGTTTGTGTATATAAATATGCATTAATGTATCTTCAAGTATGTATCTATGTATATATACATATATGAGTATATAAGTATAATAAGGTATATAAGAAAGGAAATGAGTATAATAAGGTATATAAGAAAGGAAATGAATCCGATGATATGAGTATATATCAAAAGATATGAAAACACCACAAAATGCTGTTAAAGTGAAAGCATTTTATAACTTAGCTGATATTGAACAATATTTCGATTTTATGAAAATCGTCCTCAAAGCTTGTTTATACTCATATATGACTTTTGGACTTTTGTCTCCGCTCTTAACAACACAGAGTACAAACAAGCTTTGAGGACGATTTTCATAAAATCGAAATATTGTTCAATATCAGCTAAGTTATGAAATGTTTTCACTTTAACAGCATTTTGTGGTGTTTTCATATCTTTTTATATATACTCATATATGAGTATGTGTTTGTATATATTTATATGGTGAGAGAGTCAAGGAAATATGTGTTGTCAGCATGACTTGATGATATGTATGTGTATATATTGTGGACTCTCCTATCGTGAACAATAGATGAGGGTCAGCAGTGAGTGATTTGTTTCCTCCCATGTTGTGCATGCTATCAAGTAGACATTTTGTGTTTCCTTGAGTGTGATAGCAGCCCAGCCTTGCTGCAAGCTATGAAGCCACACTGACAGATGGAATTTCCTAAAGCAGGAGTCAGATGTTTTTGTTTTAAAGTTAGACGGAGCTGATCTCGATGTTTCAGTCTATTTTCTTCAAAGCTCTTTAATTTAGCGAAACATGTCTTACGCCATTCTTTCCAATTTGATGCTAGATTTTCCCAAGCTCTCAGGTTAATATTGAGGCGTTTCAAATTGTCCTTCAATTTGTCTTCATAGCGTAAGAGTGGACGTCCAAAAGAACGCTTAGCATTTGGTAATTGTCCGTATAATATCTTCTTTGGAAGCCTGTTCTCATTCATTCTGACAACGTGACCAGCCCACCTAAGCTGAACCATTGCTATATACATGTATGCATGTATATATGAGTATATACAGTGTGATTATAAAGTAACTCTCTTCCCCATTTTAAAAATCTTATTCATTTCTGAATCATTATTTTTACAAAAAAAAAACCTCATGCGGACCATGTCTACCCATCCATCTCCAAGGGAACTGGTGATTCTGCCATTCACAAACAACAATAGCAAAATGTGAAGGAGCACAACACATATTTAATTGCGATATATTAAGGAACATACATTAAAGAATTATGAAAAATATAACTGCATATAAAAAAATTATAAATAATTTAAAATAGAGAGTTACTTTACATTCACCCTGTATATATATACATACATATATATATATGTGTGTGTGAGTATATGTATATATGTTTATTGTATATATATATATATATATATGTATGTTGTATATATATATATATGTATGTGTACATTGCATATATATATATTGTGTATATATATGTATGTATAGGTATATATATGTATATTGTGTATATATATGTATGTATAGGTATATATATGTATATTGTATATATATATATATGTATATTGTATATATGTATATTGTATATATTATATAGTGTGTACAGAAATAACCTACTCGAGTTTCACCATACGAATCTTCAGGGTTAAATCCACTGAATTAATCAAGATATTGATGAACTCCTGCAGTTAGCTGTAATTAATCAATATCTTGATTAATTCAGTGGATTTAACTCTGAAGATCGTTATGCTGAAACTCGAGTAGGTTATTTTTGTACACACTATATAATAAATCTGCTCTACTTACGTATTGAGCACTTTATATTTGTTATAACGCTGACTTATCCGAGTAAGACTTGTACCAACCAAATATTGAGACCAACCCAATATTTTTACTGGTAAGTCATTCCTTTTACATGTATACATATATATGTATAATATTGTATATATATATATATATATATATATATATATTGTATATATGTATATGCATAGTGTATATATGTGTGTATTGTATTTATGTATATATATATATATATATATATATAATTTGTATATATATATATATATATATCAATCTGTATGGTTAACACTATCACACTTGAAGAGACAATAGTAAGCCAACATACAGTATTATTAGGAGAGTGCTCAATATCTGTGATAGAGCAATATTATTATTATTAATAATAATAAATATATATTTTTTGTATATATTTATTTGTATGTAAACAAGTCTGCTACCATATGTTTCATGCTATTTAAACTTAATTGTTTAATTGGAATAATCTTTGGTCAGCGAAAGTTTTTGAAAATGTTAAAGATATGATCAAAGCAATTATGCATTTGTGTAACTGTATGCATGTTTCATTAGATTGTTTACATGTGTTATGTATAAATGTATAAGGGCGGATGCTCCTGTTCTATTCATATGTGTCCGTCTGCTGGCATGCACGCATGTAAAAAGCATGGCGTCACGCTCACACATGTGTATATGCGTGGTGTAATGGTTAAAGTCATGGGAAATGGACTCGTTGCCCCGAGTTCAAATCCTGGATGTGGTAATTGCATTTCACTTAGCGCTAATACTCTTGGGAAAGGTATGAATCCTACTCTCCCTCCAGCTATGGATAAATAGTAGGGCAGACTGGGTTCTTTAACCTTGGTAGGCAGCCGATCTAGGAGAAGAAAAACTCTGAATTCAAAACCTGTTGAACTCCGCTTAAGAAATTGACCTTGTGTCACATCCTGCTCATGCGGAGGGGTTGGTGTGTGTGTGTGTATATATATATATATATATATGCGTATAATTTTTGTGCTTGCTTGATGTTCCTGTCTGTTGACATATGAGGTTTTGTGTGACTATTAGTGTGTGTGTGTGTGTTAATATATGTGTGTGTGTGTGTGTGTGTTAATGTGTGGCAGGTTGAAATTGTCTCATGTTCAATATTTAAATGAGAAAATAAATACACGGGATTTATCGAAGCATGAAAGAATAAAGATTAAAATTCTTTCACGCTTTGATAAATCCATTATATTCACTTTTCTATATCTCTGTCATAAATATATGTATGCATTTATGTGTATCGATGTATATATGTGTAGGTATGTATCAGGTTAGCTCAGTCGGTAGAGCGTTCGATACCGGCACTCGCCAACTGAGTAGCCCAGGGATCTGTGCGGTAAAGTGAGGAGCTGATGGTAGGTGTGACACTCCACCTCAGACGCATAAAGAATCTCCTTGGTCTAGCACTGGTGAAAAGGGGATAGACTCCCTTGGTAATTGGCTGATAACAACCCCGATGACTTTATTTACTTATATATATATATATATATATATATAATATATATACACATATATATACACAACTCTCTTGGTTTTTCTTTTTTACATTTTTTTTTTCCAGGTGAAGTTTTGTAGTATATTTTTACTAACAAATTATTTGCCGGGTTTTTTTCTTACCATAAAGGTTTACTAATAGGATTAGTATAGTATATTTATATATATATATACTAGACAAAACGTGACCCGTAGGGTCACCCATTCAGCTCTGGGTAGATAATTGAGATTAGGGAAAAGGGAGTTAGCAAAGAGAATAAAAAAAATTTTTTTTAAATAAATACGGATGGACGGATGAAACCTTAAAATCATTTTGTAAGCTTTCTAAGAAAGGGAATGTTTGACCTCATTTAAGCTACGGGTTGCTGGTTGTGAAATTTAACATAGAAATACATTTCAAATTCTCCCATCTCTCTCTCTCTCTCTGTCTGTGTCTCTACTCTCCAGAGAAACTAACATCATATAATGAGGAGGTAATCAAGAGATACATAGAGGGGAAGAAAGAGATAGACACAGAGTAAAATAAGAGATTGGTCGGTTTTTGCAAATTACGATTAATTAGAACCAATTAAATGGAATTTTTTTAAAACATAACTCAATCCTAAAAGTAAGGAATAATTTAGTATAATTTTCATGTCATAAAACTAAACAGTAAAAAGGCCTTTAGGAGGCAAAAGTTGATTAACTCAGCTTTAGTATAATAATAGATATATATATGTATATAATTTGTGTATATATGTATATTCATATTACATCTTTGCATACACCTTACTTTTTACCTATACTCAAATTTTTGTATATGTATATTCCTATATATACATATATATATTTTTGTATATGTATTTTCTATATATACATATATATATATATTTTAGTATAACTAAAAATAAGATGTATGCATAGATATGGTGTGACTATAGTCGTATTGTACCATATGACTTTTAGGCACCCCTTTTTGATCTCGATTAAGAAAGGACATGTTTTTCATTTACACCGTCGATATTCGGTTGTTTTAACAGACGATTTTTAGATTTTTTTTAAAATCATAAAACTAACCCCTAACCCTAACCCTATTCCTAACCCCTAACAAACAACTGGATATTGACGGTGTAAATGAAAAACATGTCCTTTCTTAATCAAGATCAAAAAGGGGTGCCTAAGGTAATATGGTCCAGTTGTATTCAAAGTATTACATGATGGGTAAATTATTACAATGGGTGGGGAATACTGTATAAAAACTCTGTCTATATCATTAGCTGACCTGGCTTCAAATTAGTTTTAAAAAACTGTGGCCCATCTAATGCTTGAAAATTCTATCCAGAACAACATCATTCAGATGTAACATGAAGTGAGAACATAAGTGAAATAGAATAACATCTATTTTTTTATTTTTTGCTTTGACTTCCCATAATGCAACATTCAAGATATAAACAATTTAAAAGCCTTAACCCCTTACCTATTGATAGAGTATTCACTAACACACATTGATGAAAAATCAGTAGTTCTGCTCTATTTGTCATCAATGAAACTACCATTGTATTTATTATTTATACTAGCAAAATAAAAAAAACGCCCACCGGGGAATGTAAAAATACATTTTTGAAAAATATTGCCTGAGGTGGGTGGGAGTTAAAAATTCAATGTCAATAAACTAAATTTTATTCAATTCAATTCTAGAGAAAAATAAATTTAAAAAAAATTCTTTTTAACAAATATTTTATAAAAACAAAGCTGACATTTCTCTGAGTTTTTGAGAGGAGGCTTGATAATTTGGATTATTTGTATTATTGTCCTCATCTTTATTGTTATCTGTACAACGTTTTGGCCAATGTGCCATCTGGCCTTCGTCTGACATTGAGTTAATACAGTTCTAAGTTATCTCTAAGCTACAGGTTCAATCCTGGTCAAGGGCGGCAGTAACATAGAATAATTAACACAGCTTAACACTTGTACCCAGCTATGGTTATTAATGGCTCCTGATTATGATAAGAAGGTTCCTGAGTTCATGGAGGCTCCCGAGTCCAACAAGAAATACCTGAAGAAGGCTGGAGGGCACATCGGCCAAAACATTGTACACATAACTAGGCTGACATTATGATATGTTTCCTGATTATTGGCTTCCATGATGGATTTATAAAGTTGTGGCTGAGTCCTTGTGGTGTAGTGGCTAACGTGCTGGACTACAACATTGTAGTAAGTGAGTTTGAACTCTCATCACACTATTACATTCACTTTCGGGCTAATACCCTTCGGAAAAGTATGAACCCTCCACCATCACCAGCTATGGGTTAAATCAGGGGTCAGCAACCCCCGGCCCTCAAGTGGTTTTTGTCTGGCTCGCCAACTTAACAGCTGGACTATCCAATTAGTATCGAATAGAAATACAGTAGTTCAATTCAGGTTAACCCATTAAAGGCCAGAGGCAAAGATTTTTTATTTAAACCTTCAAAAAAATACAGCTTTTTGGACAGAGCAGTTTGAGTCCGAGAAAATTTATTTGCATTATATTTAATACCATGGCCCTTCACAGAGACACTGCATAGCCAATTGGCCCCTCTCTTCAAAAGGTTACCGACCCCTGTTTTAGATACTTTGATTTTTTTTTTTTAATTTTTAAATTAAAAATTAAACCTTAAAAAGACAGGTTTTTGGACAGGGCAGTTTTAGTCCAAGAAAATTTATTTGCATTATATTTAATACCATGGCCCTTCATCGAAACACTGCATAGCCAATTGGCCCCTCTCTCTAAAAGGTTGCTGACCCTTGGGTTAAATAGTGCCACTACTCACTTCAGCTTAGCTCAGTTGGAATCGCAAGGTTCCGGGATTGATACTTGTCTCCACCAATTCAGTGCAGGAGTAGCACAGCTTGGGTTATCTGATCTGTGCGGTAAAATTGGAAGCTGGCGGTAGGTGTGGCACTCAACCTCAGTAAAAAACAATCTCCCCTGGTCTAGGGCTAGCAAAAAGGGGATAGACTCCATCGCTGTCCGGCTGATACCGATAAAAGGCCACGCCGCCAACTTTACTTACTCTCTTTTACAAGGTTGGCTTTGGTTTTAAATAATCCACAAAGGTTGATATGCCATTAAAACAAAGAACCCAAACCCTATAAAGTTGTCATTTAATAAGCTTAGCATAGTTTAGTATGGGGGGTCAGCAACCTACAGTCCACGGTCCAGATCCGGTCAGCAATCTATAATCACCTGGCCCACAGTCCCTAAGAGAAATATTATATTAATCTGACCCACAAAGAAAATAGACGGTGAATTAGATACTGTTTTTTTTTAATTTATAAATGTACACAGAAGTCATAAACCAAATGTCACACATATATGTGTGTGTGTGTGTGTTTGTGTGTGTGTGTGTGTGTGTGTGTGTGTGGTGGAGATGTGAGGAAAAAAAGAACAAAACTCAGACAAAAGTGTGTAGGATATATTTCGCTAGAGCTTTGAGCTCGGCATCATCAGTCCTTTTAATGAATTATCAGGTTATCATACAAGTGTTTTATAGAAGGGGTAGTGTGGTGGGAGGAGGTGGATAGGTGAGGTGGACAAATGGGTGGGTAAGCATTAGTGAGGGGGGGTTTTGAATGGTCAAGCAGGAATCATTGGAGAGGAAGAGATGATTCCTGCTTGAACATTCAAAACCTCTCCTCACTAACACTTACCACCTACTTGACCTCCACTCCTATCCACCTCCTCCCGCTACACTACCCCTTCTATAAAACACTTGTATGATAACATAAGAATTGTTATTCCTCTCATCATGGGAATTGCAAGATCATATAATCTTGATTATCAAAATCTGGTAATGAGTAAAGCAAAATCTGGTAATAAAACCACAAATACATTTGGTGTATAAGACTTATACAATGTTACAATCATGCTGCTTGACTCCATCCCACGTGATAAATTATTACTGTATGCTACAAGGACTACGGTGATAGATGTGGCCCGTCGTTCTCTGCTGACCCCTGTGATAGATTAAGTTTAAAACATTGTTTACCAATAAAGAAGTAACAGAAAAAGTTATTTCAATTTTGGCTTTACAATTATTAAGATCTCTCTGATAAGATAAAGTGAAAATTTTTCCAATCTGTAGCCACTTAGACTATGCTTGGAAAAAAAGTTAGATGGGATATATACAAGGATGCTGCATACTGTCTTGAACATAATAAATATTACTGTATGCTACAAAGATTACAATGATAGATGTGGCCCATTCTTCCACAGACATGGCCACTGACTCCTATGTAGTACAAGGCTGACAACTCCTAGTTTAGCACAAGGCCAGATGTATAGGGCACCCGGTGAGAATTAAACTCACAAACCATAGTACACACACTTAGTTCATTAACTAGATGCCCAGATGGAATTATAAAGCTACTTATCACATGGAAGTTAGTATTAATATTAGATTATGATATACATAGTGCGACAGAAATACCCCCCTCCATGACATTTTAAACTGTCACCTACATATATATATATATGTATATATATATATATATAATATATATATACATATATATATATATAAAATAACCCCTAAAACTATATATATATATATATATATAGTTTTAGGGGTTATTTTTTGACAGCAGTATCACCAACTACATTTTCCATCAATCAAAAGCTCTCTCTCTCTCTCTCTCTCTCTCTCTCTTCTTTAAGATATATATATATATATATATATATATATATATATTTATATATTTAAGATATTATATATATATATATATATATTATCTTAAATATATATATACATATCTTAAAGGAAAGTGAACTTTGGCAAGGAGTAATGATAGCTCCATCTAGTTAATGTCTTACTATTTCTCTTTCAGATATGATCAGTTAGAAAATCAATACTGCTATGAGTTGAAAATTCTATCCAGAACAACATCATTCAGATGTAACATGAAGTGAGATCAAAAGGCTCTCTGTGTAATAATTAAAGATTCATCAGTCTTAAAAAAACAAAAATTTTGACAGCAAACACATAGGTGCACCGGTCCAAGCCATGATCGTAACTGATAGTATCTGTGGGGATTAAAATAAAATTAGAATAAAAAAATAAAAAATAACAAACTCCCATGAGCCTTCACACCGGAAGAACCCTCTGAGCATGTGCAGGAAATAGGACCCACTTCCAGCCACCAAGAGAATCTCTCAGCCATTCAAACTTAGGCTGAGACACTACTCCTGGCCAGGAAGATATTTCCTTACCACGTGGTATCTATGACCCGTGAATAAAGCCTAAATCCTAAAACTACCTATTGTCTTTGTCTCTTCCTTTTTCTTTCCTTGAATTCCTTTTCAGCGCAACCACCAAAGAAGATGGGGTTAAAAGCAAACCCTGTGAACACACACCAGGAATAACCAGCTACCTTTAAACCCAAAACATTAAAACCCTTGTCACCCCACGTATCTGAAACAAAAAAAGAGTAAGACATTAGCTTGATGGAGTTACAATTGCCACTTGCCTAAGTTGAACCACACAGATGACTGTTTAAAATATGAGAGATATTTCTGCTGTACTCTGTATTTACCAGGAGGCAATTGTGGTGTAATCATTAGCGACATAGGAAATGCATGGTGAACAGAGTTCAATTCCTGGGCAAGGCTGCTTGCATTTCACATATCACTAAAACCCTTGGGAAAGGTATGAATTAACTATTCTCCCTCCAGCTATGGGTAAATAGTTGGACTGACTGGACTCTTTGACTTTGGTATGGTCTAGGAGAAAGAAAACTCTGAATTCAGAAATTTCTTTCTCTTTTCTTCTTCTTCTTCTTCTTCTTATTATTATTATTATTATTATTTGCTCCTTTTGAGTTTTCACATCAGCATTAGCTGATGGTCTTTCACTGGAGTCTGAGTGACAGCAAGTCTCCTCAGGTCTCCAGGACTCTTCTGAGTATTCTGGCAGATTGCAGCAGTGCAGTGTTCTGAATGGTTTCAATCTTTCCTCTGGTTTCCAAACTTTCCAAACACTTTTCTAATCCTTTTGGGACTGTTCCAAGTGCACTAACTACAATTGGTATCACTTTCACTTTCATATTCCATAACTTTTTCAGTTCTCTGGCAAGGTCTAGATATTTGTCCATTTTTTCATTTTCCTTTAGCTTCACCCTGTGATCTGCTGGCACTGCAAAATCTACCAGTTGACAGGTTCTTTCTTTTTTGTTTATCAATACTAGGTCTGGTCTTCTTGCTGGGATAAGGTGATCCATTTTTATTTCAAAGTCCCAGAGAATTTTACGCGTTTCGTTCTCAAGAACAGATTCTGGTTTATGCATATACCATTTTGTTGTATGGTCAAAATTAAATTTTTTGTATAATTCCCAGTGGATCACTTTCCCAACCCAGTAATTATTATTATTATTATTATTATTATTATTCTGTTGGAAATTGGAATATGCTTTATTATACAAGTTATAACATTTAGATGCACTAACAAAAATCTCACAATGATGTAACATTTGTTATAGTAACTAACAAATATATGGACCCTCCAGATACAAGTATTTAAGTTTTAATGTAACAAAAAATTATATTAAATTAGAAAAAATAATGAAACTAAATAAGAATGTAGATAAAATTATTTGAAACAGAGGGGGGTATAATCGAAAAATAGAACAACTGAAACTTACTCTTCCTTCACTCCCATCTTTCATTGCGAAATTTTCCTAATTTAACTATTTAGTTAAAATAGAAAGTAAAGAATAAAATTACAGTTATTTCTTCTTGTTAATGGATCTCTTTTAAGATTTATCCCCGAGAATTTTGTTCGTATTCAATAAGATAAAACCAAACAATTAGAAATCAATAATACCAAACACATATTTATTAAAATCAATTTTTTAATATCAATATGCAAATTAGCCTTCCTGTTCACACTGTAAACCGCTATTTTGTTGTAAATATAAATACAATTGCACATTATTTGTATGTAGACCCACCCAATGGGGTGGGGGTCCAGTGGATCTTTACAAGTAAATAGCATCGATCTCAGGGGGCTATCCCCCAAGGCAGTACCTGCCCCCTTGATTTAAAGGGGCAGGGCTGGGTTTATTGCCCAGTGCCTAAGGCGCCCCCCTTGAGGGGCAATGCCGACGGGATTGACACAATTTTTTCCACCTACCACCCATAAGCTTCGGCTTGTGGGTGGGCCCACATAAAAATGTCCTTGTGTCATGCCCTCATAAGTGGGATAAGAGGCAAATACCTGTAGACATGGTCAATAGTATTAATAATGTAAAACAATTTTATTAATAATTGAGGTTTAAATAAAAATAAAATCATGGAGAATGTGACATAAATAACTAAGGGTATTGTGACTTGAATAGCAATATAATTTCAGTTACAGACAAACACTATTTTCATTATAATAGGATATTACATACAGCAATGAAGAGTGCATACTTTAATCGAACCTTCATGGGGTAATGGTTAGCAAGCTAGTCTAGCAGATCCATTACTACTGAATGCCAAGTTGGATTCTCGTGCAACCTGTGGTGAACAGGTTAGGTAAATAAGGCATCTCATTGTAGTGTAATGGTTAACAAGTTAGTCTTGCAGATCCATTACTAATGAATTGTGAGTTCAATCCCCGCTGGTTGCCCCATATTTGCAACCATGTGTCATGTCCTACTATTGTGAATGGGTTAGGTAAATACCTATGTGCTGTTCTACATATTTGTCCTTCAGTTAAAAACAATTCACATATCATTTCTCAACATTTTTTTAACACCCCCTCATATAATCTTTTCTCATTTAGCCCCACCCTGTCATAAACCTGAAATAAAACACATAAAAACAAGTTTGAATTTATGTGTATTCAAGAGTAATTCAGATGAGTTATTTCCCTTGAATCACTTTAATTTAGCCCCGCCCTGTCATAAACCTGAAATAAAATGCATAAAAACAAGTTTGAATTTATGTGTATTCAAGAGTAATTCAGATGAGTTATTTCCCTTGAATCACTTATCATTGCAAGTTTGTGCCCTGCAATTTTTACAATAAACTAACTTCTGCAAAACGTTGCAAATATTAAGATGGTATATCAAGTGGTGTAATAGTTTGCAAGCTAGACTTGCAAACCATTGTTAATGGGTTTGATTCTCATTGGATGCCCTATACTTTTGGCCTTGTTCCACATCTAAGCTAAGCTTAGTAAATAACTATATGTGTAAGATTCAAAGGTTATGACAAAGTCATAACTCGTTGAAACGCAAACAAACTCCGACAAGGGCTGAGGGACAAAACATTTAATATGGTACAGCACATGAATACACAAAGGATACATAAATTACATAGAAGTGTACATGAAACATACATACGTATACAATACTAATATGAACATAAAAGCAACAGACATGAAGTAGTCCATGCTGGGAAATCACTCACAGTAATGTAAGGGGGGGGTAAAGCCCCACCAAGAAAGGGGTAGGCATAAGACTACCTCATTGTGTCTCGTAGGTCGAGCAGCAGGCAAAGTCGAAGAGAAATTCAAAACAGCCGCTTAAATACACAAGGCCCCTAGCGGGAACCAGCGACATTAAATGGGCAGACAACTCCCCAGGCAAATACGAAAATAACCCCTACATATGTATGGGGTATAGGTTTTATTTGGGATTAGGATTTTGGTTATTTGGTGCATGTTGATATTTTTTCTTTTCTTAAACCCGATTATGCATGGTTTTCGTCTTTCTGTTGGACATCGAGCTGAAAAGGGAATTAAGGAAGAGAAAAGAGACAAAAGACAAGGGATACTTTTTAGGTTCAAATTTATCTTCTGGGGACTATTGAAGCCAGTTAGTCTACTGTTGGTTTTAATAACAGCAGCTAAGTACAACTCCAGCAGTGTCCAAGACAGCTGGTATAAATAGGAATCAAGAATGATCCATCCATGAATCTGGGTGATTTGGGTGATTCCATTCCTTGAGTTCTGATTGGCTGCTTGACTGCTTGATTTGAATGACATTGTGGAGTCTTATATATACTTTGTCATTTTGCAGTGGACTTTGTAGCATTCGGATTTGTATTTGAGTTACAACCGTTTGTTGCCTTGGCTTCCCAGTTCGACGGTAATTGGAACTTTAATTATTCTTCAGGGACACAGTTATTTCTTGGAGAGGAAATTTTCTCCTGGCCCAGTTGAATAGCATGTGTACCCAGTGATGTCACCTTTTTAAAAGAAAGAGATTTATTTTTAGCGCTAGGAAGGGTCTTTTTCTCTGCACATGCACAGAGGGTTCTTCTATCTAGAATATATAATTTAAAAAAAATAAAAATAAATAATATATCCAGGATATATAATATGATATGTATAATATGCAACCCCACCACCTCAGCTCCAAAATGGAGAAAACCAGGAAATTGGCTCTGTAAAATACAGCAGCTGCAAGCGATGCAGCAGCATGCAGTCTTCCCAGATTTTCTTGTTGTTGTTGTGGGAAGGTATTGAAATTTTATGTTATCTTCATACAACACCGGCATTTGTGTCCCTAGGAGACAGGGGTCGAATGTCACCGATACAGCAGCACCAGCCATCTCTATCATCATAGTCACGTGGTGATCCTTATAAAAAGCCATGTCATTAGCGATTCATCCTCTTTTAGTTGTAACCCTTCTGACTGCTGGCTCAAGGGGTTAACACCTCTTCCACACCCGCACCCCCTTGGGTGACTATTACTACAGGTAAGGGCTTTGCTCTATCTCTCCCTACAAACTTGGCTTACGGATAGAAAAACCCACGACGGACTTCTACCATTCCCCACTTCTCAAGAGAGATTGCTATCTTTTGACCCATGAAGGCTGATAGCAATTTATAGTGTCCTGCTTTGGGTACAACTTGCTCAGCATGTGGATAAAAAAATCACTGGGCTAAAGTCTGCGAAAACAAACAAGAAAATAAAGGAAGATGACCACAGACACAAATCAAACAAAAGGGACCCAAATTTAAACCTCGGCACAAGGAGACCCCTGGACATCAACAGTACAGACACCATGATAAAAAAGTAATAACAATATTGACTTGGTGCCTATCATGATAACCAGGAGATGTACAATCAGTTTGCACAAATGACATTTGATAAAATCAAGTGGCAAGAAAGAAAAAATGACACTAGGACTGAAGTATTCGCAGATCTTACAATTAAGCTTCCCAACCTACCGGGCACCCACAAACTAAATGCCAAAGTTGACACAAGAGCTGAAGGAAATACCCTCCCCTTATGTGTTTTCCGTGAGCTGTTTCCTAATAAAGTCAGTAATTCTGGACAGCCACTCCCTGGTACAACGCATAAGGAGTCAACTGTACTGACTGCATACAATGGATCCAGCATCCCTCAACATGGTTCTATCAACATAGAGTGTACCTACAAAGGAGAATTGAAATCACTCATGTTTTTTTTGGTAACATCAGAAGGACCTACCATACTAGGACTGCCATCACTCAGAGATTGGATTGGTTTATGAAAGCGGAGAGATACTGCATCACGTCCCAGCTAACCGACGACCAGACCTGCCTCGACTCGGCCCCGCCAGGTTTCTACTTCTCGCATGCGACGACCCTGACTACCGCCGATCCAGCCTCGAACCAGCCTTCTCATTCGACTCTTCCTTCAGCGACCAGCTACTACCTTCGTCTACCAGCATTACTTCATATTGGATCATCAACATATCTCCAGCCTCCGGAAGACCCAGCACGTTCAGCTCTGATCTACATCGACCTTCGACCCGCGGTGCCCATCGCGCACATTCCGATCGTCTACGCAACCTACCATCTGACGCAATCGACCTCTTCCCGGACTAAGATACCAACGACCCGACCCAATATCCTTCAATTTTCATCCTTCATCTTTGTGTACTTCGGTAATAAAGATTTCTGTTTCTTGTTAACCAAATCTCCTCGTTTGTCCTCCTTTACCTGGTTTGTGTCATTCAAATCGCTTTAAACAAAAGTCCGCGGAGTCGATGCCCGTATCGACCTCCGCGACAAACATATGTTTTATTTAATGATAAAATCTAAAATAAAGTAATGCGTTTACTCCCACATTAGCGACGTGTCGAAGATTAATTACTTTAAAAAACTAAAACTAAAGAATACTTCTTATAGTTATCAATAAAAATATAAAAGGGTTTTCGTTTACTAAAATTTAAGATAACATGTTTATTTACTGATAAAACTATAAAATAAAGTAATTGCGTTTCCCCACACCACACGACGTGTCGAATATTAATTACTAAATTTAAAACTAAGATAAAATAAAGAATATCTTAATTTTATCATTAAAATATAAAAAGAGTTCTCCGTTAACCCCCCGAATTACAAAGTTTAATATGATGATTTACTGGAATTAAAGAGGATATAATAACTACATGTTCTATTTACCAATAAAATATAAAATATTCAATTTAAAACTGTTGAAATGTGATTGTCTTTTACAACCTTTGTGTAAAAGATAAAAGATAGAGCGAGACGAAGACGATTTAAAAAACACAAACTTGCTTTTTATTCAAGTTCTATAATAATGTTAAACGCAGGCGACCAGACACAGACGCCAGGTTAGTTGATCACGTGATGTCTGCCTGATCCCAATGAGCTGAAATAAAGATGATGTAAGGGGGCACAACTCAATCACATCCACCGGTCAGGATTGTTCATTACAATTTTTATTTATTTTATAAATAATGAAGTCCTTAAATTTATTAGGGGTTTTTTTTTGTCTTGTAGGTCGCATTGTTTGTGTAGGCGTTGCTACTTGTTCCTCTGCTTGTAAATGTCCGGGTTGGACTTGCTCTGTTGTTATGTTATTGTCTGTGTGGTGTATGTTATTGTGAGGGGATAGTGGTCTTATATTTACCCTGGAGTTTGTGCATTTTTGTGTTTGTTTACTTTGTGGTCTAAATATTTCGTTAAGATGTCGCCTGTTGCGTCTTAACAATCGCCCACTACTTTGCATTTTAACAATGTAACTTCGTGGTTTCGATGCATTTATCTACTACCGTTGCTGGTAGCCAGTATCGTCTTCCTGAAGGACGGAGACTTTGCTGCCTATTATTAGTTCAGGAAGAATCTTTACTGATCTGTTTGTAGTACTGTTGTTGTTTTTTACTGTTGATGCTTCGTTGTTCTCGGATTTGATAATCCTTTTGGTTGTTTGTACTTAACAAGGTTGGTATCCTTGTCCGTATCTTCTATTGTACAGGATTTCTGCTGGTGATGGCAAATTACTGTCAGTAGGTGTTGCTCTAGATTTAGGAGGGCTAATTGGTAGTCTATCCTTGACTGTTTTGCCTTTTCCATGCGTTCTTTTTACCGTCTGGACGCATTCTTTCGAATGAATCCATTCGATTGAGGGTACTAGGGCTGGATGTGATATGCGTGACTTCCCATTCTGTGGTGAAATTACGGAATTCATTAGATATGAAATATCTTGATTGTCTGTATATAGACATTCTGGAATCCCGTGACGGCGAAGACTGCTTTGAAGTATTCTATGCAGTTTGTACTCGTTACATAGTTCATTGTCTTTATAAAAGGCATTTTGCTGTATTGGTCGGGCAATGAGTAAGCATTGTTGCGCTTAAACTCAAATATGTCGGCTGCTATATATTGAAAAGGCCTGGTTGCATGTTCTTAATGATCATGTTTCCTTTGAGTTTTTCTTTGATGCTCCTGGCATATGTTACCATGATCGTACGCAATTTTCAATGTCTCTACTTATTCCTTTCCAATATAACGCTGTTTCCTGGCCCTTAACTGGCATTTTTCTATGCTTGTGTGCCTCATGGATTCTCTCCAGGACTGTGTTCTGCATGCTCTTGGTATTACAATGCATCTGCCCTTAGTCACTAGTCCATCTCTACTGATAAGCAATCTTTCAGTGACCAGTACTCTCTTATGATTCTGGGGCTTGTCTGATGTTTTCTGGCCCATCCGTTTTATTATACGAGCTTTAATATCTTAAGTTCGTCGTCACTTTCCGTGGCTTCTTGTAAATCAGCATGCTTCTGCTCTGTATTCGAATTATGTGTATATTAACTATCAATTCTATTCTTCACTTGTGTTGGCTGTACTCTCGATAAGTAGTCTGGGGATTTTCATTTCGGTCCCTGGCCGGTAAATTATTTTTGTGTCATAAGGTTGCAGTCTTAGCAACATCTTTGATAAACGTGGGGTGCTTGGGCGATATTTTTTGCTTTGTATATTTTCCAGAGGTTTGTGATGCATTTCAATTTCAACTCTTTCCATATATATAGGTGTGAAATCTTTCACAACCAAATACCACCGCCAAGAGTTCCCTTTCAATGTTTGCATAGCGTGTTTTCCGTGTCGGTTAATCTTTTGCTAGCAAATGCAACAATTTTGTTGTTGTTTATCAGCGTCGCACGAGCCCTAGCATGCTGGAGTCTACTTGTATTGTTGTTTTGGCATTTGGGTTTAAAGTATGCTAAGCATAAATTTTCATGATGCAATTTTTTAGGTTTTGAAAACCTTTTCATGTGTAGCGTTCCACTTGTACTCCGCGTCTTTTTTTAATAGTGCTCTCAATGGTGCTGTTTTTGTGCTGAGTTCAGGTATGAAGGGACTCAGGTATTGTATCATACCTAAAAATTGCTGGAGCTCTTCCGGGTAGTTGGGGTCGGTTTTCCTTTTATCCTGTCACATTTTTCAGGGTTCAGGGTGGGAACCGTCTTCATCCCAAATAAGACCATAGAATTTAATTTGTTTTTGTCTTATTTTGCTTTTATCTTTGTTGAAGACTAGCCATACTTCCGAGCTGGTCTCCATGGTCTCCCTTAGATTTTGATCATGCTCCTCAGTGGTTTTTCCCGTACACGCATATTATCATCCGATATACCTATGGCTGCCTTTACAGTTTTCCATATTGGTCCATTTTTTGCTGAATATGTCTTGGGATACTTTAAGTCCGAGGGGCACCGTAGGTATTTATATCCTTCCAAACGGGGTGTTAAAACATGTGAGCAGGTGGTATTTGTGCCCAGTATCCATGTTTTGCATCCAGTTTAGAGAAGTGTTTTGCTCCAGTTAATTTGTGGGAGATTTCTTCAGGGTTGGAGTTTATAATAAGTTTCGTTTGATGAACTTATTAAGTGGCTTTGGGTCTAAACATACTCTTAGTTCCCACTTCTCTTCCTGCTGCACGCTATTGCGTTTCACCCAGTCTGTCGTTTCGGTCACTTTCTTTATTACTCCCATATCTCCATTTTTTTCAGTTCTTTTTTTTAATTCATCTCTTAGATGAACGGGGTATTTTCTTTGTGCTTGGACAAACTGGTGTAGTATTTTTTGAATATTATTTTTTTGTTTTCCCGGAAAGTTTCCAATACCTTGAAATCTATCAGGATATTCATTTTCCCAGGTCCTCAATATTTTCTATCGTTCTTTTCTCAGTGTTCACACCACAATTTAATTTTACCAAACCTAGCTGTATGCAAGGTCTCAGACCCAAAATTGTGGTGTCATTCTCGCATATATAGAATTTAGCTAGGATGGATGGTGAGTGTTTATATTTATTTTCAATTTATGGACCCATATTGGGGTATTTTGGTGCATTCACGGCCCATAGAGTGGTCTTGTCCGTCTTTACGGTGTCCACTACTTCAGTAACGCCTCGTGGGTACATTTTTTTAAAATTCTAACTGGAATTATATTACCATTGGCTCCGGTGTCCACTTTCATTTTTAGTTTATGCTCTATTCCACCTGTATCTACACAGTCTATATTTGCAAAAAACTTCTTCTCTCTCGTTTTTGTTAACAAACATATAGATATAAGTCTTGTTCCGACTCTGTATCAGTTTCGTGAGCAACATTAATTTTTTGTTTTTGTTATATTGCTTGTTGTGGAATTTTCTGCTGACTATTTTTCCAAGTCTTGTTGTATGTGTTGGGGTATTTCTTTTATTTGCGCGTGTGTTTTTGTGAAGGCAATATTCCTCCATAAGTGGTGTAGATAGTGGCATTTCTACACTCCTTGTTATATGCGTAACAACCTCTTTCTTATTGCCGTGTGTATCCACATTTCGTACACGATCCCCTGTTTATTTTCGACACTGCGTGGTATATTCCGGGCCTTATTTTCGTTGGCGTCTTTGTAGCGTGTGTTGTCTATTATCGTTGTCTCATAGGCTCTAAATATTTCAATAGCCACTTTAAGTGTGAGGTCGGTTTTACTTATTAAATTCCGCTCTTCTGGGCTCTTTAACCCTTTTATTATTTGTTCGAGGATTCTTTCTTTTGCTGGCTTTGAATTCGCATCTCTCAGCTTTGGTCTGTAATTTGTCAGATATTCGTCGATAGAGTCTTCGCTCTGATTCATTGACGAGAATTCCCAGTCGCTCACCCATTTGTTCGGTTTTTTGAATTAAACGCCTCTCAACATGTCGCGAATATTTCTTTGGAAATCTCTTTTTGTTTCCGTTGTTAGCATTTCATTTTTTAAGACTTTCCCGGCCCCTTGGTCCTGTGCTTATCAATATATAATTATCTTCAACTTTTTTTCAATCTATTGATCAAAAAATACGAAGTTAAAAAATCAAACCCACTCACTGAAAGCGTCCTGTTTGTTTTCATTTGACCAGTCCAAATAGGGTAGAGGGATATTAGTAGCAGATGCCATCATTTTTTTTTCGGCTACTTGCTTTCTTGTATTTTTTTTTTTCCGAAGTATTTACTCTTGTTCTTTTTTTTTTTCTTGTTTCTTCCTTTGAAGTTATTTTTCTTTTACCGCTGCCACCATGAAATGTGATGTCTTTTACAACTTTGTGTAAAAGATAAAAGATAGAGCGAGACGAAGACGATTTAAAACACAACTTGCTTTTTTATTCAAGTTCTATAATAATGTTAAACGCAGGCGGACAGACACAGACGCCAGGTTAGTTGATCACGTGATGTCTGCTGACCCAATGAGCTGAAATAAAGATGATGAGGGGGACAACTCAATCACAACTGTCTTAATTTATTTGTTCCGCTTCAAGTTATAAATATTATTTACACTAGTATAACTAGATAGAAAATTGTTTATCCTTTAAACCTCCTTAAACATTAAATTCCTCCTCCCACCCATTTTTAAGATTATAGCCGCTGTATTAAATCGAAATAAAATGACGAAATGAAATAGCGAGGAAGAGAGAGAAAAAAAAAAAAAAAAATCCTATACAGCCCCTCCCCTTTCTTCCATTCGAAACTTAAAAACACAACAAGAAAACAAAACAAACTCATCTACACCCCTTACGAAAATGTACATTAAGCAAAATTAAGCGTATCTATGTGTTTTTTTTTTTTTTGTTTTTTTTTTCCTTTTTCGATAACATTCAATGAAACGAACAGAGATAACCCCGATTACGAAAGAAAAACAACTTTAGATATTATTTGACGTCATTCCTTCTACGGTTAAAATAAACTGGATGGTAACTTAACATTTTTAAATAATTAACTCCTTAGATGACTTCTTAATTTCTAGTTAGTACAGGAAATATCTGAACGTGTTTAACGTTAAAAAAAAATATAAAAAATAAGAATTACCATGACGAAATAAACTAAATCGAAACAACGAAATTTTACACTTAAACTAATGTTTAAAATATGACAAAAAAAAAAAAAAAAAAAAAACCTTCGCCAATATACGATTTAAAAACGGATGATTTTAACGGATGATAATTAAGATAAATGGAAAGTAATTCTCGTTTAAAATACGAAGAAGTGAAATTTTCCGCTTAAAATTCATTTGCTTTGTTTAAGGTAAAAAAAAAATACAATTTTTAACGGGTGGCAATTGAAATAAATGGAGTTTGACTCACGTTAAAAACACAAATAAAATAAATATTACGCTTAACATTCATTTACTAAAAAAAAATTGTTTTTGTTTGGGTTTTTTTTTTGTTGTTTTTTTTGTTTTTTTTACCTACCGTTTGGGGGAAGAAAAAATTATATTTCATATATTTACAAAAAAAAAAAATTTTTTTTTTTTTTTTTTTTTTTTTCATTTGTGCACAACATATATCACGATCCAATTATTGATAGCAATTACGCGATGGGGAAAATTAAAAATAAAATTATTTCGTATTTTGTTTGGTGGTCCAATGGCTACCTCTTTTCAACCATAACCAATTTGCTGTTCTCTCCGCTGACTTTGTTATGTTTTGGATTGCTTTTTTTTTTTAACTCCGCTCAATCCAATGTCCAAGGCTTTACACAACGATTTTGCTACAAACCCCCTTGAGCCAACTTCTATAGGTAGATATTGTTAGTGAGTTCGATTCTCACTGGGCGCCCCATATTCTGGCCTTGTGCCACATCTAAGCTAAGCTAGTATAACTATAGGTAGATATTTAACCTTCCAACCTTTGTTTCTACACCTCTCTATCAATTCATCATATCTTAATTTTTTTCTTTCATGCGCTTCTTCTGCATGCTCCTCCCAGGGGACTGTTAGCTCCCACATTATTATTTTCTTTATTTTGTTTGAAAATATCACGATATCTGGCCGTAATGTTGTCTGGACGACGTGCACCGGGAATATTAGCCTTGTCCCCAAATCAGCCCTTAATTCCCAGTCTGCTGCTCGTGACAATTCATTTGGTTTGGGCTTTCCCTTTTGTGTAGTTTTCGACCCTGCCCTGACAAACTCTATTGCTCTCCTGTCGTCTATTAATTTGTTTGTGCGGATGGCTGTATCAACTATGTCGGCTATTATTTTAAGGATCTGATCGTGACGCCATCATACCGACCGTCTGNTCTGCCAGCGCCGTTTGGCAGCTACTTAATATGTGTTTTAGAGAGCCTATCTGTCCACATAACTGACACAAGGGGTTTTCAGTTTTTTTCCACAAACAGAGGTTCGCAGGACAAGGGAGAGTATCATAAACTGATTGAATTAAAAATTTTATGGCAACGTTGTTATTCCACACATCGGACCATGTGATTCTGCGCTTTTCCATTGACTCCCACCTAGTCCATGCCCCCTGTTGTCTTAGCCCAACCATTTTCTCTGTCCTTTTCTCTTCTTCACCTCTTCGTATTTCCTCTTGTAGAAGGTGGTGTCTCTCTTTTCCTGTAGCTTTATCCACTCTGATGGAAGGGAAATAACCCAATCCCGCTCGGCCAGTTGCTACGACACCTACTAGTGTCTTCTCCCGTAATCTTTCTTCTGCTATTTTTAAAGCCTTGGTCGCTTTCCACTTTCTTCCCGTGTATACTTCAACGCTTGCACCGCTAACTTTGGGATCTCTGGAGAACTTGTATTGTAACGATGATCTAATTTTCGCGACTTTATATTCTTCTACAAGGCTTTTAAAAGGGAGCTGCAATGCGTTCGAATTTGCATATAGCGCCGCACTACTCAGACATTTTGGTAGACCCAGCCATCTCTGCAATCTGGAATTGATTTTCTTTTCCAGCTGCTCTACGTTAAAGGCAGTAAATTCGTAGATGGTTAATGGCCATAATACTTTTGGCAGAATAGCATGCTGATATATCCAAGCTTTAAAACGCCCCGGTAGGCCTGATTTATCAACCTTCTCTCCAGACCTTCTTTTGTTTCCTTGATTGCCGCAGCGTCCCTTAGAGAATTATCAAAACGCTTTCCCAGACATTTTACGGGATTCTGCTTTATTGTGGGGATGAACTCTCCAGAAAGCTTAAACTGCTCTTCCGATGACTTCCCTTTTTTTAACACTAGGGACCGTGATTTTGTTGTGTTGAAACTCATTCTGGCCCATGTAATGATCTTTTCAATTCCCTTTAGCAGCCATCTTGCACCAGTAACAGAGGTCGATGTAATCGTCATGTCATCCATGTACGCTCGAATTGGAGGTTGTCTTAGACCAGATCTGGTGATAGGGCCTCTACATTCTCCCTCTGCAACTTTTATTAGCATGTTCATAGCTAGGGCAAATAGTGTAGCCGAGATGGTACATCCGGTTATAATCCCTCTCTCCAACTTATGCCATGTCGATTCAACATTCCCCGATATCGTTCTCATCTGAAAGTTGTTGTAGTAGTCGACTATTAATTCGGTAATTTTGTTGGGAACATGATGGTGTTTAAGGGCCTTTTTGACTAATCTATGAGGGATTGATCCGTAGGCATTTTTTAGGTCCAACCATAGGACAGCCAAGTCACCTTTGTTTGTTTTGCTTCTTTTAAAAGCTGTGTGATAACTTCCGTATGTTCAATACATCCCGGCATCCCTGGGACTCCTCCCTTCTGTACTGAGGTGTCGATGTACTGGTTTTTTATTAGGAAATCCGCTAACCGTCGATTCAATAAACTGAAAAAGATTTTCCCTTCGACGTTCAACAGGGATATGCATCTGAATTGATTTATTTTCTTTGCCCCTTCCTCTTTAGGGATCCAAATTCCTTTAGAGTATTTCTATTGTTCTACTATTTTCCCCTTTCTCCATATGATCTTTAGTAATTTCCACAGCCTACCTAGTAGCTGTGGACATCGTTTATAGACTATGTACGGGACTCCATTTGGTCCCGGCACGGAGGCCGACCTGGCTGACTTTAAAACTTCTTGGATTTCCTTCCAGGTTGGTTCCTTCAAATCAAAGTCCGTTAATGGGGAAGTAGTTGGAATCAGTGAGGTGTTTTTCTCCCAACTCTTGATGTCTGTACGGGTCCTTTAGTGTTTCTTGGAGGAATGTATTTATTTCATCTGCGGTGCTCTCCAGTCGCCCACTTCGATTTTCTCCCAATAATTTTTTGTGAACAAATAAGGATTTGAAATAAAGGCCGTTCTCTTTCGCGCTCTTTCTTTCCGTCTTCTCCTATGTCCTTCTGCTCTACTTGTAGACCTCAACTTTGCTCGAATGATATCACGGAGTTCCTGCAGAGATTCTTTTTCCTCAGGTTTTGCTTTCTTATATTGTTTCGTGAGGGATTTTAATTCTTTCCTGTATTGTTTAATTTTTCCCTCTCTTCGGTTTTCTTTGCCTGCTTCCCTATTTTTCGTCTCCTCGAATCCATATCGTTCTGTGGCGTAACTGACAATGATCTTAGATGTTGTTAAGATACGTTTATCCACCGATCCATTTGCTGTTGTTTCGAGGATTTCACAAATGTCACTGTCAAACTCGTGCCAAGCCTTACTATCCACGGCTGCTGGCCATTTGATTTTTTTTTCTCAATGTACTGATTGTGTCAGGTGGATTTTGAGCCTCAGCTTGGAGGGTAAAACTGTCAGTAACCAAGCGCTGCTAACTTCATGTCCACACTACCCTAAGTTAGATACAGCATGGTGGTCATTTTCTCTGCCTGAGCTGTTTTTTCTTTATTTTTTTTTTTTTTATAGATACTGATGTTGATTCACTCCCAGACAGCCAATCTGTACCTGTTGAGCGTGCAAGTTTGGTTGCTTGTGAGGTAACTAAGTTTTAACTTAGTATAAGTCCACATGTCAACTATTGTCTTCAAACTAAGGAATGACTAGGCATAACATTTTTTTTTGGCTTTTGCATTATTGACCAGTGGAAGAGGGAGGATTAGGCTGGAATTAGGGGATAATGTTAGCTTATCTAAAATGAAAAACACGAAATGAAATTAATAATTTTACAAGTCACTGAAAAAAATTGCATTAATAAAGATTACTAAAGAATAAAAACGATTAAACAATGTTTGTCACATTTCTTAAAAAGGAAAAGTAGACTTATCTTTTTAGTTAAGAACCACATGTCAACTATCGTCTTCAAACTTAGGGATGACTTGGCATAACTTTTTCTTTTTTTTTTTTTTTGTTGCTTTTGCGTTAGTGACCAGTGGAAGAGGGAGGGTTAGGCTGGGATTAGGGGATAATGTTAGCTTATTTGAATTAATTGTGTATAAACTTTATTCTTGTGAACGTTGTTTTTTGGGTATTATGAAGCATGGAAAAAATAGAACAAAAACAAAAAAAAACAGAACAAAAAAACAAAATTTTAATGTCCAGCTGTTGTTCTGTCCCTGGTCCAATTAATTCCGATATTTCGGGTGAACTTTCACTCTTCGTCAAGCTATATAGACTGTGTGGGGAAAGTGAAACCCAGCATCTGGGAGAAAAAAATTGAAATAAAAGGATTTGGCATTGTTTAGCCATTACTCTTCTTTTGAAATTGTGTGACGTAACTCATATATATATATATATATATATATATATATATATATATATATATATATGTGTGTGTGTTTTTATTTCTTTTTAAAGTCTGAAGCTGGAAATATTGGAAAAATAAAGTGAACCAAGGACAAAACAATGGTTATATATTAGAACTTTGTTTTTTGTTCACTTTTTATATATTTCCTATGCTTCCATTATCACCAAAAACGTTCACAAGAACAATAAATTGATACACAACTAAATTCATATATATATGTGTATGTAATATACTATAGTGTGAGATGGTCACTGTTTCAGCTTTTGCTGGAATGGTGTACCAAAGGAAGTATTATTAGTAGAGTGCTCAATATAAAATAGAGCTGTTATATAATATAATAAGATAAATATATAAAGGTTTTACATATTTATTTATTAGGTGACAAAGGAACATTCACAACCATATTGGTTTCATGTGATGCAATCATCAGGTGAAGATTTGAAACATCTTCACCCGGTGATTGCATTGCATGAAACCAATATGGTTGTGAATGTTCCTTTGTCACCTAATAAATAGATATGTAAAACCTTTATATATTTATCTTATTATATTATATGTGTATGTAATATATATATATGTGTATGTAATATATATATATATATATATATATATATATATATATGGAGAAAATTTAGAAACAAACATGGGCTGTTATGGTGGATGGAAATTTATACTAGATATTCAAGCATTTCGGTTTATAATGGAAACTTTCATCAGGAATATCTTCAATTTCAGTGGAATAGAATTAAACATAATAAATCTTCGTCCTTCAAATCAAAATATTCAATCGACAGACAACCATATTCCAACAACAAGATATTCCTGATGAAGGTTTCCGTTATAAACTGAAATGCTCGAGTATCGACTATAAATTTCCATCCATAATAACATCCTGTGTTTGTTTTCTATATTTTCTCCACATACTGTTGGATTAATTTCCTCATCTTACTTCCATATATTATTATCATTATGGACTCTCTCGTCAATTTTGACGCATGAGGGTTCATACAATGAACAACCACACAGTGATTTGTTTATAGTGGTGAAGGCTTGTGTTGGACCATCCGCACTTTTTGGCACAGTCGATAGGAAAGAATTGGTGCACGAATGCCACAAACCCAATCAATGACTGACCTCAGGAATTTTGAATTCAGAGTTTTCCCTCTCCTAGACCGGTTACCTACCCAAGGTTAAAGAGCCCAGTCTGCCCTTCCATATATATATATATATATATATACATATATGTATATTTCTTTTTCTTATGAAAACTGTTACACCAAAGGAAAATGATGAAGCGAAAGAACGTAACACAGCGAATGATGAAGATGAAGCGAACGCACAGGATACACGCTTTTTGGGAAAAACAATACTTCCAGTTTGAATCCAAATTAATTTCTGTTTCTCTCTTGAAGAATCTGGATCAAAAACATTACGTTCTGATGATGATTTTTAATAAATCGAAATATTGTCAATATCAGCAATGAAAAAGATATCAAATATTTTCATTTTAACAACATATTGTGTTTTTCATACCCTTTTATCTATACATATATATATATAAGATTTTTGGATGTTTGTTTTTAGAAGCAATGTTGAATAAATTATTATTTATATTTTTGCTTGAAGGCAATTATAAATGCATGTATCGTATAAAATTCGATAATTATAGAAAATAAACTTGACAAGTAAATCCCGCAAAGGATGGCTTGCCATGCAGAACACCGTACAGATGGCGAGCCATCCTTTGCGGGATTTACTTGTCAAGTTTATTTTCTATAATTATCGAATTTTATACGATACATGCATTTATAATTGCCTTCAAGCAAAAATATAAATAATAATATATATATATATATATATAATGTGTTTTTATTTCTTTTTAAAGTCTGAAGCTGGTGCATCTGATGGTAGTCCCAGTCCTGAAAACACATTTGAAGTCACAATGATGTCTACTTCAGCAATGCAAGAACATACCCCAAATTTAGGTTGTATAGATTTACTACTTGACTTTTTGTTTTCTTTGCTGTAATGTTTATATGATTGCTTTGCATCATCAAATCCCAGTCATTTGTACAATATCCAGTGGATAAGCTTTCCTACCCAATTATGTCTACTTTTATACTATATGTGAATTTGTTTTATTATGACCGACTACCTCAATTTCTACATAGGCAAAATTTATTATCCTGTCTATTGATGTCTTAACTCTTTGAACCAGTAGCCTATTGATGACTTAACTCCTTTGACCTTTAGCCTTCAAATTGACTGTAACTGAGCTCTCAAAATTTGAACCCTTAGCCTTCAAATTGACTGCAAATGAGCTCTCAAAATTTGAACCCTTAGCCTTCAAATTGACTGCAAATGAGCTCTCAAAATTTAAACCCTTAGCCTTCAAATTGACTGCAAATGAGCTCTCAAAATTTACTATTTTACTATATCCCTGTCTATTGATGTCTTAACTCTTTGAACCCTTAGCTTTCAAATTGACTGCAAATGAGTTCTCAAAATTTAATATTTTTCTATATCCTGTCTATTGATGACATAACTCTTTGAACCCTTAGCCTTCAAATTGATTGTAACTGAGCTCTCAAAATCTGAACCCTTAGCCTTCAAAATGACTGCAAATGAGCTCTCAAACTTTACCATTTTTCAATATCCTGTCCATTGATGTCTTAACTCTTTGAACCCTTAGCCTTCAAATTGACTGCAAATAAGCTCTCAAAATTTAACATTTTTCAATATCCTGTCTATTGATGTCTTAACTCTTTGAACCCTTAGCCTTCAAATTGACTGCAAATAAGCTCTCAAAATTTAACATTTTTCTATATCCTGTCTATTGATGTCTTAACTCTTTGAACCCTTAGCCTTCAAATTGACTGTAACTTATTCATTACTCTGCCTTGTGTAATCCTCAAATCTCTTTTAATATAGATGTTTTATAATTATTGTTAGTTTTACTATTATTTCTTTTTCTTCAGCTATAAATGGTGCAGGTCCAAAAACCACACTATCTCTCAAAAACGATCCAACATTTTTGGCTGTAACACAAATGGGATATGATGAAAGTGTTGTGGAATATGTCATCAAGAAAAAAATTAAAGAAACAGGTAAGATTTAAATAATGTTGATATTTCTGACTGTTGTCCTCATCTTTATTGTGTATAAACACAACATTCAGGAAACAGTAATCTCGGGCTCTGTTTTAGGTGTTTTAATTATTCATATCAAGCCTCTTCTCATAAATACATATAAGTATAAGTAGAAAAGATTTAACTTCTTTTTTTTTCTTGGTGTACATATTAGCAAAATAAGAATGATCAAGTCTATTACCAGTGTTACGTTCCATCAAATCATGGAACGTTTAGAACATTCTGATAGACGTGATGACGCTGGGAGAGGGGGGGGGAGTAACAGAACTTGACCTCAAAAACTGCTTACCCATGCCTGTAGTGACCCTAAAAAGAGGAAGATACGAAATGAACGCCTGATACTACCTCGTTGCTTTCCCTACGTATGCCAAACGTACTGATACAGGTGACGTTACGGCTTAGGGGAGGGGAAGGCAACAGGGAGTTGGCAGTCTTGAACAGAATATATCAGATGGCCGACCAGTGAACACCTCGTGGGGGAAGGGAAGACGAAGAATGTCTCCCGAAACAAAATTACCAAAAGAAAAATGCCGGATAAAGGAACTGAAAATGACTTAACCACGGAAAATGACCCACTCATATACAAACATACTAGCAAATATATGCACCAGAAAGGCTAATGAAACAATTCAAATAAAAAGATTTGAAACGGAGCATCGGAAATAGAACAACTGAATGGAACAATTAGAAATCAATAATACCAAGCACATCAGTTTTTTTAATATCAATATGCAAATTAAACAACTAGGTAAGGCCAACAGTATTAATAATGTCAAACAGTTTTATTATTAATTGAGGTTTAAATAGAAATAGAATCATGGAGAATAATAACTAAGGAAATTGTGATTTGAGTAGTAATAGGGTTTCGGTTACAGACAGAAAAGCACACAATCCCCATTATAATAAGATATATACCGACTTTGAATGAGCATTTCCACCAACGAACACTGAAAGACTCTAGCCTATCGGCGGCCGCATTCACATTCCAAAGGACTTTAAACATTGAAGTAAATATTATGTGTTAAAATAATACCACGTTTTGTTGTCGTTATTGCTATATTTCTATGTGCATGCCTTATAATCCTTTCGGTGTCTCTGATGGAAACGCCGTACGGCGTCGGGCGATAGGCGTATGTAACACCAGACAGACCTATATGATTCACCCTGTCAGCTAGGGCTGTAGAATATGCCAACTGCACCTCTAAGACCCCTGCACCCCACCCCAATGGGGCCATCTATTAGCCTTGGGTGGCAACCTGTAATGCCTGAGGAGAGCTGGTCCCGTGACATGTAACACTCCATTTCTTGGGCTAGATGAGTGGGCAGGGAGGACCCATCCAATCAATCAACTGGTCATGTCAAGCCCTAGCACCTATATGATTAAGTTTTGACCATATTCTTCAAATTGCCCTTGTTGGGTCAGTAAAACGAAGTCTGGGTGGACATAAGTCCAAAATGAGTTATCTTCCCTTGCTGTGTTTTGTTCGGCTGATAGGTGGCGTTGGTATTTGGCCACAAGCGGGAATTACGATTTCCTGCCTCTTTTCCACTCAGGCCGGCAATGAGTAAACATGGTCTAGGTGCCTGCAGCCTCTAAGCATTAGGGGTCTTTGCCCCCAAACCAGCTACCAGTAAGTGACATTCCCTACGACGCAAGTCGTATGTCTATTTCCTCATAATACATTTATGTATCTGTTTTGTATATCTTTGTCATGTATGTGTATCTCCGTCACTTGTGGAATAAATATTGTTATCTTTTCAAACCCTTATCGGAATATTGCTTGTACTTATATATACCCACGTTGGGTGGTTACTTTGAGCCTTCCAACGTTAATATTACATCCTCACATCATGCATTTCACTTAGTGCTAATACCCTTGGGAAAGGTATGAATCCTACTCTCCCTCAAACTATGGGTAAATAGTAGGGCAGACTGGGCTCTTTAACCTTGGTTAGGCAACTGGTCTAGGTGAAGGAAAACTATGAATTCAAACCTGTTGAACTCCGCTTAAGAAATTGACCTTGTGTCACATCCTGCTCGTGCGGAGGGGTTGGTAAATATATATAACACCCTCACATGTTATACCCTTATGGCAAATACCTGTCCCTTTTTATCATATAGGTACTAGAAGGTGAGGCTCAACCACCAGTTTATCAATACATTTTTGTTGTTTCTTCTAAGTTATAGATTCACATGAAGTTAATGAAAAGTATTTCTACCAATTTGTTAATACAATTCTTTTTAAAATCTACCAAAAATTATTTCTACCAACTTAGTATCCTAGGTATGGTGCTAAACTTCATCTAGTGGTGAGGTTCCAATTCTGGAGCTCTGGGGAGTGTGGAGTATCCCTTCATTTCCATTACTTCCAGTTCCACCCTGACCCCATGTAGTAGTACCTGTTATAGTCACAATTATTGGTCAATTACCTCTATTCACAAGTAAATTAAAATTATCTCTACCAATTTGTTTATATACATCTTATTATAATGGAGATTGTGGGTTTGTCTGTCTGTAACCGAAACTATATTACTATACAAGTCACAATTCCCTTAGTTATTTACATCATATTCTCCATAATTTTAGTTTTATTAAAAGCTCAATTATTAATAAAATTGTTTTACATCATTAAGACTGTTGACCATATTTACATACTAATAACATGCAGTTGTATTTATATATACAACAAAATAGCGGTTTACAGTGTGAATGGGAAGGCTAATTTGCATATTGATATTAGAAATTTGATTTTACTAAATATATGCTTAGTATTATTGATTTCTAATTGTTTGGTTTTATCTTATTGAATATGAGCAAAAATCTCGGGGATAAATCTTAAAAGAAATCCATTAACAAGAAGAAATAACTGTAATATTATTCTTTACTTCCTATTTTAACTAAATAGTTGAATTAGGAAAATTTATCAATGAAAGACGGGAGTAAGGGAAAATGATGGAAGAGTTAGTTTCAAAGTTGTTCTATTTTTTCATATCTGTTCAAAATCTTTTGATTTGCATTCTTATTCAGTTTTATTAGCCTTTCTAATTTAATATGATATTTTATTATATTAAAACTTAAATACTTGCACCCGGAGGGTGCATATATTTGCTAGTGAAGTTAATGATAAATCCAACATGAAAATTATTTCTACCAACTTATTAATACTGATAAAGTTAATGAAAATTATTTTCATCAATTTATCAATACTCATGAAGTAAATGAAAAACTTAAGATAAAAATTATTTCTACCAGTTTATTAAAATACATGAAGTTAATGGAAATTATTTCTACTAATTTATTACTACACCTGAAGTTAAACAAATCATATTATTTAAAAATACAAAATTTGTCATTAAATAAACCACAAGGGTTGCAATACCATTAAACACCAACCAACCAACCAAATAACATATTTGATTGCTTTATAAATTTGGCATCATTTCATAAAATGATATCAAATTTTTGGGACACCCTGTTCATCTAGCATTATATACCTTTTATTTCTGTTTATAGGTTGTGCATTTTCAAAAACCATTTCATTACTGGAATCTGTGGTGAAACACATTAAAGAAATTAAAAATAAACAACAAGCAGACATTTATTTCAGGCAAGGTAAGTATGTTGTTTTGGCATTCTATCTGTTGTATACCCATCTTAACATACGTATACTTGTGGCTGTATACATTTGGTCTAAGTATGGATTTGTCTGTCTTATTCAAGATGTGTCTGAGTAGCAGTTTTTTTTACTTTGTAGGATTTAATGTTATTATAGTTGGTTGGAAGTCTTAATGACAAGTTAAAACGTGAACCTCTCATTAACTTCATGAGCTAGGGTGCTTATTGAAGACACGATCCTAAAGTTCACCTTGAAATAGGAGACTGAAACGACCAAATATGGAATCAACCAGAATGGGTGATTGTTTTGAATATTAGAATAACCTGAAGAAATTAACAGCCAATGTATCAAAATTTGAGACTGTCTAAAAAAAAAACAACATAAAAAGAGCTCTGAATCAAGGTTCAAACCATTTGCCAGCCATAGATCAGCAACATCTACATTATTGGCATCATTTCAACTTCGTCTTAGACATATAAATAATCTTTCCCACATTTCTATGGCTATACAAATATTTTTAAAGAAAGAAATGTTGCATTATTGATGGGTATCCTATCAATTATGCATTGTATTATTTGTATTATTTGGACTATTGTCCTCATCTTCATTGTTATCTGTACAACGTTTCGGCCGATGTGGCCTCTGGCCTTCTTCAGGTATTTCTTGTCAGATTCAAGAACACCCAATATGAGTATCATTATCATAATCAACAACAATTTCTTGCTCCTGCATAATATGTCGACATAGCAAATTATTCAACGTAAAATACGATGAAATACTTTCTTCGATTTCCATTTTAGCCAAATATCTGTAAAAAAAAAATTCAACAAATGTGTTTCTGCTTCATTCAGAACCCCCTAAACAATCTATGCAGGAGTAAGAATTTGTAAAGAGTAGATATGGTGAAAAATGGAGTGAAATGAGTTGGTCTGAAAAAGAAGCCGCATTTAATGATGTTGCCGTAATCTGCCATAATTTGGGACAGTTATGCCAATGTGTCAAAAAAAGAATGATTATTCGGACTCTTTCCCCAGACACGTTGTCCAATGTGGAGAAAAAATTGTTGTTGATTATAATAATCATACTCATATTGGGTGTTCCCAAGTCCAAGAAGGTTTCCGAGTCCGACAAGAAATACCTGAAGAAGGCCACATCGGCCGAAACTTTACAAATTCTTGCTCCTGCATAGATTGTTTAGGGGTTTTGAATGAAGCAGAAATACATTTGTTGAATTTTTTTTACAGATATTTGGCCAAAATGGAAATCGAAGAAAGTATTTCATCGTATTTTACGTTGAATAATTTGCTATGTCGACATATTATGCAGGAGCAAGAAATTGTTGTTGATTATGATAATGATACTCATATTGGGTGTTCTTGAATCTGACAAGAAATACCTGAAGAAGGCCGGAGTGCACATCGTCCGAAACGTTGTACAGATAACAATGAAGATGAGGACAATAGTCCGAATAATACAATGCATAATTGATAGGATACCCATCAATAATGCAACATTTCTTTCTTTAAAAATATTTGTATAGCCATAGAAATGTGGGAAAGATTATTTATATGTCTAAGACGAAGTTGAAATGATGCCAATAATGTAGATTTTGCTGATCTATGGCTGGCAAATGGTTTGAACCTTGATTCAGAGCTCTTTTGTTGTTTTTTTTTTTTAGACAGTCTCAAATTTTGATACATTGACTGTTAATTTCTTCAGGTTATTCTAATATTCAAAACAATCACCCATTCTGGTTGATTCCATATTTGGTCATTTCAGTCTCCTATTTCAAGGTGAACTTTAGGATCATGTCTCCAATAAGCACCCTAGATCATGAAGTTAATGAAAGGTTCACATTTTAACTTGTCACTGGTAAGTACTGCTTCAAACATTTGTAAACAAACCAACAGATGATTTTTTGCATTCATATTGTATCTAACAAAAACAAATTTTACAAATTGTGTGATACTATTTCTGAACAACATTTTATTTAAATAAACATAAATATTATTTTGTAAATAAAATCTGTCTGCATTTCTCTTCTGATTAAATAAAAACTATTTTAGTATAAAAATGTGTCTTTCTTTTTTTAAAAAATTTAACATAAGTACTTGGTTTGATTTGGTTTGAGGTGGAGTGCCACACCTACCATCAGCTCACTTCATCACACAGATTCCTGTGCTACTCATATGCTGAGTTGGTGAGGGCTAGTATTGAATGCGGAACCTTGTGGTTCTTAGTCAGACTCTCTACTGACTGAACTAAACTGGTCCTAATGTAAATAAATATTATATTAAATTAGATAGACTACCCAAACTAAATAAGAACGAATATAAAAATATTACACTTATGTTATTTTAATTGATTTCTATATAAAATTATATATAGGATTGCTCTTAATACGGTTGAGAATAAGATGATAATATTAGAAATAAGTAACAGCAAATAATTATTTATTAAACCCAGTTTTGTTAAAATCATTATGCAAATTATTCGCACCATATACTATGTAAATCTTTATTTCTGAGAGATATATAACATATATTTCAGGATTTTAAATGCATTAATAATATGGGCAGTTTTGCGGCAAATCTAACTCAGCTAAACTTTAATGGAGACATCATAAATAAATAGTGCTAGTAAGTTAGCAAGTAAATCGTTGGGGTGGTCTAAAGTCGGTATCAGCCAGACAGCGAGGGAGTCTATCCCCTTTTCACTAGCACTAGACCAAGGAGATTGTTTTTTTAGCATCTGAGGTGGAGCGCTACAACCACTATCACCTCCTCACTTTACCACACAGATCCCTGTGCTACTTATACACTGATTTGGCAAGGGCCAGTATCGTACCAGGAACCTTGTGATTCCCATGCTGGAGGCTCTACCGACTGAGAATTAAGAATAAATAATGACTATATCATAATCATTGAGTATATAAATTAAACAACTAAGGAAATTGTGACGTCAGTGGTGATATAGTTTTGGTTACTGACAGACAGTTACATAATCTCCATTATAAGAAGATGACTTTTATGTTCCACATGTTTTTTAATATAATTAATCTTTCATTACTCTGCCATGTCCTCAAATCCTTTTTCATAATGATGAATTATTATTGTTATTTTTATTATTTCTTTTTCTTTAAATATAAATGATGCAGGTCCCGAAACTACATTATCTCGCAGCCACCATTCAACAATTATGTCTGTGGTACTATTGGGGTATGATCAATTTACTGTTGAATATGTTTTCAGAAAGAAAATAAAAGAAACCGGTAAGATTTAACTTACTTTTTGTTTGGTGTACACTTTTATAGTAAAAATTATTCCTAATGCATTTTTATAGTAAAAAATAATTTCCAATGCATTTTTATTTAAAAAATTGTTTCCAATGTATTTTTATAGGAAAAATAATTTTTAATTCATGTTCATAGTAAAAGTCCTTACCAATGCATTTCTATAGGAAAAATGATTTCCAATGCATTTTATAGTGAAAACCATTTCCAATGCATTTATAGTGAAAACCATTTCCAATGCATTTTTATAGTAAAAACCATTTCCAATGCATTTTTATAGTAAAAACCATTTCCAATGCATTTTTATAGTAAAATTTGTTTCCAATGCATGTCTATAAGAAAAATCATTTTCTAATGCATTTTTATAGTGAAGATCATTTCCAATGCATTTTCATATTGAAAGCAAAATAAGAATAATAAATCTGATTGCATTACAAATATATTTGATTAGAGTATCCATCTAGGAATTGCAAGGTTCCAGGTTTGATACTGGTCCTCGCTAACTCAGCTCACGAATAGCAGAGCTTGGGTAATCTGATTTGTGCAGTAAAGCACCTGGGAGCTGACGGTAGGTGTGTTGCTCCACCTTTGCAAAAAAATCTCCCTGGTTTAGGTGCTAGCGAAAAGGAGATAGACTCCCTCGCTATTCGGCTGATACCAACACTCGGCAGACTTTACTTTTTACTATATATCTTTGAATTCTATTTACAGGTTCTGCTTTTCCAAATGTGTCTTTATTACTGGAAGCTGTGATAAAGCACGTTAAAGAAGCTGAAGGTCAAGAACAAACAGAAATTGATTTTAAGCACGGTAAGCATGTTTGTTTATTTGTTTTGTTTCACAGCATATCAACCATAGTGGGTCATTTAATGCTGGCAAAGTTTTGAAAGATTCGTAGCGACAGTTTAGAAGTAAATTTTTTAAACACAATATTTTTTTTGTAAACAAATTTTCTATTCAACCCAATAGATGGGACCCTAACAGGTACTACCACTCCAGATCAGAGTGGACCTGGAAGCAATGGTGATGAAGGGGTGCTACACATTCCCCAAACCTCCAAAATTGGAAGTTTAACATCATACCCAGGACATGAAGACGCTCAGCCACCACCTTCTAGCACCTATATAATAAAAAGGGTTGGGGCTTGCCATAAGGGCAATAGGGTTGGGACAATCATGTACGTTCTAGGGCTTAACGTGACCAGCTGATTGATTGGAGAGGGCCTCTACGACCACCCATCTAGCCTAAGTAAAGGACTAAGAGGAGTATTGCAGGTCATGGACTGCTCATACATCAGGATCCTGTCCTTAAGCACCACTGGTTGCCACCCACAAACAACAGGTGGCCCCATTGGGGGGGGGCCTCTGCAGAGGTGCAGTGTATTCTAAAGCCCCAGCTAACAGGGCTATGGTATGTATGTGGTTTAGAGATTTTTTTTCTTTAAGAATACAGTGGAACCTCAGTTCTTGAACATAATTATGTTCTAGAACTGATTTTTTTGAAAAGTGAAACAATATTATTTCTCTGAATTTTTGAGATGAGGCTTGATGATTAGTATTATCTGCGTTATTCAGACTATTGTCCTCATCTTCATTGTTATCTGTACAATGTTTTGGCCTTTCTGATTACGACAAGAAGGTTCCCGACTATTATTAAATTATGCATAGAGAACAACTTGCAAATTCATAATTATTGATGTAACAATATTGTTTGTGTCATGTTTAAATGTAAATTAATTTTGGAGTTAACAAAACACCTGTTATTAAAATTTTAAAATCTTTTGTAAAAATTTGACAGAGATTTGCTTAAAGTTGATATTTACAGAAACCTTGACAATACATTTTCAATTTCTCTGAATGTTTGAGATGAGGCTTGATGATTAGTATTATCTGCGTTATTCAGACTATTGTCCTCATCTTCATTGTTATCTGTACAATGTTTCATCCGATATACCTTCCGGCCTTTCTGATTACGACAAGAAAGTTCCCGAGTTCAAAAAGAAGGTTCCTGAGTCCGACAAGAAATACCTGAAGAAGGCCGGAGGGCATATCAGCCGAAACGTTGTACAGATAACAATGAAGATGAGGACAATAGTCCGAATAACGCAGATAATACTGAAACAATATTTCCCATAAGGAATTGTGTAAAGTGGATTTATACCTTCTTGACCATCAGATGAATGCCTATTTATGTACCTACAGTAATATATAATATGAAAAGATGTGCATTTAAACAACAGGTAATACATAATGATGTAAATACAAAAAAAGAAAAACATAATTAAGTAATATTTAACCAAATTCTTTATCATTTACACAAATTGTATCTTTGTTAATATTGTAAGCAGCTATTTCTTTATTGAGTATACCTGTTTTTTTACCTATCATTATGCAATTGTTCCATAACTACGCACATGCAAACAACTTTATAACATTAAGGAAGAAACTGTTTTCTGCAAGTCTGCCTATTTTCACAACAATCTGTTCACAAATAATGGTACTAGGAGCTTTTGAATGTACAGACCCATTTTTAGCTGTTTTTTTACCAAATCCTTATGGGAACAGAGGGGTTTGGACCTAGAATTGCTTATGGGAAGTTAAGAGTTAAATATTAACAGTAGCTACATTATTGGTGGACTTTTCTTGCTAGCAACACTGGTCACTCCTTTCGCAACATCAACTGTCTTTATCGCATCTTTATTCTTCAGAAAAGTTGAAAATTGTCTATTTCACCATACCATATTTGGTTGCATGATCAAAGACTCGAATAACATTATCAAACTTGGCGATAATCTTTAATTCTCTAATAAGAATGTTCTGGGGGGGGGGGGGTCACAGTTAAGTCCGACGCTTTTACTCTCCCAGCAATGCTGCACTCTTCTCACCAACACTATCAAAATATCTTCTCTCTCATCCACTCGTCGCCACAGCCAAAATGCTACTGCAAGCTTCTCTCTCGGTTTGTGAGGGCTGGTCAATAAATACACAATTACAGTGTTCATCCGGGCTCCTTACTCTGACCAGCACGTGCGACACTAATCAGCACGCGTCAATCCTTCACATCCGGGCCCCTCTGGACAGTTTAGCAATTCGTCAGGCCATGACTCACGATCAGGAGAATGCGGGTTCAATCTCCTCACTGATCTCATTCTGCATGCCAAACACAGTCGTGCACGCTTCGAACTACTACGTTTGTGGTTTCTCTCGCCACAAATTCTATTGTTACTTTCACAACCTTCTCTTTCACTTTCCGGTAGTATCACTGCTGTCTTTCTTACAATCCATAAATAAGGGTTAATGTAGCTGTAATATAGAGAATAAACACAAAAGAAGCAAAGAATTTGCACAAAAACAATATCAGACACTTGTTCAAGATAGCAACTGACACTAACTGATGCTGCTTGGGTAGATTCAACCATGTTTGGTTTGCCTTGGTAGTCATTTGCATAACTTCCATTTTCATCAGCTCGACTCGTAGGTTCCAAAGATTTGTTCGACAACTGAGGCCTTTTTTACTCAAACTTTTGGTCCAAACTCTGAACTGTTCGATTTCAGAGTTATTCAAGAACTAAAGTTCTACTGCACTAGCAAGAATATGAATCCTCTGATGGGTGTAAGTATTTAAGTTTTAATGTAATGAAATATATTAAATTAGAAAGACTAACAAAATTAAATAAGAATGCATATAAAAAGATTACCCTTATTTTAATTATATTTCAATTTGTTTCTATATAAAATCATTCATAGGATTGATTTTAATACATTGGAGAATAAAACAATAACATTAGAGATCAATAACACCAAGTAATTATTTATTTATTAAACCCAGTTTTGTTAAAACCATTTTGCAAATCAACCACACTATATATTATGTAAACCCTTATTTCTTAGTGATATATAAGACACATTGCAGGATTTTAAATGCACTAATAACATGGACTCTATCGAGGCAAATCTAACTCAGATTTTTATAGACCTCATTAATAAGTAAGATTTATTCTATGTATTCTATCTTATCATCACCCTAGTTAGGTTTGAACCTGCAATTGAAGATGATTGTCACTTAGAACTGTATTAACCCAACTCTTATATCCATTGCACCATGTATCCAACTGGTTCCCCAAGTTTGACAAGAAACACCTGAAGAATGCCGGAGAGCACATCAGCCGAAATGTTGTGTATATAACAATAAAGATGAGGACAATAGTCCAAATAATTAAAATAATACAAATTATCAAGCCTCATCTAAAAAATTCAGAGGAATAGGATTCAAGTTCACAAAAGTATTTACCCCACCCTTTAAAAAAAAAAAAAGAAGACTAATTCCTTGTTATTATGATAAACTCCTAAACTCAAAACAATTCACGTACCTAGGTAGTTATATCTCATTAACAGAAAGCAACGTTAATGCATGCATAGGAAAGGCGGGGTCTGCTTTAAGCAGATTGTCAGTGATATTGAAATCTGATCTCACTGACAAGTCAAAGCAACAATTCTTCAAAGCCATACTTGTATCAGTGCTACTATACGGCTGCACTACTTGGACCTTAATGAAGCGCCTGGAGAATGAGCTAGTCAGGAGCTGTACAAGAATGCTGCATGCAATCTTAAACAAGACGTGGAAACAACACCCCCATGAGAAAACAGCTGTATGGCCACCTGCCCCATATCACACAAACTATCCGTGTGAGGTGAACAAGATACACTGGTCACTGCTGGAGAAGCAAGGATGAACTCATAAGTGACTTTCTTCTGTGGAAGCCATCACATGGGCATGCCAGTGTGGGCCATCCAGCAAAGACATACATAGACCAGCTCTGCGTGTATACTGGATGCTTTGTAGAAGACCTCCCAGAGGCAATGAATGATAGGGACTTTTAGCGAGAGATTGTCAAGCATATCCATGCTACTAGCGTGACATGATGATGATTTCAAAGTTGATATTTATATTTTGCAACACATTTAAAAAGATATCAAATATCATTGTTAGGTCCAGACTTAACGAAATCTAGAGTTACTCCTCTTGATCAGTGGGGTTTCCGCCATAACACTTTTGGATTCGGATTTTTGCGGGCAGGAAGCATGTACAACACATTTGAGCTAATTAAGTCATTTTATGGTAGAAGTATTCTCTACCGTGTTAAATAAAATCATAATAATTTCCAACAACCTAGTCTTGCATTTTCATTCGGTGCTTTGTATTTTATCTGTATGTAAAAACATAATCATTAATAAATAAAATTTTGTATTATTCGGACTATTGTCCTCATCTTCATTGTTATCTGTACAACGTTTCAGTTGATGTGCCCTCCGGCCTTCTTCAGGTATTTCTTGTTGGACTCGAGAACCTTCTTTTCAAACTTGGGAACCTTCTTGTCGTAATTGGGAGCCATGACGGAACTTTGAACCTAACCCTTTATTCAGTCCATGGGGGATATCCTGAATAAAGGGTTAGGTTCAAAGTTCCGTGATGGCTCCCAATTATGACAAGAAGGTTCCTGAATCTGACAAGAAATACCTGAAGAAGGGCAGAGGGCACATCAGCCGAAATGTTGTACAGATAACAATGAAGATGAGAATAGTCAAAAGAATACAAATAATACTAATTATCAAGCCTCATCTCAAAAGAATATTCAGAGAAATAAATAAGATTTATTCTATGTATTAATGATTTTGACTATAAATTAACTCTTAACATCCTGTTGAGAATTTTTAAAGTCCAGTGTCCCATTCCTATAAAAATCTATCAAAGACGTTAAAAATGGCCTTTTCATTTAAAGTTACCTGTTATTTCCCTTAAAATAAAGACTTCTAAATATGTTTAATATTATATTTAAACAAAGGCTATCATTTGGGGTGGATTAGGAAAACAAATGTGACTTCTGGCCGGGTGGAATGAGGTGGTATAGGATGTTGAGAGTTAAATACTTATTGATAAACTTACACATTTCCTGAGAGTATCTTTTATTCTCAGCTGAAATTGTTTGACACTTATTCAAACCTTTGACAAACGTATTTGTCATATTCCAATTTGTGTTAAATTCTTCCTAACATGTAGCTTATCATTGATAGTTATGACAAAAATCCAATATCATTTGTTCCATTTTACATAAATAAATTTGTAATAAAAAAATTAAAAAAAAGAATTATCTATACATATATAAAGGGCAGTTCTAAGTATGTATGTCCGGTTAAATCTACAAAAATAAAACAAATATAACGACAAAGTAGATATATATACACATTCACTATCACCAAAACTAGCTTTTGTGTAAAAAATTATGAGGATTTGATTTATATTCAAATTAAAATTTACAAAATAAATTCTACTGTACTTACAACAGCCTCATTAATATCTTATTTCTAAAAAATTGTAAATTATTGAAAAATTTTAAATTTCGTACTATATTGTTATTTGTGATGCCATTTCCTATACCCAGGTGATACTGGGTAGCCCTTTCTAGTTCATAATAAAGCATTATTATATTTTCAGATGACAAAGTGAAAGAAGAGAATCGGTTGTTGAAGGAAGAGAGAATATGCAAAATTTGTTTCGATAAAGAGAAAAATGTTGTTTTCTTACCATGCCGTCATTTATTGAGTTGTGCAGAATGTGCCAATTTATTAAAAACTTGTCCACGTTGTCACTCACAGATTTTGGATTGCATCAAAATATACAGATCATGAATATATAATGGTAAGATAATATGAAAAACACACAGATGTTGTTCAAATAAAGTTTTTTATTATGCTGATATTGCAATATTTAGACCATGAATATAAATTATGGCAATAGATAAAGTAGCAATAGAAAATTTAACCAACAATGAACTGCCGCCATTCATTGTCAGGGATAGAGTTGAGAAGTTTGACAATTTTAGTTTTTCGGGAATTGAATTTTTTAATTGATACTGTCATTTTACGATTTGGTTTTCAGTTTTTTAATTTAGTGTTTTTTTTTCTTTTTCTAAGTAAACCATTCATTTTCTTGTTTAATATATTCTATCTTATTATCAAGTAAATTTTTCAATAAATATTTCTCAATGAAAGTTTTAACAAATTTTCTTTTTGAGGAAAAAAAAAGTGATTCATTGTTAAAAAATGTTCATCGAGACACATTCATTGAAAACTGCCTAAAATAATTTATTGTAAAAGTAAATTATTTGAGAATTCAGATGAAAAACAAGTTTATTTAAAAAAAAAAAAAAAAAAAATTTTGAAAAGAGTACTCTTTAAACAAAAAATTTTCAAAGATTTTTTAAAATTTGGGAGTGCATATCTTGAAGATAATCAAAATAAGTGTTAATTAGTTTAGAACTAGTGCCACACTTTGTTTATATTTGTTTTTTTATTTTTACAACACTAATATTGGATATCGGCTAACCGACATGGGTTGCTGTTCTATATTTGTATCAATTTCTTGTTTACTAATTATTTATCATTAATTTAGAACGGGAACATCATTAGTGATAACAAAATGCTTACTTGTAATGATGTAAATCTACTAAGTTGATATATTGGTATTAATTTTTTTTTTAAATTCCTCATATTTACTAATGTTAGGGGCCGGGTTAGCTCAGTCGGTAGAGCGTTCGGCTAGAAACCACAAGGTTCCTAGTTCGATACCGGTCCCCGCCAACTCAGCGTATGAGTAGCACAGGGATCTGTGCGGTAAAGTAAGAAGCTGATGGTAGGTGTGGCGCTCCACCTCAGATGCTAAAAACAATCTCCTTGGTCTAGCGCTATTGAAAAGGGGATAGACTCCCTCGCTGACTGGCTGATACCGACTTTAGGCAGCCCCGTCGACTTTACTTATGTACTTACTTATTTACTTACTAATGTTAGTGAAAAGGGGATAGTCTACCCTAGGGCCAGTTGAGCTCAGTCGGTAGGGCATCTGCCTAGGAACCACAAGGTGAGAAGCTGATGGTAAGTGTGATGCAAATCAATCTCCCTAGTCTAGTGCCAGTGAAAAGGGGATAGACTCCTTCGCAGTCCAGCTGATACCGACAATAGGTCACACCACCTATTTTACTACTAAAATTTTTTTTTTTTGAATATGTAAGTTTTTTTTGTTATTTTTTTATGAAAAGACGGCAATTTTCGGATGCTATCAACCCAGCCTCCTGCCCTAAAATATGCTAGGTGGTGCCTGCTGAAAAACTAACCCATGCAAGTAAATGTAAAAAACCTGGAGAGAGGGGTTGTAAAATATAGCTTTCTTATTGCATAAATTGTCAATAAAAACGCCTTCAAACCGCTAAAAAAAAGAAAAGAAAGATATTTTAAAGGGGAGGGGTTAAAATATTTACATTTAGTTGTTGATAAAAAACTTGGGAGGTGACTGTAAAATATCGCTTTCTTATCGCGTTAATTTGTCGATAAAAACACCTTCAAACCGCGATATGCTTCATAACTAGCACAGATCACTTTTTCAGCATGCGCCGCCTAGCGTATTTTAGATCAGGAGGCTTGGAAGACAGCATCCAAAAATTACCGAAAAGACTATACCATTTTGACTTTACTTGTGAAAAAAAAAAAAAACTGATGGTGAAAAAGCACTCAGGACTGTTTCTATGCAAGCTTGATGCTAATATGTAATCTCATGATAAGACAGGAGAAAATCCTTAAACAAATATCTTAAAAACAAACTTGGTTAAATCCTACTTAACGGAGATAAATTCCACCATTGTATGTCACCCCGCTGAAAGAAAAGAAAAAATACTAAAAATCAAGGAATTTACCGAATTTAATGAAATTTTCAGTGTTGATACATTAATGAATAAAAGATATAATGCACCAGTTATTTTATTTAAAAACTTTTACATTTTTTCAGGTCAATTAACTTTGAACCACGTATGTTTGTGAATCTGTGTTATGCCTCAAAGATACGTGGTTCAAAGTTAACTGGCCTGAAGAAAATGTAAGAGTTATCAAATAAAATAACAGGTGCATTATATCTTTTATTCATTAATGTATCAACACTGAAAATTTCATTAAATTCGGTTAATTCCTTGATTTGTAGTATTTCTATTTTCTTATGGCAGGGTGACATACGATAGTGGAATTTATGTCCGTTAAGTAGGATTTAACCACAAACTATGTTATCTTTTCAAATGACTTTGCAGATTACTTGTTTCATACTAAATTGTGTTTGTAAACATGACATTTGCAATAAGTTTTGTCCTGTCATGTAAAATAAACATCCCATATACTTTTCAACTTTCGTGTTATTTTTTGAAATGTCTGTCATTTTGGATGCTCAAAGTTCTGTCAACAGGTTTACAGGGGGTCAATATTTGGTTTAAAAAAAATACACGAATAGGAAAGGCATGGTCTGCCACGAACAAATGCCCAGCCCATACAAGTGGGGTATGAGGCAAATGCCCATCCAGACATTAACCACCATTCCATGAAGGTTGCAAAAATCCAAACGTTATAATGTCGGCTTCTCCATTAAGAATAAATTCATCTTTTTGGAATACTTTGTTTTTCTATTTTCCAGATTAAATCTAACACACACACACACACACACACACACACACACACACACACACACACTCAGAGAGTTGTGATCAAAAAACAAACATTAAAGCGATGTTAACACTCGAATAGGAAAGGCATGGTCTGCCATGAACAAATTATCAGTCATATGGAAATCCGATCTCACTGACAAGTTAAAGCGACAATTCTTCCAGGCTGTGGTTATATCAGTACTGCTGTATGGCTGCACCACTTAGACCCTAACAAAGCACCTTGAGAATAAGCTAGATGGGAGCTGCACAAGAATGCTACGTGCAGTCTTGAACAAGTCGTGGAAACAGCACCCCACAAGGAAGCAGCTGTATGGCCACTTGCCTTTCATCTCACAAACCATCCGAGTGAGACAGACTAGGCATGCAGGACACTGTTAGAGAAGCAAGGATGAGCTCATAAGTGACGTTCTCCTGTGGAAGCCAACACATGGATATGCTAATGTCGGTCGCCCAGCTAGGACCTACATTGACCAACTATGTGAGGATGCTGCACAGAAGACCTCCCAGGGCAATGAATGATAGGGAAGGTTGGCAGAGATTGTCATGGATATCCATGCTGCCTGCGCGACATGAAGATGATGATGATGATGATGATTTAGTTTTAAGTAAGGGTAATAAAAATTCATAGGCATGTGTAAAGATCAGTGCACTAAAAAAAGCCAGAACCCACGAATCACAGTTAAATGAAGAGTGGGTAAAGAAAAAAAACGTATCCAAGTAATTTAAAAAAAATTTGTCTGGTCTTCTGTTCTCACACAAGCAGTCGATAAGACCGCCACGGAAAACCAGTTCTCCCAGCTAACAGTAATTTGACCCAAAAGTGAAACCGCACCGGCTTTTATGCCTCCTCACTAGACGAACCACTCTAACCAACAGGGTTTGGTTTGGTTTGTTTTATGGCATATCAACCTCAGTGTGTCATTTAATGCCAATAAAGTTTTGAAATAAATTAATTCTTAATGGATACTCAATTTTTTTTATAAACACACTTTTCTATTTGACCCAATACATGGGACCCTAACAGGTACTACCACTCCGGGCCAGAGTGGACCAGGGAACAATGGTGATGAAGGGGTGCTCCACATTCCCTAAACCTCCAAAACTGGAACCTCACCATCAGAGTTTAATGTCATTCCCAGGATATGTAGACCCTCAGCTACCGCCTTCTAGCATCCATATGATAAAAAGGGTTGAGGCTTGCCATAAGGGTAATAGGGTTGGGGCAATCATATAGGTGCTAGGGCTTGACATGACCAGCTGATTGATCGGAGGAGGCCTCTCCAACCGCCTGTCTAGCACATGAAAGGGCTAAAGTGGAGTATTGCAAATCAGACTGCTAAACCACCTGGGTTCTATCATGGGTCGCCACCCACAGCCAACAGGTGGCCCCATTGGGGGAGTCTTACCCCTCTTCAGAAGTACATTCTAACGCCCCAGCCGATAGGGCGGCTAACCAACAGGGGCGATAAGACACTTATCAAGTCACCACTCACAACCTGGAGGTTAAGAGTTCAATTCCTGTAACTTCACAAGGTAACTCACTTCACCTCTCGCTACAAGATTATTCAAATAAAGTCAGCTTTTGGGCTTTAAAAGGTAATTTAGTCATAGAATTCATGATTTAGATTAAAGTTTAATTATTCAATTTCAAATAAATTGTCTATAAACAATTACCAGATTTATCAAAAATTTGGTAAAATACAAAAGAAGCCATCACAAACTATCCATGTTTATGACTTTTAAAAATCCAAAAAATGAAACCCCTCTTATTTAAAATACACTAATTCTTTTCTGGTATGCCAGTCAACTGCTATTGATGTTCTACTCATAAAGTTCTTCTAGATAAGGAAAATGAATAAATAAAAATAAATTTGTTTTTCATCTTGTAAAAACACATAAAATTAAATATCAAAAATAATAAAAAGTTTTTAATTTCAGTTTTAGAATGTGTATATTTCCAAATTTGCGAGTATCACTTATTCTTTTTTTTTAGATACATTAAAAGTGAAATTAAGAACGATCTTAATTATTCTAAATATCTAATTTATGTGTATTCCCTAGATAAAAACGAATTTATTTTGTTAAAAATTACCCTTAAAAAATTACAAAAAGACTTCATAAAATTTAACATTAAGGCAAAACTGGCTACTATTTTTTATTTTTACGCATTATTTTCTTTATTTACTTTTACTATAAATTTTTTTTTTTTTAAATATTTAACTTTGATAACTGAAACAAATACTTTTAGACATCATAAAATTGATTTCTAAAGTGACATATCTATTGTATTTCCTTTCTTTACCCTTCATTTTTTTTGTAAACAAATAGATTTTTCCAAAAAATAGTCAAATGTTTTAATCATATTTTTGTTCAATCTTTTCCTCTTACAATAGTATAAATGTTGATAAAATCTAATTCTATTAAAATCTGAAAGTCTTTTTTCAACCGTATTTCCTTGGATATGGTCGTTCAGTAGTTATGCAATATAGCAATAGTATGAATGTAGATAAAATTTAATTTCATTACAATCTGAAAGTCTTTTTCAACTATGTTTCCTTGCTCAGTAGTAATAGTACTAAACCGAACGGTTTCAGTTTTGCAAATTTTTTTTAGATGTGGTGTGTAGATGAAACCGAAAAAATCCCCCCCCCCCCGGTTAAACTATACATCTCTAGTCAGGGGCCACCTTCACTAGAGTCAACAATAAAGCAATATACTTCCAGATGAATTGGGAGCAATATCGGGAATTAATCCGACCGTATGTAAATCTCTTTCACCAGAGTTTAACGATACTATCTCAAACAAGTTTGGACATCTCTCATCCCATATCTTTATGCCTCTAGGGACACAACACAATTTCTAATCGTTACAAGAAACACCTGCATGTGGATCAGAAATAAGGCCAGACCGGATTACGTCCCTTCGCCGCACAAATTACCATCCTCCCATTTTTACACAAGTCACCCACACATTACACACCCATCCCTCGGGACAGGGGTTCAGTGCGCTTCGACCATGGACCGGTCATGTTAAATTAATAGCGTCGATCTCTGGGGCTATCCCCCCAGGCAATACCCGCCCCCTTGACTTAAAGGTGCAGGGCTGGCACCTGAGGCACCCCCCTTGAGAGGGAATGCCGAAGGGATCAACGCAATTTTTGTTCTTTCCCACCCATGAGCTCTGGCTTGTGGGTGGGCCCACATTAAAATGAGGCCTTGCGCCCAGCCCATACAAGTGGGGTATGAGGCAAATGCCCATCCAGACATTACCCACCATTCAAATCCTGATGAAGGTTGCAAAAATCCAAACGTTATAATGTCGGCTTCTCCATTAAGAATAAATTCATCTTTTTGGAATACTTTGTTTTTCTATTTTCCAGATTAAATCTAACAACACACACACACACACACACACACACACACACAGAGAGTTGTGATCAAAAAACAAACAAAAATAAAGTTCTGTGAAGGCTCCTGATTATGACAAGAAGGTTTCTGAATTCGAAAAGAAGGTTCCCAAGTTCGAAAAGGTTCCTCGAGTCAACAAGAGATACCTGAAGAAGGTCGGAGAGCACATCAGCCGAAATGTTGTGCAAATAACAATAAAGATGACGACAATAGTCCGAATAATCCAATAAAAATAAAGAAATTTATCTCAAGATTTTCCTTTTTTTTCTCTTCCAATTTACCAATTTTCTTTATTCTTATAAATATTTAAATAAAATGCACAAAAAACAAAGATTTTTTTTTTCCTTTGGAGTTTTATTTCACACCCAATTCTTGTAGTAAAAGTTGCATACAACCAATGTGTTGACATAGTAGTCTGGTTTTTGTTTTGTTTATTTATTTTTTAAATTTTTTTAAGGTATTATTGTCCCAGAGTGTAAGGAGTCAAAGCTCCTAGCAAATGAGTGATCCCACTGTGTTAGTCAAAATATATATATGTATGTATTTCTTTATTTACACACGAGCATACAGAGATATGATAGATGTTGAACTTAGCCAACAAAAAAAGTAAAATAATAAAAAATAAAGAGCTGGGGAGGGGAGGGGGGAAGTAAAAAACTGTTGCTGAACAACTTCCTTGTTCTGATGCACTGGGGGGAAAAAAGTGAAAGAAAAAAGAAGAAAAAAAAAAAAAGAAGAAAAAGATACCAAGGAAAGATTAACATCAAGGGTTGCTACTAAAACAGTTTCATTTTTATTTTGGAGATCTTTCCCGTCAAATGAAGCATTCTTTTTGTATTAAATAATAAATCAATGTTTTTTTTTTCTTCTTTTAAGTACTGAGGTTAAATAACCTTAGTGGCACATAGCTATGTATTGTCAATTTTACATTATGAATTGGTTCTGGCTATTTCAGTTATATAACACTGCAGTACTTTTTATATACAAATATTCACTCATCATCATCTTCTTATAACTGAGGAAAAATATAGTTAGCTTTTAAATGGGGAAGCAATCTTTATAGGCAAATTTTCTATGATATTTTTAATATGCAAATATATTTTATGAAACTATCAATTCAAAGAAAAGAATTCATTATGTGTGTGTGTGTGTGTGTGTATGTATATGCTTTGTTTTTTTGCCTCCTCACATACATACATTTTTTTTTTTAATGAAATATTCCCAGTAGATAATAAGCAACCAAATACAAACCAATTCAACACTTAGAAAGAAAAATGCATTTATCTTTATTTGATTATAATAAGAAAGTCACCAGTTGAAGATTTTTTTTTAATGTCCATGGACAGAGTAAATAGGTTAGGCCATCTTTTTTTTTTATTTTTTTTTTTTTTTTTTTTAAGAAAGAAGGTTTGCTGAACTGTAAAGAGAAAATTTTCTTTTAAATAATTACAAGAATGAAAACCATAAAAATTCTATTCATTTATATTTCAAATATAAACTAAAAAAGAAAGTTGCTGTGGTATTCTTTACATGTTTTGTGGGTGTGCTGCATTAGGTATACAATGGTTGGTTGGATTTTACGGCATGTCAACCCATTGGGTCATTTTATGCCAAAGACGTTTTGTTTTATTCATTCTTGATGGGCACTCAATTTTTTTAAACACATTTTGTTCGACTCAACCCATAGATGGGATCCCAATAGGCACCACCACTATGGATCAGAGTGGACCCAGGAGCAATGGTGATGAAGGGGCACTCCAAACTATCCAAGCTCCAGAACTGGAACTTTACCATCAGACAGAGTCTAACGTCATACCCAGGACAATAAGACTCTCAGCCACCCACCCTTCCAGCACATATATGATAAAAAGTGCATTAGGTAAAAAAAAAAATGAAAAAAAAAAATTTTTTAAATGGGTATGACAGTAGATCACAAAAACTGAAAGAATGCACAACAGCAGTAATATTTTTAATCATATTTAAAAGGAACCTCAATACTATTCTATCACTCAAGCTTATTGAAATTAGAATTGAATCTTAAAATTTTAAGTATGAAAATTTAAATAGAAAAAAAAAAAAAAAAATATATATATTTCTAGTAGTCCAGGTTAAAAGTGTGATAAGGGTAACCTGAAACCAAACATTTTTAGTTAGTTGGTTTCAGTTCAGCTTCAGGTTACCCTTACTGCTTTTAACGTGGACTATAGAGTAAATCACTAATTACCAAAATATAACAATGAAATCAAAACCTCAGGCAAAAGTGGAAGGAAACTGTCTCTGCAAACCAACTTAAAGGCCTCAAGGTAAAAAAAAAAAAATAATAAAAAAAAAAAAAAACAAATGCATGAAAATATGAATTTTCTTTATACAAAATCTTTCTTTTTCCGGATCAAGTCTCCAATAAGCACCCAAAATCACCCCAGTAATCAAAATATCACTTTTGCTTCTTACCGCAAGCTTCCACATACGCTTATTTGTAAACAAACCAACAGACAATTTTTTGCATTTATATTGTATTTAACATTAGAATTTCACTGTAATTTCAATATTGATTTAAAAAAAAAAAATTATCTATTTCATGTTATTGTTGTCAGCATCTGTGAAAAATATTAAGTTTTAGAATTTTTTTTTTAAATCATAATTTTTAATTTTAATCACAAGTTTATGGAGATTTTGCATTTATGATAAATTAAATAAATAGTTCATATTATTATTAACAAACGAAAAACATGTTCTTATATTAAAATAGTTTTTAATTTTAATAAAAAAAATTTTAAAAAAGAATAGTTATTTCATGTTATTGTCGTTAGCATATGTAAAAAATTGATTTTCGCACTAACAAATTAATATTGTTATTGTTCTTTTTTTTAATAAATAGATACTTTTAAAAAATTTTTTTGAAAATATTAATTTTAATACAACAATAATAACATGAAATAACTAATTTTTGTTTTATTAAAAACAATATTGAAATTACAGTGAAATTCTAATGTCAGATACTATATAAGTGGAAAAAATAGTCTGTTGGTTTGTTTACAAATAATTGGAAGCGGAAGCTTGCAGTGACAAGCAAAAGTTACCTTTTTCATTACTGGGGTGATTTGGGGTACTTATTGGAGACTTGATCACTTTTCTTCCCATTTTCTTTAGTAATTACATTTTTCTTCCCTTCTTACCTTATGACTAAGTGCCATTTAATGTAAATAAAAAAAAAAATTAAAAAAAAAAAGTAAAAATGTTTTAACAAAAATCCAGCCAACCCACATTTCTTTGTATTGTTTAAATACTAAAAAAAAAATCATCTTTGTCCATCATTACATTTGGTGTAGACACAGAGAAGATGAATGGTGGGTTGAAAAAAAAAAACAATTGCTGTTCGTTTCTCTTCCTCTCATCACAATCCACATACACACACACACACACACACACACATACATACATACACAAACTATCATACACACAAAATCTGCATCAGTTTGTTTAAGTGTTGCCAGCAGCTTAAGTGCTTAGAGTAGTGTACCAACTGCAATGTTACCATACTATCATACCCAATGTAACAACAGCTGCAGTGTTACCATACTATCATACCCCTTGTAACAACACCTGCAGTGATGACACAAGACCCCTCCCCACTGAACAAAGATAGAATTATGGCCACTTAATCCACCTTGACCACACTGTAGATTTTGGAGACAAACCAGAAACAAGAGAAGAATCCAATGGTACCTGAAAAATAAAATAAGTATGTCAATATAATGCCTAAAAATCTTGGAGATCTTTAGCCTTTTTTTTTAAAAAGATCTACATAGTGTGTATTATTGAAAAGATAAAGAGGAAAAATTTATATATAAGTTAAAAGAAAGGAAATGAATCCGACAGTATAAGTATGAAAAAGATGGAATGAAAACACCACAATGCTGTTAAAGAGAAAACAATTTATAACATAATCATAGCTGATATTGATCAATATTTTGATTTTACAGAAATCATCTTCAGAGCCCGTTTACTCCGTGGTGTTTGTGATCGGAGATAAAAGTCAATCTTTTATCTCCGATCACAAACACCACAGAGTAAACGGGCTCTGAAGATGATTTCTGTAAAATCAAAATATTGATCAATATCAGCTATGATTATGTTATAAATTGTTTTCTCTTTAAATGCATTGTGTGGTGTTTTCATTCCATCTTTTTCATATAATATAAATAAATAAGGGTATGGATAAAATTTATTATATGCCAACACGTGTTCCAACAGGAATTTGCTTACACATACAGTATTCTATTTAAAATTCTTTTCAATATAGAATAAAATAATAATAGAAAAAAACATATGTAAATTGTAAATAGTACGTCTTCATCAGAGCAGAATGTTTTGATTTTTAAAAGAAAGCCAGGTAATAAAGGAGAAATATTTGAAATTTATTACATTGTAGAATGGAATCTTTTTTTAAATCTCAAAATAATGAAAACAATCTGCAAGGGTATTAGTTCTATGTAAAATGCAAACAGCCTCATCCAGCATTTGAACTTGTGTTGCCATATCCATTTCTTGCAACAATAGCCATCACAACACAGGTGTCTCTAGGGGTAAATAGTGCATACGTATCCTGGTCAGGGGAAGGAAAGATGACCGTTTGCCACAAATTTTCCACAGACACAGCGCATGTCAAAACCGTTGTTTCCGGACAATGATGGAAATACCCTTTGGATTTTCCCCAGAGCTCTTTGGCCGGGTTATGGTCCTAATACCATACCAAGTTTACATGGACCTGCCATGATGAGGAAGGGTTGGACTTTAGCAATAATGTGCTAGATGGCCATTGAGCAAAGAGCTTCCTCCGTCACTTTTACAAAAAAAAAAAATCGGTGAGGGGAGCATGTGAACTATCTATATTAATTTGCCGATAAAAACATGACTCGGAAAATATCTAAGTTGGGCCAGAAATTATGCTTGATGCAGGCACACTAAAGTATATAAAGTATAGTGTAAATTAGGGCAGGAGGCCAGGATGACAAAAGATCAAAATTACCCAGAAATCAATTGCTTAAATAAAATTCACTTTCTTTAAGAAAATTGAAGAGAAAATAAAAGTATAGAATACTCACCAGTTAACAAGAAAAATAAAAACATCACTATGAGCATGTAGCCAAAATAAAGCACAGTGCTGGCTGCTCCTACAAGTTCTAATTTGGTCACATAATAATGGATACAGTAGATAAAGAAGTAGACAGCTGTGAATCCACTGGTCAAAAAGGAGCGCCACCACCAATGGTAATCCTAGAAAGAAATAACATTTTTTCAAACTCAGTCTTATCAATACAATTTGAAATCCATTCAAGTATTTATTTTAATTATTTTTCTAAATTTTTTATTACAATTGCTTTTCTAATGTTTCTTATTTCAATTGCTTTTTATTATAATTGTTTTTCTAATCTGTGTCTTTATTTTAATTGATAGAAATTAAATAATGTGAAAAAAAAAAAATTTTTTTTTTTTCTTCTCCGGATAATAAAGAGTATAATTTTTTTGGTCTCCAAATAATAAAGTGTATAATCTAATCGCCAGATAAAAAATGATATAATCCCCCCCCCCAATTAAAAAATAATATCTTTTTTCCCCAGATAAAAAAGTATATAATCTATTTTTTTCCCCAGATAAAAAAGTATATAATCTTTTTTTTCCCAGATAAAAAAGTATAATCTTTTTTTTTCCAGATAAAAAAGTATATAATCTTTTTTTTCCAGATAAAAAAGTATATAATCTATTTTTTTTTCCAGATAAAAAAGTATATAATCTATTTTTTTTTTCAGATAAAAAGTATATAATCTATTTTTTTTTTTCAGATAAAAAAGTATATAATCTATTTTTTTTTTCAGATAAAAAAGTATATAATCTATTTTTTTTTTCAGATAAAAAAGTATATAATCTATTTTTTTTTTCAGATAAAAAAAGTATATAATCTATTTTTTTTTCAGATAAAAAGTATATAATCTATTTTTTTTTCAGATAAAAAAGTATATAATCTATTTTTTTTTTCAGATAAAAAAGTATATAATCTATTTTTTTTTCAGATAAAAAGTATATAATCTATTTTTTTTTCAGATAAAAAAGTATATAATCTATTTTTTTCCAGATAATAATGTATATAATTTTTTAAATATAGTTTTTCATCTACCAAAAAGAAAACATCAAAGTTCAAAATTTTGAATAAATATAAAATATATAATTGATGTTTATATGTAAATATTAAACAAGAAAGAAATCAAATTATCATAAAAGTATGAAATGCTTAAAAAATTTCAATTGATTTGTTTGTTTCTCTTACCTCAGCACAAAGATGAAAGTAGCATAACAAGATGGTGGCTTCTGAACAAGTAATGATGAGGATGAGAAATACCAAAAACAAGAAACCAAACATGTAGTAAGTTTGGTGAGACCTAAAACAAAACAAAATAGATTTCTATAAAAATCTTTTTATATAGATATAAATTCAGTTTAAAGTATAATACAGTTAATCTTAATCAAAGAGATTTCAGATTATCTAATAACAATAACAATTGATAAATAGGAATTTGTAATCAGCTAATTTAAAATTCTGAAAATAAAAGTAACTATTAGTGAGATTTGAAAACACAACCAGGCAATAAACATTTCCATTCTAAATGACTATTTGTTAAAATTCTTGTTGCCATGGTTAGGTTAATCCTTGTAATCCTAGTCTGTAGTTTTTCTCTGTGATATGTATAAGTGTAAGTCTATAATGTTCCTTGTAATCCAAAAGATAGGTCTTGCTGACAGAAAGTTCAATTAGCAATTGATTTAAAGACATTTGCAAATGATCTTAAATGCTTTCTGTGCTCGTCTCTCATTGGCCAATTTTTATCAAAAGTGCCTGCTGTTGTTGGCAAAGTTCATAAAGAGCAGCGGCAATTTGTCGTACATTTTATACCCAGATTGAGTGGAATCCCCTTTTCACTAGTGCTAGACCAAGGAGATTTTTTTAGCATCTGAGGTGGAGCGCCACACCTACCATCAGCGCCTTACTTTACCGCACAGATCCCTGTGCTACTCATATGCTGAGTTGGTGAGGGCTGGTATTGAACCAAGAACCTTGTGATTCCTAGCCGAATGCTCTACCGACTGAAAACAAGATATTACACTTTTTGAATGTTTTTCCCTTATAAATCTAAAACAGGAGATGATATTGATAAATTGTTAAAGTTAAATCTAACATTTGCATGAAGAAAAATCTTTTTCGTATATTTTTTATCAAAAGTCAAAAAGAAAAAGAGAAAAGAAAACTTACCAAATACTGTTTAAGATAAAGAAGAGTTGGATGAATATACAACCAAAAGGAAGCACTCCACCCATGACAATCCCAGGGAGAGGCTTGGTGTAAAATGATTGATCAGGAATTTGTCGAGGAATCTGATTAGTTCGTACTGGATGTTCAATAGGCTACAAAATAATAATAATAATAATTATTAAAAGGATAACAAATCATAATGTTCAAGACATCCAAACTTGTCAAAGTTATTATACCACTCAATCAAAGAGAATTTTTGTTTTAAGTATAAAAAGTGTTAAGATTCTTGTGGCCACTTTTAGGCTGCAGGTGAGAGCACTTTACAGTGGAGATCCCTTGTTTGATCCATTTTGAGTGGAATCCTTGTGTTCCTCAGCGTTAAGCAGAATCCTTGTGTTGTTGATCTGTTCGTCAGCGTTAAGCACAAGCGACTGAACGCCTTTCACTGAAGGCCATTAAATAGTTAACCTACCACGTATTCAAGCGTGTTGATTGGCCAATTGAATCTACACAGCCACAAAGAGTCTATACATTTAAGTTGTGGGCTCCAGCACATTTTATATAAACAAAATATTCCAATAAAAAGGTTTGGTTTGGTTTGTTTTACGGCATATCAACCTCAGTGGGTCATTTAATGCCGATAAAGTTTTGAAATAAATCAATTCTTAATGGATAATACAATTTTTTTATAAATACATTTTTCTATTTAACCCATAGATGGGACCGTAACAGGTACTACCACTCCGGGTCAGAGTGGACCATGGAGCAATGGTGATGAAGGGGTGCTCCACATTCCCCAAACCTCCAAAACTGGAACCTCACCATCAGATAGAGTTTAACGTCATTCCCAGGACATGTAGACCCGCAGCCACCGCCTTCTAGCACCCATATGATAAAAAGGGGTTGGGGGTTGCCATAAGGGCAATAGGGTTGGGAAAATCATATAGGTGCTAGGGCTTGACGTGATCAGCCGATTGATCGGAGGGGGCCTCTCTGACCGCCCATCTAGGGCCAGAGTGGAGTATTGCATGTCATGAACTGCTCATTCACCTGGGCTCTATCCTTAAGCATCATGGGTCGCCACCCACGGCCAACAGGTGGCGCCATTGGGGGAGTTTACCCCTCTGCAGAGGTGCATTCTAACGCCCCACCGACAGGGCGGCCAATAAAAAGGATAAACCATATAAGTCAGTAAAGAACATGAAGGTAAGACTTATGGTTAAGTCATGCTGAAAACATCAGTTCTTGTTAGATCACTAAAGTTAAGCAACAATGAATCTACTTAGATGACTACTTATAAACAGCAGGTACTGTAAGTAACCTAAGCTATGTATACTATATACAAAGCTTAGTAAAGAACAACCAAAAGGTACAATCAGCTATTATGGTAAAATAAAATTAAATATCTATATATTAATTATTGGGTTCCTTAATTGTACAACCATTTTCATCTTGCAACACCCACTGGTTAAAACTGAGTCTGTCTAAATCATCCAAGATGAAATGCAAAAAATGTAAATCCTAATTGTCTGGTGTTGCTTATCTGCAGAATTATTAGGTAATTTATGAGGAAGTGCATCCCGATCTCCTGCCTCAAGAGTTGCTGCCCGGTGACTATTAAAATAACGACCCAGCTCAGTCTATTCAAAACTATCCATCTATCTATCTCAATTTTTTCATATTTATCTATATTACTTTAAATACTAAAATTTTTTTTATTCATGTTTGTTTAATGTCTTGTTTTTAGTTTAAATAAACAAGAATTACGACAAAAAAAGAAGCGACCCCCCCAAATACATTTACTTGTCGAAAATATCTATCTCCATTTGTTCGTATCTATCTATATTATTTTGTTTGTTTATCTATCTATCTCAGTCTATTCCAAACTATATATCCATCTTCATATCTAAACAAGAATTACGACAAATTACGATAAATAAACAAGAATTACGACAAGCTGGGGTTGTTATTTTGATAGTCAATGGGTAGCGGTTTTTGAGGCAGGAGACCGGGACGCACTTCCTCATAAATTACCAATTATTATTTCTTTGACCGCTCATCTAGCCTAAGTAAGGGTCAAAGTGGAGTGTCTTACAAATTAGTTGCAAAGTATACAGGGAAAAAAAAACAAAAAAAAATCAGCAAATTATCTTACCCTTTTTTTGAAACCAAAGTAAGCACCAATGAATGTAAGTGGGACAGAAATTCCAAACCAAAGGGCTAACAATGCCAACAGTGTTGTAAAAGGGATGGCTGCACTGCTTCCATTGGCCCAAAGAATCAAGTTCAGCAAAAAGAACATACAGAAAACCACACTGCAATTAACAAAAATAAATAAAAAAATGATTAAGACCATTTTAATAATAACAATATCCATTACATTATTCAAATACATTAGAAATTTTTTGCAGAAACCAACAGTAATACTTTAAGAGAGGTGGGGGATGAATCATACTTGGTATCTAGTTTTCATCACAGAAATATCTTAGTGGAAGAATCTTTCTCCATGTTCATCACTTATGTTGTCCAGGTGGGGAACAAAAATTGAGAATGTAATGTAATTCTTTGTTACACTGTTAGCTTGTTGTTTATTATAATTAGCATGGCTTTCAGCTCTGAGACCCAATGTTGCATACTCTTTCTTCTTTCTTACTCTATTCTTCTGGCTGTCTTTGGAATCTTATAACATCGTCTTAGTCTGGAATCTTCTAAGGTCTGGACTTTCTTGGGGACTTCGGGTCTGGTCTTCTATTGGGGATTTCTCTTTATCAGAAGCCCTGTGTCATTGTTAGTTTTTAGAGGTAATAACACAAGACTCCAATTTGCTTTGATTTTACTTTATTTTTAAATCCCCAACCAGACATCTGCGCAGATTAAGACGGGAGCGCGTGTAACGCGACTTACCCTTCCGTCGAGCTCGCTGCTACCTTCTGACTGAAACTTACTTACTATCTAAACCGGAAGAGAGGGTCCTCTCTACCAGTTCTCACGGTATCCACCGGAAGGAAGAATCAGGACAGGTCAAGCCTTGTTATTCAAATCCTTCAAGGCCATGGGCTGCAGCTTGTAACGGCCATTTTGATTTCTACACTATTGCACATAAATATTAGGTGTCTAATAATCATGTAACACCAAGACAAATATATAGATTAGGGTTTTTATGCAATCTAACATAAGAAAGGTTTTACTTACCCAGGACATAGAAATGCTGTTAATAAAACATTAGATTTCCATTTCTCTCCACCAAACACTGAAATAAAATAAAATTTAAAATTCAAATACATTTTAACTAGAAGATTTTCATTCTTTTTTCCTTCTTGATATACAATTACTTATGTACCAATTATGTATTGACTTTCAAAATTGATGCTTGCCAAAATACGGTTATGAGCCTTTTCTCTAAATACATTTCCTAACTCTTGTAGGGGGAACAATTTTCTATGATCATGGAATCGTTAATCTGAAACAGAATCTAGGAGTTTTAATGTAATTTTCAATAATATATACAAAATAAATCAATTTTTTTTTTCTAAATTTTTTTGTTTTAATTCTTTCAAAGCTTAATAACCAATCTTGTTAAACATTTTAATAAATAGAGCATAACCTAATCATTTTCTTGAAATTTGATTTTACAAATATTAGTTATTTTTCCTTTTAAGATCCAGAAAGAAATGAACAAGTTTTTACATAAAAAGGCAAGTGCGTCATAGATTTTCTGAGAAAATGTTTGACTAATCTATTTTTAAATACTTTAAATTTTTTCTAAGAAACTGAAATTTAGCAAAAGTGCAAATGAGAGATAGACAATAGTTTTGATGTAAAAATTGGAAGAGGGAGATATGAAGATCAAACAAAGTTTAACAATTTAATTTCCTCAATGCTAGTTTGATTTTAATGAAATTTACAAAAGATTCTAAACAATCTGTAACCTTGTTTTATGAATATGATGAAAGAAAAGTAAATGCTATCATGTGACTAAACAATTTAAAAAAAAAAAAAAAACTTTTCCAAACACCATTTTATGAAATGATTACTCCAAAGCTGACCATTACACAAGAATTCTCCCAGATTCATAATTCTACCATTACACAAGAATTCTCCCAGATTCATAATTCTACCATCCTCACCATTGTAAAACAAATTTAAATTGAAAAAAAAAAAAATTTTTAATAACGTTAACTATCAATGATTATTTTTTTCATATTTTATTTATTTTTCAAAACCAATTATATGAATAAGTAACAAATTGCCAAAATGGCTGATTCAATTCCATTTAATGAATCAGCCTCAAAAGCTGAACCGGCTCCTCTAAAAATAAATTTTTTAAAATGACCCCAATATCTAACATTTCTGCTAAAGCCAAAGCAATTTCCTGATTAATTTTTTTCAGAAGAAAATGTTATTTTGCAAATTCTGTCTCCATAGTGTTGACATTTTTTTTTTTAGTGTTGACACAATCAATGATCACATCAAACCAAAAACTCATTTGACAAAAAAAATAATCTCAATTGAAACAGAAGACAATTACAACTTTTTTATGTAGAATTTATTTTTGGTCTTGGATTTTAACATTTCAAAAAATTCATAGGTATTTGCTGTTACTTTAAATGTAATAAAACTTTGAATTATATTTTTGTTTTCAGTTTTCATAATAATTATTGCAGATTTTATTGCAATTTTCTCATAAAATCCTATAAAAATGGAAAAAAAACAGAGTTTACCAAAAGTAGAAACAGAATTAAGAAACAAAATTTGAAACAGAAAATTGGGGGCCCTACTTCTGTCACTTTAAAAAACATCCATCATTGTTCAGATCTTGCACAAAGCTGTATGTATTTTACATAGTGCTAATACCCTTGGGAAAAGTATGCATCGAATTATTCTCCCACCAGCTATGGGTAAATAGTAGGGAAGACTGGGCTCTTTAACCAAGGTTAGGCAACCAGTCTAGAAGAAAAACCCAAACCTGTTAAACTCTACATAAGAAATTAGCCTTGTGTCACAGAGAAGTTGGTGATTCTTATTTGTCTGAATTCTTTAGATGAAGCTTGATAATTGGTATATTTTAGATTTTTCAGACTGCTGTCCTCATCTTTATTGTATAGGGATCTGCCCCTATATTTGTACGGCATGTGGAATTGACCAAATTAAAATAATTAAGTTTTCTTAAATAACTAGATTTACAATGGTATGTCATGAGTTTAGAATTAGGTAAACAAAAGAGAATTGAAACTACACATTCCGTAGTCCTTATACATATAAATTGTAGGGACCCATAACTCGGATCTCCAACTCCTCAACCACACACTAACCAAACAAACCGGGTCCCTACAATTGTTATATACCCCAACAATTCAGACAATGTGTCCTCCAGCCTTCTTCAGATGTTTCTTGTCAGAATCGGGAGCCTTAACGGGACTTCAAACCTAACCCTTTATTTAATCCATTGAGGTAGATTGTTCTCATTGTGTTAACCACAACTGGGTACAAGTGTTAAGCTATGTTAAATATTCTATGTAGTCAGGATTAAACCTGTAACCTCCAGATGATTGTCAATTAGAACTGTATTAACTTAACGCCTATACCCGTTACACCATGTATCCAACCCATTATTTCTTTTTTGGAAATTAATTTTGAGACCCTAAATTGACCAGTGTGATCTAAATCCACCACAGATGCTCTATATCTACACTTCACTATTTCTTCAAAAGCAAAGATTCACATAAATGGATTTATATTTAAATAAATAAAACAAAAAACAATTACTTTTGTAGATTCTTGCAGAGATGAATCCAGCTGGAGTGCCAAGGCATACATAAAGCACCTAGAAGAGAAAAGGGAAAAATTTATTTTACACCAGTCAAAATTCACTTAAAGAGAAAAATAAACAGAGAAGGAATAAACAGTTGAATAATATTAAAAAGTTTTAACTTAGAGAATAAAGGTTTTCATTTGGTTTGTTTTACGACATATCAACCTCAGTGGGTCATTTAATGCCGACAAAGTTTTGAAATAAATTCATTCTTAATGGATACTCAGTTTTTATAAACACATTTTTCTATTTAACCCATAGATGGGACCCTAACAAGTACTAATTTAATGGTGGGTTGGATTTTATGGCATGTCAACCATTGTTGGGTTATCTTATGCCAAAGACATTTTGTTTGATTCATTCTTGATGGCTATTGAAAATTCTTTTTTTTAAGCTCAATTTTTAAAAATACTTTTTTAAAACTCATTTTTCCTATTTAACCCATAGATAGGATCCTAACAGGTACTACGACCCCGAGTCAGGGTGGACCTAGGAGTAATGGCGATGAAGGGATATTCCACACTCCCCAGACCTCCAGAACTTGAAATTCACCATTAGATGCAGTTTAAATGTCATACCCAGGACACCCATGATGATTAATATAAGATTTTAAAAATCATACTTAAATATGGCCAAAATGGAACATTTTTAAAAATGCTTTTTTTTTTAATAAATGTTTTTGATAATGAAAACTAAAAAAAAAAAGAAACAAAAAAAGAAAAACAAAAACAAAAAAAACAAAGAAAAAGGTAAACCTACCAAAGCACATGTCATAAGAGCTCCACGATTGGCTGGTGATAAGAAACCCAAACAGGCAAATACTAAAATGGAGAGAGAGAGAGAGAATGAAAAATAAATCTTTAAAATATTTGGATTTTCTTTTTGATTTTTTCTTTAAATTGTAAGATGGCTATTTTTATCAGATCCTAAAAACAATATTGCAATGACAAATGAACAAATAATTTCATAATGAATTACAAGGTGATTAAAAAATAATGTTAACTTTATGATATAATTGGAAACAATCTCCACACAGTAACCATCCCTGTCAACACATTCTTGGAATCTACCACAAGTGAATAAAAAAAAAATGTTAATATTTCTATGGGAGTATATTTATTCTGTGATGGCATTCACCCTGGGTCAGTTGAGCTGGCTCAACCAACGGATTCACCTGTGGTGAATTCATGGAAGGAGTAACAAGGGAATAGGTAATTCACAAGCGGTCCCCAAACCCCACATGCATATCCCAGCCAGGAGAAGGAGATGCCTTGTTTACTGCAGATTTTCCATACACAAGTATGCCAAAAGCTGTTGATTCCTGATGATGGAGATGACCTTTAACAGAGCCCTTTTGGCTGGGTTGTACCCTAATACCACTGAGTGTCAGACCTGTCTGCCTTGGGTGACACTACCAGGAACTTAAGTTCCCAACGACATGGCTCTAACACTACCAGGTTTACACAGTCCTGTCGCAATGAGGAGGGGTTGGACTTTAGAGATAATGTGCTAAATGGCAGTCAAGCAAAAACCTTCCTCCGTCCTGTGCCAGGTCGCTCAATGTGCTACTGGTATTATGTAACCCAGTACTGTTTCATAGTCGGATCATCCGCGACTAAACCTCACAGATTTTGTCTGGTGAGGAGAGTGGCTAGACATTCTGCAGAACAAAAAACAAGACCTGTAAAAGAACAGAACTAATATTACAGAGACCAACTGGGAAAGATTCCCATAATGTGTTTACAGGGATGGTAAACATATGGAGACATTAAAATCATAAAAGAACTACCATAGAACATTTTTTTAAAAACACTATATCATAAGATAGTAAGCCTTTGCTATTATAACCATCTTGATCATAGATTTGGGGGACCTGATCAGTAAGTGTTATGCAAACTGGATGTTTAGTTAATCTTTTTGTTGAAATTTAAAAGAAGATAATTTAAAAAGTTAAAGTGGGTGATTATAATAATTAGGGACCATATTACCTTTAGGCACCCCCTTTTGATCTGATTGATTGATTATGAAAGGACATGTTTTTCATTTACACCGTCAATATTTGGTTGTTGGTTAGGGTTAGGGGTTAGTTTTATAATTAAAAAAAAAAAAATCTAAAAATCGTCTGTTAAAACAACCGGATATTGACGGTGTAAATGAAAAATATGTCCTTTCTTAATCGAGATCAAAAAGAGGTGCCTAAAGGTCATATGGTCCAAAATTAGTTATATTAGGTGTTTTTATAAAGGATGCAGCTGAGTTTTTTTTTATTAAAACTTTGTTTAAAATATTGTAAATTCTTTAAGTTGCATACACTAATCATCATCATTATTACATTATCTGCTTGTTCTATCTTTTAACCCTCTCAGCTTCATCACTGGTCATGCTGGGATCTCCCCAGGATTCCCCTTCATCATCTGGGGTGTTGGATCTCTTATTTATTTTTGATGTGTACAATTTGATTAATTTCCTGAGACCCCATATTTTAACAAATGCGTGGAAAGGAATTCAGAGAATGCCATAATGCGTCCAGCTCCAAAAGGACTGTTGATATTTGAAAAATCATCTTCATAACTTATATTTTTACATTTATTATTTTTCCCACATACAATGGGATTCATTTCTATTTCATCCTAACATATGACTGTCTTGAAAATACCCTTATAAAAGATGGACTCCTTACTAGTGCATCCTTTATAAAGGTATAATGATCACAATTGTTATAGAGTATAAAAAGTCACACACACACACACACATATATATATATAGTAAAACTGTTTGAAATATTAGATATCTATTAATAATGGAGATTTGCTTCCGGTTTTTGTCTGAAACAAAAACTATGTCACTGCTTACGTCACATCACCCAAACATGTCATAACATAGAATAAATACACTCAAAATTTGAACATGCAACTTTAGACAGTTCTCATTGTTTTTTAAAACAAGTTTTAATAAATACATGACTGGTATTATATATCTATATATAGTTTGTTTTATTTTAATACATATTTAAAGTTTACATTTCAAATTGTTTTATTTTTTAATCCTTTAATGAATTTGATGATTTTACTTACTTAGGGTACAAACTCACTGGCATTGAATTTTTAACTCCCACCCCTCAAGCAATATGTTTCAAAAATCTATTTTTACATGCCCGGAGGTGTTTTTCATTTTGCTAGTTTATATAATTTCAAGAACATATATCAACTTACCTAAAGTGATTAGTGTCATAAAGAAAATTTGTACACCATTTCCATTAAGGACAGCCAGCAACATTCCCTTGCGTGGAGGACGGAAAACATCACCATGAACAAGCTTCCACCCAAACTCTTCTTGAGCATCTTCCTGGGAAAAATAAAATAGAATAGGAATCCAAATAAAGTTAGTTGTAGATGGTAAAGCATACACACACACACATTATATATATATATATATATATATATATATATGTCTAATTTTCAATGTAATATATGTCTATAATATATTTTTGGGGATTTAGTGCGAAGCATGGGTAAAGTGTGAAATAAATGAGAAACTGAGTTGGATGTTATGTGCCAGTTTCCATTTTATTTCATCCTATATTTCAAGAGAATTACTTCCCTTTTAGAAATACATTGAAAATTAAACTCATCAGATGTACGAGGACTCCACAACGACAACATTATATATATAATAAAATCTGAAAATTTCAGTGAATCAATTTAAAAACATATGAAAAACAATCTATCATAGCTAGTGAATTTATTCACAATTAAAATCCATTATAGGAAGAAAAAAAATGTCAATATTTTACTCACAGCATTGTCCATTTGGTTGTATCGTGCAATATCTTTATGAAGAGTCCTTAGCATAATCATTGCCACCATACCAGACAAAAATAATACAATTACTAAGGAGTTCATGATACTGAAAGAAGATAAAACAAATATAACATCTTTAATTAGTATTCAGAATTTTTCATTGTAAAATAAAAGGCAAATAATGTGGATGAAAGTTAAGACTATAAATATGATAAAAAATCTTGGTTATTTCCTATAACTCCAACCTAAAAAAGGGGAACCACTCTGAATGAATTTTATCTGTTAAATTAATCTACACATTTTCCCATTAAACTAAACCCAAACACTAACCCTGTCTTCTTTTTTCCTAGTAGATCAATAAATAAATAAATATTTATAAAATTCATTCAGAGTGGTTCCCCTTTTTTAAGTTGGAGTTATAGGAAATAACCTAAAAATTTTTATCAAAATGTTTGTTTTTGAGTTATTTAGTAAAAAGAAAAAAAATTCTATGGTTTTATCCTATAGTACCTAAATAATGAAAATGGAATTGTCTGTTTTTCCTAAAAAAAACTTTTTAAAAAAACCTTGGAAGAGAGAAACGAGATCTCACAGGATTTGTTAATTCAACCAAGCAATAGCTAATTACTGTTCACCTTGTATCTTAGTTTAATAAATTTTTTCCTGTTAACTCTAATACTTGAGATATAACAGGTTTGTTGAGTATTTTGTAAAAATTGAAATCACTCTCTGATTAATTTATACATGTACATTTCCTCTGTTTACAGATCAATAAGAAATAATTAATTTCTAGTAATAATTACTTTTCTCTATTGTTGAGAATGATTAGCCTAATAATTTCAATTGTGTTATTACTTTTTTTCCTAAATCTCACAAAATTGTAAATACATTTAAATTTACAGAAAGATAAATAAATAAATAAATAAATAAAAATATATTCTGATGGTATTTGAAATACCAAAGGGTTATGGTTTAAATAATCATGGTTACACTTGTTATCTTCAAGTAGAGAACTGATACTTACCTGAACCATTGAATATTGGAATGAGGCATTGAATCCAAGATATAATCCCAACGTGAAGACCACTTAATAGTATTGTCCATCTGAAATAGTTACGATATATAAGAAAAGTGTCAGCTGATATTAGAGCAGAAAATGAATGTAAATAAGAATAAAGAGAAATCACAACTATTAATACCAGGGCAAAGCACAAAAAACAATGTTATATATATTAGGGAAAATCTTTTGTTTTTTTTAGAAGCATGAAAGAAAATGATGAATAGTGTTCGTAATCTTGTTTTATTTACCAATATTTTGAGGGTCATCCCTCTTTCTCAAAGCTTTAAGATATATATATATATATTATTTTTTACTTCTAAACTCCACTGGTGTGAATATATAACTCTTCTATTCCATGGGGATTTTTATGGGACAACCAGCGAGGATCTCACTCGCGATAAGTAATAATGGATCTGCGAGACTAACTTTAAAAAAAATCCCCCCTCTACTCAGGCGACACCGGTAGCCACTTCTAGTACATATATAAAGGGCAGTTGTGTGTATATGTATGTCCGGAGAAAATAAAACAATTAACGACAAAGTAAATATATATACACATTAAATATCACCAGGGCTTGGTTTTTGAGCAAAAATAATAGAGATTTTATTTATATTTATGAAGATAATTAAAATATAAAATTTAAATGATAACAGCATGGATTTTTTTTTTAAATTTAATATTTTAGATAGTAGACATTAAGATTTCTTTTCAGAGTAGCTGGATCAATGCAATGTCTATTTTTTTTACATGGAGATTTGAATTCAGTAATAATGGATCTGCAGGACTAACTTTAAAAAATTCCCCCTCTACCCAGGCGATACCGGGTAGCCACTGCTAGTAAATCAATAAATAGGGAGGTAATTCAATATTGTTAAAAAAAAAAAAACAATTTATATCCTAATTTTTTACATTTACCAAAATTTTGCTTCTTCAAAAGTCACATTAACTTCTGCTAAAACCATTTTGTAAGTTAGCATCTTTTGTTCTAAGTAAAACAGATGTAAATGAAATACATGGTGATTGTAAAGTAACCCATCTATCTATTCTATACATATATAAAGGGCAGTTGTGTGTATGTATGTATGTATGTATGTATGTATGTCCGGAGGAAATTACAAAAATAAAACAATTAATGACAAGATTTTATTTATATTTGGGAAGATATTTTAAAATTAGAATTTGAATAGTAAGAGAAGGGAAAGTCACTAGTTGTGTTCGGGATTAAAACATAATTGTGCAAGACCCAAATAATCAATGGATCCGCGAGACTAACTTTGTTATTATAGTACCCTTCTACCCAGGCAACGCTGAGTAGCAGATTCTAGTTATTTTATAAATCTTATAATTCATTTTTATATTCATTATTTTACAAAAAATGAATATGAGAAGAACAAACATAACATGGAATTTTATTTTAAATTCTATATGGGCAGCAGCATTCTCAAGCGCTCTTAAGCTCCTCAGGAATCACATCAACTGATATTCCCAGGAACTCTTGTGGAATGGCAGAAATAAATTCTCATATTCATCCTTCAAGTTCTTCCAAAGTCATTGGTTTCGTAGGATAAACTTGCTCCTTCAACCAACTCCAAGCAGGGTGTAAAATCAAGGCTTCTGTCTGACCACTCATGTGGACTATGTCTACCCATCCATCTCCCAAGAAAATGGTGATTCAGCCATTCACAAACAACAATAGCAAAATGCAGAGGAGCACCATCTTGCATAAAAATCAAGTCTTCAATATTCTCCCAAGTATTGACCAAGAAAAATATAAATAGTTTAAAATAGAGAGTTACTTTTCAATCCCCCTGTATATTTCAAGTTTTAAAAAAAATCTAACTTACCAAGTATGAAACAGAAAAAAAAATCTAACTTACCAAGTATGAAACAGAATGAAACAGAATAAGTGTAATTGATATTGATATCCTCTTTGTGATCAGCTTTTATGGCCATGGGAAGACCTTGACATACACCAGGTTTGGGTGCTTAACACTGAAAATACAAATAATTGAAATAGATGAACAGCAAATATCATTGTAGAGTCTAATTATATTAAAAATATAGACATCTATATGAATTAAAAAAAACAATCTATTAAATAGTGTCATGAACTTTCCATAAATGGTTACATTACTCCTCAATTAGAAAAAGAAAAGAAGTTTATTTGATGAGTAAATTTGCAAATTTTCTTTGTTATAGCAAATATAAAATATTCATTGATAATAAATGAGACCAAAGCAAACATACAAAGTCATTTTAATCTTTAAACAACTTATTCTGATTATTAAATTATAAAAAAAATTATGAGGACAATAGTCCGAATAACGCAGATAATACTAGCCAGAGTTTAAGTTTTTTTTTTAAAATAGTATGTAGGGGTGACAAGACTTTCAGACGACCCTGTAGAACCCCTATATACTTAAAAAAAAAAATTAAACTCTGGCTAGTATTATCTGTGTTATTCGGACTATTGTCCTTATCTTCATTGTTATCTGTACAACGTTTCGGCTGATGTGCCCTCTGGCCTTCTTCAGGTATTTCTTGTCGGACTTCGGAACCTTCTTGTCGTAATCGGGAATCTAAAGAAGGCTGGAGAGCACATCGGCTGAAACATTGTACAGATAACAATGAAGACGAGGACAATAGTCTGAATAATGCAGATAATACTAATCATCAAGCCTCATCTCAAACATTCAGAGAAATATTAAACTCTGGCATCTGGCAAGTGACTTGATAAACACTCATAAGATTAACAGCAATCTTGCGCACCTTTTTGATTTCCATGTTTCAAATACACATGGGCATACCTACAAAGTCAGAAAACAGCATAGCTCACATGACTTTCAGAAACATTTTTTCATGCTTAGAGTTACTGAGCATGGAACAAACTGGCTGCATCAGTTGTTGGCTGCTGAAACACTGCATCTTTTAAAATCTCCATGCTTCTTGTAATTTGACAACACTATACCTGATAATCCCCCCCCTCCACACACATATACATATATATTATAACTGTATGCAATTAATTTTTCTTAATTTTTGTTTTAATAATATATAAGGTTGGTTGGTTGGTTGGTTGGTTGCATAGCAACCTTTTCTGGTCATTTAATGCCGAATCAAGTCATTCTGATAAACAAAGGACACATGTTGCTTACAGTATATAATATATGTAGATTTACCAACCCCTCCACACAATCAGGATGTGACATGGTCATTTTTTAAAGTGAAATTGTCTTTAAAAAAAAAAAATTAAATCTATTTTGTACAATTTTGGATTGTATTATGAAATTCTAACAAAAAAAAAAAAAAAAAAAAAAAGGTTATTTAATAATTTATTTCCTATAATTTGGGTTGTATTATAAAATTATATTAACTCTTAAAAAAAAATGTAGGAGGTGACAGGACTTTTGGACATATGCTGAACATAAATTGGAGATGTTTTTTTTTTTTTACTATATTTTTTTCATCAATAGAATTTATTGATATTCAGGATACTTTATTAGTCTAATGTCAAGTGTGAGGGCTCAACAGGATCAATCGACCCAGCTGTTTGTAATAAAATTGATGAAGCAGGATAAAAAAAAACAATTATATATATATATATATATATATATATTATATATATAAGTTGAAAAAAGTAACTGGTATCAATTTCTATTTGCTTTACAATAAAACAAACTTTAATTTGTATCAGAAAAAGAGACAATATGTAAGGTAATGTTACAAACCTAGATGGAGTCAGTCTTGCAGATATGATCCTTCCTCCAATACCCGTGATAGATTGACCCCATTCTTCTTTTTCACTACTGTGGTAGGTGATCATAATATCAACATGGTTGAAGATGTAGTAGGTGTTTGCTTGAGAATAAGCATCCTGAAATTATACAAGAAAATAAGATTATTTCATGCAGAGGAGGAGGAGGTGGAGGAGAAAAACAAGTTGAATTCTGATTAATATGTTTATCTTGTAGAAGTGAAGAGGCTCGTTCATACATGCCTAGCATGCAGGAGGAGTTAAAACCCAAGAAGAGGTTTGGTTTGGTTTTTTTTTGAATTTTACAACATGTCAACCTTTGTTTGGATTATTTTTATGCCAAAAGATGTTTTGTTCTATTCATACTTGATAGGTATTCAAAATTTTTTTTAACACATTTAAAAAAAAAAAAAAATTTTCTTCTATTTAACCCATAGATGGGACATTAACAGGTACTACCACTCCGAGTACTCTACACACCCAGAGCTCCAGAATTGGAACTTCAATATTAGATGCATTTTAGGCCCCACGTCCATAATTCAAAAGGCATAATCTCCAAGCCAAGAGAATTGGCAAAACTACATTTTTGGCATATGCAAATTTCTCCAAGATATGTTCGACACATATTAGTGTTCTCTTTATCTTTTCCCAGCTCTCATTCTTTCTTATATTTTTTGTGTAGCATGTCCTTTTTCTTCCCTTTCTTTATGATAAAAAAGGGAATGGTCCATCATTTAGCTGAGGTGACGACACTCAAAAGAAATAATAATTTAGCAGATAAGAAACACCAGATAATCAGGATTTACATTTTTTGCATTTCATCTTGGACGATCTCATTTTTAACCAGAGGGTGTTGCAAGATGATAACGGTCTTACTTTTAAGGAACACTAGTATTAATATATAGATTATACATTGATAAAAAAAGACAAAACCCCCCAAAAAAACTAACCTTTGTCACACATGCTCCTTTCCTGTAACCATCTTTGGTAACATAACATCCAACAGGAAAACCTGTACTACAGTGTCTCTTACTGTTGTCCATTTCATAGCACCAGGTAATAGGCATGTTATCAATTATCCTGTAAAGAATATAATTTTTGAACATTTGAATATCATTTTTTGATATATTTGAATATCATTTTTTGAACATTTGAATATCATTTTTTTTCATTTCATAGCACCAGGTATAGGCATGTTATCAATTATCCTGTAAAGAATATTTTTTCATTTGAATATTATTTTTTGATAATTTGAATATCCATTTTCATCAGGTAATAGGCATGTTATCAATTATCCTGTAAGAATATCATTTTTGAATATACCGTCACAAACATGGGTCACACAAAGTACTTTTTTTCATTATCTGAGTTAGCTGAAAAATGAATATGTTGGCTAAGAGGTCAAAAGTAAAAAAATCTGTTTGGTTTATTTCATTTTTCTAAACAACCTTTAACAATCTTTCCTATCGATTAAAAATCATTACAAATAGTAAATGCTTCTATAAAAGATAAATTCACATGAAAGAAAAAATATTCACTAATTCTTTTTTATATCATCTTCTGGAGTTAATATTGTTCAGTGAAAATTTTCATACTTTGTAGAAAATCACTTTCTTAATTTGAGTGCAACTTAATTTCATTTTTTTTTTTGTTGTTTTTAATTATCCTTGTAAGGATTTTTAGTCCCAACTAAGCAATATTCTATTAATTATTTTAGATCTTTGGATTGTTCAATATTTCTATGTAATTATTTTACATCTTTGGATTGTTAGTCCCAACTAAGCATATTTCTATGTAATTTTTACATCTTTGGTTGTTAGTCCAACTAAGTATCCCAACTCAGCAATATTTCTATGTAATTATTTTACATCTTTGGATTGTTAGTCCCCAACTAAGCAATATTTCTATGTAATTATTTTACATCTTTGGATTGTTAGTCCCAACTAAGCAATATTTCTATGTAATTATTTTAGATCTTTGGATTGTTAGTCCCTAAGCAATATTTCTATGTAATTATTTTACATCTTTGGATTGTTAGTCCAACTAAGCAATATTTCTATGTAATTATTTTAGATCTTTGGATTGTTAGTCCCACTAAGCAATATTTCCATGTAATTATTTACATCTTTGGATTGTTAGTCCCAACTAAGCAATATTTCTATGTAATTATTTTATATCTTTGGGTTGTTAGTCCAACTAAGCAATATTTCTATGTAATTTTTTAGATCTTTGGATTGTTAGTCCCAACTAAGCAATATTTCTATGTAATTATTTTAATCTTGGATTGTTAGTCCAACTAAGCAATATTTCTATGTAATTATTTAGATCTTTGGATTGTTAGTCCAACTAAGCAATATTCTATGTAATTATTTTACATCTTTGGATTGTTAGTCCAACTAAGCATATTTCTATGTAATTATTAATCTTTGGAATGTTAGTTCCAACTAAGCAATATTTCTATGTAATTATTTTACATCTTTAGATTGTTAGTCCAAACTAAGCAATATTTCCAAGTAATTATTTTACATCTTCGGATTATTAGTACCAACTAAGCAATATTTCTATGTAATTATTTTACATCTCCAGATTGAATAAGAATTACCTATAAACTTAATTGAAATTAAACATGAACAATTATTTTAGCAACATAAATTTGATTTTTCTTTTTTTTTCGTTTGAAGTTTGGAAATTCAAATTCTGTATAAGTAGTTATGTCTTGCAGCAACATGGCTTTTTACTGATCATTCTTATGAAATAACAAAGAATTCAAAAATAATTCTTAGCAACAACTACACATGAAACAGTTGTAAAGAGATTTTAATGCTTCAGTAGAATAGTTAAACTATAAAAAGTAATAATCAATACATTCATCAAAATGTCATTTCTATTGTATAGCCCACCCATAGAACTTCAAAGTTGTATTAAAAAATTAGTAACTCTTAACCATGGAAACATTTTATCTTTAACGTAGTGATTAAAAAAGTCTAAAAGTGGTTAATATCAATGTACCACTTTAACGTGTTTTTGACCGAAATTTACTATAACTCATATTGTTTTGTTTCTCTTAATAGTTCTGTGGTTAAAGAGAAATTTTTAAACACCATTTTCATGAATATATTGATTATTTCTCTTTATAGGTGGACACTTCTATAAAAAATAATTCACTGCATAAACTTGCTTGGTAAACTGCAGGACTGGGAGCCCTAAGATCTGGCAAGCAACTGGGGGAGCTCAGGACCCTCGCAAGTGAAAGGATAGAGTGGTTTCAAATGAGGAAGGACTACATGTTATAGGATGTTTCAAACTACTACAGTGGCCTAAAGATCTGGCAAGCGACTGAGGGAGCTAAGGACCCTCACAAGTAAAAGGACTGAGTGGCTTCAAATGAGGAAGGACTACATGTTGTTATAGGATGTTCCAAACTATTACAGTGGCCTAAAGATCTGACAAGTGACTGAGGGTGCTAAGGACCCTCACAAAGGAAAGGACAGTGATTTCAAATGAGGAAAGACTGAATACTACTATAGGATGTTCCAAAACCACTACAGTGGCAGAATACATTAAATCATTATCAATTCTATAAAAGGACTGAGGTTTCTTTATTAGTACATTTTAAACAAAAAACCAAGTAGCATATAGTGATCTTTTACTGATTTTAATGGCATGTCAACATGTCTAGGGCTATCTTATGCCAAGAGGTTAGGGAATCATGTTCATTATACATACATATTTACATTCTATGCAGTTCCTTCTAAAGAATTTCTTTTGTACATTATTTATGTGATATCAAGTATTGCACATGTTTATGTAATAACAAGTATTCCTAACAGAGTTATCTAACCCATGGATGAGACCCTGACTGAAATCACTACTCCAGGTCAGAGTGGACCTGGGAGTAATGGCAATGAAAGGGTTCTCAACACTCCCCAGATCCCGGGCTCCACCATGAGATGTAGTTTAACATCATACCTAGGAACCCCCACTCCTTCAAATGATCTCAACTTTAACAGTATTTAACAGCTTTTTTAACTTCCAAGGAATGGGATTTCCATACTGGAAAAAAAAAAAAAAAAAAAATACGGGGATGGGGGTGGGGTTGCATATTCTTGCTAGTAATTGTCATTATTGTTAAAAAGTTAAAACAGAAAAGTTGCCAAGTTCCAACTCACCAGTGATGTTGATATTCTAAACTAATACCCTTTAGAATAAAATTTAACTTGGCTCCACTTCCTGCATCATTTTTAGGGTATTTCTTTTGACAAACATTTTGACATTTGACTTCCTTTAAAAATTTCACCTGGAAAATAAATAATTAAAAATATGTTTATGCACCATAAAGAAAGTTTTTTTTTTTTTTTTTTTAATAATCTGAACATTAGCTACATAAGTGAGAGTAGCCTCCCTTCTTTCTTTCATTATGTTTTGGTAGGCCATTTTCATTTCACCGTGAATCTACACTGAAATGCGAATTTGTTTGAATCAAATACAACTGCATGTTTTAACAAGAAAATATCATAAAATGTGTTCTTAATAATAATTAAGTTCATTTCAAATAATGCGCAAGCACAATTAAGAACACATTTATGATATTTTCGTGTTAAAACATGCAGTTGTATTGATTCGAACAAATTCGTATTTTCAGTGAAATTTACGGTGAAATGAAAATGGGCGACCAAAACATAAGGCTTCCTCAAAGTAAAAGAAACAAGGAGAGATTACTCTTATTTATGTAGCTAATGTTCAGATTACTTTTTTTTTTTAAACAATTAAAATTATAAAATAAAAATACAAGTAGAGTGATACCTTGACTTACAAGTTTTAATTTGTTCCATTTGTAAATCAATTTACTCCTATATCAAATCAATTTTCCCCATTGAAATAAACTGAAATGCCATTAATCCGTTTCCAGCCCGCCAAAAAACTATTGTATAAAAACATAAAATAGAATGTAATGAATTATGTGCTGTAATGTTTTAATGTTTATTTTATTTTAAATAATATTTTTCTTTGGCATAATAAATTTGGAAACTTAGATATTTTTAGTGAACTTATGTAGGTTTTTTGCTAGTTGGCCTACAATCTTCTGAAGCTCCTTGTACCTCAAATTAAAAAAAAAAAAAAAAAAAAAAAAAGACCAAATGACAGCTTATAAGTTAAGGTGCTTGAAATTCAGGTACCACTCTCTATGAAACTCAGCTGAGTAATTTTCCAATCTCTCGCTCAGAACAGCTTAACCCTTTTAAAGCCTAACTCCCTGGACTTCAGATACACAATACCTGACCTCAGAAAATTACAAAAAATCACCAAGTACAAACATTCAAAATTTAATGCAGGACACTTGACATCATCATTTCATTAAAAGAAAGGCTGTAAAATGGTTACTATATTAAGCCTTTAATTGTTAAGTATCTGACATGATCTTCAAATTCCCAATAGTGGGCTTATAGCATTTAGTAAAAGAGCTCAGTCCAAAATATCAGGCTTATGGGTGCAAAAAAATTAATGAATTTATTTAGCAAAGTAAAGATAATTTGATTTATAACAATTTTAATACTATGTGGATATACTACAGTATGATAATTTAATTATTATGTTTGATATGTTTCCTTAAGAGCTATTACGAATAGTTCAATATGTAAAAAGTATATGTAAAATGGTTACTACATTAAGCCTTTATTATTAGTTTGCTACCTTAGACATATACTGGACATCACCTGGAGGGACAGAATCACTAACACAGTAGTCCTAGAGAGAGCACAGCTTCCAGTTTTGTGCTCTCTACTGGAGACGTCTCTGCTGGCTGGGTCAGGAACATCCTCTATACAAATTTTAATCTAGCAAGAAACAATTGGTTGCCCCCAGCACTGCGATTTAAGGATGTCTGCAAGTATGAACTCAAGTCCTTTAACATCAACCCTGCCAGTTGGGAAAATTTGGTTTTGTTTTGTTTTGTAGCTATAACCCAGTGGGTCATTTAATGCCAACAAAGTTTTGAAATAATTCATTCTTAATGGAGACTCAATGTTTATTTAAAAACATTTTTCTATTTAACACATAGATGGGGACCCTAACATGTACTACCACTTCCAGGTCAGACCTGAACCTAGGAGCAATGGGGCGATTAAAGGGGGGTGCTCCACATTCCCAAACCTCAGAACTGGACCTCACCTCAGATAGAGTTTAATGTCATTCCCAGGACCTCAGCCACCACCTTCTATCACATAAATCATAAAGGTTTGAGGCTTGCCATAGGGCAATAGGGGTTCGGGCATCATATAGGTGCTAGGGCTTGACAGACCAGCGAGTGATTGGAGGGAGCTCTCCAACCGCCTGTCTAGCCTAAGTAAAGGGTCTAAGTGGAGTGTTGCAGTCATGGACTGCTCATCACAAGGGTTCCCTCCTTAAGCATATGGGTTTGCACCCATTGGCCACATTGGAGGAGTTTTACCTCTGCAGAGGTGCAGTCAGTTATATTTAACGCCCCCACTTGACAGAGCGGGTGAAAATTTTGGCTCAGGACTGCCTTCAGCAGGGGCAGCTTCTCTGTAGCAGGCTATTCAAGTCTGAAGTCACCTGGTGAAACACATGAAGCATAGAGGTCTAAGAAAGCAACAGCAACGAGCACAGGCAACCAACATCTATGCTTTCATGGTGTTTACAAGGGTGACTTCAGACTTGAATGGCCTGCTACAGAGAAGCTGCCCTGCTGAAGCAGTCTGAGCCAATTTTCGACCGCTCTGTAGTGGGGCGTTAAAATATACTGATGCACTCTGCAGAGGGTAAAACTCCTCCAATGTGGCCATGGGTGGCAACCCATGATGCTTAAGGAGGGAACCTTGTGTGGATGAGCAGTCCATGACCTGTTCAACACTCCACTTAGCCCTTACTTAGGCTAGACAGGCGGTTGAGAGGCCTCCTCCAATCACTCGGCTGGTCGTGTCAAGCCCTAGCATATATGATTGCCCGAACCTATTGCCCTTATGGCAAGCCTCAAACCTTTATGATTTTATGTGATAGAAGGTGGTGGCTGAGGTCCTGGGAATGACATTAAACTCTATCTGATTGGTGAGGTCCAGTTCTGGAAGGTTTGGGGAATGTGGAGCACCCTTTATCGCCATTGCTTCTAGGTTCAGTCTGACCTGGAGTGGTAGTACATGTTAGGGTCCCATCTATGGTTAAATAGAAAAATGTTTTTTAATAACATTGAGTCTCCATTAAGAATGAATTTATTTCAAAACTTTGTTTGCATTAATGACCCACTGTGGTTGATATGCTACAAACAAAACAAACCAAATTTTCCAACTGGCAGGGTTGATGTTAAAGGACTTGAGTTCATACTTGCAGCACATCCTTAAATCGCAGCTGGGGGCAACCAATTTGTTTCTTGCTAGATTAAAATTTTGTATAGAGGATGTCCTGACAGCCAGCAGAGACGTCTCAGTAGAGAGCACAAACTGGGAAGCTGTGCTCTCTCTAGGACTACTGTGTTAGTGATTCTGTCCCTCCCGGTGATGTCCAGTATATGTCTAAGGTAGCAAATACTAATAATAAAAGGCTTAATGTAGTATTTGTTATTTTACATATACTTTTTACATATTGAACTTATTCGTAATAGCTCTTAAGTAAACATATCAACATAATAATTAAATTATCATACTGTAGTATATCCACATAGTATTAAATATTGTTATAAATCAAATTATCTTTTACTTTGCTAAGTAATAAATTCATTAATTTTTTTGCACCCATAAGCCTGATATTTTGGACTGAGCTCTTTTACTAAATGCTATAAGCCCACTATTTTGGAATTTGAGATCATGTCAGATACTACAATAAAGGCTTAATATAGTAACCATTTACAGCCTTTCTTTTAATGAAATGATGATGTCAGTGTCCTGCATTAAATTTTGAATGTTTTGTACTTGGTGATTTTGTGATTTTCTGAGGTCAGGTATTTGTGTATCTGAAGTCCAGGGAGTTAGCTTTAAAAGGGTTAAGCTGTTCTGAGCGAGAGATTGGAAAATTACTCGCTGAGTTTCATTAGAGAGTGGTACCTTGAATTTTCAAGCACCTTAACTTATAAGCTGTCATTTGTCTTTTTTTTTTTTTTTTTTTTTTTTTTTTAATTTGAGGTACAAGTGAGCTTCAGAAGATTGTAGGCCAACTAGCAAAAACCTACATAAGTTCACTAAAAATATCTAAGTTTCCAATTATTATGCCAAAGAAAAATATTATTTATAAATAAAATAAACATTAAAACATTACAGCACATAATTCATTACATTCTATTTTATGTTTTTATACAATAGTTTTTTGGCGGGCTGGAACGGATTAATGCATTTCAGTTTATTCAATGGGGAAATTGATTTGATATAGGAGTAAATTGATTTACAAATGGAACAAATTAAACTTGTAAGTCAAGGTATCACCTCTACTTGTATTTTTTATTTTATAATTTAATTGTTTAAAAAAAAGGTAATCTGAACATTAGCTACATAATAAGAGTAATCTCTCCTTGTTTTTTTACTTTGAGGAAGCCTTATGTTTTGGTCGGCCATTTTCATTTCACCGTAAATTCACTGAAAATACGAATTTGTTCGAATCAATACAAATAACTGCATGTTTTAACACGAAAATATCATATAAATGTGTTCTTAATTGTGCTTGCGCATTATTTGAAATGAACTTAATTATTATTAGAACACATTTTATGATATTTTCGTGTTAAAACATGCAGTTGTATTGATTCAAACAATTCGCACTTTCAGTGTAGATTACGGTGAAATGAAAATGGCCTACAAAACATACATTGAAAAGAAAGAAGGGGAGGCTACTCTCACTTATGTAGCTAATGTTCAGATTATTAAAAAAAAAAAAAAAAAAAAAAACTTCTTTATGGTGCATAAACATATTTTTAATTATTTATTTTCAGGTGAAATTTTTAAAGGAAGTCAATGTCAAATGTTTGTCAAAAGAAATACCTAAAATGATGCAGAAGTGGAGCCAAGTTTAAAATTTTATTCTAAAGGTATTAGTTTAGAATATCAACATCACTGGTGAGTTGGAACTTGGCAACTTTTCTGTTTTAACTTTTTAACAATAATGACAATTACTAGCAAGAATATGCAACCCACCCCCATCCCCGTAATTTTTTTTTTTTTTTTTTTCCAGTATGGAAATCCCATTCCTTGGAAGTTAAAAAGCTGTTAAATACTGTTAAAGTTTGAGATCATTTGAAGGAGTGGGGGTTCCTAGGTATGATGTTGAAACCTAATCTCATGGTGGAGCCCGGGATCTGGGGAGTGTTGAGAACCCTTTCATTGCCATTACTCCAGGTCCACTCTGACCTGGAGTAGTGATTTCAGTCAGGGTCTCATCCATGGGTTAGATAACTTCTGTTAGGAATACTTGTTATTACATAAACATGTGCAATACTTGATATCACATAAATAATGTACAAAGAAATTCTTTAGAAGGAACTGCATAGAATGTAAATAATGTATGTATAATGAACATGATTCCCTAACCTCTTGGCATAAGATAGCCCTAGACATGTTGACATGCCATTAAAATCAGTAAAGATCACTATATGCTACTTGGTTTTTTTGTTTAAAAATGTACTAATAAGAACCTCAGTCCTTTTTATAGAATTGTAATGATTTAATGTATTCTGGCCACTGTAGTGGTTTTGGAACATCCTATGTAGTATTCAGTCTTTCCTCATTTGAAATCACTGTCCTTTCCTTTGTGAGGGTCCTTAGCACCTCAGTCAATTGTCAGATCTTTTAGGCCACTGTAATAGTTTTGGGAACATCCTATAACACATGTAGTCCTTCCTCATTTGAAGCCACTCAGTCCTTTTACTTGTGAGGGTCCTTAGCTTCCTCAGTCGCTTGCCAGATCTTTAGGCCACTGTAGTAGTTTGAAACATCCTATAACATGTAGTCCTTCCTCATTTGAAACCACTCTATCCTTTCACTTGCGAGGGTCCTGAGCACCCCCAGTTGCTTGCCAGATTTAGGGCTCCAGTCCTGCAGTTTACCAGCAAGTTTATGCAGTGAATTATTTTTATAGAAGTGTCCACCTATAAAGAGAAATAATCAATATATTCATGAAAATGGTGTTTAAAATTTCTCTTTAACCACAGAACTATTAAGAGAACAAAAACAATATGAGTTATAGTAAATTTCGGTCAAAAACACGTTAAGTGGTACATTGATATTAACCACTTTTAGACTTTTTTAAATCACTACGTTAAAGATAAAATGTTCCATGGTTAAGAGTTACTAATTTTTTAATACACTTTGAAGTTCTATGGGTGGGCTATACAATAGAAATGACATTTTGATGAATGTATTGATTATTACTTTTTATAGTTTAACTATTCTACTGAAGCATTTAAAATCTCTTTACAACTGTTATGTGTAGTTGTTGCTAAGAATTATTTTTGAATTCTTTGTTATTTCATAAGAATGATCAGTAAAAAGCCATGTTGCTGCAAGACATAACTACTTATACCAGAATTTGAATTTCCAAACTTCAAACGAAAAAAAAAGAAAAAATCAAATTTATGTTGCTAAATAATTGTTCATGTTTAATTTCAATTAAGTTTATAGGTATTCTTATTCATCTGGAGATGTAAAATAATTACATAGAAATATTGCTTAGTGGTACTAAATATCCGAAGATGTAAAATAATTACTTGGAAATATTGCTTAGTTTGGACTAACAATCTAAAGATGTAAAATAATTACTAGAAATATTGTGGAGAGTACTAGAATATTGCTTAGTTGGGTAACATTCCAAAGATGTAAAATAATTAATAGAAATATTGCTTAGTTGGGACTAACAATCCAAAGATCTAAATAATTACATAGAAATATTGCTTAGTTGGGACTAACAATCAAAGATCTAAAATAATTACATAGAAATATTGCTTAGTTGGGACTAACAATCCAAAGATCTAAAATAATTACATAGAAATATTGCTTAGTTGGGACTAACAACCCAAAGATATAAAATATTACATAGAAATATTGCTTAGTTGGGACTAACAACAAAGATGTAAAATAATTAATGGAAATATTGCTTAGTTGGGACTAACAATCAAAGATCTAAAATAATTACATAGAAATATTGCTTAGTTGGGACTAACAATCCAAAGATGTAAATTAATTACATAGAAATATTGCTTAGTTGGTACTAACAATCCAAAGATCTAAATAATTACATAGAAATATTGCTTAGTTGGACTAACAACCCAAAGATATAAAATAATTACATAGAAATATTGCTTAGTTGGGACTAACAATCAAGATATAAAATAATTACATAGAAATATTGCTTAGTTGGACTAACAATCCAAAGATGTAAAATAATTACATAGAAATATTGCTGAGTTGGGACTAACAACCAAAAGATTAAAATAATTAGATAGATATATTGCTTAGTTGGGACTAACAATCCAAAGATGTAAAATAATTACATAGAAATATTGCTTAGTTGGGACTAACAATCCAAAGATGTAAAATAATTACATAGAAATATTGCTGAGTTGGGACTAACAATCCAAAGATCTAAAATAATTAGATAGATATATTGGCTTAGTTGGGACTAAAAATCCTTACAAGGGATAATTAAAACAACAAAAAAAAAAAATGAAATTAAGTTGCACTCAAATTAGAAAGTGATTTTCTACAAAGTATGAAAATTTTCACTGAACAATATTAACTCCAGAAGATGATATAAAAGAATTAGTGAATATTTTTTCTTTCATGTGAATTTATCTTTTATAGAAGCATTTACTATATTTGTAATGATTTTTAATCGATAGGAAAGATTGTTAAAGGTTGTTTTAGAAAAATGAAATAAACAAACAGATTTTTTACTTTTGACCTCTTAGCCAACATATTCATTTTTCAGCTAACTCAGATAATGAAAAAAAAGTACTTTGTGTGACCCATGTTTGTGACGGTATATTCAAAAATGATATTCTTTACAGGATAATTGATAACATGCCTATTACCTGGTGCTATGAAATGAAAAAAATGATATTCAAATGTTCAAAAAATGATATTCAAATATATCAAAAAATAATATTCAAATGTTCAAAAATTATATTCTTTACAGGATAATTGATAACATGCCTATTACCTGGTGCTATGAAATGAAAAAAATGATATTCAAATGTTCAAAAAATGATATTCAAATATATCAAAAAATGATATTCAAATGTTCAAAAATTATATTCTTTACAGGATAATTGATAACATGCCTATTACCTGGTGCTATGAAATGGACAACAGTAAGAGACACTGTAGTACAGGTTTTCCTGTTGGATGTTATGTTACCAAAGATGGTTACAGGAAAGGAGCATGTGTGACAAAGGTTAGTTTTTTTTGGGGTTTTGTCTTTTTTTATCAATGTATAATCTATATATTAATACTAGTATTCCTTAAAAGTAAGACCGTTATCATCTTGCAACACCCTCAGTTTAAAAATGAGATCGTCCAAGATGAAATGCAAAAAATGTAAATCTTGATTATCTGGTGTTTATTATCTGCTAAATTATTATTTCTTTTGAGTGTCGTCACCTCAGTTAAATGATGGACCATTCCCTTTTTTATCATAAAGAAAGGGAAGAAAAAGAACATGCTACACAAAAAATATAAGAAAGAATGAGAGCTGGGAAAAGATAAAGAGAACACTAATATGTGTCGAACATATCTTGGAGAAATTTGCATATGCCAAAAATGTGGTTTTGCCAATTCTCTTGGCTTGGAGATTATGCCTTTTGAATTATGAACGTGGGGCCTAAAATGCATCTAATATTGAAGTTCCAATTCTGGAGCTCTGGGGTGTGTAGAGTACTCGGAGTGGTAGTACCTGTTAATGTCCCATCTATGGGTTAAATAGAAGAAAATTTTTTTTTTTTTTTTAAATGTGTTAAAAAAAATTTTGAATACCTATTAAGTATGAATAGAACAAAACATCTTTGGCATAAAATAATCCAAACAAAGGTTGACATGTTGTAAAATCAAAAAAATAAACCAAACCAAACCTCTTCCTGGGTTTCTAACTCCTCCTGCATGCTAGGCATGTATGAACGAGCTTTGTTCCAGGACATAAGCCATCTTCACTTCTACAAGATAAACATATTAATCAGAATTCAACTTGTTTTTCTCCTCCACCTCCTCCTCCTCTGCATGAAATAATCTTATTTTCTTGTGTATAATTTCAGGATGCTTATTCTCAAGCAAACACCTACTACATCTTCAACCATGTTGATATTATGATCACCTACCACAGTAGTGAAAAAGAAGAATGGGGTCAATCTATCACGGGTATTGGAGGAAGGATCATATCTGCAAGACTGACTCCATCTAGGTTTGTAACATTACCTTACATATTGTCTCTTTTTCTGATACAAATTAAAGTTAGTTTTGTTGTAAAGCAAATAGAAATTGATACCAGTTACTTTTTTTCAACTTGTGTGTGTGTATATATAATATATATATATATATATATATATATATTATATATATAAATTGTTTTTTTTTTTTTATCCTGCTTCATCAATTTTATTACGAACAGCTGGGTCGATTGATCCTGTTGAGCCCTCACACTTGACATTAGACTAAAAGTATCCTGAATATCAATAAATTCTATTGATGAAAAAAATATAGTAAAAAACAAAAACATCTCCAATTTATGTTCAGCATATGGTCCAAAAGTCCTGTCACCTCCTACATTTTTTTTAAGAGTTAATATAATTTTATAATACAACCCAAAATTATAGGAAATAAATTATTAAATAACCTTTTTTTTGTGGTTAGAATTTCATAATACAATCCAAAATTGTACAAAATAGATTTAATTTTTTATTTTTTATTTTTTTAAAGACAATTTCACTTTAAAAAATGACCATGTCACATCCTGATTGTGTGGAGGGGTTGGTAAATCTACATATATTATATACTGTAAGCAACATGTGTCCTTTGTTTATCAGAATGACTTGATTCGGCATTAAATGACCAGAAAAGGGTTGATATGCCAACCAACCAACCTTATATATTATTAAAACAAAAATTAAGAAAAATTAATTGCATACAGTTATAATATATATGTATATGTGTGTGGAGGGGGGGGGATATCAGGTATAGTGTTGTCAATTACAAGAAGCATGAGATTTTAAAAGATGCAGTGTTCAGCAGCCAACAACTGATGCAGCCAGTTTGTTCCATGCTCAGTAACTCTAAGCATGAAAAAATGTTTCTGAAAGTCATGTGAGCTATGCTGTTTTTCTGACTTTGTAGGTATGGCCATGTGTATTTGAAACATGGAAATCAAAAGGTGCGCAAGATTGCTGTTAATCTTATGAGTGTTTATCAAGTCACTTGCCAGATGCCAGAGTTTAATATTTCTCTGAATGTTTGAGATGAGGCTTGATGATTAGTATTATCTGCATTATTCGGACTATTGTCCTCGTCTTCATTGTTATCTGTACAATGTTTCAGCCGATGTGCTCTCCAGCCTTCTTCAGATTCCCGATTACGACAAGAAGGTTCCGAAGTCCGACAAGAAATACCTGAAGAAGGCCAGAGGGCACATCAGCCGAAACGTTGTACAGATAACAATGAAGATAAGGACAATAGTCCGAATAACACAGATAATACTAGCCAGAGTTTAATTTTTTTTTTTAAGTATATAGGGGTTCTACAGGGTCGTCTGAAAGTCTTGTCACCCCTACATACTTTTTAAAAAAAAAACTTAAACTCTGGCTAGTATTATCTGCGTTATTCGGACTATTGTCCTCATAATTTTTTTTATAACTTAATAATCAGAATAAGTTGTTTAAAGATTAAATGACTTTGTATGTTTGCTTTGGTCTCATTTTTATTATCAATGAATATTTATATTTGCTATAACAAAGAAATTTGCAAATTTACTCATCAAATAAACTTCTTTTCTTTTTTTCTAATTGAGGAGTAATGTAACCATTTATGGAAAGTTCATGACACTATTTAATAGATTGTTTTTTTAAATTCATATAGATGTCTATATTTTTAATATAATTAGACTCTACAATGATATTTGCTGTTCATCTATTTCAATTATTTGTATTTTCAGTGTTAAGCACCCCAAACCTGGTGTATGTCAAGGTCTTCCCATGGCCATAAAAGCTGATCACAAAGAGGATATCAATATCAATTACACTTATTCTGTTTCATACTTGGTAAGTTAGATTTTTTTTTCTGTTTCATACTTGGTAAGTTAGATTTTTTTTAAACTTGAAATATACAGGGGGATTGAAAAGTAACTCTCTATTTTAAACTATTTATATTTTTCTTGGTCAATACTTGGGAGAATATTGAAGACTTGATTTTTATGCAAGATGGTGCTCCTCTGCATTTTGCTATTGTTGTTTGTGGATGGCTGAATCACCATTTTCTTGGGAGATGGATGGGTAGACATAGTCCACATGAGTGGTCAGACAGAAGCCTTGATTTTACACCCTGCTTGGAGTTGGTTGAAGGAGCAAGTCTATCCTACGAAACCAATGACTTTGGAAGAACTTGAAGGATGAATATGAGAATTTATTTCTGCCATTCCACAAGAGTTCCTGGGAATATCAGTTGATGTGATTCCTGAGGAGCTTAAGAGCAGCTTGAGAATGCTGCTGCCCATATAGACTTTTAAATAAAATTCCATGTTATGTTTGTTCTTCTCATATTCATTTTTTGTAAAAATAATGAATATAAAAATGAATTATAAGATTTATAAAATAACTAGAATCTGCTACTCAGCGTTGCCTGGGTAGAAGGGTACTATAATAACAAAGTTAGTCTCGCGGATCCATTGATTATTTGAGTCTTGCACAATTATGTTTTAATCCCGAACACAACTAGTGACTTTCCCTTCTCTTACTATTCAAATTCTAATTTTAAAATATCTTCCCAAATATAAATAAAATCTTCATTATTTTTTGCACAAAAACAAGCTCTGTTAATAGAGAATGTGTATGTATTATATATATATATATTATATATATATATATATATATATATATATATATTTACTTTGTCATTAATTGTTTTATTTTTGTAATTTCCTCCGGACATACATACATACATACATACACACAACTGCCCTTTATATATGTATAGAATAGATAGATGGGTTACTTTACAATCACCATGTATTTCATTTACATCTGTTTTACTTAGAACAAAAGATGCTAACTTACAAAATGGTTTTAGCAGAAGTTAATGTGACTTTTGAAGAAGCAAAATTTTGGTAAATGTAAAAAATTAGGATATAAATTGTTTTTTTTTTTTTTAACAATATTGAATACCTCCTATTTATTGATTTACTAGCAGTGGCTACCGGTATCGCCTGGGTAGAGGGGAATTTTTTAAAGTTAGTCCTGCAGATCCATTATTACTGAATTCAAATCTCCATGTAAAAAAAATAGACATTGCATTGATCCAGCTACTCTGAAAAGAAATCTTAATGTCTACTATCTAAAATATTAAATTTTAAAAAAAAATCCATGCTGTTATCATTTAAATTTTATATTTTAATTATCTTCATAAATATAAATAAAATCTCTATTATTTTTGCTCAAAAACCAAGCCCTGGTGATATTTAATGTGTATATATATTTACTTTGTCGTTAATTGTTTTATTTTCTCCGGACATACATATACACACAACTGCCCTTTATATATGTACTAGAAGTGGCTACCCGGTGTCGCCTGAGTAGAGGGGGGATTTTTTTAAAAGTTAGTCTCGCAGATCCATTATTACTTATCGCGAGTGAGATCCTCGCTGGTTGTCCCATAAAAATCCCCATGGAATAGAAGAGTTATATATTCACACCAGTGGAGTTTAGAAGTAAAAAATAATATATATATATCTTAAAGCTCTGAGAAAGAGGGATGACCCTCAAAATATTGGTAAATAAAACAAGATTACGAACACTATTCATCATTTTCTTTCTGATCTTCACTTTTTCATGCTTCTAAAAAAACAAAAGATTTTCCCTAATATATATAACATTGTTTTTTGTGCTTTGCCCTGGTATTAATAGTTTTGATTTCTCTTTATTCTTATTTACATACATTTTCTGCTCTAATATCAGCTGACACTTTTCTTATATATCGTAACTATTTCAGATGGACAATACTATTAAGTGGTCTTCACGTTGGGATTATATCTTGGATTCAATGCCTCATTCCAATATTCAATGGTTCAGGTAAGTATCAGTTCTCTACTTGAAGATAACAAGTGTAACCATGATTATTTAAACCATAACCCTTTGGTCTTTCAAATACCATCAGAATATTTTTTTTTTTTTTTATTTATTTATTTATTCATTTATCTTTCTGTAAATTTAAATGTATTTACAATTTTGTGAGATTTAGGAAAAAAAGTAATAACACAATTGAAATTATTAGGCTAATATTTCTCAACAATAGAGAAAAGTAATTATTACTAGAAATTAATTATTATTTCTTATTGATCTGAAAACAGAGGAAATGTACATGTATAAATTAATCAGAGAATGATTTCAATTTTTACAAAATACTCAACAAACCTGTTGTATCTCGGGTATTAGAGTTAACAGGAAAAAATTTATTAAACTAAGATACAAGGTGAACAGTAATTAGCAATTGCTTGGTTGAATTAACAAATCCTGTGAGATCTCGTTTCTCTCTTCCAAGGTTTTTTTTTTAAGTTTTTTTTTAGGAAAAACAGACAATTCCATTTTCATTATTTAGGTACTATAGGATAAAACCATAGAATTTTTTTTCTTTTTACTAAATAACTCAAAAACAAACATTTTGATAAAAAATTTTAGGTTATTTCCTATAACTCCAACTTAAAAAAGGGGAACCACTCTGAATGAATTTTATAAATATTTATTTATTTATTGATCTACTAGGAAAAAAGAAGACAGGGTTAGTGTTTGGGTTTAGTTTAATGGGAAAATGTGTAGATTAATTAACAGATAAAATTCATTCAGAGTGGTTCCCTTTTTTAGGTTGGAGTTATAGGAAATAACCAAGATTTTTTATCATATTTTATAGTCTTAACTTTCATCCACATTATTTGCCTTTTATTTTACAATGAAAAATTCTGAATACTAATTAAAGATGTTATATTTGTTTTATCTTCTTTTCAGTATCATGAACTCCTTAGTAATTGTATTATTTTTGTCTGGTATGGTGGCAATGATTATGCTAAGGACTCTTCATAAAGATATTGCACGATACAACCAAATGGACAATGCTGTGAGTAAAATATTGACATTTTTTTTTTCCTATAATGGATTTTAATTGTGAATAAATTCACTAGCTATGATAGATTGTTTTTCATATGTTTTTTAAATTGATTCACTGAAATTTTCAGATTTTATTATATATATAATGTTGTCGTTGTGGAGTCCTCGTACATCTGATGAGTTTAATTTTCAATGTATTTCTAAAAGGGAAGTAATTCTCTTGAAATATAGGATGAAATAAAATGGAAACTGGCACATAACATCCAACTCAGTTTCTCATTTATTTCACACTTTACCCATGCTTCGCACTAAATCAAAAAAAATATATTATAGACACTAGCAAATATATGCACCCTCCAGGTGCAAGTATTTAAGTTTTAATGTAATGAAATATTATATTAAATTAGAAAGTCTAATAAGAATGCAGATAAAAAGATTTGAAACAGCGTGGGGGTATAATAGAAAAATAGAAATGAAACTTACTCTTCCATCACTGCCGTCTTTCATTACTGAATTTTACTTATTTAACTATTTAGTTAAATTAGGAAATAAAGAATAAAATTACACTTATTTTTTCTTGTTAATGGATTTCATTTAAGATTCATTGGAGAGATTTTTGCTTATATTCATTGAAATAAAACCAAACAGAAATCAATAATACTAAGCACATATTTAATAAAATCACATTTTTAATATCAATATGCAAATTAGCCTTCCCGTTCACACTGCAAACCGCTATTTTTTGTATATATAAATACAATAGCATGTTATTAGTATGTAGATATGGACAACACTAATAAAAAGGTGAAGCAGTTTTATTAATAATTGAGGTTTAAATATAAATAAAATCATGAAGAATGTGATGTAAATAACTATGTTAATTGTGACTCGATTAGTAATATAGTTTCTGTTAAAGACAGAAAAAACACACAATCTCCATTATAATAAGATATATTACACATATATATATACAGATATAATATATACATTGAAAATTAGACATATATATATATATATATATATATATATATGTATATATGTAATGTGTGTGTGTGCTTTACCATCTACAACTAACTTTATTTGGATTCCTGTTCTATTTTATTTTTCCCAGGAAGATGCTCAAGAAGAGTTTGGGTGGAAGCTTGTTCATGGTGATGTTTTCCGTCCTCCACGCAAGGGAATGTTGCTGGCTGTCCTTAATGGAAATGGTGTACAAATTTTCTTTATGACACTAATCACTTTAGGTAAGTTGATATATGTTCTTGAAATTATATAAACTAGCAAAATGAAAAACACCCTCCGGGCAATGTAAAAATAGATGTTTGAAACATATTGCTTGAGGGGTGGGAGTTAAAAATTCAATGTCAGTGAGTTTGTACCCTAAGTAAGTAAAATCATCAAATTCATTAAAGATTAAAAATAAAACAATTTGAAATGTAAACTTTAAATATGTATTAAAATAAAACAAACTATATATAGATATATAATACCTGTAAATCATGTATTTATTAAAACTTGTTTTAAAAAACAATGAGGACTGTCTAAAGTTGCATGTTCAAATTTTGAGTGTATTTATTCTATGTTATGACATGTTTGGGTGATGTGACGTAAGCAGTGACATAGTTTTTGTTTCAGACAAAAACCGGAAGCAAATCTCCATTATTAATAGATATCTAATATTTCAAACAGTTTTACTATATATATGTGTGTGTGTGTGACTTTTTATACTCTATAACAATTGTGATCATTATACCTTTATAAAGGATGCACTAGTAAGGAGTCCATCTTTTATAAGGGTATTTTCAAGACAGTCATATGTTAGGATGAAATAGAAATGAATCCCATTGTATGTGGGAAAAATAATAAATGTAAAAATATAAGTTATGAAGATTTTTCAAATATCAACAGTCCTTTTGGAGCTGGACGCATTATGGCATTCTCTGAATTCCTTTCCACGCATTTGTTAAAATATGGGGTCTCAGGAAATTAATCAAAATGTACACATCAAAAATAAATAAGAGATCCAACACCCCAGATGATGAAGGGGAATCCTGGGGAGATCCCAGCATGACCAGTGATGAAGCTGAGAAGGTTAAAAGATAGAACAAGCAGATAATGTAATAATGATAAGTGTATGCAACTTAAAGAATTTACAATATTTTAAACAAAGTTTTAATAATAAAAAAAACTCAGCTGCATCCTTTATAAAAACACCTAATATAACTAATTTTGGACCATATGACCTTTAGGCACCTCTTTTTGATCTCGATTAAGAAAGGACATATTTTTCATTTACACCG
>CM042146.1:107015202-107420320 GCA_023376005.1 Doryteuthis pealeii
AGAGAGAGGAATAAACTTTGTTTAAAATATTGTAAATTCTTTAAGTTCATACACTAATCATCATCATTTATATATCATCTGCTTGTTCTATCTTTTAAACAGACGCTCCAGCTTCGTCCACCTGTCATGCTGGAGTCTCCCCAGGATTCCCGCTTCATTCATCTGGGGTGTTGGATCTCTTATTTATTTTTGATGTGTCAATGTTGATATAATTTCCTGAAGACCCCATACGTTTCTAACAATGCGCTGGAAAGGAATTCAGGGAGTAATGCCATAAGGCGTCCGCTCCAAAAGGACTGGTTGATATTTGAAAGAGTCAAGTTGCTTCCATTCAACTTATATTTACATTATTATCTTTTTCCACTAAATGGGATTCATTTCTATTATTCCTAACAATATGATGTCTGAAATACCCTTATAAAAGTGGCTCCTTACTAGTGCATCCTTTATAAAGGTATAAATGATCACAATTGTTATAGAGTATAAAAAGTCACACACACACACACACACATTATATATTATATGTATATATATATATATATTAGTAAAACTGTTTGAAATATTAGATATCTATTAATAATGGAGATTTGCTTCCGGTTTTTGTCTGAAACAAACTATGTCACTGCTTCCGTCACATCACCCAACACGTCATAAAACAATAGAAAAATACATCAAATTTGAACATCAACTTTAGACAGTTTTTCTCCATTGTTTTGGTTAAAAACAAGTTTTTTAATAAATACATGACTGGTATTATATATCTATATATGTTTTTTTTATTTTAAATACATATTTAAAGTTTACATTCAAATTGTTTTATTTTTTAATCCTTTAATGAATTTGATGATTTTACTTACTTAGGGTACAAACTCATTTGGCATTGAATTTTTAACTCCACCCCTCAAGCAATATGTTTCAAAAATCTTTTTTACATCGCCGCGAGTGTGTTTTTCATTTTGCTAGTTTATATAAATTTCAAGAAACATATATCAACTTACCTAAAAGTGATTAGTGTCATAAAGAAATTTGTACACCATTTCCATTAAGGACAGCCAGCAACATTCTCTCGTGGAGGACGGAAACATCACCATGAACAGCTATCCCACCCAAACTCTTCTTGAGCATCTTCCTGGGAAAATAAATATAGATAGGGATCAAATAAAGTTAGTTTGTATGATGGTAAAGCATACCACACACACATTTATATATATATATATATATATATATATATATGTCTAATTTTCAATGTAATATATGTCTATAATATATTTTTGGGGATTTAGTGCGAAGCATGGGTAAAGTGTGAAATAAATGAGAAACTGAAGTTGGATTTATGTGGCCAGTTTTTCCATTTTTTTCATCCTATATTTCAAGAGAATTACTTCCTTTTAGAATACAATTGAAAATTAAACTCATCAGATGTCGAGGCCTCCAACACGCAGACATTATATATATAATAAATCTGAAAATTTCAGTGAATCATTTAAAAACATATGAATAAACATCTATCATAGCTAGTGAATTTATTCACAATTAAAATCCATTATAGGAAGAAAAAAAATGTCATATTTTACTCACAGCATTGTCCATTTGGTTTGTATCGTTGCAATATCTTTATGAAGAGTCCTTAGCATAATCATTGCCACCATACCAGACAAAAATAATACATTACTAAGGAGTTCATGATACTGAAAGAAGATAAAACAATATAACATCTTTAATTTAGTATCAGAATTTTTCATTGTAAATAAAAGGCAAATAATGTGGATGAAAAGTTAAGACTATAATATGAATAAAAAAATCTTGGTTATTTCCTATAACTCCAACCTAAAAAGGAACCACTCTGAATGAATTTTATTGTTAAATTAATCTACACATTATTTTCCCCATTAAACTAAACCCCAAACACTAAACCTGTCTTTCTTTTTTCCTAGTCAGTCAATAAATAATAAATATTTAATAAAATTCATTCAGAGTGGTTCCCCTTTTTTAAGTGGATTATAGGAAATAACCTAAAAATCTTATCAAAATGTTTGTTTTTGAGTTAATTTAAGTAAAAAAGAAAATTCTATGGTTTTATCCTATAGTACCTAAATAATGAAAATGGAATTGTCTGTTTTTCTAAAAAAACTTTTTAAAAAAACCTTGGAAGAGAGAAACGAGATCTCACAGGATTTGTTTAATTCAACCAAGCAATAGCTTTAATTACTGTTCACCTTGTATCTTAGTTTAATAAATTTTTTTCCTGTTAACTCTAAATACTTGAGATCTAACAGGTTTGTTGAGTATTTTGTAAAAATTGAAATCACTCTCTGATTAATTTTATACATGTACTTTTCCTCTGTTCAGATCAATAAGAAATAATTACTTTCTAGTAATAATTACTTTTCTCTATTGTTCGAGAATGATTAGCCTAATAATTTCAATTGTGTTATTACTTTTTTTCCTAAATCTCACAAAATTGTAAATACATTTAAATTTTCACAGAAAGATAAATAAAATAATAAAATAAATAAAAATATATTCTGATGGTATTTGAAATACCAAAGGGTTATGTTTAAATAATCATGGTTACACTTGTTATCTTCAAGTGAGACTGAAATACTTACCCTGAACCATTGAATATGGAAATGGGCATTGAATCCAAATATAATCAACGTGAAGGACCACTTAATAGTATTGTCCATCTGAAAATAGTTACGATATATAAAGAAAAGTGTCAGCTGATATTAGAGCAGAAAATGAAATGTAAATAAGAATAAAGAGAAATCACAACTATTAATACCGCAGGGCAAGCACAAAAAACAATGTTATAAATATATTAGGGAAATCTTTCTGTTATTTTTTAGAAGCATGAAAGAAAATGATGAATAGTGTCGTAATCTTGTTTTATTTACCAATATTTTGAGGGTCATCCCTTCTCTCTCAAAGCTTTAAGATATATATATATTATATTATTTTTTACTTCTAAACTCCACTGGTGTGAATATATAACTCTTCTATTCCATGGGGATTTTTATGGGACAACCCAGCGAGGATCTCACTCGCGATAAGTAATAATGGATCTGCGAGACTAACTTTAAAAAAAATCCCCCTCCTACTCAGGCGACACCGGTAGCCACTTCTAGTACATATATAAAGGGGCAGTTGTGTGTATATGTATGTCCGGAGAAAATAAAAATTAACGACAAAGTAAATATATATACACATTAAATATCACCAGGGCTTGGTTTTTGAGCAAAAATAATAGAGATTTTATTTATATTTATGAAGATAATTAAAATAAAAATTTAAATGATAACAGCATGGATTTTTTTTTTAAATTTTAATATTTTAGATAGTAGACATTAAGATTCTTTTCAGAGTAGCTGGATCAATGCAAGTCTATTTTTTTTACATGGAGATTTGAATTCAGTAATAATGGATCTGCAGGACTAACTTTAAAAAATTCCCCCTCTACCCAGGCGATACCGGGTAGCCACTGCTAGTAAATCAATAAATAGGAGGTATTCAATATTGTTAAAAAAAAAAACAATTTATATCCTAATTTTTTACATTTACCAAAATTTTGCTTCTTCAAAAAGTCACATTAACTTCTGCTAAACCATTTTGTAAGTTAGCATCTTTTGTTCTAAGTAAAACAGATGTAATGAAAAATACATGGTGATTGTAAAGTAACCCATCTATCTATTCTATACATATATAAAGGACAGTTGTGTGTATGTATGTATGTATGTATGTATGTATGTCCGGAGGAAATTCAAAAATAAAACAATTAATGACAAGATTTTATTTATATTTGGGAAGATATTTTAAAATTAGAATTTGAATAGTAAGAGAAGGGAAAGTCACTAGTTGTGTTCGGGATTAAAACATAATTGTGCAAGACCAAATAATCAATGGATCCGCGAGACTAACTTTGTTATTATAGTACCCTTCTACCCAGGCAACGCTGAGTAGCAGATTCTAGTTATTTTATAAATCTTATAATTCATTTTTATATTCATTATTTTTACAAAAAATGAATATGAGAAGAACAAACATAACATGGAATTTTATTTTAAATTCTATATGGGTAGCAGCATTCTCAAGCCGCTCTTAAGCTGCTCAGGAATCACATCAACTGATATTCCCAGGAACTCTTGTGGAATGGCAGAAATAAATTCTCATATTCATCCTTCAAGTTCTTCCAAAGTCATTGGTTTCGTAGAGTAAACTTGCTCCTTCAACCAACTCCAAGCAGGGTGTAAAATCAAGGCTTCTGTCCGACCACTCATGTGGACTATGTCTACCCATCCATCTCCCAAGAAAATGGTGATTCAGCCATTCACAAACAACAATAGCAAAATGCAGAGGAGCACCATCTTGCATAAAAATCAAGTCTTCAATATTCTCCCAAGTATTGACCAAGAAAAATATAAATAGTTTAAAATAGAGAGTTACTTTTCAATCCCCCTGTATATTTCAAGTTTTAAAAAAATCTAACTTACCAAGTATGAAACAGAAAAAAAAATCTAACTTACCAAGTATGAAACAGAAAAAAAAATCTAACTTACCAAGTATGAAACAGAATAAGTGTAATTGATATTGATATCCTCTTTGTGATCAGCTTTTATGGCCATGGGAAGACCTTGACATACACCAGGTTTAGGGTGCTTAACACTGAAAATACAAATAATTGAAATAGATGAACAGCAAATATCATTGTAGAGTCTAATTATATTAAAAATATAGACATCTATATGAATTAAAAAAACAATCTATTAAATAGTGTCATGAACTTTCCATAAATGGTTACATTACTCCTCAATTAGAAAAAAGAAAAGAAGTTTATTTGATGAGTAAATTTGCAAATTTTCTTTGTTATAGCAAATATAAAATATTCATTGATAATAAATGAGACCAAAGCAAACATACAAAGTCATTTTAATCTTTAAAACACTTATTCTGATTATTAAAATTATAAAAAAAAATTATGAGGACAATAGTACGAATAACGCAGATAATACTAGCCAGAGTTTAAGTTTTTTTTTTTTTAGTATGTAGGGGTGACGAGACTTTCAGACGACCCTGTAGAACCCTATATACTTAAAAAAAAAAATTAACTCTGGCTAGTATTATCTGTGTTATTCGGACTATTGTCCTTATCTTCATTGTTATCTGTACAACGTTTCGGCTGATGTGCCCTCTGGCCTTCTTCAGGTATTTCTTGTCGGACTTCGGAACCTTCTTGTCGTAATCGGGAATCTAAAGAAGGCTGGAGAGCACATCGGCTGAAACATTGTACAGATAACAATGAGACGAGGACAATAGTCTGAATAACGCAGATAATACTAATCATCAAGCCTCATCTCAAACATTCAGAGAAATATTAAACTCTGGCGTCTGGCAAGTGACTTGATAAACACTCATAAGATTAACAGCAATCTTGCGCACCTTTTTGATTTCCATGTTTCAAATACACATGGGCATACCTACAAAGTCAGAAAACAGCATAGCTCACATGACTTTCAGAAACATTTTTTCATGCTTAGAGTTACTGAGCATGGAACAAACTGGCTGCATCAGTTGTTGGCTGCTGAAACACTGCATCTTTTAAAATCTCCATGCTTCTTGTAATTTGACAACACTATACCTGATATCCCCCCCCCCTCCACACACATATACATATATATTATAACTGTATGCAATTAATTTTTCTTAATTTTTGTTTTAATAATATAAAGGTTGGTTGGTTGGTTGGTTGGTTGGCATAGCAACCCTTTTATGGTCATTTAATGCCGAATCAAGTCATTCTGATAAACAAAGGACACATGTTGCTTACAGTATATAATATATGTAGATTTACCAACCCCTCCACACAATCAGGATGTGACATGGTCATTTTTTAAAGTGAAATTGTCTTTAAAAAAAAAAAATTAAATCTATTTTGTACAATTTTGGATTGTATTATGAAATTCTAACAAAAAAAAAAAAAAAAAAAAAAAAAAGGTTATTTAATAATTTATTTCCTAGAATTTTGGGTTGTATTATAAAATTATATTAACTCTTAAAAAAATGTAGGAGGTGACAGGACTTTTGGACCATATGCTGAACATAAATTGGAGATGTTTTTTGTTTTTTACTATATTTTTTTTCATCAATAGAATTTATTGATATTCAGGATACTTTATTAGTCTAATGTCAAGTGTGAGGGCTCAACAGGATCAATCGACCCAGCTGTTTGTAATAAAATTGATGAAGCAGGATAAAAAAAAACAATTATATATATATATATATATATATATATATATATAAGTTGAAAAAAAGTAACTGGTATCAATTTCTATTTGCTTTACAATAAAACAAACTTTAATTTGTATCAGAAAAAGAGACAATATGTAAGGTAATGTTACAAACCTAGATGGAGTCAGTCTTGCAGATATGATCCTTCCTCCAATACCCGTGATAGATTGACCCCATTCTTCTTTTTCACTACTGTGGTAGGTGATCATAATATCAACATGGTTGAAGATGTAGTAGGTGTTTGCTTGAGAATAAGCATCCTGAAATTATACATAAGAAAATAAGATTATTTCATGCAGAGGAGGAGGAGGTGGAGGAGAAAAACAAGTTGAATTCTGATTAATATGTTTATCTTGTAGAAGTGAAGATGGCTCGTTCATACATGCCTAGCATGCAGGAGGAGTTAGAAACCCAAGAAGAGGTTTGGTTTGGTTTATTTTTTTGATTTTACAACATGTCAACCTTTGTTTGGATTATTTTATGCCAAAGATGTTTTGTTCTATTCATACTTGATAGGTATTCAAAAATTTTTTTAACACATTTAAAAAAAAAAAATAATTTTCTTCTATTTAACCCATAGATGGGACATTAACAGGTACTACCACTCCGAGTACTCTACACACCACAGAGCTCCAGAATTGGAACTTCAATATTAGATGCATTTTAGGCCCCACGTCCATAATTCAAAAGGCATAATCTCCAAGCCAAGAGAATTGGCAAAACTACATTTTTGGCATATGCAAATTTCTCCAAGATATGTTCGACACATATTAGTGTTCTCTTTATCTTTTCCCAGCTCTCATTCTTTCTTATATTTTTTGTGTAGCATGTCCTTTTTCTTCCCTTTCTTTATGATAAAAAAGGGAATGGTCCATCATTTAGCTGAGGTGACGACACTCAAAAGAAATAATAATTTAGCAGATAAGAAACACCAGATAATCAGGATTTACATTTTTGCATTTCATCTTGGACGATCTCATTTTTAACCAGAGGGGTGTTGCAAGATGATAACGGTCTTACTTTTAAGGAACACTAGTATTAATATATAGATTATACATTGATAAAAAAAGACAAAACCCCCCAAAAAAACTAACCTTTGTCACACATGCTCCTTTCCTGTAACCATCTTTGGTAACATAACATCCAACAGGAAAACCTGTACTACAGTGTCTCTTACTGTTGTCCATTTCATAGCACCAGGTAATAGGCATGTTATCAATTATCCTGTAAAGAATATAATTTTTGAACATTTGAATATCATTTTTTGATATATTTGAATATCATTTTTTGAACATTTGAATATCATTTTTTTCATTTCATAGCACCAGGTAATAGGCATGTTATCAATTATCCTGTAAAGAATATCATTTTTGAATATACCGTCACAAACATGGGTCACACAAAGTACTTTTTTTCATTATCTGAGTTAGCTGAAAAATGAATATGTTGGCTAAGAGGTCAAAAGTAAAAAATCTGTTTGGTTTATTTCATTTTTCTAAACAACCTTTAACAATCTTTCCTATCGATTAAAAATCATTACAAATAGTAAATGCTTCTATAAAAGATAAATTCACACGAAAGAAAAAATATTCACTAATTCTTTTTATATCATCTTCTGGAGTTAATATTGTTCAGTGAAAATTTTCATACTTTGTAGAAAATCACTTTCTTAATTTGAGTGCAACTTAATTTCATTTTTTTTTTTTTGTTGTTTTTTAATTATCCCTTGTAAGGATTTTTAGTCCCAACTAAGCAATATTTCTATGTAATTATTTTACATCTTTGGATTGTTAGTCCCAACTAAGCAATATTTCTATGTAATTATTTTACATCTTCGGATTGTTAGTCCCAACTAAGCAATATTTCTATGTAATTATTTTACATCTTTGGATTGTTAGTCCCAACTAAGCAATATTTCTATGTAATTGTTTTACATCTTTGGATTGTTAGTTCCAACTAAGCAATATTTCAATGTAATTATTTTACATCTTCGGATTGTTAGTCCCAACTAAGCAATATTTCTATGTAATTATTTTACATCTTTGGATTGTTAGTCCAACTAAGCAATATTTCTATGTAATTATTTTATATCTTTGGGTTGTTAGTCCCAACTAAGCGATATTTCTATGTAATTGTTTTACATCTTTGGATTGTTAGTTCCAACTAAGCAATATTTCAATGTAATTATTTTACATCTCCAGATTGTTAGTCCCAACTAAGCAATATTTCTATGTAATTATTTTAGATCTTTGGATTGTTAGTCCCAACTAAGCAATATTTCTATGTAATTATTTTACATCTTTGGAATGTTAGTTCCAACTAAGCAATATTTCTATGTAATTATTTTACATCTTTGGAATGTTAGTTCCAACTAAGCAATATTTATATGTAATTATTTTACATCTCCAGATTGTTAGTCCAAACTAAGCAATATTTCCAAGTAATTATTTTACATCTTCGGATTATTAGTACCAACTAAGCAATATTTCTATGTAATTATTTTACATCTCCAGATTGAATAAGAATTACCTATAAACTTAATTGAAATTAAACATGAACAATTATTTTAGCAACATAAATTTGATTTTTCTTTTTTTTTCGTTTGAAGTTTGGAAATTCAAATTCTGTATAAGTAGTTATGTCTTGCAGCAACATGGCTTTTTACTGATCATTCTTATGAAATAACAAAGAATTCAAAAATAATTCTTAGCAACAACTACACATGAAACAGTTGTAAAGAGATTTTAATGCTTCAGTAGAATAGTTAAACTATAAAAAGTAATAATCAATACATTCATCAAAATGTCATTTCTATTGTATAGCCCACCCATAGAACTTCAAAGTTGTATTAAAAAATTAGTAACTCTTAACCATGGAAACATTTTATCTTTAACGTAGTGATTAAAAAAGTCTAAAAGTGGTTAATATCAATGTACCACTTTAACGTGTTTTTGACCGAAATTTACTATAACTCATATTGTTTTTGTTTCTCTTAATAGTTCTGTGGTTAAAGAGAAATTTTAAACACCATTTTCATGAATATATTGATTATTTCTCTTTATAGGTGGACACTTCTATAAAAAATAATTCATTGCATAAACTTGCTTGGTAAGCTGCAGGACTGGGAGCCCTAAGATCTGGCAAGCAACTGGGGGAGCTCAGGACCCTCGCAAGTGAAAGGATAGAGTGGTTTCAAATGAGGAAGGACTAAGTGTTATAGGATGTTTCAAACTACTACAGTGGCCTAAAGATCTGGCAAGCGACTGAGGGAGCTAAGGACCCTCGCAAGTGAAAGGATAGAGTGGTTTCAAATGAGGAAGGACTACGTGTTATAGGATGTTTCAAACTACTACAGTGGCCTAAAGATCTGGCAAGCGACTGAGGGAGCTAAGGACCCTCGCAAGTGAAAGGATAGAGTGGTTTCAAATGAAGAAGGACTACATGTTGTTATAGGATGTTCCAAACTATTACAGTGGCCTAAAGATCTGGCAAGTGACTGAGGGTGCTAAGGACCCTCACAAAGGAAAGGACAGTGATTTCAAATGAGGAAAGACTGAATACTACTATAGGATGTTCCAAAACCACTACAGTGGCAGAATACATTAAATCATTATCAATTCTATAAAAGGACTGAGGTTTCTTTATTAGTACATTTTAAACAAAAAACCAAGTAGCATATAGTGATCTTCTACTGATTTTAATGGCATGTCAACATGTCTAGGGCTATCTTATGCCAAGAGGTTAGGGAATCATGTTCATTATACATATTATTATTATAATCATGTTATTATATTTACATTCTATGCAGTTCCTTCTAAAGAATTTCTTTTGTACATTATTTATGTGATATCAAGTATTGCACATGTTTATGTAATAACAAGTATTCCTAACAGAGTTATCTAACCCATGGATGAGACCCTGACTGAAATCACTACTCCAGGTCAGAGTGGACCTGGGAGTAATGGCAATGAAAGGGTACTCAACACTCCCCAGATCCCGGGCTCCACCATGAGATGTAGTTTAACATCATACCTAGGAACCCCCACTCCTTCAAATGATCTCAAACTTTAACAGTATTTAACAGCTTTTTTAACTTCCAAGGAATGGGATATCCATACTGAAAAAAAAAAAAAAAAAAAAAAAAAAAAAATTACGGGGGGGGGGGGTATATTCTTGCTAGTAATTGTCATTATTGTTAAAAAGTTAAAACAGAAAAGTTGCCAAGTTCCAACTCACCAGTGATGTTGATATTCTAAACTAATACCCTTTAGAATAAAATTTAACTTGGCTCCACTTCCTGCATCATTTTTAGGGTATTTCTTTTGACAAACATTTTGACATTTGACTTCCTTTAAAAATTTCACCTGGAAAATAAATAATTAAAAATATGTTTATGCACCATAAAGAAAGTTTTTTTTTTTTTTTTTTTAATAATCTGAACATTAGCTACATAAGTGAGAGTAGCCTCCCCTTCTTTCTTTCACTTATGTTTTGGTAGGCCATTTTCATTTCACCGTGAATCTACACTGAAAATGCGAATTTGTTTGAATCAATACAACTGCATGTTTTAACACGAAAATATCATAAAATGTGTTCTTAATAATAATTAAGTTCATTTCAAATAATGCGCAAGCACAATTAAGAACACATTTTATGATATTTTCATGTTAAAACATGCAGTTGTATTGATTCGAACAAATTCGTATTTTCAGTGAAATTTACGGTGAAATGAAAATGGCCGACCAAAACATAAGGCTTCCTCAAAGTAAAAGAAACAAGGAGAGATTACTCTCATTTATGTAGCTAATGTTCAGATTACCTTTTTTTTTAAACAATTAAAATTATAAAATAAAAAATACAAGTAGAGTGATACCTTGACTTACAAGTTTAATTTGTTCCATTTGTAACTCAATTTACTCCTATATCAAATCAATTTTCCCCATTGAAATAAACTGAAATGCCATTAATCCGTTCCAGCCCGCCAAAAAACTATTGTATAAAAACATAAAATAGAATGTAATGAATTATGTGCTGTAATGTTTTAATGTTTATTTTATTTATAAATAATATTTTTCTTTGGCATAATAAATTTGGAAACTTAGATATTTTTAGTGAACTTATGTAGGTTTTTGCTAGTTGGCCTACAATCTTCTGAAGCTCGTACCTCAAATTAAAAAAAAAAAAAAAAGACCAAATGACAGCTTATAAGTTAAGGTGCTAGAAATTCAAGGTACCACTCTCTAATGAAAACTCAGCTGAGTAATTTTCCAATCTCTCGCTCAGAACAGCTTAACCCTTTTAAAGCCTAACTCTTCAGATACACAATACCTGACCTCAGAAAATTCACAAAAATCACCAAGTACAAAACATTCAAAATTTAATGCAGGACACTGACATCATCATTTCATTAAAAGAAAGGCTGTAAAATGGTTACTATATTAAGCCTTTTATTGTTAGTATCTGACATGATCTTCAAATTCCAAAATAGTGGGCTTATAGCATTTAGTAAAAGAGCTCAGTCCAAAATATCAGGCTTATGGGTGCAAAAAAATTAATGAATTTATACTTAGCAAAGTAAAGATAATTTGATTTATAACAATATTTAATACTATGTGGATATACTACAGTATGATAATTTAATTATTATGTTTGATATGTTTACTTAAGAGCTATTACAAATAGTTCAATATGTAAAAAGTATATGTAAAATGGTTACTACATTAAGCCTTTTATTATTAGTATTGCTACCTTAGACATATACTGGACATCACCTGGAAGGGACAGAATCACTAACACAGTAGTCCTAGAGAGAGCACAGCTTCCCAGTTTGTGCTCTCTACTGAGACGTCTCTGCTGGCTGGGTCATGTCTGATGGAGAAGATGATGGGCAGGACATCCTCTATACAAAATTTTAATCTAGCAAGAAACAAATTGGTTGCCCCCAGCTGCGATTTAAGGATGTCTGCAAGTATGAACTCAAGTCCTTTAACATCAACCCTGCCAGTTGGGAAAATTTGGTTTGTTTTGTTTTGTAGCATATCAACCACAGTGGGTCATTTAATGCCAACAAAGTTTTGAAATAAATTCATTCTTAATGGAGACTCAATGTTTATTAAAAACATTTTTCTATTTAACACATAGATGGGACCCTAACATGTACTACCACTCCAGGTCAGACTGAACCTAGGAGCAATGGCGATAAAGGGGTGCTCCACATTCCCCAAACCTCCAGAACTGGAACCTCACCATCAGATAGAGTTTAATGTCATTCCCAGGACCCTCAGCCACCACCTTCTATCACATAAATCATAAAGGTTTGAGGCTTGCCATAAAGGCAATAGGGTTCGGGCAATCATATAGGTGCTAGGGCTTGACACGACCAGCCGAGTGATTGGAGGGAGGCCTCTCCAACCGCCTGTCTAGCCTAAGTAAGGGTCTAAGTGGAGTGTTGCAGGTCATGGACTGCTCATGCACAAGGGTTCCCTCCTTAAGCATCATGGGTTGCCACCCATGGCCAACTGGTGGCCACATTGGAGGAGTTTTACCCTCTGCAGAGGTGCAGTCAGTATATTTTAACGCCCCACCGACAGAGCGGGTGAAAATTTGGCTCAGGACTGCCTTCAGCAGTGGCAGCTTCTCTGTAGCAGGCTATTCAAGTCTGAAGTCACCCTGGTGAAACACCATGAAGCATAGAGGTCTAAAAGAAAGCAACAGCAACGGAGCACAGGCACACCATCAACATCTTCAAGACTGGCATGCACATGTGACATCTATGGTTAAAAATATTTTTCAAACATTGACCATCACAGTCACAGAAGGCACAGCGCTAGAATGTAACTTCAGGGCATGAGAAATCTATGGTCTATGTAGAACCGCCCAACGGGTGGGGATTGCTATAATTAACAGCGTCGATCCCAGGGGGCTATCCCCCCAGGCAATACCTGCCCCTCGATTTAAAGGAGTAGGGCTGGGTTTATTGCCCAGCATCTGTGGCGCTCCCCTTGAGGGGGAATGCCGACGGGATCGATGCAATTTTTCCACCTGCCACCCATGAGTCTCGGCGTGTGGGTGGTCCCATGTAAATAGGGCCTTTGTGCCTGACCTTGTACAAGTGGGGTACAAGGAAAATACCATGAGAAATCTATGGTCTACTGATAGTGCGATGCCGATAATGATGATGATGATTAGTATCCGAGATGATCTTCAAAGTCAAAAATAGTGGGCTGATAGTGTTTAGTGAAAGAGCTCAGTTCAAAATATCAGGCGTATGGGTGCAAAGAAATTAATGAATTTATGATTATGATATAATAATAATGAAATTTATTGTGCACCACAACTCATCAAAGTCTCATGTCTAGTACACAGAATAATGTATTAGTGTCGGGAACATGAACAGTTTACAGTAATAATATACATGTATGTGTGCATATGTGTGTGGAGAGGGGCATCAGGTATAGTGCTGGCGGACTACAGGAAGCATGGAGGCTTTGAAAGGTATAGTGCTGGTGGACTACAGGAAGCATGGAGGCTTTGAAAGAAGCAGTGTTTCGGCAGCCTACAACGGACGCGGGCAGCTTATTCCATGCCTCGGCAATTCTGAGCGTGAAAAAAATGTTTCCGAAAGTCATGTGAGCAATGCTGTTTATACTTAGCAAAGTAAAGAATTTGATTTATAACAATATTTAATATTGCTACTTATTAAGTAAATAGACATCTTGTTTGTTTCTTTTTCTTTTTCCATAAAGACTTTTTTATATGAAACAAATGAAAACAATGATAAAAAAATGCCTCTTTCAGCAAAGAAAGGCTAAGAATTTTTTTGGTAGAATTATAAATTTTTTTCTTTACCTCATAGGGTGATGGTCGAATTCTCTCCCCAAAAACAACTTGTCCCAGGTTTTCAACAGGTGAGTGGGATTCATCAATTCCACAGAAATCAAAACTGAAAATAGATGAAAAGATTTTAAAAAATCAGTGAAAAATCAAAATGAGTTGTTTTTAAATCAGTTAAGAAAATTTCGTGCTCGTGTAATTTGAGCAACCAAAAAGAGTTATCTCCCTTCCCTTTTAGCTCAGTTATCCTTCTTTGTAACCGACATATTTACATGAAATTCAATAAACATACAAGAATTAACCTTGGTGACATCATGACTCTTCAATTTATATTGTATTTTGACTTAGTTTACATGAATATAAGTGACCTTAAATATACTTATAAATGAGGCCAAATTACTGAGAAATTTGATATTTTATCCCATCTCGGATAAAATTAAAAAAAAAAAAACACAATTTTATTGATGCCACAATCAATATTTCTTATTTCGTTTGTTTTGTTTTATTTTTTAGAATATTTATATTTGGATTGCTACTCCTTGGTCTGGTTTGGTTTGTTTTACGGCATATCAACCTCGGTGGGTCATTTAATGCCGACTAAGTTTTGAAATAAATTAATTCTTGATGGATACTCAATTTTTTTTATAAACACATTTTACTATTCAACCCATATATGGAACCCTAACAGGTACTACCACTCTGAGTTAGAGTAGACCTGGGAGCAATGGTGATGAAGGGGTGCTCCACATTCCCCAGACCTCCAGAACTGGAACCTCAATATCAGATAGAGTTTAACATCATACCCAAGACATGAAGACTCTCAACCACCGTCTTCTAGCATATATATGATAAAAAGGGGTTATTTCCTATAACTCTAACATGAACAAAGGGGAACCACTCTTGACTGATAAATTATTTATTTATTTATTGATCTACTACGAAAAAGGAAGACTGGTTAGGGGTTAGGGTTAGTTTAATGGGAAAATAAATAATTTTATCAGTCAAAAATGTATTTACTTGTTTTTGTATTTATTCTTGAAGAAATAATAAATTGAAATAACTGCATTTTTTTTGATATCTTATATTTTTTTTAAATAACAGGATTTCCCCCCAGGTACAGCTTAGACAATAGATTATTGTTAATACAAGTCTTATTTCAATATTTGTATTTTATAAATAGTATTATTTATCCTGTTGATTGATTTTAATGGCATGTCAACCAGTCTAGGATTATTTTATGCCTAGAGGTTAGGGAACTGCATTGTACAATTATATTTACATTTTTATGTAGTTGTTTTTAAGATTTTTTTGCAATTATATATCAAGGTTGGTTGTTTTGTGGCATATCAACCCTTTCTTAGTTATTTAATACTAAATCAAGTCATTTTTGTGAAACAAAGGATTCAGGTTACAGTACCTGCTATTATATAAGTGGTCATCAATTAAGCTCATCTTAACTTTGGTGGTCTAGCAGGAACCAGCGCTTATATATATCAAGTATTCCTATCTAATGGAAATAATTTGCTCATAACTATATGATTTCAAGAATTCATAATACTAATAATTTGCACACAGTCATATATCAAGTATTCCTATCTAAAACTAATTTCAAACAGATCTATTTGAAAGGTACTCTACATTCCCATTATATAGTTTCAAGGATTCCTATCTAATACCAATAATTTTCAAAGATCTATTTGAAAAGGTACTCCACATTCCCAATTATATAGTTTCAAGGATTCCTATCTAATACCAATAATTTTCAAAGATCTATTTGAAAAGGTACTCCACATTCCCAATTATATAGTTTTCAAGGATTCCTATCTAATACCAATTCCGACCAAGTCACCAATAGGCACCCCAGCTACAAGCAGTTTTCAAAAGAACGGAGTTTTCCTTTTCACTGCTAACTTCCGGTTGTTAGTAAACAAAATCAACAGGCGATTTTTTTACATTTAGAATTTCATATAAACCAAAAACGTTTTTATACTAAAATAGTTTTTGATTTTAATAAAAAAAATTAGTTATTTCATGTTCTTGTTGTTAGCATGTGAAAAAATTTAATTTTGCACTAAAGATAAACTAATATTGTTAATTTTTTTTAAATTATAAAACTTCAAACGAAAGACACATATTTTTTTTATATTAAAATAGTTTTTATTTAATCAGAATAGAAATCCAATTGAGATCTGACACCCAGGTATTACTTTAAATAAATCAGAAGTTGATGAATATTTTTCAGCACTTACAATAATTTTTTTTTAAATTATGAAAAAATATTAATTCTGAATTTGGCACATTACACGTAATCAAATTAAAATTTAATAGCAACATCTTTTTTTAAATAAATACTTTTTGATTTTAAACTAATATTGTTTTTTGGGTTTTTTTTAAAATTATAAAAGACATGTTTCTATATTAAAATAGTTTTTATTTAATCAGAAGAGAAATGCAGATATGTATATTTAAATAAAAATAGTTTTTATTTACAAACTATTCTTCATGTTTATTTAAATAAAAGGATATAGTTCAATGTTCAGAAATGGTATCATACAATTTATAAAATTCATTTTCCATGTGCTTCTACAGACAGTTAATAAAAAAAATTAGTTATTTCATGTTGCTGTTAGCATATGTTAGAAAATTAATTTTCCAATAACAAACTAATATTGTTATTGACATTATAACAATATACTTTCAGATAGGAATCCAAGCAGAGTAGCATTCCCAGTTGATTTTTTTTATTTGAGGTCATTGTTATTTAATCACATTAGTTATATAGAGCTCTGTAAATAGATTTCAGAACTGTTTGAATTATGCAAATATCCCCAGTGGTTCAAAAGTTATGAGAATTTAAAGCCCCGAAATTGGGGGTACAGAAGTGGACATGATTTTGTTTAAAAAAAATGTCAAATCACAGATCATTTCAAAACAAGAAATTTAGTAATTTTTTCACCACTTCTTTATTTTTGGAGTAATTTTGATAAAGCTTTGCATTCTTATGTAAAATTGTATTTTCTTTCTGATTCTGCACTTAAATTTTATGTATCTCTATGCTGGAACCCATTATTTGGGGAATAAAAACTAGGGATATCAAGATTTTTTTTTTTTTTTAAGTTCACAAGATTATTCAACATTTTCATTTTAATACAGCATAATATATATATATATATAGTATTAATTTATATAAATAACATCACTTTGAACTTAAAAATACCTTTTTAAATACTTGCTATATTTGTATTACATACAAGAAATAGAATAACTCTATATAATTTTATTTAACAAAGCTTGTCTGTGTGCAGCTTTGTTTATGTGTAATATAATAAACAAATAACTCACCATAAAAAATAATTCAATGGTTAAAAACACATAAAAGTTACATATTTAGAAAGATTATTTTCTTTTCTTTCCAACCATATAAATATTTTTAAAATTGGACCAGAAATAAGCGATGAATTACTATTTAGACTAGTAAGGTCTGAAAAATCGGTCTGTTGTTTACGTTCGGAGACGAGTAGATTTCCCCTCAAAATTCAAAGTTTCAAAGCAAATCCCTGACGGTATACAACTGTTTTTATTCACACATTATATAAGAAAATAATCTTAAGGCTGTCTCCTATTAGGCATATAGTGCTTTTTTTTTGCTTATCTTATATTTTTTGAAGAAATCGCATTCAACTTTGCTTTATTGTATTTTTGCTTCCAAAGGTTGGAAAAGAAAAAAAAACAAGTTTCTGCTTGTAGTTAAATGTGTCTCCTAATTAAATGTAAAACTTCAAGAATATTGATAAAGATTAACCACTTTAGAAAAAAGTAACGGGGAAAATTCATCTGTGAAAAAAAATCTGTATAATGCATTTTCAGCCGTTCGAATACAAAAAAAAAAAACGTTTTAAATTGCTGTAAAAAATAATTAAATGGATAAAAACACATACAAATACATATTTAGAAAGATTATTTCATTTTCTTTCCAACCATATAAATATTTTAAAAATTGGACCCGAAATATGCTAGTAGTTTCTTTTTTAAGCTGATAAGGCCAGAATTATGAGAGATTGTTTACATTTGAAAATCGAGTAAATTTGACGGTTTTCTTTTCAAAATTAAAACTTTGAGCATATAATTAAAATTAAAACTCTGACGGCATACAATCGTTTTTATTTCACACATTACATATGGAAATAATTCTGAGTCTGTCTTCTATTACTGGTATAGTGCTTTTTTTGTTTTGTTTTTCTTATATTTTTTGAAGAAATCACCTTCAAATTTGCTCAATTGTATTTTTGCTTCCATGGGGCCTAGAAACAAAAACAAAAAAAGCCACATGGAAAATAAATTTTATAAATTGTGTAATGAAGAGGTACTCCACATTCCCCAGAGCTCCAGATGGAACTTCACCATCAGATAGAGTTTAATGTCATACCCAGAATATTAAGACCCTCAGCCACCACCATCAAGCACATATATAATAAAAAGGGTTGGGGGGATTGCCATAAGTGCAATAGGGTTGGGACAATCATATAGTTGCTAGGGATTGATGTGACTATACTTAGGCTAGACTGCCTAAGTAAGGGCCTAAGTGGAGTGTTGCATGTCATAGACTGCTGAGACACCAGGGTTACATCCTTAACCATCACAGCCAACCAATAACCCCATTGAGGAGGTCTTACCCCTCTGCAGAGATGCAGTCAGTGTATTCTAAAACCCCACCGACAGGGCTGCGGATTGAACTAAAGAGCATTTTTTAAATCTCTTTTTTATACATTTTATATATATTTACGAACCCCTCCGCACGAGCAGGATGTAACACAAGGTCAATTTCTTATGTGGAGTTTAACAGGTTTGAATTCAGAGTTTTCCTTCTCCTAGACGGGTTACCTATCCAAAGTTAAGTGCCCAATCTGCCCTGCTATTTACCCATCACTGGAGGAAGAGAAGGTGGATGCACACCTTTTCCAAGGGTATTAGCAGTATGTGAAATGCAAACAGCTTCGTCTAGGATTTGAACTCTGAGCAACGAGTCCATTTCCTATGACTCTAACCCTGACACCACATGCTTTTTATACATCTTATAAGCAGACAAACAATACCAAGTCAAATACTGAATTTAGTTTGCTTTTGTTTTACGGTATATCAACCTCAGTGGGTCATTTAATGCCGATAAAGTTTTGAAATAAATCAATTCTTAATGGATAATACAATTTTTTTATAAATACATTTTTCTAATTAATTCTAGATGGGACCCTAACAGGTACTACCACTCCGGGTCAGAGTGGACCAGGGAGCAATGGTGATGAAGGGGTGCTCCATATTCCCCAAACCTCCAAAACTGGAACCTCACCATCAGATAGAGTTTAACGTCATTCCCAGGACATGTAGACCCTCAGCCACCGCCTTCTAGCACCCATATGATAAAAAGGTGTTGGGGCTTGCCATAAGGGCAATAGGGTTGGGAAAATCATATAGGTGCTAGGGCTTGATATGACCAGCCGATTGATCGGAGGGGGCCTCTCCGACCGCCCATCTAGCTCATGATAGGGCCAAAGTGGAGTATTGCATGTCATGAACTGCTCATCCACCTGGGCTCTATCTTTAAGCATCATGGGTCGCCACCCACAGCCAACAGGTGGCCCCATTGGGTGAGTCTTATCCCTCTGCAGAGATGCATTCTAACGCCCCAGCTGACAGGGCGGAAATGCTGAATTTAATGAGCTGCTTTATAAGATGAAAAAGAAGGAAGAAGAAGAAAAAATGAATGCAGTTAAGGAATGTGCAGTTTGAAAATCAGTTGATTGTCAAAACATTAGCAACACAACTTCCTATTAATTAAGTTTTCATATGGTGACAGACTTAATCTAAAAGCTGAAGCTTGTCCTTGACATTTTCAAAAAGAAAAAAAGAAGACAACTATAAATAACCAACCACAACAAGTGATACTGATTTATACTGAACAGACAGGCATATTCTAAGTCAGTATGATAACAAATGAAAACAAAGCTGCCTAAAAGCTTCAACACTAACAGATTCTCTCTCCTCTTCATAATACTACTACTACTACTACTACTTCCTCCAAAAAAGAAAAACACTCACCTTTTCAAATCTAATCACTGCTTTCAAGATAACAAATATAATGAATAAGTTTAGGTATGAGAGCAGGTTTTCTTCAAGTGATGATGAGGGAAGTTTCACATTATCTAGCAGTATGGTTAACCAGGTCTGTGGAGTCGGGGTCGGAAGCAATTAAGGGGTCACTGGAGAGTCGATATAGAGACTCTTTGATAATGTTTTTGTTCTTAATTAGTACTCTATACTTCTGACCTTATGCCAAACTAAACTTAGTAAATGACTATTTTTATATTTTATTCTTCCACCCAGGGCTGTGGAATCTGGGTTAGTTTGTTTTACGGCATATCAACCTCAGTGGGTCATTTAATGCCGATAAAGTTTCGAAATAAATTAATTCTTAATGGATACACAATTTTTTTTTTAATAAATACATTTTTCTATTTAACCCATAGATGGGACCCTAACAGGTACTACCACTCGGGAGTTGGTCAGAAGCAATTAAAGAGTCACCAGAGTCAGTAAAACTATAGAGACTCCAACTCCAGTTGAAATTATATATGGCCCTAGTTTTAGTCTGTAAAGTTATACAGTGCACACTACTTATAAATAGATTATAAAACATCATAGTTTTATACATATTTGTAGGCCATAATCACTTAATTACATTAACAGTAAGTAAAGTTGACGGGGCGGCCTAAAGTCGGTATCAGCCAGTCAGTGAGGGAGTCTATACCCCTTTTCAATAGCGCTTCAGTGGACAAGTGGCAAGTCACTCAAACAACATTAACAGTAGTCAGAGTCAAAGGTTTTGTTTTCCGACTCTACAGCCTTGTGGATAACCTTACTAGTAAAGTTAGCTGGTTTTTAACTTTATCATATACTTTCCTGACAGAGTATCTCCCAGCCACATGAGAAAAAATGAATAAATAAAAACCTTCTTTCTATAAATTTGGAGGTGTGTTGGGTATCGGATATTGTTGTAGGAAATGGTCTCGGCAACATGAGTTCAAATCCTGGCCGAGCCTTTTTGCATTTGACAGTGCTAATACACTTGGGAAAGGTGTGCATCTAACTATTCTCTCCCCAGCTACGGTTAAATAGTAGGGCAGACTGGGCGCTTTAACCTTCTTTCCAGTCTAGGAGAGGTTGGTTGGTTGGGTTTTATGGTAAGTCAACCCCTTGGGTTATTTTATGTAGAAGATAATTTGTTTGATTCATTCTTGATGGATACTCAATTGTTTTTAAACACATTTTTTTTCTATTTAACTCATAGATGGGACCCTAACAGATACTACCACTGTGGGTCAGTTGACCTAGGAGTAATGGTGATGAAGGGGTACTCCACAATTAGAACTTCACCATCAAATAACGTCATAGCCAAAACATTAAGACTCTCAGATACAACCTTCTAGCACATAGGGTTGGGACTAGGAAAGGACAAAATAAATTAAAACCAGATCCACATTCAACCATTGATAAGCATCTTGCTCCACAATAGAGCATTATATCAATGGCCAACCATATCCAGTTATCACATATTCTAATATCACACGGATCCTGCACATTGGGGGCAAGATCAATCAACCGGCACCTCCTAACATATTTCTTAACCACTCTTCTGTCCTCCTCACTTTTGGCCAATGGGTTGAATTTCCATATCAAATACATCCTGTTGATTGGTTGGTTTTATGGCATATCAAACCTTTTCAGTTCATTTAAGACCAAATCAAGTTATTTTTGATAAACTCAAGTTGCTTATAGTACCTGGTATTGCTTAAGTGGTCACCCAATTGAGTACTGAACAAGCTCACTGCTGTTTAACTTTGGTGATCTAGCAGGAATTACAAGATCATGATCAATACCATAGAAAAATAACCACTGAACATGATCCACAACAATGCTAACATACTGTCAAACCCATTAAAAAAAAAAAAAAAAAAAAAAAGTTGAAAGCAACAACTGATGTGGACGTGTTTTTAAAAAAAATTTTTTAAAGGGTACCATGCCATAAGCACATGCCTGTTTGTGTGTGTGTGTGTGTGTGTGTGTGTGTATATATATATATATATATATAAAAAGAGTGCTCAATATCAGTGATAGAGTAATATATATATATCTAAGTTAGGATAGTGTAGACATAGTCTGATAATTGTATAGTTGAGAAACTGAGTGACACCAAGCACCGTTGACTATGTCTACACTATCCTAACATATATTAGCAATCCCAGCACTTTTGCTGTTTTATGTGGACATTGACAAATTTGGGCTGTAATCAGTTCAACTTGCAATTTCTTTCATATTTCTGGTTCAATCTTAAAACTATTTATATGGTTGGAAAGAAAATAAAATGATCTTTCTAAATATGTAATTTGTATGTGTTGAATTATTTTTTACAGCAAGTTAAAATGGTATTTAGCTTTGAACAGCTGAAAATGCATAATATTAATTTTTTTCCAAGACTAAATTTTACGTTACATTTTTTGTAAAATCAGAGCGGCTAATCTTTATCAATATTCTTGAAATTTTACACTTTATTAGAAGATACTTTAAAATACAAGCAGGAACTTGTTTTTTTTTTTCTTTCCCAACCTGTGGAAGTGAAAATACAATAGAGAAAAGTTGACGGAGATTTCTTCAAAAAGATAAGCAAAAAAATAGAGCACTATATCATTAATAGAAGATCGTCTCTAAATAATGGGTTACAGTATAGAGATACATACAATTTGAGTGTACCAATCTTTTTTATACCTTTTTTACTCTTCCCTGTTAAAATCAAGTATTTCTTGTAGCAGGCCCGACTAACTTTTTTCATGATCATCCCGAAAAAAAATTATCAACCATCCCGAAATCAAAATATTTTTGTTTAATTCATTAGCATTATCTATACTTGTCAGTCATCAGTAGCATAATAACATGTAATAAAACATTAAGAAAAGTTGAAGCAGTTGACAGAAACATTTATTTATAATCAAGAATAATAAAATAAAAATTTTATAAATGAAAATTTATTCTATTTCCATCTTTATGCGAACATTTTCCAATCATAAAAATATATACTGTGTGACTGTGTCTATTTCTTCAGTGTTGTTGCCATTAGTAGTTTTTTGAGGTCAGTATTCGGGCAATCACTGGACAGCCAATATTGGAATGTAACTTTTAGGAAAAATTTTTTAACCGTCCCCGGCAAACTGTCCCGGATGACCTGTTTACCACAACTTTTCTCTTACTAGTGAAATTCTAAAATAATTCCAATTTATTTGAAAATATAATCATTTTACTAAAGAAAGGTATAGATTACATAGAGTTTATATATGTGATTTAGCCAGTCTCAACTTTATTGAGGTGTAGTGGTATAATGGTTTCAACTGAGCATAATAAATTCAAGTTAAGGTTGTTAATGTTCACTTTTATCATTAACATTAATGCCCTTGGGAAAGACAAATCTACCCCCCGCCCTCATCCCACCAGCTACAGGTAAGGTAGGAGGATAGACTGGGCTCTAGCTTTTGTAGGGTAACCAGTCTAGGAGAAGGACAACTTTGATTTAAAACTATAAAACTATGAGCTTGAGTTCCTAAGGTCTGCCCCATTATTTTGTGGGTTAGTCATAAAAGAGAAAACAACCCTAAAGTAAATCATGGTCATAGTCGGATCATCAGTGACTAAACTGGAAACTCCAGATTTTATTTGGTGAGGAGGATGGCATGACAATATAGAACAAAAAACAAGATATATAAAAAGGCAGAGGAAGCTCTTTACTTAACAGCCATCTAGCACATTAGTTCTAGAGTCCAACCTCTCCTCATCGCGACAGGGTTGTGTAAACTTGGTAATGTCAGAGCCATGCCATCAGGAACTTAAGTTCCTGACAGAGTCAGGCAGGTCTGGCACCCAGTGGTATTAGAGCCACAACCCGGCCAAAGGAGCTCTGATAAAAATCCAAAGGGCATCTCCATCATCGTCAGGAATCAATGGCTTTTGGCGTACTTGTCACTGTGTCTGTGGAAAATCTGCGGCAAACAAGGGCATCTCCTTCCCCTGACCGGGATATGCATGCAGGGTTTGGGGACAGCTTGTGAATTTCCTATTCCCTTGTTACTCCTTCCATGAATTTAGCACAGGTGAATTCGTTGGATGAAGCCGGCTCAACCGACCTAGCATGAATGCCAGCACAGAAACAGCGAGATAACAGAAATCAAGGTGCATCGATAGAAAGTGATTTGAGCCAGGAAAGATGTTGCAAATTGTTACTTACAATCGGGGGGGGGGGGGCGTTCAAAGCCTGATAGAACCTAACTTTAGACAAAACCATTCCTCTGGTATTTCATCAAGTACTTAGGTACTTGCATTGCCACTATAGTATATGTATTTACCCACCACAAACAGAATGCAACACAAGGACAATTCTTAAGGAGTACAGCTGGTTTGAATTCAGAGTTTTCTTTCTCCTAAACTGGTTGCCTTTCCAAAGCTAAAGAACCCAGTCTGTCTTATTTACTCATAACTGTGGGGTGGAAGCATTGTGGATTCATGCTTTCCCCAAGGGCATTAACATGAAGTGAAACAGAAACAGCTTCATCCAGGATTTGAACTCGGGTCACTGATACCATTTCCCTTGATGATAACTGTTACACTAAGTGTGCCACTATAGTACAAAAGATTCATTTGAAATTTAGTGCATCCTGATTTCATTTGAATGAGTTGCCAGGAAATTTGATGGGACCCAAGTAAAGTTTCTTAATGAATTGTAGGGTTTTTTATTTATGAACTGGGGAAAGGGTCCAAGAAAGATTTCTTTGATTAGTAATATTTAATTAAATGTAAAATTTTTGTGTATGTAACCCAAACATTCACATCATTTTTTCACAGTTAATCTCAGTCTAATCTCTTTAGTATTGTTAGGTCCAGACCTAACAATATATAGAGTTACTTTCCTTGATCAGTAGGGGACTGATGGGAACTCGGAAGTGGGGTTTCTGCCATGGCACTTTTGGATTGGGGTTCATGCTGAGTGAATTAACACACGTATGAGTTAATCAAGTCACCTTAGAGTACAAGCATTCTCTACCGTGTTAAATAAAACCTCTACCCCGTGTTAAATATCTTCTTAGAAACAAATTACACGAGATGGGGTACAAGGCAGCTGTTAGATGGCTTTGTTATTTCATCAAAAGAAATCTTTCTTGGACCCTTTCCCCAGTTCATAAATAAAAAAACCCTACAATTCATTAAGAAACTTTACTTGGGTCCCATCAAATTTCCTGGCGACTCATTCAAATCAAATCAGGATGCACTAAATTAAAAAGCTATCAGCATTATTGATGGTATCTAATTATTTTACATCTCCAGCTTTAAAAAGAAATACCTATAAACTTAATTAGTAATATTTAATTAAATGTAAATAATTAATTTAGTCAGATATAATTTGTTCATTTTTTAAATTTTTTTTAAAGTTTAGAAATCTAAAGTCTGTCCATTTTGTTTTGACATGTGACAACATGCTTACTTTCAGATAAGGAACACATCCATTGGGTTCAATAAGTGTGCATACTAAACTTGATAGCCTAACATCAAACCATTTGGCAAATCTATAGAGATCAGATAGAAACTATTTCTATTTATTAATATAGATACAAAGCTGACTAGCAAACACTAGTGAAAGGGATTTATGGCTTTATAAAAGTAGGTAAAAAAAAAATATGAATGGAATAGACAAAAACTAAATAAAAACATGACTGCAGCTGCTGGTAACATCTGTTTAGTTTTATAGAGCATCATTATTCTGTGCCTTCTGTCTGATGAGACTGAACTTTTAGGAATTTATTTATTTAAATTTCTAAAGGCCTTTTAAGTTTTGGTCAAAATAAATTTATTATAGAATGACGGTTTGAGTTTTTCCTTCCTTTCAAAGGTAAATATTGCTCTGTATTTAATTTAAATTATAGATTATTATACATTAAGCTCTCTCGAGGGATTTATATAAAAATCCTTGTATTTGCACCTACATGCAATAATTATACAGTGAGATTTTGAAGATCCCATGTAGAATCATCACTTACAACCAGTTTTGGATACCTTACATATATATATGTAGCAAGTTTGTAGAAAAAACAAGAGGTTAAAAATTTTGTTGACAGAAATCTGTTCGACCAATATGAAGAGGTCTTTATCAAAGCAACATAAAGTAAACGGAAAGACGAAATAAATATATCATTAATCACGAGGCACAGAGCGCTCTCGATCAGAACCAGAATTTTCAAAAAGTTTTTTTAAATGCGTATTTTATGTTAAAAATAAAATAAATTTTATTTTTAAAAATTATAAGCATTTTTATTATTAGAAAAGCTCAAAAGAGTTTGCAGTAAAAGTGTATATAAATATCAAAAGTTCAGGAATATATATATATATATATATATATATATATATATAAAATTTAAATGGATTTAGTCTTTGAAGCAAATATATTTTGGAAAAAAATATTATGTCCAAGTACTAAGTATGATCAAAATGAGACACTCATTTTTTGAAGGCAGAAACTTTGATGCCGTATATTTAAAACACATTAAAAATAGAATAATGGAAAACAAATTTCTACCCCCCCCCAAAAAAAAACCCTATTTATCGTAACCAAAACTGGCTTGTTAATTGGCAGTTTCTGTGTCTTGTTTATATTACTTGGTAATTTTGATCTTTTGTCATCCCAGCCTCCTGCCCTAATTTACGCTATGTTTTAGCGTACCATCATCAGGAAAATTTCCAGCCCAACTTAGATATTTTCCGAGTTGTGTTTTTGTCGTGTTTTGTCAGCAAATTAATGTAGGTATTTACCCCCCCCATTTTTATCGGCAAATCAATGTAAATATATTACACCCCCACTTTAAAAAAAAATTTTTTTTTCTCAATTGTATCAATAACTTTCCCTATAGAATTCACTAACAAGTAAGTCTTGTGCAGTAGCCCAATAATTCTGGGGGCACTTAGGGTAGGGGTAAGGCCCTGAAACCACGTTCGACCCCAAGGTCATCATCTGGTTGGAATATTTCCTACACACACATCTTATACCATATACTATCTCCAATTGTTTAAAAAGTTCAAGGTGAACACAATTGAAATGAGATACCCACACCAATCCTCCCCCATCACCCATGTCCCCGCAAAAAAACAAAAACAATCCAAATTACACACAAAACCACTCAAGTAACATTATACCGACCCCCCCCCCCTCATACAAAAATTCAATTTACTTATGACTCGACACAATTTAAGAATTATCCAATTTCTTTTCAGTTAAAATATTACAAAACCACTTAGTAATTTTCTAAATATTTTTCAATATACAAACCATCTTCCAATAAAAATCCATTAACTTCAAAAATTTTTTTTTACATCAGGTGACTTCGCTACCCTAACCAGCAAACTACAATTAGTATAAATATCTTCCACCATTTAATGTCCACCACTTAATGCAGTGGTTCTCAAACAGTGCAGCCCAGAGCTTTTTCAGGTGCGCTCCTTAGTATTCCTGAAAAATCTATCCAGATATGAAAAGCAAATGTATACTAAGTTACTATATTATACCATTTCTTTACGAACACTGCTTGTTTCGTTGCGACATTATTATGATAGTTATAAGTTACTTTTCTTGCAACTAAATAAAAACACAGGCCATTTTATTGCAATTTTCCACCTCATACTTATGTGAACTGGGATTTTCAACCTTCTCAACAATTAAGTGTAAAAGGAGAGGAACTCTTCAATGCATTGATGAGGAAATGAGAGTTTGTCTCTCAAACATAAGACCAAACATTAAAGAAATCGCAAGGTCTATCAAGCTCATGTTTCTCATTAACACAAGAATGAATAAACTTCATAGTGGTATGTTAAGTTTGCTTTTGTTAAATGTGTTATTTTTTATATACTTAACTGTTAACTTAACATATTAGTCCTATTTTGTATACAGTGCGCTATCAAGTATCTGAAGTAATGTAAGTGCACCCAGACTGTATAAAGTTTAAGAACCACTGACTTAATGTGTAAGGCAATATCTGTGTTGTTTACAGACTTGAGTTCTCTGGTGATCGTAACATACATCTACTGATGTATGTATTTATCAGTTAAATGTTTGTCTCTTACTGACAGCTGCCAATGACCGAGTGAAAAGTCTAGAAGTAACTGTTAAGTCTAGCCACACTGATGAGACGTAAACGTTGAAACATGGTGTCTGTGGATGACTATTATATGCTCCCCAAACCGGGTAGAGCTCTCTAGAGGGGACTTTAACAAACTTTCACCGTTTAGCGTAAGGCAATACTTATTTGTTGTTTATGGATTTTTGAGTTCTCTGGTGATCGTAACATATCTACTGATGTATGCATTTATCAGTTAAATGTTTGCCTCTTACTGACAGCTGCTGATAACCGAGAGGAAAGGAGTTGGACTGATGAGAAGCACTGTTCTAGCCCATTTTAACAATGCTGTTGTGTAGTGATCCTGTGATAAATTTAAGGTCATAGGTTTTAGTGCTGACAAATGGTTTGCCAAAGAGTTCACCTGCAGTATTTCTTATTTGAAACTAGAAGTGGCTACCCAGCATTGCCTTGGTAGAGAGGAAGGATAATAAAAAGTTAATCTCACAGATCCATTGATTGTTTTGGTCTTACATAATTGATTTATGTTTTAATCACAAACGCAACCAATGACTTTCCCTTCTCTTACAATTCAAATCCTAATTTTTAAATATCTTCACTCCCGGATAGAAGTAGCTGTTAAGTATAGCCACACTAATGTGATGACTATATATCAAAGGACAACAAAGAAAATAATAGCAGAGCAGGTTTAAAACCACTAAAATATAAAATTATGGATACTATATTACGATTACTCAAGTTTCAAGTGTATCGTTAGACAGGAGAATAGTAAAGTGGTTAATCAAGCATTCTTATAGCATGTGTGTTTCATGTGGTCAGATCTTTTCATGCAAAACATTTACCCAAAAGCATAATGTACTTAGGTATTATTGCACATAACATTTAGATGTGATAGAAAAAAAAATCAATAAAATAAATCATCATTGGCTAGGACAGCAGGTGTATTTAAACAGGCTTCTCTGTGCCAAAGGGGACACAAGTTGTTTGCACCTCCTGAAGATCTTATCCTACATTATTTCTATTCCACATGCTCTCGACATAGATTGGTAGCTCAAGTAAGTGACATTAAAAAATAACTAAATATTAAGATGAAAGAAAATACTAGTCAAAATTAAGATACTTTTCGCGGAGAACCATCCCGGCCTCCTGCCTCAAAAATCGCTGAAAAAAAAACAAAAAAAAACACCAGCTACAATTAAAGTCCATAGCCGGAGCGGTGTCACTTGCAAAAAAAAAAAAAAAAAAAAAAAAAAAAAACTAGGGTTAGGGTTGGGGTTAGGGTTAGTTTAATGGAAAATAAATAATTTGGGCTCTGTTTTTTCTGGGTCACCCAGTATACAGGGTGACCCAAAAAAAAAACAGAACCCACAAATTTTGTAATAAAACTTAATTTTAACTAGGGGGGGTTTAGAGTTAGGGTTTTCGGGAAAAACGCTCTAAGTTGGTTGTTTTTTTTTGTTTTTTGCAAGTGATACCGCTTTGGCTACGGACTTCAATCGTAGCTGGTGTTTTTTTTTTCAGCAGCCACTGGGTAGCGATTTTTGAGAGGAGGCCGGGATGGTTCTCCGCGAAAAGTACCAAAATTAATACCATGTTTCCTCGAAAATAAGACCAAGTGTGATTTTTCAGGATGCCTTTAAGATAAGCCCTAGTTGATAGCAGTAACATTCCAGAGGATGATGTGATTATTTTTGAATGAATTGTCATTAATGAGTTTTTGAATAAAAAAATGTTAATTGTAAATAAATGTTAATAGTTTTTCGTAATTTCTGTTTATTCAGAAATTTGTAATTTTCTACTTCTTAATGTTGTTTTTTTTTTTTTTTTTTTATATATATGATGAAAAAGACATCCCTCGAAAATAAGCCCTAGTGTTATATTACAGAGTGAAAATTAACAAGACCTTTCTTATTTTGGAGGAAACACGGTAGTTGACAAAGCTTCATCTAAAAATAAAAATGTTATTAATGTAAAAATAATGTAGAAGTATTTTTTAAAAATGAAAAAAAATAAATAAATGAATAAATAAAAAATGAAATGAAAAAAGTGTCAAGAGGGATTGAGAAGAGAGTAAAGGATTATGTTTAAATGTTTAAAAAAAAAAAAACAACTAAAAATTAAAAGAAAGTAAAAATAATGATTAAAGAAAGTATTACTTACCTGTGATATTCATAGGGAACCACTGTTTCTGGTGAATTTAATCTATTGACAAAGATAGGAATATCTGGCTGAAATATTAAAAAAAAAAAAAAAAAATTGATGAGTCAATAATTTAAAAAATTGCCAAGTAAATAATACATTCAAAACATCCAAAGACAAATATGTAAATAATTTTAATGTTTCGAAAATGTGTCCTCATTTTTATTGTGGTATGTATAAACACGATATTCAATATTCGGGCTACTGTATCCTCAGGCTTTTGTTCAGCAGCCTGAATGTTGTATTCATTCATACCACAATAAAGATGAGGACAACAATCTGAAACATCAATATTATTCACATCAAGACTCATCTAAAAAATACAAACAAATATAAAAGTTTCAGAAAAATAAATATGATAAAGTGCATAATATCAATATATATTTCAAATATGAAATCAATCAAGCACTTAAATTTTGTTATTTACAAGAAATGATTGGTTTTTTAAAACAAAGCACTTATTTGCTTGCAGTACCTGCTATTGCTTAAGTAGTCACACTATTAAGTATTGAACAGGCTCATTGTAATTCTATTGGATAAAAGAATATCAAATATAAAACTATAAGAATATTTGATAACATTGTCTTTGATTCAAGGACTTGTTTTGTTTTATGGCATACCAACCTGTTTCGTGTGATTTAATGCCAAATTAAGTCATTTTGATAAACGACCCTCAGGCTACTTACAGTACCTGCTATTGTTTAAATAGTCACCCAATTAAGTGTTGAAACAGGCTCATCGCTGCTTAACTTCAATGATCTAGCAGAAACCAGTGCTTTCAGTGTGATTTGGCTGAGTGTTTGTTTTGTTTCATGGCATATCAACCCTTTTTGGGTCATTTAATGCCAAATCAAGTCATTTTGATAAACAAAGGAATCTCAGTTTGCTTACAGTACCTGCTATTGCTCAAGTGGTCACCCAATTAAGTACTGAACAGGCTCATCGCTACTTAACTTTGGTGATCTAGCAGGAATCGATGCTTTCAGCATAACTTGACCGTAATAACAAGAAATAATTCAAGGTCAACATTGTTAAGGAGTTGACTAAGGTAGAGCCTCCTAAGGTGGATTGGTCAGTCACCCAGTGGTATTAGGGCCACAACCCGACTAAAGGAGTGCTGATGAAAGTCCAAAGAGCATCTCTATTATCGTCAGGAATCAACGTCTTTTAGTATACTTGTCCTGTGCCTGTGAAAAATTTACCTGCAAACAAATGCATCTCCTTCCCCTTACTGGGATATGCATGCAGGGTTTGGAGACCACTTGTGAATTTTCTATTCTCTTGTTACTCTTTTCATGATTCACTATCTCAAGTCATTCAGGATATGGTGAACTAGTAGGATGGAGCCAACTCACTTGATCCAGGGTGAATGCTGTTACAACAACAACAAATCTTTAGAAAATATATCAAATGTGGTTCCAACTGTAAGACTAAAAAAATTAAAATAAATTTAAAAAAATCTATGATGAATTGGTTAAAGTTAAGAAAATTGCCCCAGAAAATAATATACATTTATTTATTTTTTTTATTTGGTGTTTTGCTCTTCAATGTTAAAGCAGTTAATGCATTTAATCCAGATTCCTTAAAGGAAAAAAAAAAAGCTGAATCTCACAAAAATCTTATTATTTACTAACAGAGCTACCTGGCATTGTTCGGGATTTAAAAAGTTCAAAATAAATCTTTTATCTATATTTATATATAGATTGATAAAAATTCCTTTTATATATGTGTTTTATTATTTATTCTTTATATATTCTTTTTTTAAAGTTATTTTTATTATTATTCCTGTTGGTATTTGTATTTGCTTAACATTATGTTTTATCCTTTATTAATTTGTTTTATTTTCTAATCGTTTCTTTTAATAGATTTGTTAATATATCATTGATTTATTCCCTTATTATATTCTTATTTAGCCTTTTTTATGGAAAATGAGAGGTAAAAAAATTTTTTTTGACTCACTGCTGCAGAAAAATAAGGTATGAATTTTATCAAACTTTAGTCTTTGTTGGTCTCAACCAATGTTCCTTTATAAAAAGGATGTGTGCTTGATTGTTGAACAGACAGACATACAGAATCTTTCTTTTCTATAGAGACATTATTCACACTGTTCCCTGTGCTCTCATACAGTAACATTCACAGTTGATTTTATTTTATTTGAGTTATTGTTATTTAATCACATTAGTTATATAGATATCTGTAAATGAAGTTCAAAACTGTTTGAATTATGCAAATATCCCCAATGGTTCAAAAGTTATGAGAATTTAAAGCCCCGAAATTAGGGGTACAAAAGTGGAAATGATTTTGTTAATTCGAAACAAGAAATTCTGTAATTTCTTCACCGTTCTTTTAATTTTTGGAGCAATTTTGATAAAACTTTGGCATTCTTATGTAAAATCATATGTTCTTTCTGATTGTGCACTCAAATTGTACCTAACCCATTATTTAGAGAATGAGAAGTATGGAGATCAACATTTTTAAAAAAAAAGTTTACTACAAGATTATTCAACATTTTCATTTTAATATTGCATGTATACACATACATAGTATTAATTAATATAAATAACATCACTTTGAATTTAAAAATACCTTTTTAAATACTTGCTATGTTGTATTACATACAAGAAATAGAATACCTATTTACATAATTTTTTTTAAACAAAGCCTGTCTGGCCTGCCATGTGATTATGTTTTGTTAACGTTTTAATACTATATTGTAAGTTTTTTTTCTTCTAAAATTGAAAGTTTCACAAAAAAATCCTGATGGTTAATTATCATCCAAATGTTACACATTATATATCAAAATAACTCTGAGACTATCTTCTATTAAGGATATAGTGCTCTTTTTTCACTCATCTTATACTTTTTGAAGGAACCTGCGTCAACTTTCGTTGGTAGTGCTTTCACTTCCAAAGGTTGGGGAAAAAAACAAAAAAAAAAAACAACCTACACAATGTAGTTTAAGGTGTCTTGAAATTAAGTGTACAATTTCAAGAATATTGATAAAGATTACCCTCTTTGATTTTGCAAAGCAGACTAAGGAGTAAAATTTAGCCTCGGAAAAAAATTCATATTTTGTGTTTTCGGCTGTTCAAAGCAAAATAATTCAATGTATAAAAACACATAGAAATTATATATTTAGAAAGATTATTTTCTTTTCTTTCTAACCATATAAATATCTTTAAGATTCGATCAGAAATACTTGAGAAATGGCAAATTAAACCAATTAAGCAGCAAATTTGTCAATGTCCACCGATTTCAACAGTGAAAGTGCTGGTAATGCTAATCAAATGCAGTTTAGTGCCATACCCAAGATACCTCTTTTGGAATAGGGGAAGGTCTTACTCCTCTGCAGGGGAATACAGTCAGCATATTCTAAGCCACACCGACAGGGAGAACCCTAAATTGAATTTTACGTAGTTTCAAGTCATACCCTTATAAAATCATGAATTAATATCTCACCAAATATTCATTATCTGCTTCAGATATAACTGCTAATTCCATTTTCTTAATAAACTTTATTTATATCCAAGAAGAAAATGCCTTTATTAATAGATTACAAAATCTGTACACAATCAGGCCATTTAACAATTTCCCTTCAAAATATAAACTAATTTATAGGTGCGTGGTGTAATGGTTATCATCTTAGGAAATGGACATGGTGACCAGATTTCAAATCCTGGATGAAACTGCTCACATTTCATATCAACTAATTCCCTTGGGAAAGGTATGAATCTTTCTCTTCTCTTCCCATCTATGGGTAAATAATAGGGCAGTCTGAATTCTTTAGTCTTGGTACAGCAACTGGCTGGAAGGAAAACTCTAAATTTGAAATCGGCAGTACTCTGCTGAAAAATTGACCTTGTGTTACATTCTGCCCATGATGGAAAGGTGGGGTAAATATATGAATTTATTTACAACTACCAGGATATACCACAGTATGGTACTTTAATTGTTTGATATGTTTACTTAAGAGCTATTGCAAAATAGTTCAATATGTAAAAAGTATAAAAATCTTGATTTAACTCTCACTCATTTTTTTCTTTCTTTTCCTCTTTTCATTATGTTCAATTGAAACAGAAATAAGAATTCCACCGATGAATAACACCAGATAATCAGGAATTACATTTTTACATTTCATCTTGGATGATTTGAACAGTCTCATTTTTAACCAGAGGGTGGTGCAAGATGATAATGGTTATACTATTAAGGAACACAAGTATTAATATATAGATTAAAGTTACTGAATTAAGTTTAATTAATTATGCATATAACAGATACTTTAAAATCTATGGTATTTCAAGATAAAATATATTTAAAAAAAAACAAAAAAAAACAGCTGTACTATAAGAAGAACAATCTTAAGTGACATGTATTCTTCTACCTATCTACAGAACTCAGATTCATTTAATACAATTTATGGTTAACTCCAACATAAAAAAGGGGAACCACTCTGACTAACTGATAAATTATTTATTTATCTATTGATCTACTAGGAAAAAAGAAGATGGGTTTAGGGTTAGTTTAATGGGAAAATGAATAAATAATTTATCAGTCAATCAGAGTGGTTCCCCTTTCTTATATTGGAGTTATAGGAAATAACCCAATTTATAACTTGAAAGAGATATTTTCTGAGCAGTTCATTTTTTGGGTGTAGTTCTTTTTTCCTTCTCCTAGACTGGTTGCCTAATCAAGGCTAAAGAACCCAGTCTGTTCTACTATTTCCCCATAGCTGGAGGGTGAAGAAGAAATGGATTCATACCTTCCAAAGAGTGTTAGCACAAAGTGAAACAAACAGCCTTGTCCAGGATTTGAACTCAAGTTGCCAATTCCATTTCCTACAACAATAACCATTACGCTACTTGGGAGTAACACCCTTAAACTAATTTCCAGTCAATAAAAGAATAAAACTGAATTTTAAGGCTCTTTTTAAAGGAGTTAAATTTGAGACAACATTACGAAAACAAAATGGTGGTTTTATATATATTTATCAACCCCTGCATATGAGTAGGATGTGACACAAGGTCAATTTCTTAAGTGGAGTTTAACAGGTTTGAATTCAGAGTTTTCCTTCTCCTAGACTGGTTACCTAACCAAGGTTAAAGAGCCAAGTTTGCCCTACTATTTACCCATAGATGAAATAATATTTGGATTCATACCTTTCCCAATGGTATTAGTACAACATGAAATGCAAACAGCCTCATCCAGGATTTGAACTTCGGCCTCCAAGTTCATTTCCTATGATGATAACAATTACACCAGTTGGTCATTTATAAAAATTATCCTCCACCCTCCCTCCCTCAGTCCTTCATTAAATTTACATTTAAGTCAACAATTGATTTTTCTTAAATAAATATGAGGTTGATATTTAGGAAAATATCCATTACCTAATAAATGTTAATTCAAAACATTCCAGTAGTTTTAGAATTGGATTTCCTTCAATATAAAGGTTACTTGATAAGCCACACCTACCTGAAGATAGGATTGAACACTGTATCACCTCCAATCCACTATTCAAATTAAGGGGTTGATGGTTGGTTGGTTAGATTTTACAGCATGTTAACCCTTGTTTGATTATTTTATGCCAAAGATATTTTCTTTATTCATTCTTGATAGGTACTCAACCCCTTTTTTTAAACTCCATATTTTTTAAACACGTTTTTTCTATTTAACCCATAGATGGGACCCTAACAGGTACTACACTCCTGGTCAGAGTGGACCTGAGAGTAATGGTTATGAAGCAGTACTCCACATTCCCCAGAGCTCCAGAATTGGAATTTCACCATCAGAGTTTAACATCATAACCAGGAGACTAAGACCCTCAGCCAACGCATTTTAGCACAGCATATAAAAAAGGGTTGAGAGCAATAGGGTTAGGACAATCCTAGGTACTAGGGCTTGATGTGACCAGCCGATTGATTGGAGGGGGACTCTCTGACCGCCTGTCTAGCCTAAGTAAGGGTCAAATTGGAGTGTTGCATCAAATTAATGGGATAACAAAGCATAGTTAATATTATTTAAGATATAAAATCCCAACCAAACAACAAAAAGTTCTGTCTACTGAATTTCAGATAATGGTCTTCACATGAATATAAATTATATAACAATAGAAAAATATGCAGATGGATTTTGTTGCAGTAGATAATTATAGAATAAAGATCAGTTTTGTTTCGTGACAATTTTGAAATACAAGAAATCTACACCAAGGCGTATAATTAAGATAAAATCATAAGAGAGGAGAGTATAAGCTTAAATAGATTAAAAGATAATTCACCATACAGAATATGAACCCTCAACAAACAGCTCATTTGTAATTATTTAGAAGATAGTTCAACATTTGAATAGGGTTAACATTTGCTCATTTGATTAAAAAAAATGTCCAGTCCCTAATTTTTACATTTCTAGAAAGATCAAATCCAGAAGACCACATCATAAAAATAAAATACATTTTTAAATTTCAACAGCCGAAAAAAGTTTATTTGAAAATTTAATACATTTTCTTAAAACTTAAAAAATAGTTTTTGTAGTGAGTTTTCTCTTTTAAAAAACAAACATTTTTCTTTGAATTAATGTAAAAAAAAAAAAAAAAAAAGTATTTTCTCTTATTTAATTGACCTATTTTTATTCACTTTAAATCTTATTAATAATGGAGATTGTGTGTTTTTCTGTCTGTAACCGAAACTATATTCCTACTCAAGTCACAATTCTCTTAACATCACATTCTCCATGATTTTATTTTATCTAACCTCAGTCTACATTATTAATACTGAACTATGTTACATACTGACAACATGCAATTATAGTATATACAACAAAATAGCAGTTTACAGTGTGAACGGGAAGGCTAATTTGCATATTAATATTAAAAAATCGAATTTAATAAATATGTGCTTAGTATTATTGATTTCTAGCTGTTTGTTTATTTTAATGAATATAAGCAAAAATCTCTTAAATGAATCTTAAATGAATCCATTAACAAGATAAGATAACTGTCATGTTATTCTTTACTTCCTCTTATAACTAAATACTTAAATTAGAAAAAGTAACAATGAAAGACGAGAGTGATGGAAGAGTAAATTTCAGTTGTTCTATTTTTCGATTATATCCCCCTCTGTTTCAAATCTTTTTATCTGCATTCTTATTTAGTTTCATTAGCGTTTCTAAGTTAATACGATATTTCATTACATTAGAACTTAAATACTTGCACCCGGAGGGTGCATATATTTGCTAGTTTTAATAATGAATTTGGCTAACAGTCTAACTTTGCTGTATGAAATTGACATCTATAGGCTCCCATAATTTTTTTCCATTTCTCACTGACAAAGTGGAAGTGTAAAATATCACATCTACTTTTAACTCCCATTTTGAACATGCCTAATAATTGGATATTTAGGGAGACCAATTTTCAGATTGTTAATCTTTAAATGAAACTGGGTTTTTAATGTAATTTAAAATTTTTTTAAATAACAAAATCAATCATAGTTTTGGGGTTTTTAGAAAAAAAATTTGTTTTAATCTTTCAAAAACTTGTTAAGAATATTGGGATTATTCAATGTTCACTTGAATTGTGCCATTATTTCTATATGACAGGGTAAAATTTGTGACTCAATCTTATAGTTATTTACTAAGCTTCACTTAGATGTGACACAAGGCCGAATGTATGGTGCACCCAGTGAGGCTCAAACTCACTCACTCATGGTTTGCCAGTCTACCTTGCTAACCATTACACCATGAGAGGTGCCCTCAATCATATAAGTTTTATGGAGTTGTCTATTGACTGTAGATTACTTATTTCCAAATATGACATTTGCAAGATGTTCTCTCATGTCACAAAATAAATGCCCCATAAATGCTGTCAGTTTGGATGCTCAAAGTTCTGTTAAATGATGCATAGGAGGTTAATATTTGGTTTTAAGTAAGGGTAATAAAAATTTAGTCATGCTTAAAGACCTATGCACACGAAAACCGTGAATCAAGAGTTAAATAAAGGGTGGATAAGAAAAGTAGGGATTATTCACCTTAAAGTCAGTTTTTAGTCTTTAAAGATAATTTAGTCATAGAATTTATGACATAGATTTAAGTTGATTATTAAACTTTCAAATAAATTATCAACTATAATACCATATTTATCAATAATTTGGTAAAATACAAAAGAAATTGTTGCATAAACTATCCATATTTGTTTGTCCTTGGATTTTGAAGAAAAACTGAAATTTAGAACTATTTTGATTATTCTTATCTAATTTTAGATACATTTTCTAGATAAAAACCAATTTGTTCATAAAATTTTTTCAAAAAACAAAAAATTTTTCTTTTTTTTACAACAATTTTATTTTGTGATTAGCTTGTTTAACAGAGAAAAAAAATTACCCTTAAAAGATTCTGACAAGTAAAATTTAACATTTAAACGAAACTAGCAACTACTTTTTTCTGTCAACATTTTGTTTTGCAGACTTCATTTATTTAATTTTTTAACAAAAAGTATTTTTAAACATTTAACTTTGATAAATGAAACAAATAAAATTCAGATGTCTATTTGCCCCCACACTTTTTATTTTCAAAACATTCTATGCTAAAATAAAAAATAGATTTCCAAAGTGTCATATCTGTTGTATTTCTTTTTTCCCCCATTTAGTTTGTAAATAAATAGATTTCACTTTTATTTTCTAAAAAAAATACTAAAATGTTTTATATGGTGGCTTTTCTATGAGAAAATAAGTACTGAAAATCGAAAAATAAAATGTAAAAAAATAATAGATAATTCATTTAAAAAAATTTTTATGGTGGCTTTTCTATGAGAAAATAAGTACTGAAAATCGAAAAATAAAATGTAAAAAAATAATAGATAATTCATTTTTTGGAGATTTCTTTTTTACTCATTTTGATAATTATTTAATTGGCTATTATCTTATCAAAGAAAAAATTATACATCAATATTTTTTCTGTTTAAAAAAAAGGGGGGGGGGTACATTTTCAATAGAGTTTTTCTTCAAAAAGTATACTTTGATGTAATAAAATAAGGTTTGCATTAAATAGATATTTATTTTTTAGAATCTAAAAATATAACATTTTAAACTTATCAGGCTTTTCATATTTTAAATAAATTTTATATATTAATTTTTCATAGCAAAAATACTAAATTAAAGTTTTGAAATAAAATAACTGATGCATTATAAAATTCATTAATTGATAAATCAATACTGAAAATTTCATTAAAATCGGATAATTACCTGATTTTTGGTAAATTTTTTTGCAATCGCAAATGTTACATTAAAATTGTAAACAAGCGCCTAAAACCATTGAAAAATAGACAAAATGGCGGATTGCATCAAAATTGATCAAAACAAATCATTTTATACTATTAAAAATAAACTGCATATGTAATGATATTTTTCTTTTTTTAATGATGGTCATTATGTTACTACTTATCGATTTAGACAAAAGTTTAACCTTAAATAATAGATTTAATTAATTTTAATTTGCTTTTAAAAAATAACAAAACAATTTTTTGGTGTATACCTACTATTTACATATAGCTGGATGGAGAATAGTTGGATTCATACCTAAGGGTATTAGCGCTATGTGAAAATGCAAATAGTCTCATCCCGGATTTGAACTTGCATTATCATGTCCATATACCATGTGCTTCCTATTTAGTAGGTAAAATATATATTTTTTTTATTTTTGAGAAAAATTTAGTTACCACCCCCCTCTTTTCTTTCTTTTTTTTTTTTTAGGTGAGTGGCTTTATTTACAATAAAGCAGTTTATGAGAAGTTCTAAGTAGATAACAGTATCAAAGATTAAAAAAAAAAAATCTTTGCTACCAAGTTATATAGCAGACTACTCAAACTTGTTTGAGACAGGAAATATTGGTTGCTTTGGGGATATAATTTATGTAGATACACAAATACAGTAGCGTGCGTGTGTGTATAAAATATATATATATATACATACACAGACAAACAAAACAGGTTCTACCTCAACTTATAGTAATAAACATAGGCCAGCAAACTTGCATTTCTCTTGTTGAACAAAGAAAAAAAAACATTATTTATAGAGAAAGTAGTTACTGACAAAGAGAACCCAAAACAAAAATAAATAATGGCTAACTCGATTACATCTTAACTTAAATGGGGGTCTACAGGGGGGAAAAAGTTTACCTGGTGGGAGGGGGGCTTCAAAACTGATTCTTTATTACAAATTGTTGGGAGCCTGGACATGCTACCAGTGAACAATTGGTTCATTTTAATGACACTGGGACAAGGAAATTAACTAGTGATTTTACTGAATGACCATGCCTATTTTCATGTTGTAAATGTGATACAGAAATCAATTATGAAGCAGAGATAGTTCTTCCACATGTGATGCACAATCCAAACTTATCACATTCTTTTACTATTACTAATTCTTTTACTATTAATTCTATTTATTTAAGTCTATTAATTCTATTTAAATTCATTGCTTTTATAAATTTGAATTCTATTTAAGTCTATTAATTCTTTTACTATTTTAAATTTTTACTAATCTTTTACACATTTCTTTGAATGTTTGAATGGTTAAGCAGTTCCAACAATATCAAAATATTCCTTGAAGAATTTAAAGAATCAAAGCAAAATCTTTTTTTTTAAATCTTCAAACTGTATTATTTTTTTTTAGAAACATTTACTTTATATAGCAGAGCAGACTAGGCACTTTAACCTTGGTAAGGCAACCAGTCTAAGAGAAGGAAAACTAAATTTAAACCAAAGGGTCTCTCTTCTCATTAGTCAAAACTACTTTGGGAGTTCCTCCTCTTAGCTTATCAATTTGTTAAAAAATAATTGGCTAAATTGGTGTCATTAATCTACAAGGAATTTAAAAAAAAAAAAAAAAACAATAACCATTTAAACTTCCATCTCAAAGGAAGAAACAATTTACAAAATCAATTTTGAGGGTGCAAATTAAAAATACGGCAGGGAAAAATCTTTTTTTTTTTTTTTTTTTTAATCTTCAAATGGTATATCAATTTTTTTTTTAGAAACATTTACTTTAAAACTTATTCAAACAGGAAATTAGTTGAATTTGAAAGAAAAAAATTCACTGTTCCTTATTTACATAATTATGTGCCAACATTTAACTAAAGTTTTTAAAAGCAATATATATCATAGAAATATTTTATCCCACACTTATCTTAAAAAAAAAAAAAAAAAAAAGAAAGAAATCCATATCCAAAATATATGAAGCCTAGTATATCACATATTGAAATTCATATCACTTAAATAATATTCTAGATATGGAGAAAAAAAAAAAAAAAAAAAAAAAAAAAAAAAAAAAAAAAAAAAAAAAAAAGAAAAAGAAAAGCAAAAAGAAACGAATATCCAATTTCTCTATTATTCAGTTGCCAGAATTTAAGATATTTAAAAAAATAAAATAAAATAAAATAAAGAAATAAATTCAATTGCAAAGTGAGACATTCTATATCTAATTACACATTAATATTCAGTCCTACTTAAACCAGGTTCAGTTCTATAATAATCCAAGCCATCAATAAGTGGGGTTTTTTTTGTGTGTGTGTGTGTGTGTGTGTGTAGGGAGGGTAAAAAGCATCGGGGCTTGCCATAAGGGCAATAGGGTCGGACAATCATATATATATATATATATATATATATAATATATATATATATAAATAATCGGCTAGGGCTTACATGACCAGCCAATTGATCGGAGGGGGCCACTCTGACCGCCCGTCTAGCCCAAGGGCCAAAGTGGAGTGCTGCATATCATGAACTGCTCAACCACCTGGGTTCCATCCTTAAGCATCACGGTGCATGCTCCTGGCTATATAGACTTTGTTAAATATATCAGAAAACAGTCAATTTATGCAGGTTATGTTTTACAGAAATCCGAGAAATATGCAGTATATATATATGTATATATAAGCTAAGATACCATACACAGAGTAAATGACGTTTAATTGACTAAGTTTCTTGCTTACACAATAAGAAGACCAGGCGAAAAATTGAAGAAGATCTCCAAAACTGAAGTTGTTGCTAGGGGCTGTCCATTTGGTTTAGTTTCATGTCTTCCAAACTCTCTGCATGTGTGTGTGTGTGTGCTTGTGCGTGTGCGTGCTTGTTCAACAGTGTCTGATTATAATTCCAGGTCTGGCTCACCTTCTAAGCATGAACTTTTGTTTATTAACAGGACAATCTGATATTCTTTTTTTTTATGTGTGTGTGTATGATTATCATATTATTATTATTCCAGATTTGGCCTACCCTTCTTTTTTTTTGTTATTGGTAGTCTGGTAGTCTGTGTGTAATGTTCATGCCTATCAAAATCACCTGTTGTTCTGTGTGGGTTTTGCCTTTGAGTGTTTGTATAGTGTGTGTGTGTTCTTAAGTCCCAACATTATATATATATATATATATATATATATATATATATAATAAATATATAATAAAAAAAATAACAGATTAGGAAAAATCCAATAAAATGTTAGGAAAAGTTGAGGAAAAGTGAATAACAAAACAGACAATTACATTCACTTGTTGATTTTTAGAAACTTCATCAGAATTGTTATTACAGAAAATTTAATTGAATGTAATTGTCTGTATTTTGTTATTCACTTTTCCTCAACTTTTACTTAGAGAAATAATATATATATATATATATATATATATATATATATATATATTCTTTCTTTTCTTTTGGAAGTCTGTCGCAGACGACGATATCTTCAGTTGTGGACCCTATGGTGGCTCATTAGTCCAATTCTGGACTTGCAAATGCGGTCACACACATTGCAGGGGAAATTCCCATCTACATTTGGTTGTTCATGACGACTGAAGACGTCGCCGCTCTGCAGTCCTGATTATCATTTTGATTATATTATTATGCAGTGAACTCACAGATGGCACGGGGAGGACAGGAGCTCCCCAAAGTGGTTCAATGATCATATTAAGACAACGCTGAAAAAATGTATCATCACACATTCAAGCGTGGAAGATCTGGCCTCCAACAGACAGGGTTGGCAAGACGTCTGCCGCACAGGAGCTAAGCAGCTCAATATCGAGATTATATATATATATATATATAACAACACACTCAATACTGAAATGAGCTGTAATTAATTCATTTCCCCAATTAGTTTCCAGTAACAACACATTTTTACTATCTCTAGTAAGCAGTATCAATTCTTTTTTAATCTTCCTCACACTACACATTCTATTGCAACAGCATCGTTCACAGAACATCTGTACTCTGATCCAACTTCCTAATGAATGTTTTCCTCTCAAAAGTTAATGCGTGTCTTTACATGTCTTAGTTTGAATTCTGCTTTGTTATTTCTAACAAACTTTTGTTGTATACTTACCCTTTGTCATTTTGTAACCCTTTGTATATAGTGGATAACTAGCCTTGCATAAAAAAATTTAAAAAATGAATATTTTTAAACTGTTCTTTTGTTGTTGTTGGTTATTCTTATTTTTTTAAAGCAAACTATTGGTTAATAATTTTCAACAAAGGGGAGATAACCAAAAAAAACTTGTGCGACAAAACTAAATTGACTGTAAACACACTTGACAATTTTTTAAATTCAAAAAAATTTTTTATATAGATATTTATATGGAGTTCTCGAATAAATTAATGCCCATATTGTTAAAACTTATTTAATCCTAATCAAAAACAAGGACATCAATTTATCGCAACAACAATTTTAATTCCTAAAAATTTCATAAATTTAACAAAACAGACAATAGTAAAAGTAACATGGGAAATAAAAATAACACACGCAGAGACATGTCCACAACCATTTTTTTTTTTTGATTTGTAAAAAAAACAAAAAAAACAGGTCGTCGATCTTATTTAAAAAATAGATCTTCATCAGATTGTGTGTGTGTTGAATTTGAAATGTTAAAAAATTAAAAAGGATAGGAAAATAGTGTATTCTAAAGTAAAATTGCATGTTTTTGTTTTGTTTTTTTACAAGTTTAAAGCAAATAAGAAACACCTAGCTAAAAGCTTAAAAGTCGAATACATCGATAACGAATTACAATTGGAGGATTTTTAAAAATAAAGTAAATGATTAATATAACAAACTAGAGAGAAGCATACAATCAGCAGAAGAAAAGAAATTGTAAGTGACCAATAAGATAAATAAAAAATACAGAAATGACGTTTTAACTTTTAGAAGAAGACAATCAACAAGGTGCAACTTTAAATGTACTTTTTAGTTTGTCACTACATGCCACGTCAATTTAGGTTAAAGAGAGAGGAGAAAAAAAAAAGGAGGGTGACTTTTCAAAAGATCATAGATGACATTTGTTAAAACCTCACAAGTTATCCTACTTTTAAATAAATAAATAAATAAATAAATAAATATTATAACAAGAGTATACGGATAATAGTCATAATAAGTAAGAGTATTTCTGCAGCAGGTATTTATGTGCAAAGGAGTGGTTCCGTGAGAAAATATTCGATTTTTTGTTCCGCATGGCCGATTGGCTAACTACCTGACAATTTTTTGTATTTTTTAAAACCTGATTACTCCATTATTCTTGATAAGAATTGTGTAAAGGATAGGAAAAAAGGGAGCGGCTCTTATTGAATTAAATTTTTCTTTTCTAAAAAATGTTTTTAAAAATGTAACTTTATCAACATGTCATGATGACAAAAATTCAATGTTTGTTTTTGTTTTTTCAGCATTTTTGGATAATCAACATACTTTTTATTATATTATTATTATTTAAATGTTTATGTTTAAATCTATTTTAGATTATTTGTTCTAGGGTCTGATTTTTTTTAAATAAAATAAAATAAAAAAAACCCTAATGAATTGGAGAAAAGAAGAAAAAAAAATCAACGAATCTTTTTTTTTCTTTCTAGTTTTTTAATGATTAACAAACTAGTGTATATGATTGGTGACCGTTTTAAAAATAATTTTTAAGTAGGAAAGTAATTTCATTCGGGAAAGCTTAAAGAAATTTCAAAACAATATTTAACTGTTTTAAAATGGATATTTTGAATACACAAACTGACCGATTTTATCCTCGTTATAGGCATCTATTTTATTTTTTTTTTCAAGACGTAATTTGATTTTTGTGTTAGCAACATATTCAACAATCCTAGATTGGCCTAAATTTTATAGTCCCTTTTTTTCTTTTTATAGTATTTTGTATAGAAATATTGTGTAAACATTACAACTTTATTAACTCCTAAGATTGTTACAGTGACATATTGTACCGAAATAAACTTATTTAAAAAAATCAGCTGTAACATCTCTTTACTAAAAGAAAAAACTAGCATGTTCAAATGACATGTGAAAGAAAGACTGACGCAAATAATATTCTGTTCGAAATATATATATATATATATATATATATATATATATATATATATATATATATATATATATATGTGTGTGTGTGTGTGTGTGTGTGTTTCTCATCGATGGCAAAAGTCGATGCAGTCGCCCAGGTAATAATAAAAAAAAATGTCAGTAGAATATCAATGTTGATATTTTTTCTAAGCTTCCACTTACTCGGGAGATTGACGCAACACAATCTTCCTACCTGCATAAGGGCTTGAGTAATACTTAGTAAATCAATTATTTTTCTAACTCATAAAAAGTCAAATTACATTGAAAATACAATTACCGTAAAGAATTTTAAAATTAATCTACCTGAGAAACAAGATCGGTAAAAATGATAGTTTATAAATGTTCATTATTCGTAGTCCTTTGTTTTGTAAACATAAATTAAAATTTTCTTCACTCAAAGTCGTTGTATGAAATAAATAAATATAATAACAATATATTTTTTATAAAACTAAAAGTATTTATCTTTATTTCTGACTGACTTACACATAAGCATCGTTATTCGAAAACTTGTCATGTGACTAACCATTTGGACTTGAAATTAATTTTTAAATAAAAAATTTTATAACAATATTTCCGATCTACATATTTCTCAATGAAAACAAATGTCAAAATTCAAACGACTAATGAAATAAAAGAATATAAAAAACATTAAGTGAATTTTAATTTGATGTTCAATAAATTTTTAGACTTTCTACAGTTTTTAAAAGTTTAGATAACATTTTTTAAAGCATTTTTTTTTTTGTATAAAGTTTTCCTTGTAGAAAACTAATTCGGAAAAACGTATAGGTATCTCCATATTCGAAACAAGAAAATTCAACGCAATATCAGGAAAAATATATATCGAAATGGTTAAATTTTTAAAGATTATTTCAATAAAGATAAATAAATTTTAGTTTTAATTTTTATTTTAAGATGAGGCAAAACGTGAAATATTGCTAGATACAGTAAGATACAAGTGGAAAAGGGAGAGAGATGATAGCATTTTAAAATGAAAAAGGTGTTTATATATTTGTTTGTTTTACCTTGCAATTTTGCGTGTTTTTGCCCTCCTCGCAGTAAGTTACCGGGGCCAAACCGGGCAAGTAGAAACCCAGCGTGGTTGATGGAATCAGAAGAAGGCACAAAGCTAGCAAAGGCCAGCTGGGCCGTAACAACACTTTGACCATTTCCTGCGGTCGGTGTCTTTTTTTAGACAATTATTGGACGATAGATAATGGTAAGAAGCGATGACAGCAAAAGTCACCGCTGAGAAAGTAGAAAATAAAAAAAAGAGGGCTGGTCCAACTACACGACCAAAATGGCGGCCACACGTCAGCGTACTGCGTGAATGAAGAGTTACAATTCATCAAGGGAGTTAACTCCCAAACACTACGAGAAATTTCAAGCTGATGTAAAAAAAAAAATTTTTTAAAAGAGAAAGTTAAAGGTTGATTTTGTTTTAATTATTTGGTCAAATTTTAGGTATATCATCTTTCCACCAATCGAAATATTAATCATATAAGAATAAAGTTCCTCGTAAGTAAAAAAGAAAACTTAGTCGTCGAGAACATTGTCAAATAAAACTTATAAAACGTATAAAACTTAATATGAAGTTTTATAAAATTTTAGTATAAGTAAAAATGACTACGGTTTTCTTTTATGAGACACTTGCAAAATTGTCATCTCTAGCTTATTTTTCTCTTTCCTAGTTTGAGCCACACGCATACCATCATCATCATCATCATCATTATTAAGGTTGTTGTTGTTGTTGTTAATAATAATAATATTATTATTATTATTATTATTATTATTATTATTATTATTATTATTAGTTAATTAACTACTAGCTGGACCTGTGGATATGCCACAGTATGATAGTCTAATAATTACAACGTTTGATAGGTTTACTCAAGAGCTATAGAAAATAGTTCAATATGTAAAAAGTATAATAATCCTGATTTAACTCTCTCTCTCTCTCTCTCTCTCTCTCTCTCTCTCATTCTTTTTTTTTTACTTCCTTCTTTTCAGCTTTTCTTTATGTTCCATTGAAACAGATTAGTGTTATCTACCCCTCTCTCTATCTTTCCCTTACTCTCTTTCTTTCTTTCTTTCTTTCTTTTTTTCTTTCTTTCTTTTCATATTTTTCTGTGTAGCATGTCCTTTTTCTTCCCTTTCTTTATAATAAAAACGGAATGATCTATTATTTAGCTGAGGTGACAACACTCATAAGAAATAAGAATTTGGCAGATAAGCAACACCAGATAATCAGGATTTACATTTTTGCATTTCATGCTGGATGATTTGGACGGTCCATTTTTAACCAGAGGGTGCTGCACAATAATAACGGTCGTACAATTAAGGTACACGAGTATTGATATATAGATAACAACTGTTATAAATTGTTTTCACAATAGTTTATAATGGAAAGAAGGGATTTTAGAATTTTTTGACAAAAACCATAAGATACTGAAATTTGACTGAAGAAAGAAATAACAAGAATGAAATATTTCCTACGTACCAAGATCTAGAAGCCATTTCTTTACCCGTACAAACATAGAGCAAACAAAACCATATTTTCATCATTTGTAATATTAGAAAAATGATAGTTAAATTATCTCCCCCTACCGCCAGAGGGTGAATCGGCAACATCGTATGTTGGCGGCAAAATCAAACCCCTTCACTTATCGAATGAGATCCGACCAGGAGAGAGGTGAGAACCAAGCACTCCTGACTACAAGCGAGTAGAATAGACTCCTAGTGTAGCTTCACCCAATGAAACCTTTAAATTCACCTTATCTCAGCAAGATAAGTCTGCCCTCAAATGCCATAAATTTGCAGCAATCTTTTTTGTACCCTTTTGTTTAATATATGTTGTTTAATTTCCAAGTGTGTTTGTCTTCTTTCATTCACAATTATTTGCCTGCGACCGGGAGATTTAAGAGCTCCCTATTACCCCGTAATTTTCTCTTGGTAATAAATAGATTGAAACACAGTTAAAATTCTGCATTTTTTTTTTTTTTTTTACACAAATCTAACTTGTGTACAAATACCAAAATTTATGATTGACTTTAATTTTATATCAACCATCAGAGTTATTTTATGCCTAGAAGTTAGAGAATCACATTCATTATACATTCATATTCATTTTTAAAATGATGCCTACACACATTCATTATACATTCAAATTCATTTTTAAAATGATGCCTAGAAGTTAGAGAATCACATTCATTATACATTCAAATTCATTTTTAAAATGATGCCTAGAAGTTAGAGAATCACATTCATTATACATTCAAATTTACAATTTTTGTATAATCATTTCTTAAGGGGTTTTTCTTGGAGGGGGTGGGGTGCACACAGCCCTATCAATTATGAATCATTTTTAAACCTTTATTTACCTCATAGATGGGACCTTTACAGGTACTAATGTAGGAATTACATTCCTTACTTACCATGTTTCTCCCATTAGGTGCTAGGTGGCATGGCAAGCAGTCTTATAAAAACAGAAATGTCAAAGTCAAAAATCCTTTTTGACCATTTAGCCTCAATAAGGTAACGCATATCAGTTGCGTATTTCCTGTCTACATGACAGGGGTCTTCTTGCCCCAACCTCGTGTCACACAGCACACAAGAACACATGCTCAACATGTAAGCTTTTAACTTTCTTCTTTAAACAACAGTTTCAAGAACCTTATCTATGTAGAAGCAATATTCCAATTACCATCGAATTGGCAGACAACTCACTGACTTCAACAATCTACACAAAAGACTATCTACATATTAGGACATTTTCCCTTATACAGTATAAAGAATATATCCAAGGTATGTGGGTTATCTCCCTCGGTTCACATGCCTCTTTTCAAACCAACCAATCACAGACCTGCAAATTTTGATGGGATCAATTGAAGATAGAAATCTTCCTCTTTAGTACCAGTGTCTCTGGGGGACGGACGTAAATAACATCACTCTCTAACTCAGCAGATATAGGAAAAGGGCCGTCGTAATTACAATAACTTACCATAAAGTTTACAAGGACTCAGTTAAGTGGAATTGTATTCATTATATCTTATTATAATGGAGATTGTGTGTTTTTCTGTCTGTAACCGAAACTATATTCCTACTCAAGTCACAATTCTCTTAGTTATTGACATCACATTCTCCATGATTTTATTTTTATTTAAACCTCAATCATTAATAAAATTGTCTTACATTATTAATACTGTTAACTGTCTACATACTGACAACATGCAATTATATTTATATATACAACAAAATAGTGGTTTACAGTGTGAACGGGAAAGCTAATTTGCATATTAATATTAAAAAATCGAATTTAATAAATATGTGCTTAGTATTATTGATTTCTAACTGTTTGGTTTTATTTTAATGAATATAAGCAAAAATCTCTTCAATGAATCTTAAATGGATTCCATTAACAAGAAAAAATAACTGTCATTTAATTCTTTACTTCCTCTTTTAACTAAATACTTAAATTAGAAAAAATAACAAGAAAGACGAGAGTGATGGAAGAGTAAATTTCAGTTGTTCTATTTTTTATTATACTCCCTCTGTTTCAAATCTTTTTATCTGTATTCTTATTTAGTTTCATTAGCCTTTCTAATTTAATACAATATTTTATTACATTAAAACTTAAATACTTGCACCCGGAGGGTGCATATATTTGCTAGTTTATATAATTGACATTTCCCGAAGACAATGCTATCATTTGCAACAATAAGTGTATTTTTCATGTATAAATGTATTAATACAGTGTTATTTGAAATTCCATGTTGTGTTCATGTATTTCCTGTTTCTAACTCTTTAAATTTCACATTTGGGGCATAAATCAGCACAACAGCAATGTATAAGTTTCTTTGTATCTTCTGTTATTTCTGTATTTCTACTCTATTAAGTTTGCTCAGTGATTAAGTATTGTTCTTGTTAATACGTTGTGAATTGTTTTGTATATATATATATATATATCCATACAAGGATATATCTTACTTACACACAGGCTTAAACAACAAAGTGTCTGAGTTTGTTCAATTATAACTAAAAATGTTACCAATGAGCTGTGGTTTCCAAACCAACAAACTTATGAAGACAACTTTCACATGTCAAAACCATAGCTCAACCTCTTGCTACACTACCACTTCAGGTCAGAGTGGACCTGAGAGTAATGTCAATGAATGTGTACTCCATCCACAATTGGAATTTTGTTGGAATTTGTAGGTGACATTTGTGTGAAGGGCTAAATTGGCCAATCACTGGAGGTCACGTCAGGCTGGTTATAGAAGAAGGAGTCACAAGGAATTGCCATGTTTTTGCCATTACCTGGGCCAGCAGTTCTAGCTAGAATGCCACCTCATCACAAGCTTCAGACAATGACGATTCGGGTTGCGCCCAACACAACTGAGGAGCTAAGAGCAAACAAACGTAGCCTCTACTATAAAATTTTGACACGGTCTGAATAAGTTAACGGGGGAAAAACTTCAAAATTTCAATTATGAAATCCATTGTCCTAAGAAATGTACTGTCCCATGAAATGCGCTCTATAAAATGCTCTGTCCTATGAAATAAGCTGTTCTATGAAATATGCTGTCCCATGAAATGCATCGTCTTATGGAATGAGCTGTTCTATGAACTGTGCTGTCCTATGAAATGTGCAGTCCTATGAAATGCTCTGTCCTATGAAATGCACTCTATAAAATGCTCTGTCCTATGAAATGTGTGGTCCTATGAAATGTGTTGTCCCATGAAATACGCTGTTCTATGAGATGCATTGTCTTATGGAATGAGCTGTTCTATGAACTGTGCTGTCCTATGAAATGTGCTGTCCTATGAAATGCATTCTATAAAATGCTCTGTCCTATGAAATGCTCTGTCCTATGAAATGCACTGTCCCATGAAATGCTCTGTCCTATGAAATGTGCTCTATAAAATGCTCTGTCCTATGAAATGTGCTGCCCTATGAAATGTGCTGTCCTATGAAATGCACTCAATAAAATGCTCTGTCCTATGAAATGCGCTGTCCTGTGAAATGTGGTATCCGATGAAATACACTCTATAAAATGCTCTGTCCTATGAAATGCACTCTATAAAATGCTCTGTCCTATGAAATGCACTCTGTAAAATGCTCTGTCCCATGAAATATGCTGTTCTATGAAATTAGTGGATGCAATTCAATTAAGATGCAGTTTAATTTCCCATTGCAGATTTGCCTGATTGAAAAGCAAAAACTGAAAATATAAATTCATAATTCATATCTGTTGAGATTTCTTGTCAGTGTTTTAGATGTTATTGGTCAAATCATTTTTTTTTTACATGAGAGTCTATACAAGTTAAAACAACTTCTATTTCAATTCATTAAAGTGACTGATAAGAATTATCTAATCCTATCTTAAAAGAGTTGATTCAACTTCTCCTTGAATAACATCTTAATAAAAGGTTATTTTTAGAAATAAAGATACTAATGTATTTTTAATCAGTTTTTTTTTCTCCATCCTTTTCAGCCTGTGGACTTATAAAAAACATTTCACTTGTTGATATTGAGTGATATGAGGAATAGGCCAAGTTTTAGTTCAATCGTAAAAGATTGTGTTCCTTTTAGAGAGGAAATGATGTAGATAGTCCTTCATTTTTAATTATTGGTTGTTGTAACTGCCGCTAAACCGACCAGTTAATTATGTTTTATTTTTATATACATATTTTTGTTTATAAAAATTAACTACAACCACAGTATTCCATTTAGGGTAGTTTAATGGGTTTAATATCATTTGGTGCTGACCACTAGTTTCTGCGGTCTATGAACCCTAACCGGAAAAGGGTAAGGTGAAGTCAGAGTAGAGTGTTTTCGTCAGCTGGTCGGATGAGACAAAAACGGTAAGAGTTTTCTATTTCCTTGGGATTTTTCACATTTCTTTGAGGATTTTCTATTTCTTTAAAAGTATTTGCTGTTATTTGTTATTAAATGTTATTTGTTTTTCCTTGTAAAGTTTCACAGTGTTTATTAAATAAACTTAATGACATCAGTAAAGGAGCGACATGCCATTCCATTTCTTTGAACGAGTAGAAGTTGTTCACATATTGATAAGAGTGAATGATTGATTGATTGATTGATTGATTTAATGGCAACCTGTCTAGGGTTATTAAGAGTATTTACGGAATCGAAGGATCCCTTATTTCTCCGTAGTTGTAGGCAAATTGTCGGACAAAGAAGGAACAACACAAAAGTAAATGCAGACACTCGTATTGACAAAAAAATTACATAAATTGTTGCAAATTTAATGGTATTTGCTACTAGACTTATCTGTGGAGAAATTTCTTGTAGTACTGGAGATAACACAGTTTTCTTCTCGTCGGTGGGAAATGTAGTTAAGACGCTTCGTCTTGGTATTTGTTCTTCTTTTAGTCAGTGAGCTGTCATACCGGCCTTTTTGCAGTATGCTGTTACAATGCCTTAGACGGAATCTGGTTGTAAGGTCCTGAGACAAGTGGGCCCTGGTTTTGGGCTAAGTAAGTGAGAGCGTTTCTTTGACGTCTCTCTCCAGTAACGGTTCTTCGATAAGTAAAGTTTTGGTATTTGGTGCCAACATACGATGTTGGCGACCCGCCCCCATAACAGCAGGGGGAGATAATTGGTTATGGAATTTCCGACATTATTTTATGCCTAGTGGTTAGGGAATCATTTTCATTGTACATATGTATTTACATTTTTTTATGGAGTTATTTCTTAAGAGTCTTTTTTGCATACGATTATATATGAAAGCAAGTTGGTTGTTTTGTTTTACGGCATATCAACACTTTTGGGGTCATTTAATGCACACATGCATGAGCACACACTTACATTCATGAACACACGTATATACACACACACATGTGCATGAACACACAGGCATGAACACACACTCACATATACATGTGCATGTACACACACATGTACATAATCGATCATGTGCACCCACATATGCATGTATGAATACACACACACATGCATGAGTGCATACACACATGTATGCATGAACACATGCCCACATATACATGTGTATAATCACACACACACACTTACATAAGCATATGCATGCACATACACATGCATGAATACACATATGCATGTGCACATAAGCATATGTGCATGAATATACACACATGCATGAGCACACACACATACACACACACACACACACATACTCAAACACACACGCATGCACACAAAGTTGGATTTAAACAGCTTTATTAAACCCACACTATCCACTGAAGAGAAAGCATGAACATACACTCACATATACATGTGTATAAGCATACACACACACACACACACACATACATAAGCACCCGCATGCACACACATACATCAGCACACACACACACGCATGAACAGACATGCACACATACACACACATGCATGAACACACACATACATGTTTTTTGTTAGTTTGTTTTGTTTTATGGCATATCAACCTCAGTGGGTCATTTAATGCCTGCACAATTTTGAAAGATTTGTAGTGATAGTTTGGAAGAAAAATTTTTAATACTCAATTTTCTTAAACTCAATTTCTTTTGTAAACAAATTTTCTATTTTACCCATAGATGGGACCCTAACAGGTACTACCACTCCAGGTCAGAGTGGACCTGGGAGCAATGGTGATAAAGAGGTCCTCCACATTCCCCAGAGCTCCAGAACTGGAATGTCACCATCAGATATAGTTTAACTTCATTCCCAGGACATGAAGACCCTCAGCCACTGCCTTCTAGCACATACACACTTACATGAGCATACACACATACATGTATGGGCATATACACATGCATGAATTTTCACACACATATGCATGAACGCACACACATGCACACAAAGTTGGATTTAGTCAGCTTTATTAAACTCACACTATATGAAACTGGCATGTCAAACATGCGGCCCTCATCATGCACAGATGCGGCCTGCATATAAACAGTGCTCTTTTCCCATCTATGGGTTAAATAGAAAAACATGAGTTAAGAAACAAAATTGAATTATCCATTAAGAATTGATTTATTTCAAAACTGTATCGGCATTAAATAACCCCCTGAGGTTGATATGCCGTAAAACAAAACAAACCAAACCAAACAAACAAACAGTGCTCTTTGACATTACCCCAGGTTTTTTAATTTTTTTTTTTTTAATTCTTGGGTGAAAACAGTCGTTTATTTTCATTAGAGCAATGTGTTGTTAAGAAACAGAGTCTGCTATCAATGCATTGTCTCTCACCCCTTCTTTTGAGTCATGGAAGGAGGAGGCTAACTCAGTCAATGAAAGAGAGTGAGTCTTTCCTCTTGCTTTCTCCTACTTTCAATCAACACATGGCTATAATTGAAAGTGACAGTAACACGTGTACATTTTATAATTTGAACTTGGTCAGTAATATTCTTTTTCCCTTTCTTTTTAACAAAAATGTTTTTTTAGATATGCATTCATTGGCTTTTAGTTAATAATAAAGAAATTAATGATAGCAATCATCACTTTGTTCTATTAATGTAGAAGAAGGATTTAAAGAATTAGTTGTCATGTGCGGCCCTCATGAGGGACATATGTAATGCATGTGGCCCTCATGACATACATATGTAATCTATGCGACCCTAGGGGGCTACTCAGTTTGACATGCCTGATGTAAAACATTCACTGAATAGAAAATCAGCAGTGACATTAATACATTTGGGATAGAGCTGTAAGTTAGCTAAGGGTGAAGAGTGGAGTGAGGGTTTTTGCATTGTTCTTTTAGTTTTCCTTTCCTCATAGCAGCATAAAAGGCAAGTAAGTACCTTAAAAATGCATTTTTTAAAATGAAACACAATATGTATACATATGATAGCAGGCTGATACATTTTGTTGGTACATTTGGAGGGGATAAAAAATAGCGTATGTGCTTATATGAGTTTTTATTGTTAAAGTTTGAATGATGAAAATATACATTAAAGTTTCTGGTTGTATAAATGCCAACTCTACTTAACTTACTTACATATATATATATATATATATATATATATATATATATATAATGTAGATGCTTTATTTATAAGTAAACAGTGTTCAATATCATGAATAGAGCATTTATATCTAAGTTAAGGTAGCGTGAACATAGGTGTCAATAGCGGCATATACAGTTTTTTGCCTATGCAATCTACAGACGAAATTGACTCCATGTCCACTCTACCTTAACTTATATATATATATATATATATATGTATATATATATATACATGTGTGTGCATGTGTATGTGTGTATATATGTGTATGTGTATACATATATATGTATGTATGTGTATATTTATATATATATATATATATATATGGAGAAAAGTAGACAAACACGGGATGTTATGGAAACTTGTCTACTTTTCTCCACATACTGTCGGATTAACCTCCTCACATTTCTACCATATATATATATATATATATATATATATATATATATATATGGAAATACGATGAGGAAATTAATCCGACAATATGAAAAGAAAATATTTTAAAAATATAACAAACACAGGATGTTATGATCAGGAAACAATTTTTAGTGTCAATACTTAAGTATTGACACTAAAAATTGTTTCCTGATTGTAACATCCTGTGTTTGTTATATTTTTAAAATATTTTCTTTTCATATATATATATATATATAATATATATATATATGTTGTTGATAAACATAATGGCTACATTTTTTTTTAAAGATGAAACAGAAAAAATGTTCAAGCATAAAATGTTTTGTTGTAGGTATTTACTCTGCCCATTTGCCATGATTAGAATGTGATACAAGGTCACAAGTATGGGGTATCCAGTGAGGATCAAATTCACTATTCAGGAGTAATGGACCTGCAAGACTAGCTTGCTAACCCTTACACCACAATGGGACACCTTAAAATGTTCTGTTATGGTTATTTACTAAGCTTAGATTAGTTGTGGCACAAGGCCAGAAGTTTGGGGTACCCAATGAGAATCAAACTCACTTACAATGGTCTACTAATCTAGCTTGCTCACCATGTGAGTAATATAGAATCTTGGGTACTCTTTGTGGAGTTCCACCCCGGCCTCCTGCCTCAAAAACCACTAGCCGGTGGCTGCTGAAAAAAAAACACACAACTACAATTGAAGTCCATAGCCGAAGCGGTGTCACTTAAAAAAAACAAAAAAAAAACAACCCCAACCCTAACCCTAACCCTAAACCCTAACCATAAACCCACCTAGTTAAAATTAACAGTTTTAACCCTAACCCCCCCCCTAGTTAAAATTAACAGTTTTATTAACAGTCATTAGACTAACCCTAAACCCCAACCCTAACCCTAACACTAAACCCTAACCCTAACCCTACTTTTTTTTCAAGTGACACTGCTTCGTCTATGGACGTCAATCGTAGCTGGTGTTTTTTTCAGCAGCCACTGGCTAGCAGTTTTTGAGGCAGGAGGTCGGGACGGAATTCCGCGAATATACCTGAATTCTGACAAAACAAATTCAGAATTTATTCATGCCTTTTTAGAGACTCCAGAAAAATTGTACAATCCTCAGATGGGTGAATAGTAAAAAGTAGTTGGTCAAGCATTTGTATATCATGATGTGATTGAATCTTTTTATGGGAGAATTATACTCAAAAACATAACATGCTTAGGTATTAATGCATGCAGCATTTAGATGTGAAAAAAAAATCAAAAAATTAAAAAATTAAAAAAAGGATTTTTTTAATTAAAAAAAAATATATATCTAAGTTATTTTTTCTCCCCTCACCATTTCAAGCTAACTGGAAATACATTTCAATAGTTTCTTAGAAATCAATGACACAGGATAGGTTACAAGGTATGAGTTAAACAGCTTTAGTTGGGACCCATAAATTTTCCCTGGGGACTCATTCAAAGCAAATATGTGCATCCCAGGATGCACTAAATCAAAAAAAGCTATCAGCATCACCCTCTCTCTCTCTCTCTCTCTCTCTATATATATATATATATATATATATATATATATATATATATATATTAGTCTTGTTTCACTATTTCTATTGGTTGAAAACCTATTTCTTGTGTTGATTGATCAGGAGAATTATTCTTATGATTGAAATTTATTCAGGTTTAAGAATAAATATAAGTTAATCACAGACAGAATTTTTTTCTTTTCTTTTTTTTCTCAAAACAAACATTCCTTTAGCATTGACTAGAAGTGGCTACCCAGTATTGCTGTCCCATCTATGGGTTAAATAGAAAAATGTATTTATAAAAAAATTGTATTATCCATTAAGAATTGATTTATTTCAAAACTTTATTGGCATTAAATGACCCACTGAGGTTGATATGCCGTAAAACAAAACAAACCAAACAAACCAAATCCAGTATTGCCTAGGTAAGGAGGGGGGGGGGAACAAAAATCCCTGGTATATTGATTTTACTTTTGAGATTTACAAATGCTGGACATTTTTTAGTTGAATTTCAATGTTATTTCTATATATATTTTAATTTTTGAATATCTTTGAATATAAATGAAATCTTCATAATTTTTACACAAAAAGCAAGAACCAATGATGTTTAATGTGTATATATAATATATATATTTACTTTGTCGTTAATTGTTTTATTTTCAGAATTTCATCCGGATGTACATACAAACACACACCAACTGCCCTTTATATATGTATGGATAAAAAAAAAACATTACTTCAGATGAATAATTCTTATTCAAAAAAATAGTATCAAATGAAAAGTATCAAAAAATGTTATCTTGTTTTAAAAAGGGTAAAAGTTTCAAAAATCTTCTCTTGGGCAGAGTTTAGCCAAGACCGGTGGCCTCGGTTTAGCTCAGTTAGTAGAGCATCCACCAAGAAATCACAAGGTTTTGGGTTCAATACCAACCCTCGCCAAATCAGTGCATGAATAGCAATAAGAGTAATTACGGTTTTCGAAGGAGCTCTTATTTCTCCGTAGTTGTAGACAAATTGTCAGACAAAGAAGGAACAAACACGAAAGTAAATGCAGACACTTGTATTGACAAAAATTTCATAAAATTGTTACAAATTTTAATGGTATTTGCTACAAGACTTATCTGAGTAAGTAATTTTCTTGGAGTAATAGTGATAACAGGGTATTCTTTACGTCGGTAGGAAATGTTGATAAGACGCTTTTTCGGATGTTTTTCGTTCTTCCTTGGTAACCGCTTCGGTGATAAGTAATGGGGGATGCTATTTTAGAAGCTTCTCGACCTGGTTAACAGTTCTTTAAATGATGGGGAATGGGCTTTTTTCAAGTAGATTATTTGGTCTTCAGCCTTCGATAGTGTGCTTTTAGTGCCTTCGAAAGTGTGCTGTGAAAATATGCCTCTGTCCAGGTCAACGATCCATAGAAGTAAGCCCTGTTTTTGGGCTAAGTGATGAATGAAGTGTAGGGACTGCTATTTACACGACTACCCTCAGTGGGTGCTCCATGATAAGTAGGTCCTGTTTTGGGCTAAGTGACGAGAGCTTTAGTTTTTACGTCTCTTGTCCAGTAACTGCTTTTCGATAAGTAACGTTTTTGGTTTTGGTGCTAACATACGATGTTGGCCATTCGCCCCCTGGCGGCAGGGGGAGATAATTAGCTATGGAATTTCCAATAGCACAGCTTGGATAATTGATCTGTGTGGTAAAGCACCATCTGGAAGCTGACGGTAGGTGTTGCACTCCACCTCATCAATAGCAATCTCCCTGGTCTAGTACCAGCAAAAAGGGGATAGATTCACTCACCGGGTTAGCTCAGTCGGTAGATCGATCGGCTAGAAACCACAAGGTTCCTAGTTCGATACCCACCCTCGCCAACTCAGCGTATGAGTAGCACAGGGATCTGTGTGGTAAAGTAAGGAGCTGATGGTATGTGTGGCGCTCCACTTCAGATGCTAAAATAATCTCCTTGATCTAGCGCTAGTGAAAAGGGGATAGACTCCCTCACTGCATGGCTGATACCGACATTAGGCCGCCCCGACGACTTTTTTTTTAATCAGCTGATACCGACAATAGGCCACTCTAATGACTTTACTACTTTATCATGTGGGTCATAAGAGATAATTTGATATAGAAACATGTTCATGTACAAATGTACAAATGATGACTAACAGTATTCTGGATTAATTATGTATAGATTTTAAAGGGCAATGTCATTGTGTTCTGGGTCTAGTTTCCTTATCTTTTATTGTCATTGACATATAGGGCTACATGTTCAAACACATAGTTGTTGTTTGGTTGGTTGGTTGGTTGGTTGGGTTTTATGGCATGTCAACCCATTGGGTCATTTTATGCCAAAGACATTTTGTTTTAGTCATCCTTGATGGGGTACTCAATTTTTTTTAAAAACTCAATTTTTTTTAAACACATTTTTTTGGAACTCATTTTGTTCTATTTAACCCATAGATGAGACCCTAACAGGTGCTACCACTCTGGGTCAGAGTGGACCTGGGAGTAATGGTGATGAGAGGGTTACTCCACATTCCCCAGAGCTCCAGAATTGGAACTTCACCATCAGATATAGTTTAATGTCATACCCAGGACATTAAGACCCTCAGCCACCTCCTTCTAGCACCCATATGATAAAAGGGATTGAGGGTTTGGCAATAGGATTAGTACAATCATGTAGGTGCTCAAATCGTAACTTTAAGCATTGTATAGTTTATGCTAACTAGCTATACTAGCTATAAGTGTTGTTTGGTTTGGTTTGGTTTTATTTGTTGGATTTTACGGCATGTCAGCCCTTGTTGGGTTATTTTATGCTGAAGACGTTTTTGTTCTATTCATACTTAATGGCTATTCAAATACATAGATAGTCATGGAAATTTCCAAGGATGAAGGAAGAAAAAAAAACACTGTCGTTCAAAGTTTTATTTTTGGTTATTTATTTGTTTATATTTAGAGAAGAAATTTCTGATAATTTAATTTACCTTTTACAGATTGGTGGTATATTCGTTAAATTCCACCATGTATGCTAATTGTAATACAGAGTTTTCGAAACAACATAGAGATTCTCTTTTCGTTTGTCTTTTTAACAGATCACTTTTCCATCATTCTTAAGTTTTTCAATTCTTCTCCAAAACTACTTACCTATACAAACAGTTAATTTAAGAGATGATGTTTATTTTATTTTATTAATGATAGGAAACTTTGGTCAGAATTTTTTTTTTTCTTTCAGAAAACAATAGAATCTTTCGAGTTAAATTCCCTATTAGCTCAGTCAGTAGAGCGTCCGACTAGGAACCACAAGGTTCTGGGTTCTGGGTTCAATACCAGCCCTTGCCAACTTAGTGTATGAGTAGCACAGGGATCTGTGAAGTAAAGTGAGGAGCTGATGGTAGGTGTGGTACTGCACCTCAGACACCAAAACAATCCCTTTGGTCTAGCGCTATTGAAAACGGGATAGACTTCCTTACTGTTTGGCTTATTTTTTTAGTCTGCTTTAAAATACAAAGGTAATCCCAAAGGTAAGGTCTCCAAAATATTTAGAAATCACAGAAACGTTTATTGTTTATTGTCAATGATGTTTACATCATTTTAAACTTTGTACATGTATCTATTTTTCTACATAATCATCATTTCGGCCAATGTATTTTTGTAGATGCTGTGTCAATTTCTGTAGGCCTATGTTATACCAGCTCACTGCTGTTTCATTGAGGAAACACTTAATCTCATCGTCATTGCAACCACCCTACACCACTTACAGACGTTTTTGACATTCATGCATGACTTGCTATACACTCCCGTTAATTGGTGATGAATTTCAATCAAGTTAATGCTTTTTGCATTCAAAAAACAAATAACTGCATGAACTTCAAACTTGGAGCTCTATCAGAAATAACTGCCAAGCCAAGACTGAATGTGGCAGCAAGGTGCATGCAGGGGCAGGTGCAGGCATATGCATAACAAACACAACAGTGTTGCCAATAGCTGTACAAACAGTTTCCTTGCACTGCTAGCACTTTGGAGACCTTATTTTTGGGATTACCCTTGTATTTTAACAAGTTGATACTACCTATTTTAGAAAAGCAACTATTCTGCTTTGCTTGGCTGCATAGCCTGACAGATAGCTTTAACCAGAGCGGTCTATGAAAACAATAAATGATTAAATGAAAACAACAAAAAAGGAAGAACTGAAGACAATAGAATGAACAAGAACGATATATATATATATATATATATATATATATATATATAAGATTTTTTGGGATGTTTGTTTATTTTTTTTAGAAGCATTGGTGAATAAGTATTTATATTTTTGCTTGAAGGCAATTACAATGCGGTATATCGCATAAAATTCGATAATTATAGAAGATAAATAACATTGACAAGTGAATCTCGCAAAGAATTACTCGGCGTGTAGAACATCGTACAGCAGCTGTTTCGACTTTATTAAGTCTCATCAGCGATGTATACTAACGATCTCCCCCCGACAGAAATCGAAACCGGGACTTCAGCAGGATAGTCAGAAACTATACTGTCTCAGCCACCGATACAGCACCGAGAAATGCCTGTGAAATTAACCTGTCAAAGTTACTGGGAACAATGTGAAACACAAACGAACAAGTTTACAAGGTGATAAAAAGGGGGTAAAGTTCAAGATTCACAACAGACCATTATGAAGAGGATTAAAAAAGTGTTGTGTCCTGCAGAGATTGCGTCCATTCATTTTGGGTTTTGTCGAAGAAACTTCCAATTGTTCCAAAGGCACGAGAAAAGGGTGGAGGTGGAGGTACATGATCCTTGTCACATAGGCTGGATGAGGTGAGCATGTGCATCATGTGCCTAACCCAATTACTACAGGGTCACAGTTAATAGAAGAAGAAATAAGTTAGTCACAGAAATGGGTTAAAGTGTATATGTATGCTGTATGAACATGTGTTTGTAAAAGAAAATATGGATGTGTGTATGTATGAATGTATGTATGTACCAGAACAGCAACTGTTTAATTAGGATTTATTATTTATAGCCTTTCGAGGGGTTCCTGAAATTATTATCAATGAAATTTAATTAAAGCTAGATGGGAACTACACAAGTATGCTGCTTGCTGTATTGAACAAATCCTGGAAGCATCACCCCACAAAAACCAGTGGTAGGGACACTTGCCTCCTATCACATAAACCATCCAAGTAATATGAATAGGTCATGCTGAACACTGCTGGAAAACAAGTGATGTTCTCCTGTGGACACCTACACATGAATACACCAGTGAAGGCAGACCAGCAAAAACCTACATCAATCACCTTTGCATGGATTCTGGATGCTGTGCAGATGATCTGCCAGGAGCGATGACTGATAGGGATGGGTGGCAAGAGAGAGTCATGGGTATCCATGCTGTCAGCGTGACTTGATAATGATGATGATTTTGATTAGTCAAAAAGAGATTGCTTGCTTTGTACTGATTTGTCAGTTTTTATTTTTCATGATTTGCTATCAACAATTCTTTTGCAATTTTTATCCCAACCGTTTTTTTATTTGGTATAATATATTACTCTATTCAGAAAACAATTGATACATACATATATATATATATATATAATATATATATATATATATATTTGTAATTATTTCAATTATATATATATATATATATTATAATATATATATATATATATATGTGCATGTGTATGTGTGTGTGTGTGTATTGTTATTAGGAGCATTTTTGATTACATTAGAAGCATCAGAAAATATAAGAACAAAAAACAAAATTCTAAAGGATAAAATCTGTATAGCTTTTGGTTTTCTTTATTATATATATATATATATATATATATATATATATATATATATATATATAGAGAGAGAGAGAGAGAGAGAGAGAGTAAACTATAGACACGTGTTTTGAGGTATCACCTCTCATCAGTATAGTTATACGATTTTTACAGCTGCCTCTGGCTGGGTTCGAGACCCGAACGAACTTACACTCGCCAAACCTCTTACCCACACATCTACAGTCAGTCACCAAGTATAGCAGGCTATTTAATCGCTACATTTCTAAGCGGAAATGAACTTCACCTAGAGTTCTCAAACTTTGTAAACAAAGTGAGATTTAGCTGAGTGCCGAATACGGTGAATTTGCAATTATATCCCTCCTAAATAAAGTGCTCAACTGAAATTGGGAGCTTATAATAGAGTAAACTATAGACACGTGTTTCAAGGTATCACCTCTCATCAGTAGAGTTATACGATTTTTAGCAGCTGATATATATATAAATAATCATTATTTTTGTAATTAAGTAATGATAATAAATTTTATTCGATTTAAATGTCTTTGTCTTTCCAATATGTGAATGTAACATAGAGATTGTATTTCAAACTCACATACTACGATGTTGCAGTCAAGCATGTTAACCACTATGTCACGGGACCTCTCCTCCAAAAATGTATATGTAGGGTGGGGGGCCCATAATCTTTCAAGTTCTTAGGATCTCTTCAGGCCTCAATCAAGTTCTGTGTGATATAATTCATAACTGGTAAAACAGGGTTTGTTTATCATAAAAAAAATTGGTGTAGCAATTGTGAATATTAAAAAAAACTGTTTAATATTCTCTGCAGTAGGACTTAACGGATATTTGAAAATAACCTTTTGATTTGAGGCTGGTTGGTTGGTTGGCTGGTTGGTTGCATTTTATGTCATGTCAACTCATTTATGTCATTTTATGTCGAAGACGCTTTGTTTTTTTAAACACATTTTTTAAAATTCATTTTCTTCCATTTAACCCATAGATGGGACACTAATAGGTACTACCGCTCACGGTCAGAGCTGGGAGTAATGGTGATGAAGGAGTACTCCATAATCCCCAGAGCTCCAGAATTGGAACTTCACCATTAAATCTAGTTTGTTATACCCAGGACAGTCAGACACTCAGCCACTGCCTTGTAGCACATATATGATAAAAATAGTTGGGGGATTTGCCATAAGGACAATAGGTTTGGAACAATCATATAGGTGCTAGGGCTTGATGGATCCAGCCAATTGATCAAAGGGAGCCTCTTCGATCACCTGTCTAGCCTAAGTAAGGTCCAAAGTGAAGTGTTGCATATCATGGACTGCTCAGCCATCAGGATTCCGTTCTTAAGCATTATGGGTCACGACCCATGTCAATAGGTTGTCCATTGGGGTTCTTACCCCTCTACAGAGGTGCAGTCGGTGTATTCTACAGCCTCAGCTGACAGGGTTCCTGTTTAATATTCACAACAGTAGGACTTAACAAAAATTTGAAAACTACCTTTTGATCTGAGATTGGGGTAATTTTGATCTTTTGTTGTCCTGGTTTCCTGCCTTAATTTACACTATGTTTTAACATGCCGGTGTCAGGTGAAATTTCGGCCTAACTTAATGTAGATATTTTACACACACACACACACACACGATTTTTATTGGCAAATGAATGTAGATATTTTACACACACCCCTTTTTAAAAAAAATGTTTTTGTCAATTGAATTTGTAAAATTTTAATTGAATTTTAACAAAACTCAAACTCGAATTTCAAAACAATTTTCATACTCTGTCTTTGATCGTACACTATGAGATTTGAAATTTGTACAAATTTTAATTGAATTTTAACAAAACTCAAACTCAAATTTCAAAACAAATTTCATACTCTGTCTTTGATCATACACTATGAGATTTGAAATTTGTACAAATTTTAATTGAATTTTAACAAAACTCAAACTCAAATTTCAAAACAATTTTCATGCTCTGTCTTTGATCATACACTATGAGATTTGAAATTTATACAAATTTTAATTGAATTTTAACAAAACTTAAACTCAAATTTCAAAACAATTTTCATACTTTGTTTTTGAGATTTGAAATTTGTACAAATTTAATTGACAAAAACATTTTTTTTAAAGTGTGGTGTTGTAAAATATTTACATTGATTTGCTGATAAAAATTGGTGGGGGGAGGTGTACTTGTAAAATATCAACATTGATTTGCCGATGTAATATCTCAAAAATGCGTATGGTTTGCAAAAAAAAAATTAACGAGAAGGTTTGGATTAATTTTGTTTATTTTAAAATAAACAAAAGCTGGAATTGTGGAGATGATAATTCCTTTTCACTCAGGGGAAATGTGGGTAGGCGTGTGGTTGAAAGTCAATTCTGGCTGATGACTATTCTCTGTGTGACGTGGGGTGTGGTGTGGGTCGGATGTTCGGCGGTTCTTTTATCTTGCCTGTCGAGCGATGGTCCAGAGTCAATTGCTTATTGACTTTAAGACAGCTGTTTTATAGTTAAGAATCGGCTCGAATTCACTTTGAAGAGTTTTGGGGGAAGATTTTTTATTGGTTGAAAAACATTAAATAGAGGATATTTTTAATTGTTTATAAATTTTGTTTTTCGACCAGAAGTTTTGTTGAACAATTGTTTTTTGTTCATTTTGATTGAGCTGCCATGAGGTTAACATCCGGTCGATGTCAATAACTTATGTTCTGTTCCAAAGTGTTTCGTTTTATTTTGTTTTGTCTTTTTTTTTCTTTTTTTTAGTTTTCTCTTTTTTAATTCGTTTTGTTGGTGAGTAGATGTATTGTGTTAGTAAAAATTGTGAATCAAGAGAGATATCTATTTCTGTTGTAACACCGACAAAAAGCAACTAAAAGGTGGGCCAGGAATTCGCCAGCATGCTAAAACATAGTGCAAGCGGCCAAGACAACAAAAGACCAAAATTATTGAGGTTGGTTACAGGATCGATAAATTTCCTTTTTTTCTTTTTTTTATGCCCAGTTAATGGACTGAAGTGTTGCAAAAGTTTGCAAAGAAATGGCAACATCTGCCATGACAAATATCCTCGAGAAATCTTTTCATAGGTTTATGTAATAAATCTTACCACCTTTGACTGTGAGTATAATTCAGAGACTTACATTTAACAACATGGAGATATAACTTGCTGAAACTCGAGCTGCCAAAATGGATATACCAACCACACCAATATCTATGGGGTATGTTTGTAAATTGAAGTTGCATGAGATAGCAGAGGAGTTGAAGATATCAGAAGTCAGTGTATTCACCATTTTGCATGAATATTTGTTAATGAGAAAGCTGTATTCAAAGTGGGTGCTCACAGTCGATCAAAAACAACAATGCATCGACGATTCAGAGCGTTGTTTGCAACTGTTTCAACACAACAAAAAGGAGTTTTTGTGTAAATATGTGACAATGGAGATTTAACTTGCTGAAACTAGAGCTGCCAAAATGGAAATACCAACCATACTGTGATGTTACTGTATTGAACTCTAAGTGAACCCTTAAGAGTTACTGCCTTTTGTCAAGGCAGACAGAAAACATAATAAAAATGGCTTCTTAACACTTCACACGTCGTCCGAGTTGTACTTCATTTAATTCAGATATCCTTTTTTTCTCTTATAAGGTGTGTGCCTGATGCCCTACTTATAGACTCGGCACCATTGAAGAAGATCCGAGCATATTTGGGCCATAACCTGTTTTTAAATGCCATCCTTGGCCAGTTGAAAAGGGCTTAAAGTAAGTAAGTCCTGAGTTATGGATTCCTTTGTCCGTCGTCCATGAAAGTTAAAGTAATTATGGAATCCTTTGGTAAGTGAATAAGTCCTATCCTGCGTATAAGTCCTGAGTTATGGAATCCTTTGTCCGTCATACACAAAAGTTAAAGTAGTTATGGTCAGTGTGCTCCGTTTAAGTATTGTATTAACAGCAGAGTACTGCCAGTGATTGGCCAAGAGCTTGATCACATGGTTCTTAGCGAGTCTATAAGTAGGAGCGGGCATCAGGCACACACCTTATAAGAGAGAAAAAGTCAAGAGACACACACCAATATCTATGGGTTATGTTGTGGTGGTTTCAGGTGGGATTTGGCTTTTAGTTATGTTTGGTGCGTGTTTGCTGGTTGTTTCTTTTATGCTCCATTATATGTGGTTCTTCCTTCTTGAAAAGGAATTAAAGGAAAAGAAAAAAGAAGAGACAAAGACAAAAGATACCTTTAGGATTCAGACTTTATTCCTAGTGTAAATGCAAGATAATTATCTCCCTTGCTTAGTTTGGCCATCCTATTGCGTGGGTACAGGCACCGTTTGACACCGGTAAAAGTCAGGTGTTTGCGTGGCGCTGGTTTTGAATTCTTTTAGCAGCAGGATTTGAGGCAACAAGAAGGTAGATACATGCTTGGAACTTCTCCTCCTGTTTTTCGATTTTATTAGTTGTATATTAGAGAAACTACATAACCCTTTGTATTCTATTGTAGTTTCACGTTGAAGACCAGTTGCGAAACAGGAGGATAGGTGACAACTCCCGTATTTACCTAAATAAAAGCGTCTTTAGCAGTCGACTCTGTCATTACTCATTTCCTTGCCTTGGGCGGCTGTCATACCTAGATTCATAGTTATTTCTTGGAGAGGAAATTTTCTTCTGAACCAGTCAATAACATGTGTTCCCAGTAAGGAATGGCCAAGGGTTTTTCTTGGCGCCAGGAAGGGGGGTCCTTTTCTCTGCACATGCCCAGAGGGTTCTTCCTGTCTGAGGACTCCTGAGAGATTGTTATATTTTATTTTTTATCTTATCTTATTTTATTCTAATTCTGTTTTAATCCCCACATATGACTGTAGAAGAATGATAGTTTTGTAGGTATAGCTGCCAACAGTCTATGAGGAAAAAGATAAGTTCACAGAACATAAAGACGAAAGGGAAAACACATATACTTTTAACCTTATTTATTCACATATAAACTCAACAACAGTCAATATAACAAAGTACTTAGGGGCAGTATTTACAGTTCATATATCTCCTTCGTTGAGTGGGGAGTCAGGTCGGGTCTATAGTTGTTATTCCCTCACTGAGGGGAAAGTTCCTTCAGTCACAAGAGACTGAGACAAGAGCTCGTTCCTACGAGGCTCACGCGTTGGTACCAAAACCGTAAAGAGGATTCTTCCCCCAACCTGACAAGGGAAGTTACCTTTTCTACTTCCTGTCCCCAAAGGCACAGGAGAGTTCTAGTCCCTACAGTTTGTTGACTATTGTTTTCTCGTACAGAGTAAATATAAGAACAATTCATGACAAAATGATAACAAGGAATATTTTATTGCCTGAGCAAACTTAATAGAAGAGAATACAAAACATGACAGGAGATACAAAGAAGAGCTTATACATAGTTGATAAGAAGATAATGCTCTACTAGGAAAATAGTCTTTTAATAGATAAAAGTCTTGAGACTGCTGGTAAAAGAGGACAGTATAAACACTTACATGTTAAGCATGTTCTCGTGTGCTATACAATTTGGGGCTCAAAGCCCCCTGTCCTGTAGACAGGAGATGTAACAGGTGCATATTCTTTTCTCAAGTATAGAAAGAGACCTTTTACTTTTTTGCTTTGACTTCTATTATCTAAAATTAGATAATCAAAAGTCGGCTGAGAAGATGACCCTGATAAATCACAAATGGGACGGACTCAGAAAATAATAAGAAATGAGGACTGAGGAATTTGGGACAGCTGACTTATTTCAAGCTGAAAAAAAATCTTGGTCATTATTTCAAACTAGCAAGAATATGCCACCCCCCTCACCGTGCATAAGTATTTAATTTTTAATGTGATGAAATATATTAAATTAGAAAGACTAACAAAATTAAATAAGAATGCATATAAAAAGATTACACTTATTTTAATTATATTTTAATTGATTTCTATATAAAATCATTCATAGAATTGATTTTAATACTATTTCTCTGAATGTTTGAGATGAGGCTTGAAGATTAGTATTATTAGTGTTATTCGGACTATTGTCCCCATCTTCATTGTAACAATGAAGATGGGGACAATAGTCCGAATAACACTAATAATACTGATTTTAATACATTGGAGAATAAAACAATAATATTGAAAATCAATAACACCAAGTAATTATCTATCAAACCCAGTTTTGTTAAAAACAGTATGTAAATTAACCACACCATATATTATGAAAACCTTTATTTCTTAGTGATATATAAGACACATTGCAGGATTTTAAATGCACTAATAACATGGGCTGTTTTGAGGCAAATCTAACTCAGATTTTCATAAAGACATCATTAATAAATACAAATAATTCTATGTAGAATTCCCCATTGATTTTTTTATTTGAGGTTATTGTTATTTAATCACATTAGTTATATAGAGCTCTGTAAATGGAGTTCAGAACTGTTTGAATTATGCAAAAATCCCCAGGGTATTGTGATGTGAGCAGTGACATAGTTTTGGTTACAGACAGACAGACACCAAATCTCCATTATAATAAGAAGATGGGTAAATCTTTCTATGACATCATCCAACACAGCTGATTGCACAAAAGAACCTACTGTTATGAAAACACATGGTACGAGCCAGCAAAGATCATGGGGCTTAGAATATACTGACTGTATCCCCTGCAGAGGGGTAAGGCCCCACCAAAAAGATCAGGCCCAGGGAGGACCACAGAGCAGGGAAAAGCTGCCTCTACACACCCTGTTTGTGGAGGCAACAAGGAGAATTTTTCAAGAAGTAACAATTGTTTCAGACAGAAAAGTCCAGAGTTCCCAGAGTCAGATAAGACCAAAGATGACCCGAGAGTAGAGATGGGTCAGTCAGTCCGTCTTGTGGGACAAAATAAGCCCACCACATCCTTAGCCCCCATTGACCCCAGGGGTCTTTCCTCCTAGGCAATACCTGCCCCCTTGACTTAAAGGGGCAGGGCTGAATTTATTGCTCAGCACCTGAGGCACCCCCCTTGAGGGGGAATGCCAAAGGGATTGACACAATTTTTGTTCTTTCCCACCCATGAGCTCGGCTTGTGCCCAGGCCCACATTAAAACAAGGCCTTGTGCCCAGCCCATACAAGTGGGGTATGAGGCAAATACCCACATCCTTAGTCCTCTATGTCTGAATCAGATGTTGGTTGGTTGGCTGGTTGGTTGGTGGGTTGGATTTTACAGCATATCAACCCTTGTTATTTTATTTTATTTTATTTTATTTTATTCATTCTTGACATACTCAATTTTTTCTTTTTAAACTCAATTTTTTTTTTCAAACACACTTTTTAAACTCATTTTTTTCTATTTAACCCATAGATGGGTCCCTAACAGATACTACCACTCCGAATTAGAGGAGATCTAAAAGTAATGGTGATGAAGGGGTACTCCACATTCACCAGAGCTCCAGAATTGGAACTTCACTATCAATAGAGTTTAACGTCAGTCAGAACATTTAAGACCTCCAGCCACTGCCTTCTAGTACATATATGATAAAAAGGGTTGGCACTTGCCATAAGGGCAATAGGGTTTGACATGGTCAGTTGATTGATCGGAGAGGGCCCTCTCTGACCGCCCATCTAGCCTAAGTAAGGTCTAAAGTGGAGTGTTGCATGTCACTGACTGCTCAGCCACCAGGATTCCATCCTTAAACATCACGGGTCGCCACTGAAGTCCAGCAGGTAGCCTCATTGAGGTGGGGGAGGGGGTCTTACCCCTCTGAAGAGTGCAGTCAGGTATTCTACAGCCCCAGCTGAGAAGTCTGAGTACTTTTTGGTTTAATGCGTTGTGTTGTGTTGTGTTGGGATCTTTGTGTTTGTTTTTTGAAGAGAATAGAAATTAATGGTCCAAAAATTAAATGGAAAAGTGAACAAAATTGAACTTTGGTCTTTACCAATTTTCTTTTATAAAAGGTACAATTTTTTTAGATAAAAAAAAGACAATTTTTTTTTAAACATTTGTTTTATTAAATAAAAAAGATTTTTAAAAATTGATGTTTTTTAAAAGAATTTTAAATATTTTAAAAAAATTTACATTTACATTTACTTACATTAACTTTTTAAATTAACTTTTTTTAAACTTTTTCACATTTTGAGTAGCCACCTCTTAGTGCCTTTTAGAGCAAGAAGCCTTCAAAACCACTAAAAAAAGTTATTTGTCGATAAAAACACCTTCAAACTGCTAAAAAAATATTTCAAAGAGGTGGGGAGGGTAAAATGTTTACATTTACTTGTTGAGAAAAGACTAGGGGAGGGGTAAAATATCGCTTTCATATAGTATTAGCTTGTCGGGACAAACACCTTCAAACAGCTAAGGAGTTCATAACTAGCACTGTTCAAATTTTGAGTAGCCACCACTTAGTGCCTTTTAGAGCAAGAGGCTGAAGATGCACTAATCCGCTATTTACCATAATAGTAGTAGAGGAAAAGAGTTAAGGATCTACCATTATTTCAATCCAAATGATTTCATCAGGACCCTACCCTATACTTAACTAAGTCAATGTAATTTCTTGGTTAAACTGGAATAAACTTCTTTTCTGATAATGGTTGAACGCTATGTTAGTTAATATTTTTTCCAATTACCATTTGCGGTTTATTCTATTCGCTTATTTATTTGTTAGTTCTCATTTCTGTATAGTTATTTACTTAATTCTAATTATGAATAATAATATATCATGAATATATTATTTATAGAAATATATATATATAAATAATAATAATAATAGATATATATATATATATTAACATTGATAATATACTGTGCTATAACATATCACTCAATAAGTCCCAGGCTTGACATATAGATGGTGCAACTAATAAAAATATCCATATGATTTTTATAAAGTACTAACCTTCAAATGGCATGTGTCAAAATTTGAGCCCCATCGGATTATTAGTTTACAAATTACAGTTATTCAAGTGAAGCTACTGTTGCAAATTTTCAAAACAATGGAAAAATCTCAATTTCGTGTGTTGATAAAGCATTGCTTTCTGATAGAAAAAAAATACTGTTCAAGCAAAGCAATGGCTTGATAAGTGTTATTCAGATGCTGCTCCATCAGAAACAATGGTTAAGAGGTGGTATGCTGACTTTAAATGCAGTCGTACAGACACAAATAATGCTGAACACTCAGGTCACCCAAATTCGGCAGTGTTCCCGGAAAACACCAAAAAACTCCACAAACTTGATTTGGCTAATTGTAAATTGAAGTTGCGTGAGATAGCAGAGGAGTTGAAGAATATCAGAAGGCAGTGTATTCACCATTTTGCATGAACATTTGTTAATGAGAAAGCTGTGTTCAAAGTGGGTGCTCACAGTCGATCAAAAACAACAATGCATCGACGATTCAGATTCATCCCAAAATATGGAATATTTTGGGATGCACAAGGTATTTTGTTCATTGATTACCTTGAGAAAGGAAAAACCATCAATAGCGAATATTATATAGCATTATTGGTGTGTTGGAAGGTAGAAATTGCCAAAAAATGGCCACTGTAGGGACCCTTTTTGTTTGGAGATTGTGTAGTTGATGAGTTGAAGATCCGAGTTATGGGTCCCTACAATTTATATGTATAAGGACTACGGAAAATGTAGTTTCCATAGGTAACAAAAGAAGAAGACATTGATAAAGGAAACAAACTTTATATACATAAATACAATTAATATAGTTTCATTGTTCTTTCAGTGGCGTTGCAGTCTGATTGTGTCTGTGTATAGTTGTGTGTGACAACTATGACATGGTGTTTATATTAGTGTGATTGCTTGTGTCAAATATTAGTAGTTTTTCTGTGATTGGAACTTGTCATTGAAAGTTGTTGTTGTTGATCGAGAGAGAGAGAGAGAGAGAAATAGGAGACGAAAAGATAGACAGACCTGTTGAGTCGTATTTGATGTTTTCGGACGTTCCCACTGTCGAGTTAGGAGCATCCTCTCCAACTCTGTTGAGTCAGGAAGAGCAAAAGCTCCTCACTGTCTCTGTGTCTCCTTCTCTCCAGTTTTTCCAGCTCTATGGGCCTTTTTATAATTTTAATTATTCATTGTCTACATGTTCCTTAAGCTAAAATATTCCTCAAATATCAGGTGATTTGCAATGATGCAATATCGAATGATTTTGGTACATGTGGAATTCTGGTGACGTAAATTATCGGATGAATTTAAACCATTGTTTCTATTGTTTCTAAAATATTTCTAAACTAATATTCATTCGATTCTCTTTTGTTTACTTAATTCTAAACTCATGACATACCATTGTAAATCTAGTTATTTAAGAAAACTTAATTATTTTAATTTGGTCAATTCCACATTCCGTAAAAATATAGGGGCCGATCCCTATACCACAAACAAAGAAGAAAAAAGTGCTCTTTCACCAAGACAATGCACCATGTCACAAGTCGATTGCAATGATGGCAAAACTACATGAATTGCACTTCAAATTGCTTCTGCACCCACCCTATTCTCCAGATCTGGCCCCCAGCAACTACTGGCTGTTTGCAGACCTGAAAAGAATGCTCCAGGGAAAGAGATTTGGCTCCAATGAAGAAGTGATATTGGAAACTGAAGTGTATTTTGAGGCAAAAGACAAATCATTCTACAAAAAAGGCATTGGATTGTTAGAGAAGCATTAGAATCAGTGTATCACCCTAGAAGGAGACTATGTTGATGAATAAAGTTGAACTTTGCCAAAAAGTTGTTTTTTTATTAGTTAGGCCCAGGACTTATTGAGTGATTTGTTATCTATAAGTAAATAGTACTCAATATCATGGATAGAGCATGTAGATTTAAGTAGGGTAGCATGGACATGAAGTCAATGGCGCTTGATAACTGACAGTTTCTCACCTATGTGATTTTTAAACCAAGTGCAAGTGGTTTGCAAATCAATAGGTGAGAAACTATATACTTCATGTCCACACTACTTTAACCATAGCCGAGTACCATTTGGTTTTATGAGTTATGTTGTTGTATGTTGGGGTAATTCCATGTCAAATCATCCAGGTCATGTCACCCACCCCCTTCAATTTTTCTAAAATTTTGTCCAGGTGTGGATTATGTTAAAGTTAGACAATCCCCAAAATTTGAGCTTCCAATTCCAAAAATTGGCAGAGTTTTGTAGATTTTTAGCTCTCCAAATTTGAGGGGGAGGGGTCCAGGATATTGATCTTGCTATGAAAAAATCAGAAATCATCAATAACTTAAATTTGGTTTACTTTAAGATTTTTTTTATATCATTTTTGGATTCCATTTGCCATTTTATAAACCAATTTTTAGTTGTAGAGAAGCTCTAGAACTCATTTTACAGACAAAAATAGATTACAAAAAGTTGCCATTTTTTGCAAAATCCCACCAAATTTGGAGAGCTAAAAATCGATATAACTCATCCAATTTTGGGAATTGGGAGCTCAAATTTTGGGGATTGTCTAACGTTAACATAGTCCACACCTGGAAAAAAAATTTTTTTTTAGAATGAAGTGGGTGGGTGTTTTACTTTTTTCTGGATGATTTGACATGGAATTACCCGTTGGGGTCTTTGTGTTTGTTTTTAATGAAGAGAAGAGAAATGGTCCAAAAAAAATAAAAGGGAAAAGTAAAGCAAGAATTACTTGCAGATGTCAATGGCAGGAAACAATTTATGATCATGTCTGAGTAATTTATGTATTTACCCAACCCCTCCACGTGAGCAGGATGTGACACAAGTTCAATTCTTAAGTAGAGGTTTGGATTCAGAGTCTTCCTTCTCCTAGATTGGTTGCCTAACCTAGGTTAAAGAACCCAGTCTGTCCTACTATTTACCCATAGCTGGAGGGAGAATAGTTGGATTCATACCTTTCCCAAGTGTATTAGCACTATGTGAAATGCAAACAGCCTCATCCAGGATTTGAACTCATCTTGCCATGTCCATTTCCTTACACCCTACACCACCGTTAACATTAAATTGGTCAACAAAAAGCCAGTAGGAAAATGTCTTACAATTTTTAATCCTTGTAGAGAGGGTGAATTATTTTCTATACATTAACATTGAATTGGTCAATGAGCAGCCAATAGGAAAATGCCTTACATTGAGCTACTGCATATTTAGTAAACTATAAAATGCATCTTGCAATTTTTGTGAATGGCATTTTGCTCAAATTATGTGAATTGTAAATTAATTTCAGTCTGTAAGTCAGTTTAGTATTTAATCTTTAAAGACAAACCAATTTTTTTTTTGTTATGTTTTTTAAACATTCAAATTCTCTGTTTCTTGCTGGATACTTAAATCCTTTGTCTTTTTTTGTTTCTAATTTGTTATGTCAAATGAGTTGGGTATACATTTAGGGGCTCCATAGGGTGTCACATGACCATCGTGGAAACCCATTCTCGGCCTCTTTTGCCTCTGGTTTTTGACAAATAGTGACATTGTCTCTGACCCTGCCAGGGAATGGTAAAGCTACATGGCTATATTACTCAACGTCTTAAGATGACTTTTTATCAGGCCTTGATTTCCAATATTACTTTTGCATTGGGCAGGGGCTCAGTTAGTAGAGCATCCACCAGGGTTCTGGGTTCAATACCAGCCATTGCCAACTTAGCACATGGGTAGCACAGCTTGTGTCTGTGGGGTAAAGTGAAGAGCTGATAGTAGGTGTGGTGCTCCACATCAAATGCAAAAACAATCTTCCTAGTTTAGCACAAGTGAAAAGGGGATAGACTCCCTCGCTGTCCAGCAGATACCGACAATAGGCCACTCCACAGACTTTACTTAATTTTTTTACTTTTGCATGAAAACTTTTCTCCTTTCTTTTTTTAATTCTTTTCCTCCCACCATTCAGACGCGATCCTGCTCCTCTCTTTGTGCGCCTCTCTCTGTGGACAGTTCCTTACGCTTTCTAGCGAAGAGAATAAAGAAAAAACTATCCAAACCACGGTTTTTGTTGTTATTGCTTGAAAGGGTTAAACTACGTGAAACGAAAAGCCGTATTATACACTTTGGACAAGATATATGCGGTGAAGTAGGAGTTCATGATAGTGACATTGTCTCTGACCCTGTCAGGGAATGCTAACGTCCCATGGCTATAATGTTACATATTATGTGGTGTCATGGGTTGTTGACAAGATCCTGTAGTTAGTTTGAAATAGGTTTATTGGAGTTGAAAGCGTAGGCAGGTATGGATGACTCCAACTGACCTCTAGAGAGACGCAAATCTTGCGCACTATGAGAAATACATAACTAGTTAGATTTAGTTTCAACCTGACATTGAACAGAGAGGATGCCTATCTATCTGCTGGGGTTGTTGACTCCCTGCATAGAAGAACATGGGCTAGAGGAATAAATCTTGATCAACGAAAAAATGTCTTGTGGTCTAATTAATTGCATGACTAAAAAGTGTGATATTACGCATTGCATCAAGTGCAGAATGCATTTGAAGGAATGCAAGTGTGTGTGTGAGTATATATATATATATATATATATATATATATATATATATAAAGATAGATAGATAGATAGATAGAGGTAGTGCAAAGTCAAAGATAAATAAATGAGTAAAAGATATTTGATATACGGATAAGACAAGAAGTCTATGGTTTAAATTATTCATTGTTTAAATTGTTTAGAATAAAGTATCCAGTTACAAAGACTTTGATTAGTTATTGTAAATCATAGGCAGAGTGTCTGCGATGATTTGTCTCTGTTTTTTCTTTTATGTTAATTTAGAGTAGCCCTGGACTTTGTTTTTACATTGTACCTTTATATATATATATATATATGAGTGAGTTGAATTTGAAAGAGATAGAGTTGAGTTTTGGATGCCGAAGAAGGAAGATCAGTTTAGCTGTCCACCAAAACCCAGCATTAGCAGAGATCCCCAAAGGAACAGGGGGTGTCCCTCTTCTCGACAAGACATGGGAGACGAATTAGAAGCTGATGGGAGTGACTGATGTGGATGAATGCAAACAATATACCTCTCTGCCATTTTGATTGATGTTCACCTGAAATTGTCTTGTCTTTCGTCTCTCTTTGTTTGTTGCTGTTGTTTTTACTTATGATATATGGGTGCGTTCCCGGACACGGTGTGGGGGTTGACGTTTGACGATAAGATGGCCAGTGACAGAGAACGATCCGGACAGACTGCTATTGCTCATCAATATTCTCTTCGGACGTCCTGTACGTAATGATTCAGGGTATCGATCTGAGAGACTGCTATTGGTGGTGATCGATATTCTCCCAGACGACCTGAACAAGAATGGTGAAAGCAGCGACGGTGCGTGAACACGGGATGTGGGCACCCTATTTGTTATAAAAGTTAGCCCTTAGAAGAAGCCCTTAGTAAGAAAATAGATGACAATGTGACGACCAGCCAAAGAAGTAGAAGAGGAAACATGGCGACTAGAAGTAGTAAATATCTAATATCACCCAAGTTTTCTTATATACCCGACGATATTCGACGATGGAGTATATAACAGTATATAACAATATTACTTATCATCTTAAGATGACTTTTTTTAATCAGGCCTTCGTTTCCATCATTACTTTTGCATGAAAACTTTTCTCCTTTCCTGAGGAACTTTTTGTAGGGAATTTAGCAACTTAATTTCACATAAAAAGAGACATACCTTTTTATGTCCGGTAAGCACATTTACTTGTCTAGACATATTTCACATGAGATACCATAAAATCAATTAACAAGGCTACGCATTAGGACTGCTTTACATTAAATACGAGGTGTGCATTTTTTTATTTAGGGACCGACTGAAAAAAAGGGTTAAAGGGTAAGTAACTCACTCTGTACAAAAAATGGGTCAGGGGCAGATAACTTCTGATCCGACTATTATTACAGTCTGTTAGTTTTAACAGGCACTGACGAAAGTGAATTTTAATTCTTTTATCCTAGTAATTTTCCCATTTAGTTGTTAAAATTCCTAGCATAAAATTGTGCATGCGCATTATCTGAAATTAACTTATTTGTTATTAAGAACACATTTTATGATATTTTTATGTTAAAGCATGCAGTTGTATTGTTTTCGAAAAAGTTTCTAAGATTTGTTTATTTCGCATGGAGACTTTCAAAATTGCTACTGGCTTAGTTCAAAGTGAAAGTCAAGGGAGGTTACTCTAATTGCCTTATTTGCTAGGAATTTTAACAACTAAAGGTGAAGATTACCTTTTATCGTTTCATGACTTGTGAAGGAAACATTTGTAAAATATTTTATGTCAGTTTGGTATTTGGTCTTTAAAGTTAAACTTGTTTTTTTTGTTGTTTTTTTTTTAAAGCATTCAAATTCCAACTGTGTTTTTTGATACTGACATTAGATGCTTTGTCTTTTTTGTTTCAAATCTATTATCCCCAACTTAATAAAAATATCAATACAAAGAGAATTCTTGTTAGGTATGAAATCAATGAAATCCATGCAACATCTGGCATATTAATGTAATGTATGAAACCCATTGTCTATGTTAAATGGTTTGATAATACCATATTCAGTGGGAATTAACTTTTTAATATTGTTGCTTCATATAAAGCTAATTAAAATTTCATGCAAAAAGGAGCATTTCAAATAAGAAAGATTGAAAGTATATAGCCACATTATAACATAATCTCATATTATATATTTACCAACCCCTCCACCATGACATGCAACACTCCACTTTGGCCCTTACTTAGGTTAGACAGGCGGTCAGAGAGGCCTCCTCCAATCAATTGGCTAGTCACATCAAGCCCTAGCACCTATATGATTGTTCCAACCCTATTGCCCTTATTACAAACCCCTACTCTTTTTACCATATATGTGATTGAAGGCAGTGGCTGAGGGTCTTAGTATCCTGGGTATGATGGTGAAGTTTCAGTTTTGGAGCTCTGGGGAGTGTGGAGTATCCCTTCATTGCCATTACTCCCAGGTCAACTCTGACCCGGAGTGGTATTACCTGTCAGGGTCTCATCTATGGATTATATAGAAGAAGGTGAGTTTGAAAAAAATGTGTTTGAGTGTTTAAAAAAAAAATTTGGTTTGAAAAAAAATTGAATATCCAACAAAAATGAATAGAACATGTTTTCAGCATAAAATAACCCAACAAGGGTTGACATGCCATAAAATCTAACCAACCAGATCTCAGGATTCCCTTTAGAAGCTCTAAAATCCCAAAGGAATCAGAACATATCTCTTTCTAAACCAAGTAGAGATTCTGAAAAGGGGATAGATGTGTGAAATACATACTTCCACAATCCTCTTTAATGAAAATATCTAAGGAGATCATGGTTGAACTGCAGTCTCAACCTTTTTCATCAACTCTGATCAATTATTTCCCAGATAGAGGCCAGGCTCAAACCAGATGTCAAATATCTAGCATGGCCTGTCTTCCCCAACAGAAGAGGATAAGAAGAGTACAACCCCTCCAGACTTGCCTGGTCACATGATCCTCTAAGCCAAAGAGAAGTCCGCTCCTGATGAGCCTGGGTTCAAGGCTGTTGCCAATCAAACTATGATTCTGATATTGTATTTTTCCAATACATGACCACCCAATTGACCACCAGTCTAGCCTAAGGGTCAAAGTGGAGTTTTGCAAGTCACGGACTGCTCAGCATCCAGGATTCCATCCTTAAGCATCATAGGTCACCACTCATGGTCAACAGGTAGTGCCATTGGGGGGATTTTACCCCTCTGCAGAGGTGCAGTCAGTGTATTCTACTGCCCCAGTCGACAGGGTGGTCATCTGTCTGATGAAAACCTGGGAATGCCAAACATCAAGATACATTGAGGCACTATATGTTTATGTCTATGGAGACACATGGTGTAATGATTACCATTGTAGGAAATGGACACGACAAGACCTGTTCAAATCCTGGACGAGGTTGTTTGCATTTCAAATAGCACTAATACCCTTAGGAAAGGTATGCATCCATCCATTCTCCCTCCAGTTATGGGTAAATAGGGCAGACTGGGTTCTTTAACATTAGTTAGGCAACCAGTCTTGGAGAAGGAAAAATCTGAATTCAAACCTGTCAAACTTCTTAAGAAATTGACCTTCAAAATTTGGCAAAGGTGGGGAGAATATATTCTATTTGAAGATTACTGGTTGAGACAAATATTTTAAACTCCCCAAAAATCAAACTAACCTATCCTATTTGAGATATAATAAGTTTTTACCTTTTGTTTAGAAAGAGTCTTATTGACTTTTTCTTGATACCCCATTGTATGGGGGATTTTTATTTTTTCTTAGTACCCATATATGAGGATTTATCTTTTTATCTTAGTACCCCATATATGAGGATTTATCTTTTTATCTTAGTACCCCATATATGAGGATTTTTCTTTTTTTCTTAGTACCCCATATATGAGGATTTTTCTTTTTTTCTTAGTACCCCATATATGAGGATTTTTCTTTTTATCTTAGTACCCCATATATGAGGATTTATCTTTTTTCTTAGTACCCCATATATGAGGATTTATCTTTTTTTCTTAGTACCCCATATATGAGGATTTATCTTTTTATCTTAGTACCCCATATATGAGGATTTTTCTTTTTATCTTAGTACCCCATATATGAGGATTTATCTTTTTATCTTAGTACCCCATATATGAGGATTTCTTTTTTTCTTAGTACCCCATATATGAGGATTTATCTTTTTATCTTTAGTACCCCATATATGAGGATTTTCTTTTTATCTTAGTACCCCATATATGAGGATTTATCTTTTATCTTAGTACCCCATATATGAGGATTTTTCTTTTTATCTAGTACCCCATATATGAGGATTTATCTTTTATCTTAGTACCCATATATGAGGATTTATCTTTTAGTACCCATATATGAGGATTTTTCTTTTTTCTTAGTACCCCATATATGAGGATTTTTCTTTTTTTCTTAGTACTCCATATATGAGGATTTTTCTTTTTTTCTTAGTACCCCATATATGAGGATTTATCTTTTTTTCTTAGTACTCCATATATGAGGATTTTTCTTTTTTTCTTAGTACCCCATATATGAGGATTTATCTTTTTATCTTAGTACCCCATATATGAGGATTTATCTTTTTATCTTAGTACCCCATATATGAGGATTTTCTTTTTATCTTAGTACCCCATATATGAGGATTTTTCTTTTTATTTTAGTACCCCATATATGAGGATTTTTCTTTTTATTTTAGTACCCCATATATGAGGATTTTCTTTTTATCTTAGTACCCCATATATGAGGATTTATCTTTTTATCTTAGTACCCCATATATGAGGATTTATCTTTTTATCTTAGTACCCCATATATGAGGATTTTTCTTTTTTCTTAGTACCCCATATATGAGGATTTATCTTTTTTTCTTAGTACTCCATATATGAGGATTTTCTTTTTTTTCTTAGTACCCCATATATGAGGATTTATCTTTTTATCTTAGTACCCCATATATGAGGATTTTCTTTTTATCTTAGTACCCCATATATGAGGATTTATCTTTTTATCTTAGTACCCCATATATGAGGATTTTTCTTTTTATTTTAGTACCCCATATATGAGGATTTTTCTTTTTATCTTAGTACCCCATATATGAGGATTTATCTTTTTATCTTAGTACCCCATATATGAGGATTTTTCTTTTTTCTTAGTACCCCATATATGAGGATTTTTCTTTTTATATATATGAGGATTTATCTTTTTATCTTAGTACCCCATATATGAGGATTTTTCTTTTTTTCTTAGTACCCCATATATGAGGATTTTTCCTATTATTATTAGTACCTATATACAATTTTTTATTAGTATCTCATATATAAGTCTTCTTTTTTTCTTAGTACCCCATATATAAGTTTTTTCTTTTTTTTTAGTACTCCATATATAAGTTTTTTCTTTTTTTCTTAGTACCCGTATATAAGCTTTTTTTAAATTTTTTTATTAGTACCTTATATATGATTTTTTTTTTCCTTTTTTATTAGTACCCTATATATATAATTTTTTCTTTTTTTTTGTGCCCCATTTTATTTTTATATATTTTTTTTGTGCCCCCATTAAGTTTTTATTTATCCGTTTATTACCCATTTGATGACAGAAACCTAAGTTCTCTGGAGGTATAAAAATATTTTGTCTACATTTTTCTTATATTTCTTTTATATTCCTTTTTTATTATTATAATCTAAGGGAACGGGTCTGTAATAACAATCATTGTAAAAAAAAATGTGTTTTTAAATTGTTAATACTTTAGATTTTTTTTTATTAACCTTTCACTCGCCATTGGAGAGACATCTTAAAAAATAAAAGAAATATATGGTTTGGTTTAGTCTGTTCCCCTGAGTTATTTAATGCCAAAGCCATACTTGTAGAAGAACAGTAGTTGTATTATTTAACCTGTAGCTGGGGGTGATGAGGGAAAATAGATATATACCAAACCAACTCCCACAATATATGTAAAATATGGGTGCGGTTAGGAATTTCCTCAAGTGACCTACTTGTTTTGACAACAGTGGGTTGAAAAGGTGTTTTGAATAAAAGTGATACTGAAATGAAAGAGCAATTAGGTCAGGTGGATATGATTAGTTAATTAAAGGTAAGAACAACAAAAAAAAAAAAAAAAAACATATCCTTCACTCTGTTTTGTGCCCATATGCCACATTTGTAGCACATTCTTTTTTTTTTTTTACAATTAATTTTTGAGATGAGGCTTGATAATTAGTATTATTTGTATTATTCGGACTATTGTTCTCATCTTCATTGTTATCTGTACAACGTCCAATTGGACACATAGCCTAGTGGATAAAGCAGTTAGGTTAAGACAGTTCTAAGTGACAGTTATCTCTGGACTGCAGGTTCAATCCTGGTCAGGGGCAGCAGTAACATAGAACAATAATTAACACAGCTTAACACCTGTACCTCAGCTATGGTTAGCGGAATGAGAACAGGGCATCCCCATGGACTGAATAAAGGCTTAGGTTCAAAGTTCCGTGATGGCTCCCTATTAAGACAAAGAGGTTTCTGATTATGACAAGAAGATTCCTGAGTTTGAAAAGAAGGTTTCTGAGTCCGACAAGAAATACCTGAAGAAGGCCGTACAGATAACAATGAAGATGAGGACAATAGTCTGAATAATACAAATAATACTAATGAATGTTGTCTTTTTGTTGATTAATTGATTGATTTTAATGGCATGTTAACCATATGTTATCCATATTGGAATAAATTTTACCATTATTCAATTGAAGTGAATATAAAATCTTTGGACTTAACTATATTATTCTATACTAGCGGGACGTGTGGATATACCACAGTATGATAATTTAATTATTACAACGTTTGTTATATTTACTTAAGAGCTATTACTAAATATTTCACTATGTAAAAAGCATGATAATTTTGATTTAACTCTCTCTCTCACACTTTTTTTCTTTCTTTGCTTCTTTTCATATTTTCATTATGTTTGATTGAAACACATTAGCGTTTTCACTTCTGCATGCTCACCCCCTCTCTTTATCTTTCCCCTACTCTTTCTTTCTTTCTTATTATATTTTTCTGTGTAGCATTCCTGTTTCTTCCCTTTCTTTCTTTATAATAAAAATGGAATGGTCCATTTTATAGCTGAGGTAACGCTACTCATAAGAAATAAGAATTCGGCGGATGAGCAACACCAAATAATCAGGATTTACATTTTTGCATTTCATCTTTGGATGGTCTCATTTTTAACCAGAGGGTGTTGCAAAATGATAACAGTCATACTTTAAAGGAACATGAGTACTAATATCTTATTATAATGGAGATTCGGTGTCTGTTTGTAACCAAAATTACATCACTGCTTATGTCACAATACCCTCAGGAATTGTGTAAGTTTATCAGTCAATGAATATTTAATTTATGGTCAAAATCATTTAACATAAATCATATTTATTAACGATGTTTCTATGAAAATCTGAGGTAGATTAGCCTCAAAACAGCACATGTTATTAGGGTATATGCCATGCATCTCACTTATGCAGGCGTGACACAAGGACATTTTTATGTGGGCCCACCAATGAGCCTGCTCAAACAGTCCTTTGGGACGGGGGTCTGGTGTGCTTCGGCCACTGGACCGGTGAGTTGTGTTAAATTAATAGCATCGATCCCCCCAGGCAATACCTGCCCCATTGACTTAAAGGGGCAGGGCTGGGTTTATTGCACAGCGCCTGAGGCGCCTCCTTGAGGGGGAATGCCGAAGGGATCGATGCAATTTTTTTTCTCTCCCACCCATTAGCTTCGGCTTGTGGGTGGGGCCACGTTAAAACGAGGCCTTGTGCCCAGTCCATACAGGTGGGATATGAGACAAATACCCCCTCCCACACCAATGAGCCAAGACTCATGGGTGGTAGGTGCAAAAAATGCGTTGATCCCGTCGGCATTCCCTCTCAAGGGGGGCACCTCAGGCACTGGGCAATAAACCCAGCACTGTCCCTTTAAATCAAGAGGGCAGGTATTGCCTGGGGGGATGGCCCCCTGGGATCAAAGCTGTTAATCATCACTAATAGTCCAGTGGCCGAAGTCACCAGACCTCCCGCCCTGGAGGCTATGTTATTATTGCCTTTGAAATCCTGTAATGTGACATATATCACTAAGAAATAAAGGTTAGCATAATATATGGTGTAGTTAATTTGCATACTGGTTTTAACAAAACCAGGTTTAATAAATAATTACTTGGTGTTATTGATAGTTTTGTTTTATTCTCTAATGTATTAAAATCAATCTTATGAAAAATTTCATAAAGAAAGCAATTAAAATATAATTAAAATAAGTGTAATCTTTTTATATTCATTCTAATTTAATTTTGTTAGTCTTTCTAATTTGATATATTTCATTACATTAAAACTTAAATACTTATGCCCGGCGGAGGGCACATATTCTTGCTAGTATATATAATGAAAAAAGAATAGGTAAAACAATGATTTTAATTATTATACAAAAATTAATGAATAAATAATTTTTAGAATTTACAGAATTTTTTTTTTAGCTAGTTGGCATAAGAAACAGCTTTTCTTTTGTTAAAAAAAGTTCAAGGTGAGTCTTCATTGGAAATAATTCACTCCAACTATTATGGATTTCAATAATATAAAAAAAATCAATAATATAAAATTAAACAAGGCTTCCTTTTTTTATTGTCAAATCAGCATAGTTGTTCTAACAGCTGTTACCATTAAAATAAAATAGTCAAAGTTTTGGGGGTTGATATTTTCCTTTGGAGATAATATAAAATCCTAGGATTATTTTTGACAAGATGTCACCTGCATTATAATATGCAGGTGATCTTCATATGATGTTACTCCAATTGATATTATATATACAAACACCCCCACCCCCAAATGACCTCTGGGCGGTGTAAAAATTATTAAAATTTGTTTAAAAAAAATGAGGATCGTCTAACATTGTATGCTCAAATTTTGAGTGTATTTATTCTATATTATGACAATTTTGGGTAATGTGATGTAGTTTCAGTTACAGACAAATAGAGACCTAATCTCCATTAATAATGATATATATATATATATATATATATATATATATATATAAGATTTTTGGATGTTTGTTTATTTTAGAAGCATTGTTGAATAAAGTATATATTAATATTCATATTTTTGCTTGAAAGCAATTACAATGCACATATCGCATAAAATTCAGAGAAATTCCTGCGAAATTAACCTGTTAATGATACTGAGACTTCTCTACCATATGAGGCAAGGGGGCGCTGAGTGAACAATAACAAACCCAAGCTTTATACTCTTCGGCGAAGGAAATAAGATTTTCGAAGAGCATAAAGCCCGGGTTTGTTATTGTTCTCCGTGCTGTATCGTGGCCGAAGCAGTATAGTTTCTGACTATCCTGCTGAAGTCCCGGTTTCGATTTCTGTTGGAGGGAAATCGTTAGTATACATCGCTGATGAGACTTAATAAAGTTGAAACAATCTGTACGATGTTCTACACACCGAGTAATTCTTTGCGAAATTCACTTGTCATTATTATCTTCTATAATTATCGAATTTTATGCGATATGTGCATTGTAATTGCCTTCAAGCAAAAATATAAATATTAATATATAATATATATATATATATATATATTTATATATATATATATACTGAATTTTATTTTTGATGTGGTCTTCATGATTTGATCTTTCTAGAAATATAAAAATTAGGGCTGGAATTTTTTTTTTATTCAATTGACCAAAGGTAAAACCCCCCACAATCTGAATTGATAAAAATTTTTTTTTTTTACAAGTTTTTGTAATAAGATAAGCTATTCATTATAAAATTAAGTCATTAATGGATAAAGTGGTGAAAATTTTATTAAAATCTGACAATTCCCTGATTTTTTGTAATTGTTTGAAAACTAAAAAATTTTAAAACATTTTTTATTATCTCCCTTTGTGATCTTTGATTATACCTGTATTTAATACACGTTTCAGATTTTTAGGTCTTCTTTAATTTCACACACACACACACACACACACACACATATATATTTTTTTTCTCCCTTCCTTCACCCTTTTTGTCCTTCCCAGGGGTGGGGAGTCATATGAGTCATCAAATGAGTCCCTTTGGTCTTTCAGACTTGTGTCTTCTCTCCTTTTGATGGGAGTGTTTATACATCTGCGTATGTTTTTTAGTTAATTGTCAAGGCACATTACATACTTGAACTGTAGGTATAACCATTTTCGGGTCACATGATCAGTTTAAGCTATATTGAATAAAAGAAAGTAAATATTTTTGAACTTTGTTTTTTAAAGATCTCGCAAAAAAAAAGTAATGATCATACAGAGTTGTTACAAAGAAAAACAGTTAATTCAAATATCAAATTATCCGACTGGGAAAAAATTACACTATTATCTTGAAAAATGAATAAAATAGTTTGTCTTACTTGTAAAAGGGTGATTTTTATGTCGAAACTAGGACTGGAAATTTACATACTATCCCTCTTTGACATTTACAGATTTAAATGTATGGGTGGCTGTATTCAACATAATTGATTTCTTTTTTCTTTTTCTTTTCTTTTTTCCTAGTAGATCAATAAATAATTTATCAGTCAAGAGTGGTTCCCCATTGTTTATGTTAGACTTATAGGAAATAACCCTTGAACTTATATATATATTACAGAGGAAATCTACAGGCTAGGATCACCAAGTGGAGTCTGTGAATAACAACAGAACAACTGAACCCTAACAAAGTTGACACAAATTCTTACACCCAATCCCATCTCAACCATGTGAGCATGTAAGAGAAAAGTAGCACCTGACCAACATTACCACTTTCTTTCACTCACCAAGAAGACTAGAAAGGGAAATTTCCTTTCTCTTTCTGAGAACAAGACCAAAACACCCTACTCAACAATCAACCAGATATGTTACCATGTTTCCCCGAAAATAAGACAGGACTTATTTTAATTTTCACTCTGAAATATAATACCAGGGATTATTATTGGGAGATATCTTATTCTTCATATATTGAAAAACAACATATAAAGTAGAAAATTACGAAATTTCTAAATAAACAAATTACAAAAAACAATCTACATTTACAGGGTGTTTGGGATAAATTAGACATATTTATATTTGGTTATTTTTCTCTATAGGTTGGAGGTATTGATGCACACTATGCATCATTTAAAAGCTTGGACCCTTCTTCATTCATATTCGTGATGACAGATAGAATGGATAACTGGAACCCACTTTAATCATGGAAGAGAATAACTTGTATCATGATGATCTGCACCGGCCATCAAAATAAGGAGATTATGGTTGCTGCCCAATGCTCCCTGAATACTGTAAAAATGATCAGGCATGAACTGGAGAATTGCAACGGAGACTACAAGGCTGTGGCTAGTAGAAAGCAACATAACAGACGATCTGATTGCATTTGTACAGCATTTTTTCAGAGAGGGTATCAGGTTGAATTCAGATGCCTACGTGGAGTTGCTAAACACTGTAGTCAAGCCCTGGATAACAAGGATAGCCAATTGTAGGCCATATGTATGGCAGCAGGATTCAGCCCCCTGCCACACCTCTGGGAAAAGTCAAAAATGGTTGTTGGTGAATTTTTACGACTATACCAGTCCCAATATTTGGCCTCTGAACTCCCCAGATCTTAACCCCATGGATTATTATGTATGTGGCGCTGTTGAGAAATACACTAATCGCTGAGCCATTACTTACAAAGGCCCAGTTAATCGACATAATTAAAGTAGTTTTTGACACCCTTCCCAGGGATACTGTAACATCAGCTTGCTCCAGGTTCCGAAAGCAGGATTGAGGCTGTGATCGACGCCAATGGCAGTTATTTTGAGTGAAAGTAAAGTCGTCGGGGCGGTCTAATGTCGGTATCAGCCAGACAGCGAGGGAGTCTATCCCCTTTTCACTAACGCTAGACCAAGGAGATTATTTTAGCGTCTGAGGTGGAGCGCCACACCTACCACCAGCTCCTCACTTTACCGCACAGGGTCTTGCGCTACTCATACACTGAGTTGGTGAGGGCTGGTATCGAACTAGGAACCTTGTGGTTTCTAGCCAAACGCTCTACCGACTGACCTAACCTGACCCGTGGGTATAGCTACAGCTTTTCCTGAGCATCCAGATAAATAGCACAAGAAAACACACGTTGTCTTAATCTTTGACAAAGTTGAGTGTTTGTGTTGCATGATGTGATTGTGAAGAATGCATATTCCTTTCATCTGTCTGCTGCTCTCAACAAGGACTTATTTTAAGGGGAGGGCTTATATTCAAATCATCCTGAAAAATCATGCTCAGTCTTATTTTGCAGGTAAGTCTTATCTTTGAGGAAATATAGTACCAACTACTGCTTCTGCTACAATGGTTTATGAAGTTTTATTCTAAAGATTTATCAATGAATGATATTCCACAGTTGAATAAACTAATTGAGATTGATCAATTCAAGATAACTGAGATCATAATCAACAAGATCATAATGTAATAACAGAAATAGATATCGTTCTTGATTCACAAATTTTACTAATTCAATACACCCACTCACCAACAAAACAAATTAAAAAGAAAAACAAAAAAATTCGGAACAGAACCTAAATTACTGAGAAATGTAACATCAATGTTGACCCAACAGTAGCTCTAAACGAAATGAACAAAACAACTGTTGTGCACATAGGCTCCACGCAAGCTTCCGGGTGAAAAACAAAATTTATAAACAATGAAAAATATCCCCTATTTAATGTTTTTCAACCAATCATAAATTCTCCCCCCAAACCTTTCAAAACGTTTCTCGAGCCTACTAATAGATATAAAAACAGTGACTTAAAGTCGATAAGTCAGTTGACTATCGGTGTTGGTACAGAGCATTGCTCCTTCGGGCAAGATCAAGGGATCAAGGGACCACCGAACCTCCAACCCACACCACATCCCCGCGTCACACAGAACCAAGTTGTCAGCCAAGAACAGACTCAACCCCACACCTGAATCAGCTGATGAAGAAACAGACTTTCAACCCCACACCTGTCCTCACTTCACTGAGTGAAGAAAGACTTATCATCTCAATATTCCAGCTTTTGTTTATTTTTTTTGAATAAACGAAATTAATCCAATTTTTCTTATTCGTTTTTCTTTTGCTACCATACGCTTGCTTGTGATATTTCAATAATCACTGTGGGAATCATACAGAAAATATCATTTGCACCAGTCTGATATGTTGTTTAAATATAGATTAAATCACCATCCTTATTGTTATATGCACGTTTAAGCTGATGTTTCCCCTAGACTTCTTCTAGTGTTTCTTGTTGAACTTGAGAGCTTTGATGCTATAATTGAGAGCCTTCATGGGTTAATTTTCACCTTTAGTTGGCTAAATTCCTAGAAAATAAGGCAATTAGAGTAACCTCCCTTGACTTTCACTTTGAAACAAGCCGGTAGCTATTTTGAAAGTATCCGTGTGAAATAAACAAATCTTAGAAACTTTTTTTGAAAACAATACAACTGCATGCTTTAACACAAAAATATCATAAAATGTGTTCTTAATTACAATTAAGTTCATTTCAGATAATTTTATGCTAGGAATTTAGCCAACTGACTTTCACTTTGAAACAAGCCGGTAGACATTTTGAAAGTCTCCGTGTGAAATACACAAATCTTAGAAACTTTTCGAAAACAGTACAACTGCATGCTTTAACACAAAAATGTGTACTTAATAACATAATAAGTTCATTTCAGATAATGCGCATGCACAATTTTATGCTAGGAATTTTGACAACTAAAGGTGAAAATTACCACTTCACGGAACTGAACCCATTATTCAATCCACTGGGGTACACTGTTCTCATTCCGTTAACCAAGTGTTAAGCTATGTATTCTATGTTATTATCACCCTTAGCTGGGATTGAACCTGCAACCTACAGATGATTATCACTTAGAACTGTATGAACTCAACCCATATATCCATTGCACCATGTGTCCAACTTGTCACACAATTAATTCTTTAAAAATTAAATTGATTAAATTCAATTATTTAAATCTATTGCACACATGTAAATTTTTCAAATTTATTACACACACTTAAATTTTCACTACACTCAGTTACACTCACCTCTTTTGTAATCTAAGTAAATATTCCATTAACAACGTAAACATTTTTTCCGCCCTGTCGGTGGGGACGTTAGAATGCACCTCTGCAGAGGGGTAAGACTCCCTCAATGGGGCCATCTGTTGGCTGTGGGTGGCGACCCGTGATGCTTAATGATAGAACCTAGGTTGATGAGCAGTCCATGACTTGCAAAACTCCACTTTGGCCCTTTCTTGGGCTAGACAGGTGGTCGGAGAGGCTCCCTCCAATCAATCGGCTGGTCATATCAAGCCCTAGCACCTATATGACTGCCCCAACCATATTGCCCTTATGGTAAGCCCCAATCCCTTTTTATCATATGGGTGCTAGAAGGCGGTGGCTGTGGGTCTACATGTCCTGGGAATGACATTAAACTCTATCTGATGGTGAGGTTCCAGTTTTGGAGGTTTGGGGAATGTGGAGCACACACCTTCATCACCATTGCTCCTGGGTTCACTCAGTGGTAGTACCTGTTAGGGTCTCATCTATGGGTTAAATAGAAAAACCTTCAGTTTATAAACAAAATTGATTATCCATCAAGAATGACTTTATTTCAAAATTTTATCAGCATTAAATGAGGTTGATATGCCGTAAAACAAACCAAACCAAATTAAACATTCTTTGCAAATTTTTTCAAACAGGAATATTAGTTTTCAAATTTCAAATAACGTTCTTTCAGACAGAAACATTGGATTAAAAAAAAAACAATAAAAACATTGTTATGGCATAATCTCTTTCATAGGAGGTAATCCTCAAGAAACTGAAATCAACAGATTATATTTGTTAACCTGTGGGAGATTAGAAACACATGCCAGTACAAATGCAGAATAACCGCAAGAAATTGTAGTGATATGATAAGAAGCAAGCCGGAATTTAATGCATTGAAAGTAAAAATAAAATGACGAAAGTATGCAATCTGCACATAGGATCAGCGCAAGTAGAAAGCAAAAATAGAAATAATGAAAATGATAATTTTGGACCAATCAGGAGGTTTTCGCGCCTAAAAAAAGTTTTCAAAAAGACCGAATCTGGAGCCAACATATGCCTGAATACTCCATGTCATTCAACTTAAAACTATTTGCCTGCTACTAAGGTACAACTTATTTTATCATCTCTAAAATTTCCACTGCTGATTAGACGTTATACTCTTTCTTTACCCTTTCTTGCTCTATTGAACTGAACTCAACTCTTTCTTCCTCTGCATTACTGAACTTTTAAAAAAGCATATTTTGATGAACATTGAACACTACATATTGACTTCTCTTATTACTGTAACTTTTGTGTTTTAAATACAAGGCTTATTGATTCCTTCTGTGATTGATTTGTTTTTCCTTTTATTATTTCAATAACCTTATAGTGTGTTTGTTGTAATTACCAATATATAATTATCTATCTATCTATATATATATATGAGAAGAAAATAGTTAAAAATATAACAAACACAGGATGTTATGATTAGGGGAAACAATTTTATGTGTCAATACTTAAGCATTTCGGTATATTGTGCCATCTTCAGGACACTGTTAAGTAATGTTTATGTGAGGGACAAAATGAAAGATGTTAAGTGTATAGTGAATGTGTGGATATGAATATTCACACATTCACTACACATAAACATTACTTAACAGTGTCCTGAAGATGGTACAATATACCGAAATGCTTAAGTATTGACACATAAAATTGTTTCCCCTAATCATAACATCCTGTGTTTGTTATATTTTTAAATATTTTCTTCTCATATTGTCAGATTAATTTCCTCACTGTCTTTCCATATATATATATATATATATATATATATATATATATATATATAATACTTCACTCAGGACAACCACCATAAATTGACAACCACTATAAACTGGTTACCTGACGAACCACCATAAAATAATATCATTAGAATCACATTTTACATGGGGTAAAAGGTGAAAACCCTAAGAAAATGCACCAAGAATATCCAGCTTCCTTTAAACCCTTTAAAACACCCAAACCTCTTCCTACCCCATAGTAGCATCACTAGGAGAAAGTGCACCGTTAATTTAGCTCAGTGTTTAACTATGACAAGAGGAATATTTGTTCAGGGTTTACTTCTGAGGGGAAGTATCCCTATGTCAGATACTGACAAACCCCTGTACAGAGAGACAGAAGACACTTGATGTAGTGTCTAGTAGGCTTTTCTAATTCTCTCTCTCTCCTGTCTCATTCTGTGCAATAGAAAAAGAAAGCCAATGAAAAGAAAAAGAAAATGAAAAAGTCAATATTTCCTTTTCTTTCTTGTTTCAACTTGACTCCAATGACACTGTGGCCATTTTGTTTTGATGTATGATATTAAACATGTCCGTACTTAAGACAATTTGTTCTGTTAAACGGCCATGTTGTTCATCACCATGGAAACAGGGATGGCATTATCCAATGAACAAGCTTTGCTAACTGAAACTTGATTTATAGACTAGCATAATGGTCATTATGAGATTATATAATCAAACAAAAAGTTATTTGAACATTTGGTGACAGATTTTGTCTGAAATTTTTAGATGAATTATCTATATATTAATAATCTTGTTCCTTAATCTTCCGACCATTATCATCTTGCAACACCCTCTGGTTAAAAATGAGAACATTCAAATGATCCAAGATGAAATGCAAAAATGTAAATCCTTGTTATCTGGTGTTGCTTATCCGCCAGATTCTTATGAGTGTCATCACCTCAGCTAAAATAGTGGACCATTCCATTTTTATTATAAAGAAAGAAAGGGAAGAAAAAGAACATGCTACACAGAAAAATTTGATAAGAAAGAAAGAAAAAATAGGGGAAAGATAGAGAGGGGGTGAGCATGCAGAAGCAACAACGCTAATCTGTCTCAATCAAACATAATGAAAATGGGAAAGAAGGAAAGAAAAAAAGGGTGAAAGAGTTAAATCAAGATTATTATACTTTTTATATATTGAAGTATTGTAATAACTCTTAAGTAAACATATCAAATGTTGCAATCATTAAGTTATCATACTGTGGTATATCCACAGGTCCTACTAGTTATTATTATTATTGCTGAATGATTTTTCTTTATTATTATCATTATCCATGGTTCTGGGCAAACACCAAACTATCTTTTTGGTACAAATAATGTTCAATGTATGTGAAATAATAATAGAAAACAAAAAAATTGTCTTAGATTCAGTGCCACATCGGGATATTGACCTTGCTATGAAAAATTAAAAATCATCAATAACTTAATATTTCAGACTTTTTCGGTAGCATTTTTGGATTTCTTGGGCAAAAATACTTTTATAAACCAATTTTTAAGAGTAGGGAAGCTCTAGAACTCATTTTACAGACAAAAATGTTACAAAAAGTCGCCATTTTTCACGAACCCCACCAAATTTGGAGAGCTAAAAATAGACAACTCCGCCAATTTTTGGAATTGGAAACTCAAATTTTTGGGAACGTCTAACCTTAACACAGTCCACACCTGTACAAAATTTCAGAAAAATTGAAGTGGGTGGGTGACAATTTTACTTTTTTCTGGATGATTTGACATGGAATTGCCCTCATGTTTTTAAAACAAATAATACTTTCTACTGGTTCACTCTCCAATCTAATACAATTTAACCCATAAGTGGGGTGAGTTATTGAACTCACAATGGTCTACTAGCTTAGATTTTTAACCATTACAAAGATGTCATGCCATGCCAGATGCCCACCACTACATTGGTATGAATAGGTGAAGGTACAAAATTCTTCACCCACTCAGTCCATTGAGGTTAAATTCATCCACATTTGTTTGTTTGAATCTTGGGTGTCATGGTGGCTATTCTGTGGAGTCCTATCCGATTCCATAGATCATGCTAAAGCTTTCTTATTTTTAAATCTATTTCTTTACAAATTATATATATATATAAAAAAAATGGAGATTCGGTACCAGTCTGTCTGTAACCGAAACTATATCACTGCTTACATTGCAATACCCTCAGGAATTGCATAAGTTTATCAATAAGTATTTAATTTATAGTCAAAATCATCAATACAGAGAATTTTTATTTATTAACTGTCTATGAAAATCTGAGTTAGATTTGCCTCAAAACAGTCCATGTTATTAGTGTATTGAAAATCCTGCAATGTGTCTTATATATCATTAAGAAATAAAGGTTTGCATTATGCAAATATGGTGTGGTTAATTTGCATAAAACTGGGTTTAATAAATAACTAATTGGTGTTAATGATCTAATATTATGGTTTTATTCTCAAATGTATTAAAATCAATCCTATTAATATTCAGGTTCCTTAATTGTACAGCCGTTATCATCTTGCAACACACTAGTTAAAAATGAGACCATCTAAGATGAAATGTAAAAATGTAAATCCCATTATCTGTTGTTAATCTGCAGAATTCTTATTTCTTGTGAGTGTCGTTGCCTCAGCTAAATCATGGACCATTCCATTTTTATTATAAAAGGGAAGAAAAAGGACATGCTATACAGAAAAAGTATAAGAGTAAGGGAAAAGAGAGGGGGTGAGTGCAAGGAAGCGATAACACAAATCTGTTTCAATTGAAAATAGTGTAAAGAGGGAAAGAAAAAAAAAAAAAAAAAAAAAAAAAAAAAAAAAGTGAAAGTTAAATCAAGATTATGCATATTGAACTATTTGACAATAGCTCTTAAGTAAACGTATCAAATATAAATTATCTTAGTGTAGTATATCCACTAGTACCTAATATAAAATGATTAATACTATTGAAATGTAGTTTACTCATAACTAGAGTTTAATCAGTTTTTCAGATTTTAAATGATAAAACCGTTTAAGATTTCCCGTACATTGACCAGCTCTGCGCAGAGGACCTCCTGAGAACAATGAGTGATACGGATGGTTGGAGAGAGATTGTCACGGATATCAGTGCTAATAATGCGACATGATGAAAATTTGCCCATTTTGCTACTTGTTTGACACCAAAGATGATTTCTGTCTTTTCAGCGAGACAAATTTAAAATGTTTCAGATGAACAATTTTTAAAAATGTTTAAATTTTAAAAAAATCTTTTTTTTCTGGAAGTGTTGGATATAAGCTCAAAATGCCCAATTTACACACTTGCCATCACATGACCTTTACATCAGCTAGTACAAAAAGGTGATTACTTGAACAGTCAACTCAACTTGTTCAAATATAAAGTGTTACATTTAATCAAATGATAAACAATTTAGAACTTTTTGGAATATTCTTAGAGACTGGCGGACGCCAGGATAGGGGGGGGGGGAGTCCCAGAATGTGACCCTAAAAGCTCACCGGAAGAAGAAAAATTTCGCTTTGTCATTAGCACGTAGCTGACCTTGTGGAGGCAAACGAAAAACTGATACTACACTCGTTGCTTTACCCATGTACGCAAAAACCTACTGAGATAGGTGACGTCACGATTTGGAGGAAGGGAAAGCGATCCCTGGTAGCAGTTTCAGCAGTTAATACTCGGGACCCGGTCAGCGAACATCTTGTGGGGGAGGGAAAGAAAAGAATGTCTCCCAAGAAGAAAGTTACCATGATTGAAAATGCCATATAAAGAACTAATGCCTGGAGTAGTCATTCACACAAAAGATGAACCAACACTTAAAAAGATAAGTGCAAATTTCTTTTGTTGTGAACATTTGTAAAATTGATTTGAAGAAATAATTCCGCTAAATGACAAATACTAGCCTGTCGGCGTCCGTATCATGATCCCCAAAGACTACAAGTTTGAATTAAATGTTATGTTTTAAATAATATTGTGTTTTATTGTTGTTTATTGCCAAGTTTTTGCATATACGCCTCTCAATTTTCTTTGGTATCTCTGATGGAAAGTGCTGTATAGCGTTGAAACGATAGGCGTATGTAACAAAAGACTGATTAGTATTACTTGTATATTTGTTCTTGGACTCGGGAACCTTCTTGTTATAATCAGCAAAACAAGACATTAGGTTTATAAGTTCCCAAAATTCACACTAGATGTGTTCAATTGGACACACAACCTAGGATAAAGGAGTTAGGTTAAGACAGTTCTAAGTGACAGTTATCTCTAGACTGCAGGTTCAATCCTGGTCAGGGGCAGCAGAATAAGAACAGGATACCCACGTTGACCGAATAAAGGGTTAGGTTCAAAGTTTCATGAAGGCTCCCGATTACAACAAGTTTGAAAAGAAGGTTCCCAAGTCAGACAAGAAAGACTGGAGGGCACAGACCGAAACATTGTACAGATAACAATGAAGATGAGGACAATAATCCGATAATACTAATTATCAGGCCTTATCTAAAAAATTCAGAGAAAAAGACTGATGTTAATTTTAAAATTGGAATCCTCAATCTGGTTAAAAAATTTGGACCACCATTAAGTAAAGATGGACCATCAATTTGACTTACAAAGTTGTCAGCCATTATATAACCAATATTTTCTTGACTTGCTGTATGATGATTAATATGAACCTTGTGTGGCATAGAGCTCATTACACAGGAGTTTGGTAAGTAGATACTCTTAAATGTATTAGCATTGGAAAGGAATATTTGATACCATATAACTGTGCAAACAAATTATCAAATAGAGATATACACTTTGTGAAGAATTAGGCAAACTTTTTGACTGGCATCAAGACTATTAAATACAGAGAAAAGATTTTGTGACGGAGAACGAGAAAGGAAAAATGCGTCCTCCCGCATGCAAAAACAAATGCGATTTGGGCACTGGACGGACGCGAGGTTCGACTGATGTGCTCGGATAAATATGTCCATAAATAACAAGTGAGTCGAGCGCTGGGGAGTCAGCAGCAGCAGTCGACGACGAAGCGCTTTGCGAACGACCCAGTTAAGAAATGGATTTTAGTCCAACAGAAAAAAAAAAAAAAAAACTAAATAGGAAATGCGATTTTGAACTGTTAAAGATTATTTGACTACGACGACGGAATTTCCAGCTGCTAGACGAAGACGAATGTGTTTACCAAAAGAAAGTCTGGCTTGTGAGAAGACGGTGAACACGCTTGTTTTTGGTAACCCCTCAGCAGGAACTTCTTGATTCGAATATCTATTTCGCCCAATATATTTTCACCCCTTCTATAGATTTTTCATTAAGTTTTGAAATTGTTGGAGGTCATCCATGCTAATGTTACTAATGATAACTGAAAATCCACATTTTTTTTTGTAGCCTTTTGAACAGTGGATGTGAGTAATTGACTACTTGCCATACAGATAGTGGATTTTGGGGCGCATTTCCCCATAAACTTCTGTATTATTATCCGTACCATTCATAACTGCTTTTGGAAAACAAACAGACATCTTATGATCGCATCAACACATTCAGTTTTGACTTGTTCATTTTTGTCATTTGTTTTCCAAGCAAAGACACGACAGGATCATTACTACAAACTAAGATCTGTAAAGATAGATTAAGCCAGGATTATCAAGAGAAAAGATTGAGAGCAGCAGAATTAATTTGGCTCAAAAAGTTACAACTCATCTTGGTATATTTTTTTTTCTTTTCTAAACATCATATTACAATTTTGGTGGAGCTTTGGATCCATCAATTGAAGCAATTGACTTATTAAAAAGAGAAGTTCAGTTTCCCTCATAATTCTTAAGTCTACTGCTTCAATTTAGGGGCAACTATTCAAGCCAAATTACTTACTCTTAAGAAAAATATTTTTTCCAAGAAACTGATTTAGACCTTGGGAAAAATAAAAATAAAATAAACAAAAAGTAAATTTATTAAATCAAAATTTCTTTATTCAATATACCAGTTTAAAAATGACCCCCATCACACACAATCTCTCTCTCACACACACACACACACAATCTTTATTCAATATACTTCAATTTAAAAACTACCCCATTCCATATACTCACTCTTACACACAATTTGTCTTCCCAATAGAAAAATGATATTAATTGACCATTTCTGCATTTCAAAATTTTTTTATTTTTTATTTTTTTAAAAAACTATTCCAAGTTAAAACTGCTTCAAGTACCCAGAATTTTCAGTTAAAAGAAAAACTTTTTCTCCTGATCTACATTCATTTGATGTTAACAGATTCAGAAAAAAGTTGATATATGATGAACTTGTTATATGTATATAATATGGCATTGTAGTTTATTAGCATATAAACAAAGTTTGTTTACATGTTTAGTATTTGCAGCTAATTTTATACCTAAATCAGTGAATGAAACAACTATCAGCTTTATCAGATAAGCAATGCTAAGTATTCCAAATGAAAGTATTAAAATAAATAAACAGAGGTGAAAGACTTGGTCAGGATCTAGATGCTGATGAAAAACTGAACAATTCTGATTTAGTAGCATTTTTTTTTTTTAAGGAGAATTATTAGACATTATTCATTCTTGACAAGTACCATATACTCTTGCATATTCTAAGACCTGAATTCTGAATTATATATATATCAGTCATCCACAGACATGTGTTTCGAAGTTTACTTCTCATCAGTGCAGCTCGACTTTTTAACAGCTACCTCTAGCCGGGATTGAAACCCGACAGAATTTTCAGCTGCTAATCTCCTTACCCTTGCAGCCAACAGTGGCTGTCAGTCTGGGGTGAACAATTAATTTATACATCCCTACGGGGGAATGTTTTTACAATCACCAGAGGACTCAAGTCTGTAAACAGGTGTGTGTATAATATATTATATATATATATATATATATATATATATATATATAATATATACACACACACACACACCACACACATTCATTTTATTGAAATAAGGGTGACTAGTTAGAAATTAATAGTAATTGATGTTTTATGCAGGTAAATCAGACTAAGAAAAAAAAACAAAAAAAAAAAAAAAAAAACAAAAAAACAACACGCATATGAAAATTGATACTTTTAGCTGCTACTGATAAAAGTAATGTGTAGGAAGAACAAATAAAACCAAATTTTTAAAGCAGTAGTCAGGACAATTAATAATCATCTTATTCAAGTTATCTCCCTTGAGCCTGAGTTAATAGGATCAGATCATGAGATCAAAAGTTCTTCCACACCCGCCTTTTTTTTAAATCTCTTCCTTCCCCACCCCACAAGAAGCAACCATATATATCAATTTAAGGACACATCCATTCAAGGCTGATCATAATCATCGTCTGAGAGCTTTCTTTTTAGGGGGTTGGTCTGTGTCCCAGGTACTGGTGGTGCTGAAGTCACAATCTGTGTAGTGCTCATCTGGCTGAGGCCAATGCTCTGGGGTGGTGGAGGTGGTGGTGGCGGCGGGGGAGGTGGTACACTCGTGACAGTACCACTGGATGAGGTGATGATGCTTGGAGTGGTAACAACTCCAATACTTCCAGGCACAGTGCTGCTTGTTGTGACAGTAGTGACTGCTGGTCCTAGTGGCATGCTAGGCCCACTTGAAACACTTGTGCTCGAAGGTTTGGAACCTGAAAAAATAAAAATAAATAAAAATAAAAAAATAAAAAATAAATAAAAAATAAATAAAAAATAAATAAAAAAAAAAAAATTAAAAATAGATTTTTTTTTTTTAAATGAATTTTTAAATAAAACAAAACCTTTTTCTTAGATTTGGCTGGTATTTTTTGGGAGACTTAGATATGTACAACTGAAATGTTAATAGTTCTTAATTCAAAAATTCTAAAAAAAAAAAAAATTATACAGGGTAAAAAAAAAAATTTAAAAAATTTTTTAAAAAATTAAAAAAAAAAAAAAAACTGAAATAAGTGTAGAGCAAAAAAAAAACCAAAAAAAACCTATATATTGATACTTGTGTTCCTAAAAAGTATGACAGTTATCTTGCAACGCCCTCTGATTAAAAATGAGACTGTGCAAATCATCCAAGATGAAATGCAAAAATGTAAATCCTGATTATCTGGTGTTGCTTATCTGCTAAATTCTTATTTTTTACAGCTAAATAGCAGACCATGCTACACAGAAAAAAAATATAAGAAAGAAAGTGTAGGGGAAAGAGAGGAGGTGACTGCACTGAGTTAAATGAAGATTATCATACTTTTAACATATTGAACTATTTAGCAATAGCTCTTAAATGAACATATCAAATGTAATAAATTATCATACTGTGTTATATCCACAGATCCTGCTAGTATATATAAAAACATGATTACTTACCAGTTGTTATCCTGATGGTGGGTTTAGGCGTAATCGCAGGGCTCGGTGTTGACACAGGTTTGCTAACAATGGTTACTGTTGGTAAAGAAACTCCTTTAGTCACAACAGTTAATGTTGGATTACTAGAACCGGATAGTCCAATTCCAGAACCAATTTTCCCTGATAAAAAAAAAAAAAAAAAAAAAAAAAAAAAAATAATAATGGAATGTACATTTTTTTGTATACCAAACATCAAATTTAATTTTTATATTCACAAAATCAAGAATCTACATATATAAAATGCACTGTGTGTCTAACACATTTCTATTTCACTAGAAGTTGCCATAATAACCCTACTTCTAGTGAGATGAGGCATGCTTGCCCCCTCTTGAAGCAAGTAAGTATTGTGTTACTGTTACAATGTGTTTTGCAATCCTGTAGGCCTTAAGCCAGAGTGCTTGACCAGTGGAACTGGATCCTTGGTAAAGTGTCCGAGTATTAGTAATCATCTGGTATTGTAAGTCCCTCCTCAATGAGTGCAATTAGAATTATGGCCTGTGTGGGGGTTTAAGAAGTGTATCAGACACGCAGTATGGTTGGTGATTGACAAAGTAATAAACCACGTGACTTAGGCTAGTCTATAAATCCAGATGGGGAATTAGAGCACACCTTATATTTAGTGTTACGTTCACCTATGGTAGTACGTAACAGAAATATTCCAAGAGTTACTATAAGAGAATTTTAAATATTTCAAAAGATTCTAAAAATTCAAATATATATTATGTTATTTTATTTTATAAAAAAATTTTTTTTTTAAATTCCAGAGCATTATTGTTTAATTAGAAAAAAAAATTTTTTTAAAAATCTTTCTAAGTTCTGTGAAATTCTTTATAGAATGATATTAACTTCAGAAGATAAAAACAGAACAATTGGTAAATCTATTTTGTAGGTTTTATCTTTCATATCTTATTATAATGGAGATTATGTGTGTCTAACCGAAACTACATCACCGCCAACGTCACGATTTCCTTAGTTATTTAAGTTATATTCTCACTGGTTATATATTTAATTATATTAAATAATTAATCTTAATTAGCATCTTATTTATTAATAATGTCTATTACGGTCTAGCTGAGAATTTTACTCAAAACAGCCCATATTACTGATGTTTAAAATACTGCAGTGTATATTATATATAATCTATACATAATACATAATATACTGTGTGAATAATTTGCATACTGGTTTTAACAAAACTGATTAATAAATAATTACTAGCTGTTATTGATTTCTAATATTGTTTTATTCTCAAAGCAATCCTATGTATAATTCTATATTGAAATAAATTAGAATAAAGTAAAAATAAGTAATATTTTGTGTTCATATTTAATTTCATTAGTATTTCTAATATTTAATTATATTAAAACTTAAATAATTGTGCCTGGAGGTTGCACATTTGTGCAATTTGTAAAATCTTACAATGACTTTGAAAATCTGGGTTAGATTTGCCTCAAAACAGCCCATGCTATTAGTGCATTTAAAATCCTGTAATGTGTCTTATATATCACTAAGAAATAAAGCCGATATGCCCTCCGGCCTTTCTTCAGGTATTGAAAGACATATAGTGTCGAAACGTTGTACAGATAATAATGAAGATGAGGACACTAGTCCAAATAACCCAGATAGTAGTAATCATCAAGCCTCATCTCAAACATCCAGAGAAATAGTAAGAAATAAGGGTTTATATAATATATGGTGTAGTTAATTTGCAAAGTAGTTTTATTAAATACTTAGTGCTATTGATCTAATATTATTGTTTTATTCTCCAATGTATTCAATCCTGTGAATGATTTTATATAGAAACCAATTAAAATGAGTAATCTTTTTATATTCTAATATATTTCATTACATTAAACTTAAATACTTATGGCAGGGGGTGTATATTCTTGCTAGTTAGAATAAAAAAATTTATTGCAAAACAGTCAAAGAAAAAAAAAAAAAAACAAAAAAAAAAAAAAAAAAAAAAACAAACTAAGATGCATGAAGTATCATTGAATAGAACTTGAATTTTTTTTTTTGCACATTTTTCTGTTCCTCCACCATCAAAACTATATTTATCTCCTAATAACAAAGCATTGTATAAAAAAAAATTTTTTTTTAAATTAAAAAAAAAAAAAAAAAGGTCTCAATGGTGTTGTGGATTATCAATAAGAATTTAGTGATTCAACAAAATATAATGTGTAGGTGTTTTATTGCTCTATGTGTAGACTTTCATATTAAAAGCTTATTCCCTAAAATTTGCTTTGATATTGGAATTTGTTTAGCTCAGTTGATAGAGCATTTGCCTTGGAATTACAAGGTTCTGGCTTTGATGCTGGCCCTCACCAACATAGCGCATGAGTAACATAGCTTTGATCTGTGTAGTAAAGTGGGGAGCTGATGGTAGGTGAGGCACTCCAACTCAGATGCAGGAACAATCTCCCTGGTCTAGTGCTAACAAAGAGGGGGACAAACTCCCTCCGCAGTCTAGCTGATATCAATAACAGGCCACTATACATACTTTACTTATATCAGGTGCAGCATCCAGTCCACTTCAATGTTTAGTTTTTGATCTAGATTTAGAGAAGACTAATTCACATTTTGCCATACCGATTATGAAAATAGTGAATAAAATAAATATTAGAAACATCTATGAATCCACATTGGATAACACTGGTCTAAATGTAGTTTATTCTAGCTTAGTGTGTAATTATAAACCATATGGTTTTCTGGAGAAAAATTTACTGATTTCAATGAATTTCTTAGATAAAAATCATCCTACAATTTGAAACAACTTCTAAAATATCAACATTTGTTCACTTATTCAAATAGTTTTGAGCAAGTGCAGAAGGTATCTCTTATTATAATGGAGGTTCGGTGTCTGTGTCTAGCCGAAACTACGTCACTGCTTGTCACAATACCCTCAGGAATTGTGCATGTTTATCAATGAGTAAATTATAGTCAAATCTTTAATACATAGAATAAGTCTAATCTATTAACAAAGTCTATAAAAATCTGGGTTAGATTTGTCTAAAAAACAGCCCATGTTATTAGTGCATTTAAAATGCTGTAATATCACTAACAAGTAATAGTTTACATAATATATGGTGTGGTTAATTTGCATACTGGTTTTAATGAAACTGGATTTAATAATTACTTGTTATTGATCTAATTTTATTGTTTTATTCTCCAACGTATTAAAATCAATCCTATGAATGATTTTATATAGAAAACAATTAAAATAAGTAAACTTTTGATATGTGTTCTAATTTAATTTTGTTAGTTTTACAATCTAATATATTTCATTAGATTAATTTAAACTATGGTAATTAGTTGGAAGAAAATTAGGGCAATGTTATTAATTAGCAGAATGTTGCATTTCGGAAGTCAAGCTTAAAAGGTTTCAAAAATCTAAAGAATCAGTCACAAGGAACATCCCAAATTTGCAAATATTTTATATTTACTACAAACTGAAATTTTCTTGTCTTACCAACTGAGGTGATGGGATCTTGTTTAGTTAGTAACAGAAATTGAACTGAGCATACTATTTTAGTATGCGTTTTAAAAAGTCAAAAAAGACCATTTTTCTAGTTGGTCATATGTATTACTCACCTGCAATATTTTGTTGTAGAGGAGTAAGACTAATCCTTTGAGAGGGAAGAGATGAAGTGGAATACTGATTGACTGGCAAATTTAATGGAAGCTTGTGCTGAAATAAAGACAAAAGGTGAAGAAATTACTAATAGATAAAATACTTTTGAAGATATATCAATTTAAAATTAATATAAATATGGTAACCAAATTAAGTCAGTTTGTCTATTGACAATTTTTCAATACTCCAACAATTTAACATTGTCTCAAGACAAAAGTACATACATATACATTAGAAATACTTACTTTTTTGGTACTTTTCAGTTTGTAGTTGGGGGCAGTCAGACAGTATCTGTCAGGTGGAAGTCTTGGGCCTGAGTATGGTTTGATGAGGGGAAGTGGTTGAGAATTTTTATTACGGACGATCTCCATCAAAAGCTGTCAAAAAAAAAATAAAATAAAAGGATTAATTCACAGCTATGCATTTTGTACAAAATAAAATAAAAAAAAAAAATAAAATAAAATAAAAAATAACCCTATTTTTGGCAGTTCCAAAATGTTTCAGAAAACAAGACTTTAAAACATTTAAACCTTATCTAAATATTAATACTCGTGTTCCTTAATTGTACAGCCGTAATCATATTGCAACACCCTCTGGTTAAAAATGAGTGTTCAAATCATCCAAAATGAAATGCAAAAATGTAAATCTGATTATCTGGTGTTGCTTATCTGCCAAATTATTTCTTATAAGTGTCATCACCTCAGTTAAATAATGGACCATTCTTTTTTTTTTTTTTTTTTTTTATCAGAAAGGGGAAAAGGATATACTACACAGAAAAATACAAGAAAGAAAGAGTAGAGGAAAGATAGAGAGGTGGGGATGAGTACGCGGAAGTGATAATGCTAATCTATTTCAATCGAACATAAAAAGATGAAAAGAAGAAAAAAAAAAAAAAAAAAAAAAAAAAAAAAAAAGCAAGGGTTAAATCAAAATTATACTTTTTATATATTGAACTATTTTGCTCTTAAGTAAACATATCAAATTTAATAAATTATCATACTATGGTATATCCACAGGTCCTGCTAGTAATAATGTAAATGTTATTAATTGGTGTTAGAACAATAACCAAAACCAAAACATTTCCAGCATGGTTGGTTGGCAGCCTTCTGTCTACGAGAGACGATGGAGTAGTGTCAGTTTTTTTTCTTTGAACTACATAGCCCGGTTCGCATGGAGGATAAGCTGTAGCCCATGTAGCAAATCCCCCTCTCCACACTGCCGCTGTGATCCAAAGGAAAGGTAAGGTAAGGTACCAATGCAGTTTGGCAGAATAAAATAAGTAAATTTGCCAACTTTTGTTTTTTTAAAATCTTTTTTGTTCTATAATTAACATATGTAATTCAGTCCAGAAGATATCTTTTTTCTAAATCATAAACATAACTTGTTTGTTTTCTATTTAGATGAGACTGGCTGTTACCGCAATTATTTACTGACATCCCAACATGTCAGTTGAACCCAAGGGTCATTAATGTGGAGGACCACATTAACTAAAGCTCATGCATAGCTAGACTTGCCCCTTTTAGACTAGAGGGCAGGTGCAGCCTGAGGCGGATGACTCCCTGGGAACACACTGATATTACATATCTTACAGTCCAATGACTGAAGCCATTGTTGATTTTTTCCATATGTGTATCATATGTACCAGAGTTATTAAAAACAACCTGATCGTCAATAATTTAACACTGGATTAGGCAGAGAAAGGATTAATCCTCATTTTTAGAATTATATACACATACATATACACACACAGTGCTGACAGCATGGATTTCCATGACTTGGCACTTGTCCCTAATGGTAAGTGGTCCTGGCAGGTCCTCACAGTATCTAGCATCTGTACAGAGGTGATTAATGTTAGTTTTTGCTGGTCAGTCTACTCTGGTGGGTCCATGTGTAGGTGTCCAAGGGGAGAATGCCAGTAATGAGTTTGTCCTTACTTGTCAAGCATGTCTCCGTTTGTCTTACTTGGAAGGTTTGTGCAATAGAAGGTAAGTGTAGGTATAGCTACCTTTTTTTTGGGTGGGGGGGACATTTCCAAGATTTGTTCAAGAAAACAAACTTGTGTCGTCCCCCCCCCCCCAGTGTGTGTGTCCCCATCTCATTATCTAGAGCAAAGTTTTTCAAACTGCAGGTCCCAACCTTTAGCACATGGTAGTGTCAAAACTATGCCGTTCGGAACTCGATTTCCTAATAGGGGGACTCCCACGGCAGATTGATCTGTCACCCAGTGATATTAGGGCCACAACACGGCTAAAGGGGCTCTGGTGAAAATTCAAAGGGTGTCCATTATCGTCAGAAATCAACGGCTTTTGGCATACTCGGCCCTGCATCTGTGGAAAATTTGTGGCAAAACAAAGACATCTTTCCCTGACCAGGATATGCATGTGGAGTTTGGGAAATGCTTTCTGAATTTTGTATTCCCTTGTTACTCTTTTCATGAATTCATTATCTCATTCAATGGAATTCATTGGACAGAGCCAGCTCAACCAATCCAGAGTGAAACGCGTCACAACCTTTTGGATCCCAATAAACAAAAAGAAAATGCACAAACAAATCAGAAAGTTATTGAAACAAACTGATTTACATTCATTACTTATCATTGCTTGATGGGATGCTTATTGCCAAATTCAGGTTTAGAAATAATGCTGGATCATAAATTTGGTTATTTCCTATAAGTCTAACATAAACAAAGGGAAACCACTCTTGACTGATAAATTATTTATTTTCCCATTAAACTAACCCTAAACCATCTTTTTTCATAGTAGATCAATAAATAATTTATCAGTCAAGAGTGGTTCCCCTTTGTTTATGTTAAACTTATAGGAAATAACTATAAATTTCTTCTCCATTTTTGATCTATGTGATTAGTGCTGCCATCTAGTGACCAAAGAACTAACTACAAAATGTAAATATCTCCACATGTTCTACAAACTTTTTTTTTTTTTTTTTTAATAGATTTCTCCTACAATTAGGCAGGTTCAGCAATTAAAACACATAGGTATTTTTTGTATGCATCATACAAATACTGTTAATATATAAAGGATTATATATAGTATTGATTTTAGCAGTTTATATTTGGCAACACTTTGAAGATCATTCTGGTTGACAAAACATTTAACATATCACTCCTGAGCCTAACTAATAAAATGACAACTTTTAGGCAAAATTCGACTATTCATCAACAGTCTCTTTCTAAGGTGATAACTGATTCCAATGCTTCTTAACAATTTGATGCTTTTTTTTGTAGAACGATTTGTCTTTGGCCTCAAAATACCTCATTTTCCACTTCACTTCTTCACTGGAGCCAAATCTTTCCCTGGAGCATTCTTTAAAGGTCTGCAAAAGTAGATCTGAAGAATATGGTGGGTGTGGAAGCAATTTGAAGAGCAATTCATGTAGTTTTGCCATTGTTGCAATAGACTTGTGACAGTGCGTTGTCTTGTTGCAAGAGCACTTTTTCTTTCTTCATTTGTGGCCATTTTTGGGGCAATTTCTACCTTCAAACACACCAATAATGCTATATAATATTCGCTATTGATGGTTCTTCCTTTTTCAAGGTAATCGATGAACAAAATACCTTGCGCATCCCAAAATACAGAGGCCAAAACCTTGCTTACTGATGTTTGCATCTTTGATCGCTTTGGACAGGTTTCACCTGCTGCTGTCCACTCAGCTAACTGCCGATTTGACTCCGGAGTGAAGTGGTGGATCCATGTTTCCTCCATTGTCACATATTTATGCAAAAACTCCTTTTTTTGCGTTGAAACGTTGCAAAAGCTCTGAATCATAGAAGTGTTGTTGTTTTGATCGACTGAGCAAATGTGGCACCCACTTTGAATACAGTTTTCTCATTAACAAATGTTCATTCAAAATGAGTTTGTGGAGTTCTTTTGTGTTTTCTGGGATAACTGCTGAATTTGGGCGACCTGAGCATTCAGCATCATTTGTGTCTGTACAAGAATGTCAGCATACCACCTCTTAACCATTGTTTCCGACAGAGCAGAGTCCAAATAACACATGTCAAGCCATTGCTTTGCTTGAACAGTATTCTTTCCCATCAGAAAGCAATGATTTATCAACACACAAAATTGAGATTTTTCTATTGCTTTGAAAATTTGCAACAGTAGCTTCACTCAAATAACTAATTTGTAAACTAATAATCTGATTGGGTTAAAATTTTGACACGTGCCATTTGAAGGTTAGCACTTTGTAATAATCATATGGACTTTTTATTAGTGGCCCCATCTATATTCAGGCCCGGACTTATTGAGGAGGTGTTAATTCTTTTATAATCATATCCTTTTCTCTATCAAATTCAGATTTCTTTATGATCTATATTAATATAGTGTTCCTTAAAAGTACGACCTTTATCATCTTGCAACATCCTCAAGTTAAAAATGAGACTGTCCAAGATAAAATGCAAAAATGTAAATCTTGATTATCTAGAGTCGATTACCCACCGAATTCTTATTTCTTAAGAGTCATCACCTCAGCTAAATAAATGGACCATTCCGTTTTTATTAAAGAAATAAAAGGAACAAAAAGGACAAGCTACACACAAAAAATATAAGATAGAAGAGGAAAGAAAGAGGGCATGAGTGCATGGAAGCGATAACATTAATCTGTTTCAATCGAACACAATGAAAAGATGAAAGGAAAGATAGAAAAAGTGAGGGAGAGTTAAATCAAAATTATACTTTTTACATATTGAACTATTTAGCAATATCTCTTAAACATATCAAACATAATTAAATTATCATAATGTGGTATATCCACAGGTCCTAATAGTGATAATTATCCTCTCAATTATTATAGTATTTTACACATGGTTAAATACAGCATATTGAATTACAAGTGACGAAGCATTGAATATAACCAGAAAACTTGAGATTTTTAGAGGAAGCTGATAACAATGTTATTAAAGTTGTGGTATCAAAAGAACTTTAGGATGTATTGGAAATTTTATCAAAGAAGATCATGAACATTTGAAATATTCTGCTCAGAGTTTAGTTGGTTGGATTTTACAGTATGTCAACCTTGTTGGGTTATTTTATGCCAAAGACATCGATTTATTCATTCTTCATGGGTACTCAATTCAAAAAAAATATTTTTAAAACTCATTTTTTCTACTTAACCATAAATGGACCCTAATAGGTACTACCACTCCAAGTCAGAGTGGAGTAATAGTGATCAAGAGGTACTCCACATTCCCTAAAGCCCCAGAATTGGAACTTCACCATCAGATAGAGTTTAACGTCATACCCAGGACATTAAGACACTCAGCTACCACCTTTTAACACATGATAAAAAGGTTTGGTGGTGTTGCCATAAGGACAATTGAGTTGGGACAATCAATTAGGTGCTAGAGCTTGATGTGACCAGCCAATTAATCGGAGGAGGCTTCTCCGACCACCCGTCTAGCCTAAGTAAGAACCAAAGTGGAGTGTTGCATGTCATGGACTGCTCAGCCACCAGGATTCCATCCTTAAACATCACTAGTTACCACCCATGGCCAACAGGTGGCTCCACGAGAGTGGAGGGGGATTTTTTTTTTTTAATACCCCTCTGCAGCAGTCAACATTCTACACACCCAGCCAACAGGGAAGCTCAGTGTTTGGAAACCAATAAGCTCTTCTGTCCCTGGGTGCAAATATGCAAGTGTGTATACGCATGTGGATGCAAGCATACCTATATGTGCATATAAACATAAGCAAGATTATATGGGTGAAATATATCCAAGACATTGGAGCTACGCTATCTTCCTAAGTGATTCTCAGTTTTTTTAAATAATTTTTTAAAATTAGTTGAATTGCTGGCAATGAGAAAAGAAAAAGAAACACTTACATCTCTGGGTGGAGGAGTAGTGAATGAATGATCCATACGACATTGAATGGCCAAGCGTACATCATCCCCATCAATATTTTTCTTGTTGGCATGTGATGAATAAACTTTAGAGTCATCAATAACATCAGTTACATAACCTGGAAAAAGAAAAGAAAATTGTGAAGGTAAAAGTATTACAAAAAGTTATTAGACAAGACAATTTTACTTTTGCCATCTATGTATACAATAAGATATTAAAACTAGTGTTTATCTCATCAAGGTAGAAAATAAAAAAACTTTTCATAATATAAGTAGATCTCTAGTTGTGGACCAAACATTAATTTTTTATACTAACTAGCAAAGTAAAAAAAAACAATATTTTGTACCCAAAAATTATAGCTTGCAATAGTTTATCTACACTTTTCAAATTTCCACAATTTTTCATATTTTTTGTACTTTTTTAATATTCTATCATGAATTTGTTCAAAACATCACTTAACACAGCTTAACCAGAGACACACAAAAGTGAAACTGTCAAAAAAATTCTGAATGAAACAGAATGCCTGCTTTAAAAGAAAAACAGTGATAAAAATTTTGCATTTGAATAAAATACATTTTTTTTTAAATTGGAAAAAAAAAAAATATTCCAAAAAAAAATCATATTCAAAGCCAACATTTAAAAGAATGACAATCTCTTTAAAAAAATATTCAAATATCTAAATTTTACCTGACAATTATTTGATAAAACTGGTGTATTATAACCCGTCGGTCGCTACCAAGCTAAAGGGCTCACAGAATCTCCGAAATTGGCCGTCAAGATCGGATTTTCTGCATCAACCAAGGATTGCAGGGTCTCTATATTTGCTGGAAGTCTAGCCGAATGCCCACGCTGTGTTAAGATCTCAAACGACTAGAAATCTGCTATAGAAACTGATGTCCAAGGTTAACGGCAGCCTATTGGTCACATAAAAAAAACAATGACTCTTTCTTCAAACTTAATAAAATTTATATTCAAATAACAAAAGAATACAAACAATTATTTCTCAAGGTTTGTGGGAGTGATGTACCCGTAATTAAATACTTCTGGTCTTCTGCAAGGTATTGTGCAAAACAGTTCGTAAGTTGACTAAGTTTTCAAAATGGTCTTAGCTGAAGTCAGTTACTCTCGGCTTTCAGTATTGCATTAATCTTGTCAGCTAGCCCGATTCTCAAGCAATCACAACTTCATCTGCCCGTTCGGCCTCGTCTGCTTTCAAACCAAAATGTCTGAGTTAAATAATATTTCAATCGGAACAATTTTATTTCCGGCCGACATGAAGATATTAGGAATTTTTTTCTGCTCCTACTTCAGCAGGGTAACCGCCTCCCTCTTGTTTCAACCAGCCAATCGAATTCACTTCCGACAAATCGACAGTGGCCTCTGTTCTTCCGCTACTTTGAGTGTTTTTTTTAATACATTTGACTTTCTTTTAATTTCGATTTTCAACAAGAGTTATCTCCATTCTTAAGTAGTAAGGAAACAATAAAACAAAAGATTCTCTTTAATTCCATTTTTTTCATTTTCCGGTAATCTATAAAACAGGATTTATCTTTTTCCATGCGACTCAAGTCTGACCAAATCAAAGACTGGTCTACGACCGCCGCTTCTCGGAGTTCCGACCTACTTGAGATTTTACTACTGATATGGTCAGCCCTATCCCGGCCACCATCCGCCTCGACTCCTTGGTCGAGGTCATTTCCGGATCGCCCATCTGTTTTGAATCTACGGCCGAAGTCAGCCGGCGAATTATATTTCCGTTTTTCTTTCTTTCTTCTAATTTCAAAACCTAAATCGGTCACAGTATTGTAAATTGTTAGCAAGTTAGATTAGAGAGTTTGATTCTCACTGGATGTCCCATACTTCTGGCCTTGTGCCACAATTAAGCTAAGCAAATAACTATTCGATAAAAAAAAAAATTCCCCTCAAATAATGAAGTACATTTAAAACAGCATCAACAATTATTAAATTTAATTATATATTGATACGGTTTTATGTTTAACTACTTTTTTCACTAATGCAGAATAGCGCACAATATATTAGGCTATGTATAAAAACATTACATTTCACATAAAATAACTGCAACCTTTGAGACATTAGGGTTAGTTTTATGTTAGGCTACTTCAGGAGTTTCCGTAACCTAATGCTATTTATATGTAAAATGCAACTAATGATATCTCTTGCATTCTTTTCTGCATTTGTACCCTTTTTCTTGTATAATTTTCAGGTGCTTGTATAAATTCAACAACTGTTATTTCCACAATGTACTTAAATTGTGTGTATGTAATACATTCGTCATTCAGATAATTTATTTGTTTTATTTTCTCAGTTTCACTAAAGTCCCAAACATACACCAAGCCTTGATATTTGGGAGGGAAAGACTGAATAAATATGGCCATTGGGTGAACTCTAGCGAATTGAAGATGTACTTTTGGGATTTAATTGTTCAGTAATATTTATAAAAAAATTTTTTTTTTTTTTTAAATGCAAATAATTAAAATTTACTTTTATCTATATTACTTTGTGTGTGTGTGTGCATTGCCACAGAAATAGTGTAGATTTTTATAGAGGCACTAATTTTTTTTATGTCAACAGGAACCCATGCGACAAATGATAGAATATGTAATTTGGGTGTCGTAAATTCAGGGTTTTAAAAAAAAATTTTTTTTTAGTAGTTTTGTTTTTGAGACTGCTTTTATCATAATCTTCAATTATCGGTAATGTTAACCTTTTGTCGTCCCGGACTCCTGCCCTAATTTACGCTATGTTTTTCTTTGACGGCATCATGCCAAACATTTTTCGAGTCGTATTTCTCGCTTTCTATTGACAATCTAATTAGGTATTTTAACCCCCCTCCCTATATCACCATTAAAAAAATTTTTTCGATTTAATTTGTACAAATTTAATAAAATAGCGAGAAACACAGCACGGTTATATTTTTAAAATTTTGAATTTGTACAAATTCAATTGAAAAAAAAAAAAAAAATTGGGTGGGTTGTAAAATACATAAATTGGTTTGCCGATAAAAAGCTGGGGGGGGGGGCATTGTAAAATATCTACATTAATTTGTAGGTAGAAAGCGAGAAACAGGACTTGAATACATTTAGCTGAATTACGCCTGATACCGGCAAAAAAAACAAAAAAAAAAAAAAAAAAAAAAAACATAGCGTAAATTAGGGCAGGAGTCCGGGACAACAAAACGTTAAAATTACCCTTTTAGTTTATTTTCGAATATGCCTTAAAAATTTTAAGAAAGTGGACAAGGACAAACAACAATAACAACTCTGAAGTAGAGAACTATATTAAAAAAAAAAAAAAAAAAAAAAAAAACTTCTTTCCATGTCAAAAAACATGGTTTAACTGAACTTAAAAACATGCTTTAGCGTATCATTAAAACAAATTAATTCCTATACTTTCTGCGTTACCGTCAGAGACTGTAGTAAATAAATAATTTTCAAGGGAGAAATTAGGAGAAACTAATTTGCTTGAAGTTTAAGAAATTGTGTCTTTCATAAAATGCACAAAATTAGAAATCGATTAGGCAAGAAGTTTGGTTACATTTTTAAATTTTTAAATGCAAGTAAACACTTGCATTTAAAAATCACCACATTGCTCAACAAGATAATTCAAGAAGTTTGGGGTGTTAAAAAAAAGAAAAAAAAAAACCCCAAAAAAAAATAACAAAACGAAACGTTCGTACTAAAAGTTAACGTTTTTTTCATGCCATTTTTAATTCTGTTTTGTTTTGTTTTTTTTTTCTTTGTAGTAATAATCTACTGCAGCCATTGGGCACGTGAGAAGAAAAAAAACAACACAACATCGGCATATAAGCAAGTAATACGAGATCCAAAGGCAAAAAAAGACAACCACTTACGGTAAGCAAACTCTAACATTTGATTTACGCATCTCGGTTCATAATCTTGTACTCCCATATCTTTTAAAATAGCTGCCATCACTTGGGCATCACGAGGAGAACTCTTCGGCACCGCCATTTTGGAAAATGAAGCCAAATCTGAAAAGAGGAAGTGACGTTTGTAACACGTGAGCAGATCCATAGTTGCAATGCTGAAAGGAACCTGGGGTGGAATAAGCTGTCAAATATAAAGCAATTTTGGTTTCTATGGTGACGGCACGTGTCGGCAAATTTAAATTTACTATACATTTTTTTCTTTTTCTATTTTTTTTCTACTGAAAATAGGTATCTTTCTAAAATAGATATTTACAATAGATAATTAGAATTAATCAACTTAAAGTAATTATCACGTGAAAAAAAAAGTATTTTTTCCTTTTTATCCAAATATTTTCTTTCTCAATCTCTGCAGTATATGTTCCAGTTGCAATAAAAGTTTTGTTTTCTGATATTTTATCCAGAAGAAGAAAATTTAAAATAAAAAAATAAAAATGGATGAATAGTGAATATGTTATAGCCATTAGAATTGTAATTTTTTCCCGGTTAGACACTACATATATAAGTTAAAAAAATATATATCCTAAAAACACACACAAAGGAGAAATAAATGAAAAGCAGATAGATATGTAGCAAGCTGGGTGTTGTATATATTTTATATAGGTTTACACAACTTACTAACTTTTCAACAAAACTCAACACAATGAAAGAAATCAATAGAGTTGTATTAAAATAACAATCTGTATTAAAATAGAATTACAGACATGTATAATAGCATACCGGGCATAGTCCTTTCTTTTATATTGTGGTATTAATAGTTCCTATTTTATCTTGTTTTTATTTGCTGATACTGGAGCTGATTTGTTGTGTGACCACTCGTCTTGTCATTCTCTGAACTTCTGAAAAATTCCTGCTTTTCCTTTTTGGGCTTGATTTTGAATTCAGTGTTTGTTGTTTTCCGTTACTGCATTTTTGGGATTCTTACTCCCCCTTTTTAATATAATCGGCAACTGCCATTTTATTAACCATTACAGATATTTACAATTAAAAGATTTGTTGAAATTTTTTGGGGGGGAGAAATTTCTCTGAAATGGCTGCAACAGTAGCCCCCCACCTTGGGGGATGTTTTGTAAAATAAAATATTATTTTGTTCTGGGCCATGGTGCCTTTATTTTCAAAATTTGCGGAGCGAATTCTTGTGGGCCTCTGATTGGTCGGAGATGACATCATTTGTAAGGGACAAGGAGGTCCCTGGCTGAGGGCCCTTGCTTAAGACACTTCTAAGAACTAGCAGCTGCTGAGAGCAGGCGAGAGAACAGGTCTCCCTTGGGCTGAAGCCCCCCTCCTATGTTTGGTTCGCTGTGAACAGTGAAGAATCTTCTTCTTCTCAGAAAAAGGATTAGGGTTCGTGAACAAACCCAAGGTTAAGAGATATGTGAACGTATCAACGTTGAGACCACTGGGTCTTTTTGACTGGTTGAAACCAGGAGCAAGAAGTATTTTGGGGGACGTGACCGTCCAGACTCTTTGAAAAGAAAAGGCTGTAGGATTCGTGAACGAATCTAAGTATTTGCGAGATACGTGACTGTATCTCCGTATTATCATTTAATTGGACCACTGGGACTTTTTGACTGGTTGAAACCAGGAAGCGAAGGAAGGAAGAATTTTGAAGGAGGAAAGAAAAGAAGAAAGATAAGAGAAAGAAAGAAATTTGAAGAAGGAAGGAAGAAAACGAACGAACGAAGCAACAGGGAGTTCTGTCATAACTGAACAAATGCCCACTAAAAACAAAAGGGTATTTCGAACTTTCGCCTCTCGGCAAGAGTAATTTTGTATGTAAATTTTTGTCTTGTTTGATTTTATATGTTTTTAAATGCAACCCTCAGCAGACAGTAGCTTAGTAGTAATTTTGAATAAATATAGTTTAATTTAATTGTAAGAGTTTGGCTCGTCTTTTAGACTTTTGTCAATTCCTTCCTTTTTCCTCTGTATATTATTTACACTTTTATTTTTTTTATTTTGTTACTGGTGTCAAATTTTGCGGACCAACCAAAATTTTGACAGATTGAATGAATGCCTGTGGGGATTAAAATAAAATAATTATAAAAAATAACAATCTCCCTGGAGACCTCAGACAAGAATAAATCTTTGGGCATGTCCAGAAAAATAGGCCCGTTCTTAGTGCCAAAAAAAGAATCTGCTTCTTTTCGACAGGGAAATATTTGTGAACCTAGGAATAAAAGTTTAACCATTACAGTACAACTTGTCTTTTGTCACATTTCTCTTCCATAATTCCTTTTCAGTCTGACAACCTACAAGAAAGAAAACCAAGAATATTTGGGGTTTAAGAAAAGAATCATTAGCACCAGCAGCAACTCCCACCAAATAACCAAAAGCCTAATCCCACATAAAACTACATACCCCATATGCCAACACAATATATATAAAAGCTTTACAATATGGGACCATATTACATTTAGGCACCCCTTTTTGATCTTGATTAAGAAAGGACATGTTTTTCATTTACACTGTCAATATCCGGTTGTTTGTTAGAGGTTAGGGTTAGGGATTAGTTTTATAATTAAAAAAAAATATCTAAAAATCACCTGTTAAAACAACCGGATATTGACGGTGTAAAGGAAAAACATGTCCTTTCTTAATCGAGATCAAAAAGGGGTGCCTAAAGGTCATATGGTCCACAATATGCACAATATATTTAAACTACAAATATAAATTCAATTTAGCACAAAAGGAAGATTTAATGAGATTTATTTACTTAAAATATGTGAAAAATGTACTTTGAACATCATTAGATACCATAAAAGAAAAAGGTTTCACACTAAGAAAGGTAAGAAGCAAGCAATATCCCGCACAAACGGTCACAGATGCAGACTATGCTGATGACCTCGCACTTCTTGCAGATACACCGGCACAGGCTGAGTCACTACTACATAGCTTGGAGGAGGCTGCAAAGAACATCGGCCTCTATGTGAACTCTGATAAAACTGAGTTCATGAATTTCAAAAAGAAAGGAGACATCTCCACACTTGACGGTAATCCTCTTAAGCCAGTAGAACAATTCACATACCTAGGTAGTAACATCTCTTCCACAGAGAGCGATATTAATACACGAATAGGAAAGGCATGGCTAGCCACAAACAAATTATCAGTCGTATGGAAATCAGATCTCACTGACAAGCTAAAGCGACAATTCTTCCAGGCTGTGGTCATATCAGTGCTGCTGTATGCTGCACCACTTGGACCCTCACGAAGCACCTTGAGAATAAGCTAGATGGAACCTCCACAAGAATGCTGCGTGCAGTCTTGAACAAGTCGTGGAAACAGCACCCCACAAGGAGGCAGCTGTATGGTCACCTGCCTCCTATCTCACAAACCATCCAAGTAAGACAGACTAGCATGCAGGGCACTGCTGGAGAAGCAAGGATGAGCTCATAAGCGACATTCTCCTGTGGAAGCCAACTCATGGGCATGCTAGTGTGGGCCGCCCAGCAAGGACCTACATTAACCAACTATGCGAGGATGCTGGTTGCTGCGCAGAGGAGCTCCCAGAGGCAATGAATGATAGGCAAGGTTGGCGAGAGATTGTCATGGATATCCGTGCTGCCTGCGCAACATGATGATGATGTGAAAAATATAAAAGGGATACAGTCAATCATCTGCCTTGTCAGCTGGAGCTGTAGAATACACAGACTATACCCCTACAGAGAGGTAAGATACCCCACCCCAATGGGGCTACCTGTTGGCTGTGGGTGGCAAACCCATAATGCAGAAAGGACAGGATTGTGGTGGCTGTGTGGTCTGTGACTCAGGTACTAAACTCTCCTGTGACATGCAATACTCTACTTTAGCCATTACTTACTAGACAGATAGTTTGAGAGACCCCATCTGACCAATTGGTTGGTCATATCAAGCCCTAGCAACTATATGATTGTCCCAACTGTATTCTTCAAATTACTCTTATGGCACACACCCAATCCTTTTTATCATATAGTTGCTACAAGGTGCTGGCTGAGGATCTACCAGCAGTATTTATTAATACACATGAAGTTAATTTAAATTATTTCTACCTATTTATTAATGTTAATACATATGAAGATAATGAAAAATTAACATAGAAATTATTTCTACCAATTGTACCAACTGCCAGAACACAGTCAAGTGTTTAGTATATATGGATGAAAGTGTCCACATTAAAACCAGCAGCCAATGAGAATCCTAGGTATGGACTTGGCCCAGATGACATGAGTACTGATCACTCAAAATGAATCTCTACACTCAACTTGTTTTACCTGTGTTCTTTGAACAGAAGGGATATGTTCAGAAGCTGACAGGGAATGGAAAAGCCATGTGGCTATTTCCTTCCCCTCGCTATGGGTAAATAGTAGGGCAGACTTGATTCTTTAGCCTTGGTTAGGCAACCAGTCTTGGATAAGAAAACTCTGAATTCAAACCAGCTTTTCAAATCCGAGTAAGATAAGCAAGACCTGCTGGGTGTTACTGGAGAATTAAGGACAAGCTCACAAGTGACATTTGTCAATGGACTCCTGAACATAGACACACCAGTGTGGATTGACCAGCAAAAACTTATATTCATCAGCTCTGTGCAGAGACAGGATGCTGTCTATAGGACTTGTCATGGGGTGATTGCTGAAAAGGATGGGATGGATGGTGAGACAGAATCAAAGGAATCTGTGCTGCTGCTGCTGCTGCTGATGATGATGATTTATAGAAATGGAAACTGAAAGTGTTCATACAAATTTTATGTGGGCAAATATATTTTTACAGTTTGAATTTCTTTTTTTTATAAAAGATTTTTTTTTATAATAGTACACCTTGGAATTGTTTAGAAATAATGATTGGTTGAAGATTGTTTTCTTGTATAGAATAAATATGAAAACAATACACAATGAAGTAATAACAAGAAGATTTTATTGCCTGAACAAACTTAACAGAATGGAATACATGAAAAAGATTCTAAAGAGTTGTATGAAGGAATGTCCTAATGTGAATGAAAGAGTCTTTAGTATAAGTTGTAGAGTCCTTGATATATGTAGTTGATAGAGAATGAACGGGACCATATGACCTTAAGGCATCCCTTTTTAATCTCGATTAAGAAAGGACATGTTTTTCATTTACACTGTCATTATCCGGTTGTTTTAACAGACGATTTTTAGATTTAAAAAAAAAAATTATAAAACTAACCCCTAACCCTAACCCTAACCCTAACCCTAACCCCTAACAAACAACCGGATATTGACGGTGGAAATGAAAAACATGTCCTTTCTTAATCGAGATTAAAAAGGGGTGCCTTAAGGTCATATGGTCCAATAAATGTGTTGAATAAAGACTTACATGATTAAGCAATGCTATCATGTGCCATGTGACATGAGGTTGTTGGGGGACTCAAGGCCACTGTCTATGGACAGGAACACACATACATGCATGCATACTACTTAGTTGTTGAGGCAGAACAAGAAAATAAATTTGACTTGGCAGTGGTATTTTTTATATGCTACTTTGACTACACTCTCTAGTGGCCATTCACAGTACTACATGGCAGATACAAGAGGGTTTTTTTTGTCTTTAACATCTCCAGATTGCTGCTGCTGTTATTATGTATGTGTTACATATTAATTGGATCCCTATTACATTTTTAAGGTAGTATAGAAATCCTTATGGCGATCAGTACAGCTGATGGCCTTGAGAGTGAGTGACAATGCTTGACCTCACTCTGACCTTGCCTTGCGGGATAGACCGTGAGAATCGGAAGGCGATAGAAGGCCCCCTTCCAGTTTAAGGTGTAAGCAACTCAGTTAGTTAGTTGCAGAAACAGTTAGGAGTTAGGACTTAGAAGCGAAGCTAGCAAGATGTGAGCTTACTGCGTGATTGTCTGGTCTGGGGTTCTACGAATAAAGTAACATCAAAAGTAAATCGAAGTCTTGTTGTTATTACTAAAAGCTATCAATGACACAATGCTTCTGATAAGAAATGATCCCCAACAGAACCAGACACGGAACCCTCAATAGAAGACCAGACGAGACCTTAGAAGATATACCAGATCCGGCCAGAAGAATAGACGACCAGAATAAGAAGTAAAAGAGAAGTATATATAACATATGTGGTAAAATGCTACTGACTTTTTAGCCACAACCTTTGGTTGTATAGTTTCAATACATGTGTAGGGAGACAATAAATAATCATCTCTGTTAGAGAATGGGCATTTCCATCTGGTGCCTCATAGGGTATCACATGACAATCACATTCTCAGCCTCTTTTGCTTCTTCTTTGAGCAGGAGAGACATGTCTCAGAACATGCCAAGGAGCAGTAAAACCACATGGCTATTTTATTTTCCCTAATCAAGTAAGCTTCTTTTTTTTTTTTCATTTTCTGTACCCCTTCCACATACTGCTCGCTCATGGAACAATATGTATATATTTCTAGCTGTTGGGACACATTTCTGTATTTTTTTATTGGTATGTATATCATGTATATAAAAGGTTAAATGTTCTTGTATGTACAAATGCATTTATCTTGTTTTCCTTTCGTTGTATTCTGTGTTAGTATATCATAAATATACTAATGATAATATTGGTCCTTGGTGAGTGGGGACATAACTAAATATCTGCCTACCCCAACTATCAACTTATGATAATTCAATACCTGTAAATGACCTATGATATTTTGTAGGAAAATCTTTTAGAAAAAAGGATGGTATGTGTGACAGTGAACGAGAACGGAAAAAGAGCAAGACATTGTCTTGCATGCCGGGAACGAACTCGCGTCCTCCTGCATGCAAAAACAAATGCGTTTTGGGCACTGGACGGACACAGGTTTGACTGATGTGCCCGGATGTTTGGCTAATATGCCCATAAAATAACAAGTGAGTCAAGCGCTGGGCAGTCAGCAGTCAGCAGCAGCAGAAGCATTCGACGACGAAGCGCTTTTCAGTAAAGAAATGGATTTTAGTCGAACAGAAACAAAACTAAATAGGAAATGTGATTTTGAACTGCTAAAGATTATTTCGACTACGACGACGGATTTTTCCAGCTGCTAGACGAAGAATGTGTTGACCAACAGAGAGTCTGACTTGTGAGAAGACTGAGAACTCGCTTGTTTTTGGTTCCCCCTTGGCGGGAGCTTGTTGAATCGAAGGTCTATTTCGCCCCATATATTTTCCCCCCTTCTATAGTATGACATTTAAAAAAGAAAAAGAAAAGTAAATGACAAAATTATTTTTTGACATTAATCTGTCTAAATAATTTGAAAATTAGAGTCCAAGTGGTGCAGCCATACAATAGCACTGACACGGCTACAGCTTGAAAGAATTCTTGCTTTATCTTATTAGAGATGTTATAACAGAAATAGATATATCTCTTGATTCACAATTTTTACTAACATAATACATCCACTCACCAACAAAACAAATTAAAAAAGAAAAAGAAAACAAAACGAAACACTTTGAAACAGAACCTAAGTTACTGATAATTGTAACATAACCCAATACATCCACTCACCAACAAAACAAATTAAAAATAAAAACAAAACACATTCAGAACAGAACATAAGTTACTGACCAACCGGATGTTAACTCCATGGTAGCCTAAAGGAAATGAACAAAAACAAACAATGTACGCATAGGCTCCACGCAAGGTTCTGGCGAAAAAACAAAATTTATAAACGATTAAAAATATCTTCTATTTAATGTTTTTCAATCAATATAAAATCTTCCCCCCAAAACCCTTCAAAGGTTTCTCGAGCCTCTTACTAACTATAAAAAAAAGCTGACTTAAAGTCGATAAGCCAGTTAACCGTAGGCCATCAGAGAGAACGCCGGCATACCAAGCAGAGATCAAGGAACCGCCATACCTCTGACCCACACCACACCCACGTCGCGCAGAGCCAAGTCATCAGCCAGAACAAGCTTTCAACCTCCACGCCTACTCTCATTTCACCGAGTGCAAAAGGAATTATTATCTCAACAATTCCAGTTTTTGTTTATTTTTAAATAAACGAAAATAATCCAACAATTCTTGTCTGTTTTCCCTTTTGTTACCATACGCTTTTGTGATATTACAGAGAGATCAGATTTCCATATGATCAATAATCTGTTTATAACAGCCCATGCCTTTCCTATGCATATATTGACATCACTTTCTGTAGATGAGATACCACTACCTAGGTATATGAACTGGTCTAATTATTTCAGAGGCTTAGTGTAGAGATGTCTCCATCTTGTTTAGATGATGTAGTTCTTCCTTAAAAGGCTCTGATTAATTTTAGGTAAATTTTGTATATGAATTCTTTAGTTTGTAGTGCTTAGCTATGACTCTAATGATTTTAACCCTTTGTCTACTGCTCATAGCGGCTCACCCACTACTGTGATCCTATGCATACCACATCCAAGCAAAGTACTGATGGTTAGTTCATTATAATTGAGCAGAAGGACTCAGATTACAATAATAATTGGACCTTATTTGAATATGAATGAGTTCTGAGATGAATAAATAATGAACTTTGAAATATACCATTGTAGTAATATGATAAGAAGTGAGCCGGAAGTTAATTCATTGAAAGCAGAAATAAAATGATGAAAGTAAGTAATCTGCGCATAGGATCAGCGAAGGTATACAGCAAAAATAGAAATAATAAAAATGATAATTTTTGGTTGTGGGTGGCAATCTGGGATGCTTAAGGATGAAACCCTGGTGGCTGAGCAGTCATGAAACACTCCACTTTGGTTATTACTTAGCCTAGATAGGCGGTTGGAGAGGCCCCTTCAATCAGCTGGTCATGTCAAGCCCAAGCATATGATTGTCCAAACCTTATTGTCCTTATGGCAACCCCCAACCCTTTTTATCATATGGCTGCTAGAAGGGTGACTGAGGGTCTTATTGTCCTGGGTATAATATTAAACTCTATCTAATGGTGAAGTTCCAATTCTGGAGCTGTGGGGAATGTGGAGTACGCATTCATTACCATTACTCCCAGGTCCACTCTAACCTGGAGTGGTAGTACCTGTTAGAGTTTATGGGTTAGATAGAATAACATGAGTTTTAAAAAATGTGTTTATAAAAAAACTGAGTTTTTAAAAAATTGAGTACCCATCAATAATGAATAAATAAAACAAAACATCTTCGTCATAAAATGACCCAATGAGTTGACATGCCATAAAACCCAACCAACCTATCAAAATTTAAAAAAGAACAAAAACTTTTGCAATGCAGAAGCAACTTTAGTGTGTATCAGCTAAAAAAAAAATAATAATAAAAAAAAATTTTATAATAAAATTTTAGTTTGGATGTTATTTTTATTTAATAACCTTTTCATCCAGAAACATAGAAATAAAATATATCTATTTCAATTAAAATATCTAACTTTACAAAAAGTGTAAAACATTTTAAAAATGCATAGATAAAATATATTTTATCAAAAATGATTCCCTCCTTTTTTTTGAAGAGAACTAAACTGAGGCAGATAATCTTCTAAAATTTACTTCCGGGTTATTTTTTTTATAACCTAACATGCTCTGTCGTGACTAGAAATTAGTATTATTAAAAGTAGTTACAGAAGGACAGATAACCTAAAGTAAAAACAACTTCCGCCTTCCCGGTGGGCAAAGCAACAGAAACTTGCACTTCTTCGTCTTGCCGGTAAGCTATGAAAATGGCGAAAGTTGTTGATGTTGATCACAACACTGCTGAAGATAACATAAATACCAACAACAGCGAAGAAACAACAGGTAGTCAGGATGATGGCGAACTTAAAGTCAAAATTATATGTCTTGGTGACAGTGCTGTTGGAAAATCCAAGTAAGAATAAAAAAAAAATGTTTTTGTTCGGTTAGCAAGAATGAAAAAAAAATGAATGGGAGGATATTGTAAAATTTTGAAATATTGAAAATAATGTATTTAAATTAAATTTCTTTAAAGAAATAATAATTTGGTATTACGTAAAATTCATACGTTAAAAAGAATAAGTAATTTTTATTTGTTTCTTTACAGTACTTAGTTTTTCTTTCTTTCTACCAGCTTCAGCGTATACGTCTCCATGGTAACTGGCTTTGTCATGTTGATGCTATGATCGATTCTACTGAACTCACGCAACACAAAACCACTTGTTTTCGGACTTTCATATTTTCTCTTTTATCAAAGTTTTAAAGGATATTTAAAATCTAATATCTAGAAAATTGGAAGTAGCTAAGTTTCCTATATGTTCGGTGATGATGTTAGTTTAAAAGCAACAACAAATAAAATGAATAAAAATTAAAAAAAAAAAAAAAAGAAAAAAAGGTACAAATGCAGAATAGCGCGCAAGAGATAATATCATTAGAATCTAATTTTACGTATAAATAGCATTAGATTTCGGAAACTCCCGAAGTAGACTAACCCTAAAACTTACCCTAACCCTAATTAGCGTCTAAAAGGTTTTGTGTATTTATGGAAATGTAATGCTTTTTATACATAATCTAATTATCTCTTGCGTGCTATTCTGCATTAGTATCCTTAATTCAACGTGATTTGAAATAAATTAATGTTTAATACTTAAATTTCCTCTCTTATTTTTTAAAAGACAAATATCAAATTGAAACACAAATTCATGCTTTAAATAAATTACATGAATTGATAAATCAAAGAAAAAATTAAGACAAAAACAAACAAACAAACAAAAAAAAAAAAACAACAAACAATAGAAAAAGAAGTTGATTTAAAGTACAAGATACTGAAGTTAAAATTAAGAGAAAATAATTATATATAAGCAAAATAATATTCAGTGCTTTTTGTCTACACATTCTTGTTTTGTTTTTAATCATCTTAACTCAAAGTTTTTTTTTTTATATTAAAATTAAAAAAAAAGGATACCGTGTTTCCATAGGTTACGATTAGTGTTAATACATTTTATCTACGAAAGTTCTATGGTCGGACTCTTAGCAGAAACATCCTATGATTTAATAAATTGAAATCTTAAGTTAAAAACAACTTTGAAGTAATTCAAAAACGAAACTAAAAAAGCACTTCATTTAAATGTGAAAATGTTATTTATCTTTTTGTGAAAAAAGCAACAAAAAACAAAACAAAAACAAAACACAATATATTTTTCACAAAAATAAGACCATCCAGTAGGTACTACCAATTTGTTCGCCCATTTTCATTTTAAAAACGAATCAAAATTAATTAAATCGATTATTTAAGGTCAAATTTTTGTTTTAGTCAGAAAGTAGTAACATAAAAGCAGTAAAAAAAAAAAAAAGCAAAATAATATTACATATGTAATTTATTTTTAATACATTTAAAACAATTAAATTCTGCTAAAAAAAATGGCCAAGTGAAGATTTATGATGCACTCAAAACACAAACCCTTTTATAACAATTTTAAAACATTTTAAAAGTTTCTTCTTAGAAATCAATAACTGAATACATTAAATACACTATATACAGAAAAATTATTAACTTGTTGATATTTATTTAAATGTTATATAATTTTTTTTTCATTCCAAACATGCAGAATCAAAAACACCCCTAAAACTTCATCTTTAGTTGGGAAACCTTTTGTAGAGAAAGAAGTTTAGAATGATATGCCCACGTCTACGGGAGGTCATAAGTGACAATTCACTAACCCAGATTGATAAACAAAAAAATTACCAAAGATCAGGAAATTATCCGATTTTAATAAAATTATCAGTGTTTACTTATTAATCAACAAATTCTTTCTTATAAATTACTGAATCATTTCAATCAAACTGATTCAATTGAAATAAATCGAAATTCTTTAGAATAAATATTACTGTTAGAGTAATCCATAGTAGTGTCAAGAACAACAATTTATGTACCTAATTAATAGATAAAATTCATTTAAGTTATGAAATGCCTAATTTTAAGTTTTAAATTTAATATTTTTAGATTCTAAAAATAAATATTATTTAATAACAAGCCTACTTTAGTATTATCTAATAATTTTTGGAGAAAACTCAATTGAAAAGGTAGGCCCCACCCTTTTAAACAGAATAAATATCAATGTATAATTTTTTCTACAATCATATACAAAAACAAGAGTAAAAAAAAAAAAATTTCCAATTTATTTATTTTTTTACATTTAATTTTCAGATTTTCGGCACTTATTTTCTACCAGATGTGCTCTTTTAAAATTTTTTTTTTCTTCTATTCACACCTTCAGTCTTTTGTCTTTTATTCATACTATAATCAGTTTCAAAAATATATAACCCCACTGATAGTTTGTGCCCCCAAAATAAGTCGGGGTCAAAAATTAAGTGACCAGAAAAAAATCAAAGTTTTGAAATAAAATAACTGATGCATTATAAAATTAATTCACTGATAAATCAACATTGAAATTTCATTAAAATCGGATAATTCCCTGATTTTTGGTTAATTTTTTCAATTATGGGGAGGGGATTAAATTTATTTTGTAAAATACGTGAAGTCAAAATTGGCAGTACCAACCATTTTGGATTTTACATTTCCTAAAGGAAGTGATATTGTACTTAAAAATATGAGTAATTGTACAATAGTTCAAATATAAGTATATATATATATATATATATATATATATATACACACACACACACACACTTGTTTTCTAGTATTTGCTACAAATCTATTTCAAAACTTTGTCGGCATTAAATGACCCACAAGGTTGATATGCCGTAAAACAAGACAAATAAACTAAATTTAAAAGATTTTTGTCTATCAATCGTTTGATATCAAATGTGAAGTTATATTTATTGTTTATTTTATGAAATTTAATGATTAGTTTTAATATTTCTTTCAAGATTTTGATTTTCAAAATATCACAAGATAATTATATAAGCTCCTCTTTTTTTTTAAAAATACAAATTTGAAAATAAAATAAAAAAGCAAAACATAATAAGCTTTAAAAAAATTTAAAATCAAATTAAAAAATCTCTATTAAAAATGTTTTGTTTAAAAAAAGAAAATATAATAAGAATACAAAAAATGCAGTTTTTATGTCAAATTTTTTAAGCATTCATCTTTACTCTATAAATTTAAATTTATTCAAAGCTTTTCATTTAAAAAATTGTAACTGCATTGAGTGGTATTTAAATATAATAAAGGTTGTAATATACAATTTCAATAGACAAGTTAAGACATAGTGATGGAAGGCATATAATAATTTTTTTAGATATGTGTATTTGGGCAGCATTCTTTCATTGATACATGTAGAATTAAACAAAAGGCAAATCTCCTGTTTAACAATTTTATTTTTGATCTTTTCCAATTTTCTGGCCAACTTTTACACCCCTGATGATGGCGCTTCGAAGTGCCGAAAGTACTCGGGAACTGAACTTTGGTGGACTTATCCATCAATTCCACCCAGACATTAAAAAGTTGGCCAGAAAATTGGAAAAGATCAAAAATAAAATTGTTAAACAGGAGATGTGCCTTTTGTTTAATTCTACATGTATAATTTTTTTAGGCATATATATATACATATATACACACACACAATCAGGGTACTCTCATCTGATGCTTTTAGTCTTTTTGCATTGATGTTTTATGTTGTTATGACAAATTAATGTGACAAATCTTTCAAGCTGTAGTTGTATCAGTACTACTCTACAGCTGCACCTCTTAGACCTTAACAGAATGTCAAGAGAATAAGCTGCACATGAATGCTGCATGCGATCTTAAACAAATTGTGGAAATAACACCCCACAAGAAAGCAGTTTTACAGCCACTTGCTCCCTATCACACAAACTATGCAAGTGAGATTACCTAGACATGCTGGACACTACTGGAGAAGCAAGGACAAACTCATAAGTGACATTCTCCTGTGGAACCCAGCACATGGGCATGCCAGTGTGGGCAGTCGAGCAAAAACTTACATTAACCAACTCTGCGCGAATACTGGATACATGATGGATACTGGATGCATGATAGGGACGGTTGGCGAGAGATTAGCATGGATATCCCTGCTACTAGTATGACATGATGATGATATGTTGTTTCAGTTTCAAAATGTTTTCTATTTATACACCTGCCAGTAATTGTTCATAGGTCCATCAGTTCATAATCTGGTTGGAATGTTTTGGATAAATTTTAGAGAGGTAGGTATTTTCCAACCGATTTGCCATCAGTAGAATGTGAAAGTGGCATCCAGCTAGGATGGAATTTGCTATTCAGTAGTAATGGATCTGCAAGACTAGCTTGTTAACGATTATACCATGATAAGATGCCCTGAATGTTAGAAGTGTCTGAAATTAAAAGTTTGGTAAGATAAAAAAAATAGAAATTAATGAATCTAAAATTTCTGAACAAATTAATGAAACACATACAATCTTTTTTTAACTTTATTAGCAGGAACCTACTACCTGAGAAATTAGGTATGAATCCATCTCTTCTCCCCTAGCTATGGGTAAATAGTAGGGCAGCCTAGGCTCTTTAGCTTTGCTTCAACAACCAAACTGGTTGGAGAAGGAAAACTGAATTCAAACCAGCTTTACTCCAATTAAAAATTAACCTTGTGTTACATCCTGCTCATGGGAGAGTGGTTTGGGTAAATACATACTACCTAAGGAATTCGTATACATATTTACTACCCTCTCTGCATGAGTAGGATGTGACACAAGGTCAATTTCTTACAAAGAGTTTAACAGGTTTGAATTCAGAGTTTTCCTTCTCCTAGACTGGTTACCTAGCCAGGTTAAAGAGTCCAGTCCATCCTACGATTTAACCGTAGCTGTAGGGAGAATAATTAGATGCATACCTTTCCCAAGAGTATTAGTGCTATGGGAAATGCAAACCACCTTGTCTAGGATTTGAACTCCATTTGCCATGCCCATTTTCTATGACAATAACCATTACACCATTTGTCTCCACAAGAAATTCGTATAAAATAGTTTTAAAAGATCACTGGAAAATTAATATTTTAAACAGTGAACAAGATATAAAAGTAAACTCGCTGGGGTGGCCTAATATCAGTATCAGCCAGACAGTGAGGAAGTTTATCCACTTTTCACTAGCGCAAGACAAAGGAGATTATTTTAGCATCTGAGGTGGAGCGCCACCACACCTACCATAATCTCCCCACTTTACCGCACAGATCCCTGTGCTACTCATACGCTGAGTTGGCGAGGGCTGGTATCGAACCCGGAACCTTGTAATTCCTAGGCTGACGATCTACTGATTGAGCTAAACTGGCCCTATAATAGAACAAGATATAGTTGAAGAAAATGGGTTGATACTTTAAATGATTTACCCTTTTTTTTTCTTTTTTTTTTCTTTCTTTAAAAAAATTTAAATATCATTTGCGATAAAATGGTTTCCTCAGAAATGTTTTCTCATTAAATGTGTATACCTCTGTTCATATTGTTTTATATAAAGAAAAGTCTAAACTTTGTTCTGTAAATCTTCTGAGTTATTTTGAGGTCAACTAATATTTCCCTGTTGACATAAAGATAAATATTTAAGACATTGCAGAAATAAAAAAACTAAAAAAACTTCAATGTTAAATAACTAAAGATAAAGTCTCTCCACAAACTTGGTACATAAATCTTTGTGGGCAATTAAAAAAAATTAAAGCTTTTTAAAAATAAACATAATAGTATTACATAAAATTTTAAAGTGGTAGATTTGGTGTATGATTAAGAAAGCATAATCTATACATAAATAAAGGGGTAGTTTGTGTGTATGTATGTCCGGATGAAACTATGAAAATAAAACAATTAATGAGTAAATATATATACACATTAAATATCACCAGGACTTGGTTTTTGTATAAAGATTTGTAAATGCTTTACTCCATGTGCACCAGAATGACCAGATAACAATATACTTTAAGCAAATCATAAATCATAATTTTGTAAACCTACCACTTTAAAACTATCACACACACATGTACATACATACATACATGCTATGCTTATGTTAATACATGTTCATACAGATATGCTTGCATCTACACTGCCCTGTCAGTGGGGCTTTAAAATATACCGACTGCACCGACTCTGGGACTACCTATTGGTCGTAGGTGACAACCTGTGATGACATTAAACTGCATTTGATGGTGAGGTTTCAGTTTTAGAGCTCTAGGTTGTGTAGAGTACCCTTCATTGACATTACTTTCAGGTCCACTCTGACTCAGTCGTAGTACCTGTAAGGGTCCCATTTATGGGTCAAATAGGTGTGTTTAAAAATTATTCATACTAGAAAATTAAAAAAAACACCCTCCAGGCGATGTAAAAAAAAATTTTTGAAAGATATTGAGGGGGTGGAAGTTAAAAAATCAATGTCAGAGAGTTTGTACCGTAAGTAAGTAAAATCAAATTCATTAAAGGAGTAAAAAATAAAGCAATTTGAAATGTAAACTTTAAATATGTATTGAATTAAAACAAACTATATATAGATAGATAATACCAGACGTGTATTTATTAAAACTTGTTTTAAAAAACAATGAGGACCGTCTAATGTTGCATGCTCAAATTTTGAGTGTATTTATTCTATGTTATGACAATTTTGTTAATGTGACATAGGCAGTGACATAGTTTTTGTTACATAAAGAGGAATCTCCATTATTAATAGATTTGATAGAATCTTTAGAAAAAATCTTTTAAGAAACAACTATAAAAAAAAAGTGTAAATATGAACATACAATGAACACAATTCCTCAAGTCAAGGCATGAAATAACCCTACATGGATTGACATGCCATTAAAATCAATCAATCTTTTTTGAACTTTGAGTATATATAACCATTTGAAGAAACAAAATAATCCTTTTGCTGGCTGTAACACATTTTGATGGGAGGTGTAGAATACACTGACTGCACCTCTGCAGAGGGGTACCCCTCACCCAATGGGGCCACCTGTTGGTCGTGAGTGCTGACTTGTGATGCTTAAGGATGGAACCTTGGTGGCTGAGAAGTCCATGATATGAACACTCAGCTTTGGTCCTTATGCTTGACAGGCGATCGGAGAAGCCCCCTCTGATCAATTGGCTGGTCACATCAAGCCCTAGCACCTATATAAATGTCCCAATCCAATTGCCCTTATGGCAAGCGCCAACTCTTCTTTTATCATATATGTGCTAGAAGGCAGTGGCTGAGGGTCTTAAAGTCCTGGGTATGACATTAAACTATTTGATGGTGAAGTTCCAATTCTGGAGTTCTGGGGAATGTGGAGTACCCCTTCTTCACCATTACTTCCAGGTTAACTCTGACCCGGAGTGGTAGTACCTGTTAGGGTCCCATCTATGGGTTAAATAGAAAAAAAAAAGAGTTTAAAAAATGTGTTTTAAAAAAAAATTGAGTTTGGAAAAAAGCTAAATGAATAAAATAAAATGTCTTTGGCATAAAATAACTCAACAAGTGTTGACATGCCATAAAATCCAACCAACCAACCATTGCTGTAGAAAAAATTAAGCTCAAAGATGTTCTGTAAATTTTGAATTCTAAACATTTTTAAACTGCAGATGAATTTAAAAAAATTAAGGGCTTCCATTTAATTTGAAATCTACCTTTTTAAAAGTTTAAATCGAAATTTTCCCAAGTAAATATTTTATCAGAAATTATTCTCAATAGCCACATCATCTGTAAAAAGAAATGAAATAATCAATATTTGAGTAAGTCGGCAAATGACGACAATGTGTTAAAAGTGAAGTTGCTTGACAGACTAATGATCTTTTGAAAACTTAATCTGTCATTCAGTCTAAACATGTGACAACATTAGTGTGCACTTAATAACTTTGGGTAACCTGTCTGTTAGTTTGACACATTCAACCCTCATCCCTTCTTATTCACTTTCTATTTTAATAATACTTATGTTGATCTAGAATTTGTGGGATATGACAATAATGATTTGTCTGGATGAATTAAAGGGAAATATTTTATAAAAATAGTTTTATTTCATATTATAAAACTTAGTTGAAAAAAACCATCTTACAGAAATAATTTTAACATTGAACTATGTTTTTGTGAGGACTTATAAGTTAATAAACATATTTGAGAAGTTAATACTATAGCCTCCAAGTAGACATTGTTTGTAATGCAAATTTAAACATAAGTGCATAATTTTTTAAAAGGTTTGATTTCCCAATATTTTTCCTAAATTTCTTTTTTTTTTCCAAATCATTAATAATTGGAAAGCTATGTTGCTGCAAGCTGTAAATGCAATTAAAGCCAACTCCATAAACTACTAAACTTTTCCCACAGATTTCAATTACATAACATTCTAAATGAATCAGAATGTGATACTACAGGTTAAACAGGGTTTCAAAAGCTGCCTATCAAAATCTATGATTACTTCCATGACTCTTCTTCAGAATTACATGTTAACTTTTAGATTTAAATCTTGTTTACACTACATTAAAAAATGAATAGGCTACACTATTCATTATATAACACTATTTCTGTTTCTTTTTTTTTTTTAAATTTCAAAAAGTTGTAGTTGCTGAACTCAGTACAAAATATCATTGCATCAATATATAAAGGGACTGTCTGATTGTCTTGTTAAAACTGGCATGATAAGAGAAATGATTATAGCTTTAAACACAGTAAGAAGAGGGTAGAGTATCTTATTGTTGTCAATACTCCTACATCTGCTGGCACATGTAGTGTATACATCAATATTGGTTTGCAGAGCCATTGAGAAGCTATTAGAAAATAACCAGCACTAGAGATGGGGAAAAACTTTCAACTGATCTTAGTAGTAGGGCTGTCAGATGGCAAGAATTCTGGCTCAATAGCATCATTAAAATGTTGAAAAAGGTGTTGTTCCAGACACATTGACTTGCTTCATCATTAATCACAGAGTCCAACCCCTCTTCGACATAGTAGAGTGGTGACAACGTGGTAGTACCACAGTTATGCCATTTGGAACTCAAGTTCCTGGTAGGGCCTCCCAAGGCAGATTAGTCTGACACCCAGTGGTATTAGGGCCAAACCCGGCTAAAGGGGCTCTGGTGAAAATCCTAAAGGTGTCTCCATCATTGTCAGGAATCAACAGCTTTTGGCGTACTTGTCACTACATCTGTGGAATATCTGTGGCAAACAAGGGCATCTTCTTCTCCTGACCAGGATACACATGTGGGGTTTGGGGACCACTTGGAAATTTCCTATTTCCTTGTTACTTTTTTGATGAATTCACTAACAATCTTGTTCATTTGGGATATGGTGAATTCATTGAATGAAGTCAGCTCAACCGACCCAGGGTGAATGCTGTCATAACAATAATAACAGGTTGACAGATTCTGTTGTCTTATGCCTACCAGGTGTTGTCAATGACATGAGGTTCCACACCCATAGGTGATAGGAGGGGGATAATAGAATTGATCCAATTAGTTGAGAATTGGTACAGAGATATGATAAATGAGGAGGATATGTTTGAAAACCAACATCACCAAAATGAATAGGCAGTGGTGTCTGTATCTATCCATAGTGAGACTATAAAATGTTACAAATGTTCTCAGTCCATTGAAAAATGCATCAAGCTCAGATAAAGCATCACCAACCAATAGCAGGGCTTGACTACAGACAGTATGTTAATCATGGGATTGCTAGGCAATTTCTTAATAGAAATCAATTCAGCTCAGGCTCTTACTTAGGCTAGATGGGCAGTTGGAGAGGCCCCCTCTGATTAGTCGGCTGGTCATGTCAATCCCTAGAACCTATATGATTGTCCCAACCTTATTGCCCTCATGGCAAGCCCCAAACCTATTTATCATATATGTGGTAGAAGGCAGTGGCTGAGGGTCTTAATGTCCTGGGTATGATGTTAAACTCTATCTGATGGTGAAGTTCCAATTCTGGAGCTCTGGGGAATGTGGAGTACCCCTTCTTCACCATTATTCCCAGGTTAACTCTGACCTGGAGTGGTAGTACCTGTTAGGGTCCCATCTATGGGTTAAATAGAAAAAAAATGAGTTTAAAAAATTGAGTTTAAAAAAAAATTGAGTACCTATCAAGAATGAATAAAACTTAGAATAACCCAACAAGGCTTGATATGCCATAAAACCCAAACAAAAAACAAAACAAAACAAAAACAAAAAACCAACCAGATAGCAGGGGCTGACTACTGACAATATGTAAATCATGGGATTGCTAAGTAATTTCTTAATAGAAAACAATTCAGCTCTTATAGATGGTTAGTCATAGCCAGTAGTTCAAAGGCATGAGCCAAGAAATGGCTTATTGGAAGATCATGGTGTCAAGAATAATGAAACCACTGTGAACAATGTTGATGGTCATCTTGAAGAGTAGTCTGCTTATGGTATGATGATAATTTACTGTATTCTGCCACTAGCAGTTTTGAACAGCATTCAGTCGTTCTTTATTTGAAGCCACTCTGTCCTTTTTTTGTGAGGGTCCGTAGCTCCCTCAGACTCTTGCCAGATCTTTGGGCTCCCAGTCCTGCCTTTTGGAGGTTTGTCTATAGCTTACTAAACAAGTTTGTGCATTGGCAGTTCCTTTGTGCCCAGTATTTATTTGGCCCAATTACAGCAAATTCCAGGGATATTTGTGCAGGTGCTTTTTCGAGCATCCATAGCACTTGACCAAACATGGACCACCATAGTTGCTCCACCCTTCTTGATAGTGGAATGGTGTTGCACATCTATCTATCTATACATATATAAAGGGCAGTTGTGTTTATGTGTATGTTCGGAGGAAACTTAAAAAATAATACAATTAATGACAAAGTAAATATATATATATATATACACATTAAATATCACCAGTTCTTGGTTTTTGAGCAACAATAATGAAGGTTTGATTTATATTAGTGAAGATACTTAAAAAAATAAAATTTAGATGATAATAGCATAGATTTTCTTTTGCATTTAATATTTTAAAAAGTAGACATTAATTTTTATTTCCAGAGTGGCTGGATCAACGCAACGTCTTTTGTTTTTCCATAGGGATTTTAATGGGGCATACTACGAGGATCCAACTTGTGATTCAATAACAATGGATTTGTGAGACTAATTTGTTTTACCTCCCCCACTACCCAGGCTCTTGTATAGAGCCTTGTTAGAGATTAGTCTGTTTGGCCATCGGTGTCTGGTAGTTCTCAGATGTTTGGGGTGGTGGTGGTAGGCATCAACTGCAGCATGTGTGTCTTTGAACATCAAAGACACACTTGCTGCATCATATAGGCACAAGTTTCTTTGTTAAGGATCTGCAGATTCATATCTTTCAGAAACACTAGAAAGGAATGTTATCTATTACATAAACTGCAGAGCATTGATCCAAGAATCTTTCTCTTCCCCCAATCCGCCCTATTGCCTGGGGCGTTAGAATACAACAACTGCACCTCTGCAGAGAGTAAGACTCCCCCAAATGGAGCCACCTGTTGGCCATGGGTGACAACCTGTAATGCAACTCTCCACTTAGATCCTTACTTAGGCTAGACGGGCATCGGAGAGGCCCCCTCCAATCAATTGGCTGGTCATGTCAAGCCATAGCACCTATATGACTGCCCCAATCCTATTGCCCTTATGGCAAGCCCTAATCCTTTTTATCATATGGGTGCTAGAAGGCGGTGGCTGAGGGTCTACATGTCATGGGAATGACGTTAAACTCTGTCTGATGGTGAGGTTCAAGTTTTGGAGGTTTGGGAAATGTGGAGCACCCCTTCATCACCATTGCTCCCTGGTCCACTCTGACCCGGAGTGGTAGTACCTGTTAGGGTCCCATCTATGGGTTAAATAGAAAAACATGAGTTATAAAAAAAAACTGTGTATCCATTAAGAATTAAATTATTTCAAAACTTTATCGGCATTAAATGACCCATTGAGGTTGATATGCTGTAAAACAACCCAAACCAAACCTTCCCCCAATCTTCATCTCTCCCAAGAGATGTCTCATTTTCATCCAGGATGTATATGTATTTACCAACCCTTCCGCATGAGCAGGATGTGATACTAAATCAATTTTTTTCAAAGCTGAGTTTAACTGGCTTGAATTCAGTTTTCTTTCTAGACTAGTTGTTGCATCAAGGTTAAATAGCCTAGTCTGCCATTCTATTTGCCCATAGCTGGAGGAGAATAGTTAGATTCATACCTCTCCCAAAGGGTATTGTAATGTAGTGGGGTCTTTACCGTGTCTCACAGTGCCTCAAAATGTACAAGGATCTAGTAGTCAGCCAAATCCACGAAAGAATCCTTCCTCCTTTCTTTTGTTTATGGTCAGGGAAGGTATCACTTACAAGGCCACGGGTTTTTAGTTACGTTCAATTTGACTTGTTGACAAGTATCACTCTCCTTAGTATCAGTCGAGTATCTGTTCTAATTGTTTGGCTAGGACTTCCATTCATAAAAGATCTCGTAGTATTTCTTTCACATAGTAACGAAGATGACGATGGAATTGCTTTTCATAAATTTATTCAATTAATGCAAGCTATTATTCTTGAGAGAGAGTCGGTTTCATTAACAAATATATTTTTAAGGTTAGCTTTGTTAAATTTTTTTGGTAATGTCTTTAACTCTGTTCCGACGGTAAGTATAATTTATCAGGCTTCACACATCAGTGACACCAATCTCGATACACGACCCCAGTCGCTCGCCTCCGACTAACCTCTGCAAAACCCAAAACCCAACTGCTCTTGGCAAATTCCGTAGCCTGACTGCCCCCACAATCTAATGCTCCCTCGTTATATAGAGATCATGTGCAACCTTCTAGAACATTGTCGAACCATTAGAATGTTCTAACTGTTCCACCAAATTCACCAGTTTAGATATTATTCCACGTGTCACTTAAGAGGTCAACAGGTCAACCATCTTTTCGTCTGACAACTCGATCAAAATAAACTTTAACAGCCTCAGTATCACTAGACTTTCTGACTTTTGAACGAAGTCACAGATGATAATGAGAATTCCATTATCCTCTGCTCGCCCCCCTCCCACATTACAGTATGTACTATGTGAAAATGCAACTAACCTTATCTAGTATTTGAACTCGTGTCGCTGTGTCCATTTTGTATGATGATAACCATGTACACCTACCTAAGATGTGTATGTCCGAAAGATATACATGGGTTATTTCGGTTTTATCATCGTTCCTGAATAGGTTCACATATTTCAGTGTTTCTGTGAGGAGGATATCATATGAGTGAAATCAATAGTTCAATAATTAAGATTGGTCACCTTCAAATTAATCAAGGTTTATTGTAGTCAGTGATGTTAAAAAAAAAAAGTCTCTGATGACAGATTTGACTACTCCCCTACCCTAAGATTAATGTACCATTTGTAGAAAGTGGACTCTGCACTTCTACTAACATCGTTCATTTTATTTCAATTTTAATTCCAAGTGGAATTTTTTAAAAACTTTTCATTATTAAAAGGGAAGTTACTCTTTTTTTCCCTTCTTGATATCTATTTCTTCCTAGTTCATTTCATTTCAGATTTTCTCATGTGATTTTGTGAATCTTACTGAAATTATTTTATAAAAATGATATATTCTATTTACATTAACAATTTCTAAACATAAAAGTTAGAGCCAAATCTTAAAACTTGAACATTTTACACAATCATTTACTATTTTTATTTAATGTGAAATTTTGTCTTTTTAACTGATTGTTTTGCACCTCTGTTATACCTTAGTTAATTTGATACTACAAATGGTTACCTGCTCTGGCAGTAGAATACACCGACTGCACCTTTGCAGAGGGGTAAAATCTCACACAATTGGGCCACCTGTTGGCTGTGGATGGCAACCTGTGATATTTTAAGGACACAATCCTGGTGGCTGACATGCAATACTCCACTTTGACCCTTACTTAGGCTAGACGGGTGGTTGGAGAGGACCCCCTCTGATCAATCGGCTGGTCACATCAAGCCCTAGCACCTATATGATTATGAAGTTCCAATTCTGGAGCTCTGAGGGATGTGGAGTATCCCTTCATCACCATTGCTTCCGGGTCCACTCTCACCTGGAGTTGTTAGGGTACCATCTATAGGTTAGATAGAAAAAAAAAATGAGTTTAAAAAAACAATTGAGTGCCCATCAAGAATAAATAAAACAAAAAAATGAACATATAAACAATCCTTTTTCATTTTCCTCTTTAATCTATAAAAATATCTAACAAATATTATTTTCATTGTTATTTGATCCTTTTGAATACTTTGAGTTAAAATTGTGCTTATTTCCTATAACTCCAACATAAACAAAGGGGAACCACTCTCGACTGATAAATTATTTATTTATTGATCTACTTATCTAAATAATTTATCAGTCAAGAGTGGTTCCCCTTTGTTTATGTTGGAGTTATAGGAAATAACCAAAATTATTTTATCTGGTTTCAAGAAATATTTTAAACAATGTAAGGGAATTTAATTTTCTTTCTTAATTGAGGTTGATACAGATCAGTAATATTTCTATTTCTTTAGTAATATTTCTATTTTGTTCAGCTGATGCCGACAATAGATCATTCTGCAAACTTTACTACTACTTACTTCTGTAAAAGTTCATAATTTTCTTTCCTAACTCAAGAATGAAATATATTTTATTCAAAAAATTAGCAGAATTTCTATTATCTTCCTTTTATTTCATCAAACTGTTTACCGAAATAGCTATGTAGTTTGTCATTGAATTTCAAATCTTGGGATCCTGTATAATTTCATTTATGAAGTATAAATATTTTGTTATATTAAGCTGAAGTTGAATTGTGTTTGTTTAAAGATTAGCAGCCAATGTAACTTCTTATCAATCAATAAATTTGATTAACCTCATGAATTCTTGTTTCTATTATTTTTACCTTCAAAATAATAGAAGGTACTAAAATACAAACACTTTGTGTATTATCTTATACTAGCAAAAAAATGTACTCTCTGGGCACAAGTATTTAAGTTTTAATATAATTAGATATTATATTGAATTAGAAAGACTAATGAAATCAAAATTCTGAACACAAAGATTACTTTTTTTTTTACTTTATTACTGATTTCAATATAAAATTATATATAGAATTGCTTTTAATGTTTGAGTATAAAACAATGATATTAAAATTCAATAACACCAAGTAATCATATATTAAACATGTTTTTAAAAAATTGGTATGCAAATTATTCACACCATATACTATGTAAACATTTATTTCTTAATGATATATAACAGATCACAGGATTTTAAACACATTAACAATATGGGCTATTTTTTAGGCAAATCTATCTCGGCTAGACTTTAATAGAGGCATTGTTAATAAATAAAATGATAAGATTAGATAATAATTATTTAATAACCATTGAGAATATAATTTAAATAACTAAGGGAATTGTGATGTTGGTGATGACATAGCTTTGGTTACAGACAAGCACACATCACAGGATTTTAAATACATTAACAATATGGGCTATTTCTGAGGCAAATCTATCTTGGCTAGACTTTAATAGAGGCAATGTTAATAAATAAGATGCTAATTAAAATCAAATAATGATTATTTAATAACCATTGAGAATATAATGTAAATACGTAAAGGAATTGTATTGTTGGTGGTGATGTAGTTTTGGTTACTGACAGACAGACACACTGAATCTCCATTATAAGATATATAAATAAGATCCTGTCTCTTTGCATAAAATGTCATATGTATGTCCTTAGTGTTATCATCTAAGGGAGAAAGATTAATGTTGGAGAAATAATTAAATAAATACATGAAGGAAGAAACAAGGTTCAGCATTAAGTTTATATCATCATCATGTTGTGCTAGTAGCATGGATATCGATGACAATCTCTTGCCAATTGTCCCTATCATTTATTGCCCTCTGGAGGTCCTCTGCGCACAGGGCTGGTCAATATAGGTCTTTGCTGAATGGCCCACATTGACGTGCACATGTGCTGGTTTCCACAGGAGAATGTCACTTATTAGTTTGTTCTTGCTTCTCCACCAATGTCCAGCATGTCTTATTTATCTCAATTGGATGGTTTGTGTGATAGGGGGCAAGTAGCCGTATAGCTGCTTCCTTGTGAGGTGTTGTTTACACGATTTAAGTTTCACACCGCATTCTTGTGCAGCTTTTATCTAGCTTATTCTCTAGGCTCTTTGTTAGGGTCCTAGTGGTGCAGCCATACAGTAGTACTGATACAACTATGGCGTAGAAGAATTGTCACTTTTACTTATCAATGAGATCAGATTTCCATATGACTGATAGTCTGTCTATAGCAGACCATGCCTTCTCTGTGTACATAAAAAGTTTATATATTCTTTTATAAATTTTAGGTTTAATTATGTTTATAAAGTATTTTCATAGTAGATCAGTATTTAGACTATTGAGACTTCAAGATCTTCAATTCTTGACAGTGTGTTACTGAATAGAATTGAAAATAACCATATGATTTATATATGGGGAGGTGTGTGTTGTAGGAAGTGGATTCGGCAACCTGAGTTCAGATCCTGGATAAGGTTATTTGCATTTCAAATAGTGCTAATATCCTTGGGAATAGTATGAATCCAACTATTCTTTCTTCATCTATGGGTAAATAGTAGGGCAGACTGGGTTCTTTAACCAGTCTAGAAGGAAAACTGAATTCAAACCTGTTAAACACTACTTAAGAAATTGATCTTGTGTCACATCCTACTCGTGCAAAGGGGTTGGTAAATGTATGATGAACAAAAAGTGATAAGACAAACAGGAATATTTCTTTTAAGTTATTTATTTTTTAATTGATAAATGATATTATTCAAACTTATATATATATATATATATATATATATATATATATATATATATATAAAAGATAAGTTTGAGTAATATCATACTTTATTTGGTGATCAGCTAATTAAACAAATTATTTTAAAAGGGGGTGAAAGAAGGTAGAGAAACTTAAGGGCCCTTTTGACCAATGCATTTTCAAAAGTTCTACAATGGGTAGATTGTTTAAAAGTCATATTGTCTGTAATGCGTTGTTTCAATGCAGTGAAGGCCAGAACAATCTTCACTACTAGATCTGCATTTCACTCAATCCAAAAAGACATTCTACCAATCTTTGAACAAAGTTTATTAATTTATAAATTTCATTGCTGGTGTGATGTCAAATATATTGGAAGGACAAAGCAGAGGTTGGGTGTAAGAATAAACCAACATCTCTCGAAAGGAATAAGAAGTATTCCCCAAACAACATCTGGGCTCTCACAGGTGCAGGACTTGGCCATTAGTGATCACCTGTGCAGTTTAAATAGCTGCAAAATCAATTATAGTGATCAGTAATTTTCCGTACTATACAAGGCTAGCTCAAATCACCATCTACATGTCCTCGGGGCAGTTGCAATTTTTCTTCACTGCCCAGTCTTGGGTAGGCAACGGCGTTTAAAACATTCCCTGGTAATATTTGCTGGAGATGTTGTTTCTGGAGTTGTGGTGACGTGAAGGTTTTTTTTTTCTCCCCTTTTTTTTTTTCTCCCTTCTTGTTGCTCCAACCTTGATATTGTCCTATACACTTTGACTTTTAAACAATCTACCAGTTGTAGAACTTTTGAAAATGCATTGGTCAAAAGGGCCCTTAAGTTTCTCTATCTTCTTTCACTTCCTTTTAAAATAATTCATTTAATTAGATGATCACCAAATAAAGTATGATATTATTTAAACTTTTATACAAATTTAGTTGTACCAAAAACTTGTTTATATATATATATATATATATATATATATATATATATATATATATATATATATACAACTTTATAAAATTCCTATAAAATGAATGGAGCTCTCTCCTTTACATATATATGTATTTATCTGTTAAACTCTTTCTCTTAAGTCTAATAAACATATATTAATGAATTTCAAATAAAATATTCTTCATTATTCAAAACTAAAGTCATCTTTTTTTTTTCAAGTTTATCATTTTTTCTTTTTTACTAATATACACCTTTTTCTTTTCAGTATATTTGGTGATTTTTGAGTTCATCATATAAAATCTTAATTTCTCCAAAGGTCAAAGGTTTACCAAGTGATATATGATTGCCATTTTATTCAAAAATACCATTCATTGTGTTTGGTCAGGTCTGGTTTTTAAGATGTACTTGAATACTCCACAACAAGTTGTACATAATAATGGCATTACCAGTTGATTTTTTTATTTGTGGTTATTGTTATTTAATCACGTTAGTTATATAGATCTTTGTAAATGGATTTCAAAACTGTTTGAATTATGCAAATATCCCCAGTGGTTCAAAAGTTATCTGAATTTAAAGCCCCAAAATCAGGGGTACAAAGTGGACATGATTTTGTTAAAAAAATGTCAAATCATGGACTAATTCAAAACAAGAAATTTAGTAATTTCTTCACTGTTTTTTAATTTTGGAGTAATTTTGATAAAACTTTGCTTTCTTATGTAGAATTGTATGTTCTTTCTGATTCTGCACTTAAATTTTATTTATCTCCATGCTAGAACCCATTATTTGGGGAATAAAAAGTAGGGATATCAAGATTTTTTTTTTTTTTTAAAGTTTACCACAAGATTATTTAACATTTTCATTTTAATACGGCATATATACACATATACAGTATTAATTTATATAAATGACATCATTTTGGACTTAAAAATACCTTTTTAAATAACTGCTATGTTGTATTACATACAAGAAATAGAATAACTCTATATTTTTATTTAACAAAGTCTGCATGTAGCATGTACAACTTTGTTTTAAAATAATACAGTTTTAACTTGCTGTAAAAAATAATGCAATGGTTAAAAACACATAAAAGTTACATATTTAGAAAGATTATTTTATTCTCTTTCCAACCATATAAATATTTAAAAAATTGGACCAGAAATAAGTGATGAATTACTATATAAACTAGTAAGGTCTGAAAAATCGGCATCTGTTGTTTACGTAAACAAGTAATGTAGACAAGTAAATTTTAATTTTTTTTCTTCTCCAAAATTCAAAGTTTCAAAGTAAATCCCTGACAGTATACAATCATTTTTATTTCACACATTATATATGAAAATAATCCTACGGCTGTCTCCTATTAGGGATATAGTGCTTTTTTTTTTGCTTATCTTATATTTTTTGAAGAAATTGCTTTTAACTTTGGTCTATTGTAGTTTCAAAAAGAAAAAAAAAAAAAAAAGTTTCTGCTTATAGTTCAAAGTGTCTCCTATTTAAGTGTAAAATTCCAAGAATATTGATAAAGATTAACCACTTTGATTTTACAAAAAAAGAATAACACAGAAAATCGAGCGTGGAAAAAATTTTGTGTAACACGTTTTCATCCCTTTTAAGACAAAATACCATTTTAACTCACTGTAAAAAATAATTCATTGGATAAAAATACATAAAAATTACATATTTAGAAAGATTATTTCATTTTCTTTCCAACCATATAAATATTTTTAAGATTGGATCACCAAGATTACCAGAGTAATTGCGATTTGAACCAATTAAGATGAAACATTGTTTATGTACAACGATTTTACGAAATGAGCTGTTATTGTTAATGATAATAACTTTTTTGAAAGACTGTGGACTCTACTTGTCACAAATAAATAGTTCTAATACTATTCTATTCATTTCAAGTAAGAGCTTGTATCTTAAAAATTTCATCTGATTGGAAAAATCGAGTATGATTTTTTTAATTCTGTGTAAAAAAAAAAAAAAAAAAAAAAAAAAAAGAAGAATACCTTAAAATCAGTTATTATATATTCGACCATGAAGACATTGCAGGCTAGTGTTATCAATAAAGCTTCTATTGAATTAAATATTTGTGAAAATTTTGTTTAAAAAGTTTTAATTTATGTTTAAATTTTCTTTTTGTTTATTTCAGGTTGATGGAAAGATTCCTTATAGATGGCTAGTATCCTTTCTTCCCATGATTAAGAATAATACAATTATTATTGGTTTGATGGTTTTAAAAATATCATAATTAATCGTACTTATTGAATTTGATTCAGTTTTTAAAATACTTTGTACTTTGTGCTTTTTGGGAAACTGTCAAGCAATTTAACTCTTTGCCTACTTTTAACTGCTCACAGCAGCTCTCCCACAAATGTGATCCTACCGTAAGCCGATGGCAGTGGTTCTCGCACGTGTCACTAGTATACACTGAAAAATCACTATATGAACACCCTTGCCATTTTTGTTTTGTCTGTGAACACAGCAACTCTCCTGCCACTGCAAGCTACTGGCAGCATTTCTCGTACATGTTCCTTTTATACACTGAAAAATCACTATGTGAACACCTCTGCCATTTTTGTCTGTGAACCAACCCCAAGAACCCTGTGATTACAAGGCATCTAAAGGGTACCCCCACTGCAAATCTAAGGGAGACATTTATTGTCTCTGTACAGCGTCTTTTTAGATGACCTTACTGTAAATTGACAACATCCAAGTCAATGAAATTTTTTCTCTGTCCAGTGGATTTGAGGTAGTACTTTTGGTAGATAGTCTTTTTATAATTATCTTCTTATGTCTTTGCTTCTTTGTCTATTTCTACTAAATCTTTTGTCTATACTGGCCGAGTTAAGTTCTATTGTCTTGGGTCTTACCTTCGTCTGGATTGTCTTGGCTCTGGGTGTCCATCTTTAGTTAGTTCTTAGTAATGAACACAAAGACTCTGACTGTTGTTTTTGATGTTTTTATTTCCCAATACCCAAACACTTAGCAAGTGGGTAATTCCATATCAAATCATCCAGGCCATGTCACCCACCCCCTTCAATTTTTCTGAAATTTTGTACATGTGTGGACTATGTTAAAGTTAGATATTCCCTAAAATTTGAGCTTCCAATTCCAAGAATTGGCAGAGTTATGTCCATTTTTAGCTCTCCAAATTTGAGGGGGGTCGCGAAAAATGGTGACTTTTTGTAATCTATCTTTGTCTGTGAAATTAATTCTAGAGCTTTCCTACTCCTAAAAATTGGTTTCTAAAGGCATTTTTGCCAGAGGAATCCAAAAATGCGACTGGAGTTCAAACTCGCACACTATGATGTCAGTCCAGTACGTTAGCCAATACGCCACAGGGACTTCTCCATACCTATCTGAACCTATTTAACTTTCTATAGCTCTTCTCCAGAATTAAATGTTAACTTTTGAATATAAATATTCTCACTACATTTTAAAATGAATAGGCTACCCTATCCATTATGTAACACTTTGGCATAATAAGTCTGGAGAATTTATTATTGTAAATCTTGTTGTGTTTCAATTAATTTCCTTATCTCAGTTTTCAGTAAACCTCACCAGTCTTCTACTTATGCTTTAACACTTTATCAATATGAAACTGAAATTGATGGAAGAAAAGTAGCTGTAGGTAAGTAACTTTGAACAGTTTTCTCTCACATTTTAGAAATATAATATTGTTTCAGTTTTGTATCAAGTAAAACTGTATAAAAAGTAAAAGTTTATATTTAGGTCTGCAAATTAATAACACTGACAAGATATTTATGAATATCTGCAACTAATTCATTGTGAGTTAAATGAAAAGAAAAACTTTAAAAAATCACATTTATTATGTTGTAATTGATATGTGAATATCTTTTGGGTTATTTCCTATAAATCTAACATAAACAAAGGGGAACGACTCTTGACTGATAAATTTATTTATTTTCCCATTAAACTACCCCTAACCCTGTCTTCTTTTTTCCTAGTAGATCAAATAAATAAATAATTTATCAGTCAAGAGTGGTTCCCCTTTGTTTATGTTAGACTTATAGGAAATAACCATCTTTTGGATATCACTGATTTTTGTTGCCTATCAAGGAATTAAAGTGAAATTTTCCTTAAAGCAATATATATTTATATAATGGGCATAATGTGGTGGCACAAAATCCCCCCACTTAGAAATTAGAAGTAGAGCATGCATTGATCCAATTGAGACCATCCTATCGCAATGCCAACTGCGATGGTTGGGTCACACCATCCGCATGCTTGCAGACAGACTCCCCCGTAAACTACTTTACAGTGAACTCACAGATGGCATGCGGAGAACAGGAGCCCCCCAAAAGTGGTTCAAAGACCATATTAGGACAACGCTGAAGAAATGTACCATCACACATTCAAGCGTGGAAGATCTGGCCTCCAACAGACAAGGTTGGCGAGATGCCTGCCGCACAGGAGCTAAGCATCTCAATAATGAGATAAACAGGACTGCAGAGTGGTGACGTCTTTGTTGTCATGAACAACCAAATGTAGATGGGAATTTCCCCTTCAATGTGTGTGACCACATCTGCAAGTCCAGAATTGGACTAATGAGCCATCATAGGGTACACGAATGAAGACATGAAGTGATGTCATCATCGTCTGTGACAGACTTCGAAAAGAAAGAAGGAATATATATATATATATATATATATATATATACATACATAAAGATGATATCAACTATTTCCCTGTGAGGATTTAACCTAAATTGAGAACTCAAATGTACATATCAAGATTTTTGTATATATTTTTGCATATATGTATTATAAATAAATGAATGAATGGATACCTTGGTACAGATATAATTTTATTTTGGCATTTCTTTGCTTTCTCAGTCTGATTTTTACTAATTCAAAGACCTTGGTCTTATTGGAATGATCTTTCTGTTTCACTGATTTTAAAAAAAAATTCGTCTTTCTGTGTTTGTTAAATATGCCAGCTCATGGGCATGTGCACACTCGTGATTTGAAGAAATGTAATGGCTTGCGTGTGTTGGTCATGTTTGTGAATATGCATCTTCTAACTTCATGTATTTTATGTTCTGATTGTCAAGGTTTTGTGTGTGTATATATGGGTATGTAAATATTCTTATGTTATTAAAAAACCCAATTTTGATATAAGTTGTGTGAGGTTTTTGAATTAGTAAAAACATCAGGATGAGGAGCCAAAGAAATCCCAAAATAAATTTATATCTATACCAAGGTATCCATCCATTCATATATATATATATATATATATATATAGTGTTGTTGGATATAGCATGTATATCTAAGTTATGGTAGCATGGACATGAATTTAACGGCACTATGTAGCTGACAGTTTCTCACCTATGTGATTTTCAAACCAAGTAATTTGATTTGAAAATCGCATAGGCGAGAAAATTTCAGTTACCAAGCACTGTTGACTTCATGTCACACTACGATAACTTTTATTTATCCATATATCCATATATGTATGTATATATATATATATATATATATATATATATATATATATATATATTCTAAATGTGGGGTTCTGCAAGGTGTCTTTTTTAATAAAGATTTAATAACAGATTTTATATAAAGAAAAAAAAAAACCCAAAAACATTAGCCACTATTCTAAAAATGATTTTTTTTGTTTAATTATTAGAATAATGTTTATCTCTATAAGGAAAAGAAATGAAAATATTTCAACCTGAAGATAAAATCTGCTTTTTATTCTAATATTTCATTTATTATATGTTTTTTTTTATATGAATGAATTTTTTCCTCAAATATTTTTTACTTCATTTAATGTCCTATTAAAATGAGGGTAACGAAAGTTATCCAAAAAAATATAGGTATGAGTTTCACAATTTTTAGAAAATAATTTTGGTAACTTATATGAACTTCAATTTGTATTGTTTAATATTTTTCAACATCATCAGAATATTTCATTATAAAGAGATGAGGGAACTGAATAATGAAAAAATTAATTGTTATAATAACAATACATGTTTCATGTCACTTAAAGTGAGCAAGCATTGTATTACAAAATGGTATTTAAATGACTCCTACAGTGAATATATATAAATATATAATTTAGTTTCTTTGTGTAAAAAAAAAAAAAAAAAAAAAATATATATATATATATATTTTCAAAAGAGTTTTATAATATATTTTCATTTCACAGAAATTCAAAGAAATTTTCACAAATAACAACTTGTAATAAAATAGGGGACTCTTTGCATAAATGAGTCCTGGCCTCCTGCCCTAAAAATTGCAAAGCGGTGCCAGCTCAAAAAACCACCCAACTTAAGATGTTTTTCCCCCAATTTTTTTCTTGACAAGTAAATGTAAATATTTTAACCCTCCCCCTCTTTAAGATATTTTTTAGTGGTTTAAAGGCTTTTTACAGAAAAATAACTTTTTTAGTGGTTTGAAGGCATTAAAAGTAAGCCACCACCCTGTTTTTTTTATTGACAAGTAAATGTAAATATTTACCCCCTCCCCCCTTTAACATTTTTTTTTGTATTTTCATTTTATTTTAATTCAAAAAGTTAATTTAACTGTCACAAATTTTAAAATAAATATGACCAAGTTCTAAAAATAAAAACATTATTAAACCAAACAACTGTTGTGTACTATTAAAATAAATGACTGAGTTTTTAAAATTAAAATCCCTAATCTCTAAAAACTTCTAAAAAAATATTAAAAATAAAAACTCCTTCAAACAGCTAGGGACTTCAATCGTAGCGTGGGTTGTTTTTTCAGCAGACACCGCCTAGCAGATAAAATCTGTTAATGACTGTTCTTCTTAGCAACAAGTTGGCAAGGGAGGTAATTTGAATCGACATCATAAGTTAACTCCCTTACACCGCACTCGTCCACGGCAATTTTTTTTCTCTAAAGAGATGCTACCCAGACATACAGTATTAAAAACCAATGCATATGAGAGAAATAATGCACCCTACTGTTTAATCTGCAAACTTATGTGACAAAATAGAAAATTGTTGTAAATCATGAAATCCTTACTTATTTTATTTTTATACAAGTTTTTACTATTTAAAATTTATTTTTTTAATCATTAGACTGATTATCTTGTTATTTTGATTGAAATAGGTGAATACTGTTTTCTTTTCATGAAATAAATTGTTAACTTACTTACAGATGAAGGTTTGGACTATTTCTGTAAATTCCTTCTTTGAACTCAAAAGAAAGAAATTATCTTAAAACAAATTCTGTAATTGCAAAGGAAATGGAGATTAGTACTAGATGAAACATCTTTATAATGATATATATATATAAATCTTCTATTCTGTTGAAAACCAGACTGATCAGTTTCAAAAAATGTATCCAAATAATTGTTCTATTAGGGTAAACTGGATGTTTGTGTAACCTGTGATATCATGGGTAGGGTTTATTAAATATCAAAATGTTTCATTCATCTAAGGATGTTATGTATGATGACACAGTCAATACTAAAGGCATATATAAGAAACTTCCCTTATTTGCTTAAAAAAAAAAAATGTCTCTGCTGGCTGAATCCCAAAGTACATCTTCTATGCGGAACTTTCGTCTGGCAAGAGACAGACTGGTTGCCCCCAGCTGCGATTTAAGGATGTTTGCAAGTATGATCTCAAGTCCTTTAACATCAACCCTTCCAGCTGGGAAAGTTTGACTCACGACTGCCTTTAGTGGTGGCAGTCTCTCTGTAGTGGGCTATTCATGTCTAAAGTCAGCCTGGCGCAACACCATGAAGCTAAGAGGTCTAAGAGAAAGCAACAGCAACAGAGCAATGGCACACCATCAACATCTTCAGGACTGGCCTTCACATGCAACTTGTGTAGTTGAAACTGTTTTTGAAATATTGGTCTTACAGTAATAGAAGGCACTGTGCTAGAACGTAACTTCAAGGTAGAAGAAATCTATGGTCTTCATGCTGATGATGATATAGGAAACAAAATTTCCCTCTTACATTTAGGAGTAAATCAAAAGGTTGATTATTTAATACATTGTTCTGCTAGAAAACCTATGCAAATATTAACTTTATGTGCATGTTTAGTGAGCGAAAAGGATATATCTCCCCCACTCCCAAGATAGTCCACTTGTAGTGAATATTATTCTTTTGTTCAAAAAGGTAATGATTGTCCAAAATTATGAATTACAGAAAGATTATCCAATTGGGTTGCTTGATGGTAGGGAGGATATTTAACAAAGTCCCCACCAAGTAACCCATTATCAGCATTAGTATATCTGTGATACATTAACACTGAATTAAAGGAAGGAAACATTTTAATATATACATGATATAAATGAAAAAAATATTGAAAAGAATACACAAATGTGTCCCAACAGATAAAATATGCTCATATTTTTCTTTGGATAAGCAGTATATGAAAGGAGCACAAAATACTAAATGGTTTCCTTGAGATGAATAATCAGTAAAATGATGATAGCCATGCTGGCTTTACTGTACAATCTAGCCCGGGCAGAAGACAACATCTTTACTGTTCAAAGAACTGAGGTGTAACCCTAATGACGGGCACTGGGGCTTTTGTATGCACATCTTATGCATATTTCTGCACATTTCATCTTGCTGGCCATCATGTTGTCTGGGTGTTGTCTGCAATTCTTAGGACCTCCTCCTGTTGTGTCTGTAGTTGAACTGCCCCCAGGGCAAACGTGCCAAAAGGGAACAATTAACAAGAAAGAGAGTGCAACAAACAAGACAAAGACAGCTTAGGGTTTACATCCCAAATGGACAAGAGAGAAGGTATACGACTCCATTCATTTTCTATCATTCCTCATCGCTGCTGCTATGAGTTTGTCTAGGAGACCCCCCCCCTGTCCAAATCAGGACCTCTACTTTTGTGATCTGACTCTTCTGCTCACAAAATCTAACTCTCTCAACTGACTCCCAAATTCAAACTCAACTCCTCAACTGCCTTTCAAATTCCACTGTCCCCTCCTACTTCTCATCTTGTCCAAGTTCATTCTTTCAAGAGATCTCCAGGATTTGAAAATCTCTTTTTTTAAGAAGGGACCACCAACAGGATTGACCCCTGGTGTTTTTATTGCTTTACTAGAGCTTTATCTACTTTTCAACTTCCAGACAACTAACTCCTAGGAGGAATTATCACAATTATTTATCTTTTCTTAAGTCTTTTAGCTTATTTTAATGGTCCATCTGACTTTATATTGATACTTACACATACATACACTTATATATATATATATATATATATATATATATATATATATATATATATATATATACACACACATGCACACACATGATCCACTATCTCTAATGTCTCTAGTCTACACACACACATATATATACCTATATGAGGCTTGGCTTAATCCTCATACCCAATATCTACTTATTTATATAACCAACTTAATACTACCTATATATATATATTATATACACCATGTGTAGTGCCATATATGCCAAAGGGGCCAAAATGGATTCTGGGATTGTCATGTGACCACAGACACACTTATTCTCAAGGGAGACAATTATTTATTGTTTCCCTTTAGTACCTTAAATGGAATTTGATAATTCAACCACCAAACTTGTTAATTTTTAACCTAACATTTGAAAAAATTGATACTAAGTTTGATATTGTGAATTGAAAAAGTGATTTTCAGTCATCTGGAATTATTACTGACAGAATACTGATTGTGTTTGTATTTTGTGTAATAGTTTACTCTTAGTTATTTAACAGAATATCTGAAAATGGGTTTTATTGAATCTATTACAAACAACTTCCAATCTATTTACTGTGCTACATAATCTTCTCTAATAAAGCTATGAAAACAATTTCTAAACTTAGCTGAAAAGCAAGAAAAAAGGATAAGGCTGTTAGTGCAAAAATAAATTGTTTTGCTCATATAAAGATAATTTGAAAATACCAAATGAAGAGTAACTAATACAAGTTACAATTGTCATGTTTTTATTTACTTAGAAAACCTTTACACCATTATTGAATCTATATACATTTTATTGTCAGCTAATGATATCCCAACACAAAAGCTGCCATTTCTGAATATATCTTATCAAATAGTAGCCATTTTAACTGTGATATACAAGTGTGAATGAAATCAAGAATGACTATGAAACAATAGGTATTTACTTAACCTGTTTGCCACGGGTAGGATGTGACACAAGGTCACAAGTATGGAGCATCCAACTAAGAGCAAACTCTTTATTTAATAGAAATGGATTTGTAAGACTAGCTTGCTAACCAGTACATAACGATGGGACACTTATGACCATATAAATATATAATTGATTTTCAATAAAGAAAAACTGTGAATGATTTGTTTATTCAGATTATGATAGATTTGAATACCTGCAGGTGAAAGCTTTATTGGATCAACATCATCATTATCATCATCATCATCAGGTTGTGCTGGCAACACAGATTCCCATGACTCTCTCATGACATCCATCCCTATCAGTCATTGCTCCTGGCAAGATCATCTGCATAGCATCCAGTATTCTCACAGAGCTGATTGATGCAGGTTTTTTTATAGTCGGTCTACACTGGTGTGTCCACATGTAGGTGTCCACAAGAGAAAAGAAGAAAATGTCACTCATATTTTTGGCCTTGCTTCTCCAACAGTGTCCAGCATTTCTTGTTCATCTTACTCGGATGGTTTGTGTGATAGGAGGCAAGTGGCCGTAACAGCTGCCTTTTGTGGGTGCTGCCTTCGGGATTTGTATTATACGGCATGCAGCATCCTTGTGTAGTTCCCATCTAAGTTTTTTTTCTCTAAGCATTTCATTAGAGTCCAAGTGGTGCAGCCATACAGTAGCACTGACAATTCTAACAAAGAATTCTTGCTTTATCTTATCAGAAAGATAAGATTTCCATATGATCAATAATCTGTCTATAGCAATATATGACTTTCTTATGTGTGTATTGACATCAAGTACTAATAAATAATTCTAGTTTGGTTTCTTTATGTAACTAACAAAAATAAATCAAATATAACCTTGAAAAAATAATTGAATGGAAAACATGAAGATTTGATGGTTTTTGTTTTAAGTAGCTTGCTTATTTTTGTAAAAAAAAAAAAAAAAGATCATAAATGTTACAGTATCAGCACCTACTGTTTTATTTTAAACTTTTACAGACTAAGTTAAGAAAAGCTGGTGTTAAAATGGAAATCCATTTTTAATTATAATTATAATTTTTGATAAAAGTTAGTTTCATTCTAACCCTTTTTTAAAAATCCAACTCGCACATAAACACATATGGGCATGGCACACACACAGACACAACAATCAAATACAGGTAATAAGAAAGAAAAAAATCACCATTACAGCTGTATCTGGAGATCACACACAAACAAACAAACAAACAAACTAAGGCCTGCCTTACCCCCCCCCCCAAAAATAAAAGGATAGGCCAAATCTGGAATGATACTAAGACATTGTTGGACACACACACACACACATACAGAGTATTTGGAGGAAGATATCACCAGACATACAACAGAATGGACAAATCCTAGCAACAAACAGCTCCAGAACTTAGCTTTCAGAAATCTTCTGACAAAGGAATCTTTATCCCAAAATATTAAGAATAAATCAACGAACAACATTATAGTTACCTCATTTTTCTTTACACTAGCATTGTGATTGCCTTCAAAACCAACCACCAAACCAATATAAACACAATGCTTCAAGCAAATTAAAAATCTCTTTTTTGGAAATAAATATATTTTTTCTTATGTTTGATAAAAATTTTGTAAACTTTTTAAGTTAACATTGCCAGTTCATAAGAAAATCTACACTGATAACATTATTGTAGCCAAGAATAATTTTAAAAATCTATCAACTAAGCAATTATATATTTACCCCCCCCCCCAAAAAAAAAATGTTTTAAAAAATTAGATTCAAAATGAATAGATGTTTTTTTTATGTTCAATCTTATTTTTTCTATTAACCTCATTTTTTAAAAAATAATCTATTTTTAAAGCCAAATATGCAAATTAGTTAACCCCATTTAAAAAAGAAAATCACTACCTTTTGTCAAGTTATGTAACAGGTTATTCATAAATTTGTCTGATGCATGAATAAGTAGTTGTGTTTGGTTGACATGGTTTTATGTAGAACCTGAACAAACAAACATAACAACTTTTAACTTGTAACATTGTTATATATTGGAATTTCTTTCCATCTGAATGTTGGCTTATTATAAAAACTACATACTTGATTGTTTTCTATTTTATATCAGTAAAATACTTATAATCATCATGTGCTAGTAGCATGGATATCCATGACAATCTTACACTAACCATTCCTTTCATTCATTGCCCTCACGAGGTCCTCTGTGCAGCATCCAATATCCATGCAGAGCTGGTCAATGTAGGTCTTTGCTGGACATCCTGCACTTGCATATCCATGTGCTGGTTTCCATAGGAGGATGTTGCTTATGAGTTTGTCCTTGCTTCTTCAGCGGTGTCCAGCATGTCTTGTTTGTCTCACTCTGATGGTTTGTGTGATAGGGGGAAGGTGGCTGTACAGCTGCTTCCCTGTGGGGTGTTGTTTCCACGATTTGTTTAAGATTGCACGCAGCATTCATGTGCAGCTTCATCTAGCTTATTCTTTAGGCATTTTGTTTGGGTCCAAGTGCTGCAGCCATACAGTAGCACTGACATGGTTTCAGCTTGGAAGAATTGTGCTTTAACTTTTCAGTGAGATTGGATTTCCATATGATTGATAATCTGTTTATAGCAGACCGTGCCTTCCTTATGCATGCATTAACATTGCTTATATACTTATAGTATGGTTTAAACCTTTAAAACTCTTTGTATATGGCATACAATTACAAGACCAAAAGTGAGCTTTGTCTTTATTTGAAAAAATATTAGGGTCATTCAATAAATAAACAAGGAAGAAGATACAAAAAGATTAAATAATGTTGTATGTAGAAAAGTTCTTTATAGTATGTACATGTGAATATATGAAGAGATATGAAGGTTCATGAGAGACTTATATATTTGAGAAGTGTTATTTTAATTGTTGGTTATGTGTGTAAACAAGGAATTAGATGCAAAAAAGAGTTTATTGACCACTGTTCCCAGAACTATTTCTTTATCGGAGAGTCGGTGGGTTTCTTCTACTCCATCGTCTGTCTTTTCAAATCAAGTGTAATGTTACAGGATCAACTAAAAGGAGTACTAAGTTATAATACTCTTTAGGAATCAAATTGAATATATGTAATGTGTCAGTGAATTGAGGAGTATCTAATTTCGTTTCTATATTTATCTTGATCTTTGGTATCTGCTATTCTGGATTGGAGAAGTGGGAGAAGTTGGGCTGGCATTTTTCTCCGTTCTTTGAGTCTGGAACTACTTGGGAGCTTCTTGGGTGTACTTGCATCCGTTGGCAGTTCTTAATAATGAACACAAGGGTTTTTGCCTCTCATCCCACTTATGAGGCCGTGACACAAGGACATTTTTATGTGGGCCCACCCGCAAGCTGAAGCTCATGGGTGTTGATCCCGTCGGCATTCCCCCTTAAATCAAAGGGGCAGGTATTGCCTGGGGGGATAGCCCCCTGGAATCAATGCTATTAATTTTAATTAGCCGCTCCAGAGGCAGAAGTACTCTGGAACAAGCCCCAAGGGGCCTTTGCTGTCTAAACAATAATGACACAAGAAGTTGTTGTTTTTCTCAAAGCTCATTTTATTTTATTTTAAACTCAAGTTCATAGCCTCGAAGAGGACAGACCTTCATCATGCATCTGCCCTCTTCAAACGCTCAGCCCAGACTCTTTTTTTCTGTCTGTCTCCTCCAAAAAACTAAAGCAAGACTCTCAAAATTTTCACTCTTCGCCCTGTTGGCACTTCTCGACCAGTCAGAAACTATGGTTAGTGACCTTCACGTCACCATTCACACATTTAACAAATTTCAGGTGTTTTCCATTATTACACTTTTTTATAATCTTTCAATTTCCACAACACTTATAATATACGTCAACCTTCTGCTGACATCACACACACTGACTTCTAACCACCTTATTATATTATTTAACATCAAGCTCATAGTGGCAAATCCATGTTTAGCCCATTTGTAAATAGTTTTTTTTACTGAAACATGCTTTGGATGAAAACAGTTGTACCTAATGCAGAGGCATAGTTAGAGATTTATATTTTCTGGGTGGAGGGACAAATTGACTCCACCATCTTGGAAGATTTGTTATTGTATAATGTCTATAGAAATGCACTAGGTGAATTACCGTTTTTTTTTTTTTTTTGAGGGTCTGGAGGGGAACATTTTCAGATAGCTTCCTCCTTCTTTCCTGTCAGTTACTCCTCTAAAAAACTGAAAAATTATGCAAATGTTTTGAAATTATCTCACTTTATTTCAGTTGAAATACAATGAAATACAAAATTATGATTTAAAAAAAAATTCTTGAGTTTCTGAAAAACGATCAGATAATTTTGAAACTGAAAAACAAATTATTTTTCCAACGTTATGACATTATACAATGGAAAAGTATAATTCTTTTTAATTTTGAAAATTACAAGGTGGAATAAGGTTTGCCTTAAAAGTGATAAGTAAAAATGAAATATTTTCTATTCTAACTTTAAAGAATTGTTTTACATTGGTGGGAGATTATCACCATAAAAACTAAAAGGTATTTGAACTATGGGAAATGCAAACAGCCTCGTCCAGGATATGAACTCTGCTTGGCTTGTCCATTTCCTATGATGTTAACTGTTACACTACAAGTTCCTTTATAACCATGTTTTTTGTCTGAGATGAAAACCATGTAAATAACCTAGTAGAAATGATATATAAGGTGTGTCAAAAAAGAGATTTTTTGTACTTTTTGACACACCTTGTATTCTGAAAAAAAAACAAAAAACCTTCTATTCATTCTTCATTTCTATCTTTGTAAACACTGCTTTAAACTTGGTACTTTTTTGACACATCTTGAATTCTGAAAAAAAAAATTAAACTTGCATTTATTGTTTTTTCATATCATTGGTAAATACAGCTTCAATCTCGATACTTTTTTGACACACCTGTGTATATATATATATATATATATATATATATATATATATATATAGTGAGATTTGAGACATGAGGTTGTTTCTCTGGTACCTCAAGATTTTTGTTTATCTTTATTTCTGTTATGCATATTGCACAAACAACTTTTTATTTTTAGGCTATGATTTTCATTAATGTGTTTTTGTTAGAAAAAACAGAATTACTCATTGGTCCATATCACTTGAATATGAATAAGGTTAAAAGTGTGATGACTAATGGTGATAGTTTGTATGTTGATGAGTGGAGGAAGTATGTATATATGTGGGTTGAAAAAAATCTCATAAGAAATTGACAATCCTCCTCTCATCATTTCATTGTATATTAAGTTTATAACTAGCAGGACCTGGGGATATACCACAGTTTGATAATTTAATTATTACGTTTGATATGTTTAATTAAGAGCTATTGCGAAATAGTTCAATATGTAAAACTTGATTTAACTCATTTTTTTCTTTCTTTCCTTCTTTTCATCATGTTCGATTGAAGCATATTAGCGTTATCACTACCATGTGCTCACTCCCCTTGCTCTATATTTCCCCTATTCTCATTCTTTCTTTCTTATTATATTTTTCTGTGTAGCATGTACTTATTCATCTATTTCTTTATAATAGAAATGGAATGGTCCATTATTTAGCTGAGGTGACAACACTCATAAGAAATAAGAATTCAGCAGATAAGCAACACCAGATAATCAGAATTTACATTTTTGCATTTGATCTTGGAGGATTTGGATGGTCTCATTTTTAACCAGTGTGTTGCAAGATGATAACGGTCATACAAATAAGGAACACGAGTATTAATATATAGACTCTTCCAGATGTTTTGACAGCATTTTTATGCATCCTTATAAATGAATACATGGTTTTGTGAATTCTAATTAGATACAAAAACATGTTCTGATCTTGGGCAGCTGTTAAGTCTTGACATATGTAAAAAAAAAAGAAAAAGTTGTCTCAACTTGAGAGACTCTTCAACTAAAGAATTCCACTTATGACATTGCACATAAGAGATAAGTTTTAACGTTCTCAAACATTTTTTTTACTGCCACTCTTCTCCTTGTAAGATGTACTTTGATTTTATTATAGAGGAAAAAATTCAAAATAAAAACTCAATAAACTAGTGAGGACTGTTAAAAAGTTAGGTTGAACACTACACTAATTATTATTTTTATTTTTATTATTATCATTATTTTTTTAATTTATTTACAAAATTGTCCTTACTCAGGAAAATTCCAGTTTTCTGGGCCAAATCACTGTTTTAATTATTATTATTATTGTCACTATGCAAATTTTTCACATCAGTTGTAATGAGTGGTTTTTCACAAAGGTCTGAGTGACAAGTTTCCTCAAGTCTCCAGGAATAAGTTTCCTAGTGTCCTGGGTGTAACGATAAACTGCATCTAGTGGTGAAGTTCCAATTTTAGAGCTTTGTGGATACAAGCACATTTAGTCAGACAATTTTTATCACATCTGAAAGAAGCCATAAAAGATATTACGTGACTTTCGGAAACATTTTTTCACGCTCAGAATTGCGGAGACATGGAATAAACTGCCCGCGTCTATTGTAGGCTGCCGAAGCACTGAATCTTTCAAAGCCTCCATGCTTCCTGTAGTCTGCCACACTATACCTGATGCCACTCTCCACATACATATGAACACACGTGCACACATATATATATTATTACTGTAAACTGTCATGTTCCTAACACTAATATATTATTCTATGTACTAGACATGAGACTTTGATGAGTTGTGGTGCACCTGAGCACTGTACACAATAAATTTCATTATTATTATATAATAGTAAATAATGAAACAGACCTTGAAAAGAATAACAAGTTACAAATATTATACGAATGATCTTTTAAAGTTAACAATGTTCTTATGCATATTTCTTAAATATATTTTTTATATAATTTATTCTTTTTTTTCTTTGTTTTCTTTCAATGAAATCACAGAATTTGGTATATTGATAAAAAAGTATGGTATCTTTGAGTGACTAACTCATTAGTTCTTTAGTAGTTGAAAAATCTACAGCAGTTAGTTATATCAGATATTAAGTGGCTGGTTAACAGAATATTTAAAAAAATCTTTCTTTCAAAGTTTTGTACCCAGGACACCACTTTTTTTTTTTTTTTTTTTTTTTTTTTTTAAAAGGGTGATAGATTGGTCTTACCTCTCTGCAGAGGATATGATCAACATATTGTAAGAAACTTTAATTATAAATTAATAATATACATCTATATATAATGGAGATTTGCTCTCTATTTGTCTGTAACCGGAACTACAACACTGCTTACATCACAGTAATTTCAGGAATCAATGAGTATTTAATTTATAGTCCAGATCATTACTATATAAAATAGCGTATACCATTATATATATATATATATATATATATTCAGAAAGTTAGTACACAACATTTGATGGTCTACCATGTTTTTTAAAACAAGTTTTAATAAATACATGCCCTGTATTATTTATGTATATATAGTTTTATTCTAATCTATATTTAAAGTTATCTAACATATAGAGTCTTGTGAGAAAATTATTTACAAACAAGAAATTGTCATATAAACTTGTCCTAGCTTATATTTTAAGAACTGTAAACTAAACCAAAAAACTCAACTGGATGTAGATTTACACATGTGTAAAAGTTGTGAAAAAGTTGGAGTGGCCTACTGTCTGTATCAGCCGGACAAGGAAGAAGTCTATCCCCTTTTCGCTAGTGCTAGACCAGAGAGATTATTTTGGCTGAGGTGGAGTGCCACACCTACCGTCAGCTTCCCACTTTACTGCACAGATCAGATTACCCAACCAGTGCTACTCATACACTGAGTTAGTGGGGACTGGTATCAAACCAAAATTTTGCGATTTCTAGGCGAGTGCTCTACTGACTGAGCTAATTTATTTTTAATGCAAAAACTGTTTACGGTTATTTTTTATTACTGATGTTATTTTTCATCTGCAATATATTTATCTAAATTAATTGTAGCAAAGTAATTAGTAGTTAGTAGTATTTTGTTTGTTGTTTAAACAAAACACATTCAACAATAAACTTAATTTTATTCGGTATTAGATTATCAAAATAGCTTTTTAATTTTAATTAATATAAATTGTATTTTGTCATTTAAAAATTAAATAAAGTTATTCAATTAATTTGATGCTTACTTTGATAAATAAATGCTTACTATAATAAATCTGAAATTTATTAGATCTTTAAGAAAATGAATTAAAAGTGTAACAACAACATATATTACGTTTATTCATTGATTGTACAAACATTTTTTAAATAGATTTTATTTATCGAAAATAATTTTTAAAGAATTTGTTTTTCTACAAAATTGAACTAAATAAAATTTAGTTTACTGACAGTGAATGTTTTACTCTCACCCACTTCGGGCAATATTTAAAAAAAAAAATTTTTTACATCACCCAAAGGGCTTCTTTTTTTGTTTTTTGGTAGTAAATATAATTGTCCTGTGTATGATGTTAAACTGTATCTAATGGTGCAATTCCAATTCTGGAGCTTTGGGTGTGTAGAATACCCCTTCATTGCCATTACTCCCAGGTCCACCCTGCTCTGCTTGAGCTTGAAATGAATTAAAAAAATGTCAATACCCATCAAGAATGAATAAAACAACGTTTTTGGCATGAAATAACCCAATAAGGGTTGAAATGCTGTAAAATCCAACCAACCAACATAAATATGATTATAAATTGATAACTGCATTGTTGAATGAAATAAGTATTTTATTTGTCTGAATTTTTGAGGCTTGATAATTTGTATTTAGATTTTTTCGGACTGTTGTCCTCATCTTTATTGTTACATACACAATGTTTTGGCTGATGTTCCCTCTGGTGTTCTTGTTTCATGTTGAACATTCACAGAACTTTGAACCAAACAATTTATTTAATCCATTGGGAGAGATTGTTTTCATTCTGTTAATCGTGACTGGGTGCATGAAGGCTCCCAAGTTCAATAAGAAACACCTGAAAAAGCCCGGAGAGCACATTGGCCGTAAAACATTGTGTATATAACAATAAAGATGAGGACAACAGCCCGAAAAATATAAATAATACTAAATATTTTATGTTAAAATTTTGAAATAGAAATTTCTTTGAAAATCTGTTTTCTTTATTACTTTTAATGATTCAATCATCAATTGTAAATAATACAAAGAATATCCAGCATAAAGAAATATTTTTAAAGTATTTTCTTGCTGTCGGACATTGTTAATTTTACAGACCCCCCCCCCACTTCATCCCTGTTGGCTGGGGTTCTAGAATACACTGGCTGCACCTCTGTAGAGGGGTAAGACAACTCCAATGGGACCACCTGTTGGACGTGGGTGATGGTTAGAGAGAACCCCTCCGATCAATCGACTAGTCACGTTAACCATAAGCACCTATATAATTGTCCCAACCCTATTGCCCACACGGCAAGCCCCAACCCTTTTTATTATATATTTGTTAGAAGGTGCTGGCTGAGGATCTTAATGTCCTGGGTATGACATTAAACTCTATCTGATGGTGAAGTTCCAATTCTGGAACTCTAGGGAATGTGGGGTACCACTTCATCACCATTACTTCCAGGTCCACTCTGACCTGAAGTGTTAGTACCTGTTAGGATCCTATCTAGGGGTTAAAAAAAAAATGAATTTTGAAAAATAGTTTTGAAAAATAGTTTTAAAAAAAAGTTGAGTTTTAAAAAATTGAGTACCCATCAAGAATTGATAAAACATCTTTGGCATAAAATAACCCAACATGGGTTGGTATTCCATAAAATCCAATCAACCAACCGCATTACCTATTTAAGTGACTGATATCTTTTAAGTTTTCTTTTTTTAGTTAAGGTGAAACAGGTGTTAATAGAAACATTTATCTCTTATTCACACACTGTTTAACACCTTATCTAATTGTTGGTTACACTTTTACAACTTACAGGTACATTCTTAAGAGTTTTATTTGTAAAATTGGTGAAAGATTTATTTGATGATCTTTTTAACTTGTTAAAGTCCTTCATTCTCAACCGGAGAGAGGTAGTTACAGTTCTTGGGCAACACTCCTCACCATATGAGATGTCATCTGGGGTACCACAGGGATCTGTTCTTGGCCCATATCAATGATATAGATGCTAACTTAAGGAATACCATCGTACTGAAGTATGCATGACATCAAGCTGTACCTTGAGATAACAGATCCTGAACGCTGCAACACAGTGCAACAATGGATCACTGACTGGCAACTGAAGCTGGCTGTGGACAAATGCACCACCATGCATTTTGGGAGGAAAAATCCATCATACATATACTCCCTCCACAACACTAATATCAAGGAATCTTCTTGTGAATGTGATCTGGGTATTACTGTCAGCAGTGATTTATGTTGGACGAAACACATCTCTAAAATTGTCAAAAAGGTCGAGGGTGTCCTGGCATCACTTAGCAAGACCTTTGTCAGCTGCTCACCGGCTATCTATTTTAAGCTGTACAAAGCTATGGTGCGGCCACACTTGGAATTTGCATCACCAGTCTGGAACCCCTATCTTGCTCAGAATATTAACCTCCTAGAAACTGTACAGAGACGTGCAACCAAATGAATACCCTCCATCAGACATCTACCATACTCTGAACATCTCGCTGCCCTGGGAATGGATTCGTTGAAACTTCGGCGTCTGGCAACTGCCCTGGTAAATGCTCATAAGGTCATTAATCATCTTAACAACAGCAACCTTGAGCACCTTTTTGATCTCCATCTTTCTAACACACATGGGCATGCCTAAGTCAGAAAACAGCACTGCTCACGTGACTTTCAGAATCATTTTTTCACTCAATTGCGGAGGCATGGAATAAGCTGCCCGCGTCTGTTGTAAGCTGCCGAAACACTGAATCTTTCAAAGCCTCCATGCTTCCTGTAGTCTGCCGACACTATACCTGATGCCCCTCTCCACACACATATGCACACACGCATGCATATTACTACTGTAAACTGTTCATGTTCCTGACACTAATACATTATTCTGTGTAGTTGACATGAGACTTTGATGAGTTGTGGTGCACCTGAGCACTGTACACAATAAATTTCATTATTATTATTATTCTAATGAACTACAGGTGCTGTCAAAAATTATGACATGTATGAAATTCATATTTTGATTCTAATGTTTAATTTTGAATATATCTTTCTAATTATAGATGTAATCCCTTGTAATATAATTATGGCAATTTAATATGTCAAAGGTTAGGACATTGAGAATCACATTTTGTAGAATCGTAATGTCAGCTAAAGTAATTCTTTATACTTGCACTTATAAATTGTGTTTTCAAGGGAGTAACTCGGAATGTATTACTTAAGTTATCTCCCTTGAAATTTTAATCGTTTTTGTCGAAAATATTTGTATGATTGAAGTGAATTTAATGATTCTTTCTGTATCCATACCTACTTTTAAAAAAAATTATTTATCTTATCCAGAAGCATGTACATTTTCAAAACCATTTTTTTTCTCTCTGATATATTACATATTCATGTTCTTATAAGATATGTGCTATCTAAATAGAAAACATATTTCACTCTTTTTTTTTTTTTCAAATGTGGATTTGATTACCATATTTCCTGGCATATAAAATATACATTTTTGATTAAGATAATTCTATGCCAATATCACGCGACATCCCATTTGATGGCATTATGATTAAAGTGATATCTACTGAAGTTTGATATCAACAGCTATGTAGCTTGGTAGGGTTGTAGTGGGCAGTTGCTCCTCTCTACAAATACCTTTGTAAACCATGTCTTATATGCTGGGAAATACTGTGTGTTTGTGTATATCTTATTATAATGGAGATTCAGTGTCTGTCTGTAACCAAAACTATGTCACAATACCCTCAGGAATTGCATGTTTATCAATGGGTATTTAATTAATAGTCAAACTCATTAATACATAGAATAAATCCTATTTATTAACGAGGTCTCTATGAAAATCTGAGTTAGATTTCCCTCAAAACAGCTTGTGTTGTTAGTGCATTTAAAATCCTGGAATGCGTCTTATATATCACTAAGAAATAGAGGTTTACATAATATATGGTGTGCTTAATTTGCATACTGGTTTTAACAAAACCAGGTTTAATAAATAATTACTAGGTGTTATTGATCTCTAATATTATTGTTTTATTCTCCAACATATTTAAATCAATCTTATGAATGATTTATATAGAAACCAATTAGAATATAATTAAAATAAGTGTAATCATTTTATATGCATTCTTATTTAATTTCATTAGTCTTTCTAATTTAATATGTTACATTCCATTAAAACTTAGATACTTACGCCCAGAGGGTGCATATTCTTGCTAGTGTGTGTGTGTGTGTATACATGAGAGAGAGAGAGAGAGATTAGGACATTCTACCTAGTTACTTTCTCTCACTTTTTCTATGAGAATTATGTTAATACCTCATGTTACCTTAGCAATAGAATTTCTCATTACTCTGCTGTAAGATCAAGTTGTGTAACTGATATATATATAACCACTGTGCATTTTACATATTTGATGGTATGAAAAACACAGATTTAACTGAATAATTCTATGCCAAAAAATACTCTCTCTTAATTGAATTAACAAAATAAATAAAACACGACAAACAACAATCCCCTGAGGATGACCAGAGAAATGGTTGAAAATGCTTGGGTTAAAAATATGTGACAATTTCTTCACCATTTGGATCCCGATCTGTGAAAAACTACTAGAAGACTTAAATATCTACAACTGAAGATCATAAAGAAGAAATATCCCATGGTCTTTAACAATACCTGCCTAAATATATATATATATATATATATATATATATGAGAGAGAGAGACGTGCAACCAAACGAATACATTCCATCAGGCATCTGCCATATTCTAAATGTCTTTCTGCCCTGGGAATTGATTCGTTGAAACTCCAGCATCTGGCAACTGACCTGGTAAACGCTCATAATCATCTTAACAACAGCAACCATAAGCACCTTTTTGAGTTCTATGTTTCTAACACACGTGGGCATGCCTACAAAGTCAAAAACAGCATAGCTTACATGACTTTCGGAAACATTTTTTCATACTCAGTTGCCGAAGCATGGAATAAGCTGCCTGCATCTGTTGTAGACTGCCAAAACACTGCATCTTTCCATGCCCCTGTAATCTGCCAACACTATCCCCTCCATGCACATATGCATGCACGCACACACGTACATGTATATTATTACTATATGCTATTCATGTTCCTGACACTAATACATTACTCTACATACTAGACATGAGACTTTGATGAGTTGTGTGAGCAATGTACACAATAAATTTCATTATTATATATATATATATATATCAACACCAACACATGGGAGGCTTGTGTAGAAGACCATGCGACCTGGCGCCTCTTGTCAAACAAGGAATGAAAAGGAGCGAAAAAGAGAGGAAAGAAGCTGCCACAGAAAGAGAGAAACAGCAACTCCAGTAAGCATCACTGTTTGTTTGCAGTCACTGCACCAGAGATTGCCATTCAAAAATTGGTCTGTTCAGCCACTCACACAGTTGCAGATAAAAAAAAAAAAGTGGACACTACGCCATCGTCTTTAGTAGACAGAAGGCCAACAACAATATATATATATATATATATTTTAAAAAGTACACTTGGAAGTGATGTATTATTTTTACAATGTTATTATTGTTAATTCCTATTTGTAATGACCATGTGTTACATATGTCATAATAACAGTTTCAATATATAAAGTAATAAAAAGACTTCTCTGTGTGTGGCTTTGGGCAAAATTAACTGTTACCAATGCTCTTTTTTTTATGAATGAAACATTGTAGGTGGCAGCATATCATAGGAAACAATATGTCATCCACAAGTTTAATACTAACACCCTGAAAGAATAATAATTAAGAATTGTAAACATAAGAGTATACTTATGTTTGTAAAATACTATATGCTGTAAATGTGAAAAAAAAAAAAAAGGATTTGTTTTAGTTTTCTGTTCAAACCAAAACCTAATTGTAGGGATGTCATATTTAGTAATTCCTATTTTTTTGTTGCTTTTCTCAGGACAATGATTTACTGGGCGGTGTCCATCTCCTCTCCAAGTATATATTTACCCAGCCCCTTTATCATGAGCAGGATGTGATACAAGGTCAATTTTTTAAGCTAAATACAGCTGGTTTGAGTTCAGAGTTTACCATCTATACTAGTTGCCTTACTAAGATGAAAGAGATCTGTCTGCCCTACTATTTACCCATAGCTGGGGATAGAAGAGAGGTATTCATGCCTTTCTCAAGGGCATTAGCATGAAGTGAAATGCAAACAGCTTTGTCCAGATTTGAACTCTGGTCACCAATTCTATTTCCTAGGGCGATAACCATTACACAACCACACCATATATATATATATATATATATATATAAAAAATGTGTGTGTATGTGACATTGTATAAAAATATACATATAAAAAGACATATGCAAGCAATGTGCCTAATACATCCAGTGCTACGTAAACTGACACTTAGTATCTTTGAATTCCCAGGGGAGGGGGTGATTCCTAGGTAGGTGCTCTACCGACTAATACTTAACTATGGCTAAAAAAACCCAAAAAAAACAGTCTGCCCTACTATTTACCCATAGCTGTGGAGAGAATAGATGGATTTCTGCATTTCCCAAAAGCATGAAGTGAAATGCAAACAACTTTGTCCAGGATTTGAACTCTGGTCACCAATTTCATTTCTAATAATAATAACCATTACGCTAACTTTTTTTTCCTTCAAGTAACAGGTTTTACAAGGTTGCATGGTATCAGCAATAAGTAACTTCTGATATTATCTATTTTCTTTAGTGTATTGAAGTCATGATGAGATGTTTATAGCTTATTGTTTGGTATGAAAAGCTAATCAGTTGGTAGAATATTGAAGGAAAAAAAATGAAAAAGATCAGTCTAAAATTCAATAACTGCTGCTGGAATTAAAAGATAGAACAGTAGTTCTCAACCTTTTTTTTACCTATAAGATACCTTTGATTCCTATTTTACTATGGTGGGCCCCTGTAATGCTTAAGGATGGAACACAGGTGGCTGAGCAGTCCATGACATTCAACACTCCATTTTGGGCCTTACTTAGGCTAGATGAGCTGTTGGAGAGGCTCCCTTCGATCAATCGGCTGGTCACGTCAAACCCTAGCGCTTATATGATCGTCCCAACCCTATTGCCCTTATGGTAACCCTCAACTTTTTTTATCATATATGTGCTAGAAGGCAGTGGCTGAGGGTCTTCATGTCCTGGGTATGATGTTAAACTCTAACTGATGGTGAGGTTCCAGTCTGGGGAATGTGGAGCACCCCTTCATCACCATTACTCCCAGGTCCACCCTGAGTGGTAGTACCTGTTAGGGTCCCATCTATGGGTTAAATAGAAGAAAATGTGTTTATAAAAAAAATTGAGTACCTATCAAGAATGAGTTTTTCAAAACTTCGTCGTCATAAAATGACCCACCGAGTTTGATATGTTGTAAAACAAACACCACCACCACAACCACCATAGCCATTCAGTGTTTAAAAATCCTTTTGTATTTTTATGATTAAATATTTTTTGCTTGCCAGAACTTCTACCCCCCCCCCCCAAAAAAAAAAAAGAGAAAAAAAAAGAAAGCTATGTTGAGAACCACTGGATAGACTATTGCACAGAGGAGGTTTTTACTTGATTTAATGAACTAGAATAATATTGAATTGATAATCTTTACATATTAGCAAAATCTGTACCCACTGGACTTAAGTATTTAAGTTTTAATATAATTAAATAGAAAGACTAATTAAATTAAATTAAATAAAATAAAACATATTTACTTTATTCTAATTGATTTCAATTATACATTTTAATACGTTTGAGAATAAAACAATAATATTAGAAATCAATAACACCAAGTAATTATTTATTATACATGGTTTTGTTAAAACCAGTATGCAAATTAACCACACCATGTACTATGTAAACATTTATTTCTTAGTGAAAAATAAGACACATTTCAGGATTTTAAACACACTAATAACATGGGCGGTTTTTAGGCAAATCTATCTCAGCTAGGCTTTTATAGAAACATTTTTAATAGATAAGATGCTAATTAAAATTAAATAATGATTATTTAATAACCATTGAGAATATAATGTAAATAACTAGGGAATTGTGACATTGGTGGTGATGTAGTTTCGGTTACAGACACACACACATAATCTCCATTATAATAAGATATAAAAGCAGTTGGTGTGTATGTATGTATGTGTCCAGATGAAACTACGAAAATAAAACAATTAATGACAAAGTAAATATATACACATACACACACATTAAATATCACCAGTTGTTGGTTTTTGTGTAAAAATTATGAAGATTTGATTTATATTTGAAGATATTTAAAAATTAAAATTTACATAGAAATAGCATTGAAATTCAACTTAAAAATGTCCAGCATTTGTAAATCTCAAAATTAAATAAATCAATGCACCAGCCCCCCCCCCCCCCACACACCTAGTCTACGTTGGGTAGCCGCTTCTAGTAAATTTTAAATCCTTTTCCCTGCTACATAGATTTAGATTACTGAACTAAAACATGTAGAGCTCAATATTTACCACTTCCATTTCCCTGTCTGCAAATTAAGCAGATTAACAGTCATGGGCCTTTTTATTGAAAATCTCTATAGATCTCCTTTTCGAACATATCTAGATATTAAGATAATCACTCTTTCTTAATGTCTAGGTTTCAAGGTACCAAGTGTTGATATGTGATTGTCCCAATGAATCTGGTGTAATCCTACTTTGAAGTGTTCATCCTGATTGATTAGGGCTTTAAATCAACGTTGTAATTTTCTGATAAAAATAAAAATATCAAGAGGTCACAGCTGTTTTGTTATCTTTCCAATGGCCTGTCATAACATGACAGGTTGCTAGGTTTCTATCTATGGCGTTCCATTCCAGAATTAAATGATCACTGTATATTTATGTGGGGTAGCATTTGACTCATGTGAAACAATTTATAATATTCACTCTTTTCTAGTAGTTTTCTTTTTTAAGCTACATACACTACTAATAATATAATATCTAATAATGAATGTATGATTATATATGTGTGTGTGTGTGTGTGTATTCTCTAACTACTATACATTAGTTTCAAGGGTGTCCCATCATGGTGTCTCTGACCCAGAGTGGTAATACCTGTTAGGGTCCTATCTATGGGTTAAATAGAAAAAAATGAGTTTAAAAAAATGTTAAAAAAAAAAAAATTGAGTACCCATGAAGAATGAATAGAACAAGATGTCTTCAGCATAAATGACCCAACAAGCCATAAAATCCAACTGATCAACCAACAATCATGGTGTAATGGTTAGCAAGCTAGTCTCGCAGATCCATTAATAATGAATAGTGAGTTTGATCCTCTGTGTGTGTTCTCTAACTACTATACATTGGTTTCAAGGGTGTGCCATCATGGTGTCATGGTTAGCAAGCTAGTCTTGCAGATCAATTAATAATGAATAACAAGTTCAATCCTTGCTGGATGCTCCATACTTGCGATTTTGTGTCACCTCTTTTTCCTCCTCTACCCGGGCTTTTCCGGGTAGTCGCTGCTAGTACATATATAAAGAGCAGTTGTGTGTATATGTATGTCCAGAGGAAACTTCGAAAATAAAACAATTAACGACAAAGTAAATATATATACACATTAAATATCACCAGGGCATGATTTTTTGAGCAAAAATAAGAGATTTGATTTATATTCGTAAAGATAATTAAAAAAAATAAAAATTAAATAGCATGGATTTTTTTTTTCATTTGATATTTTAGATAGTAGACCTTAACATTTCTTTTCAGAGTAGCAATGAATAAAACAAAACATCTTCAGCATAGAATAACCCAACAAGGGTTGACATGCCGTAAAATCTAACCAACCAACTGTTTATTCCTTATCTCACTAGAAATAGAAATAAACACAACAATAAACCTATGAACGAGTAGAAGGTAGTTACCCTGAAACATTTTGGTCCTGTTGGTGGGGCTTAGAATATGTCAACTGCACCCTCTGCAGAGGAGTAAGATTCCTCAAAACGAGGGTGTCTTGGGTATGACACTAAATTACATCTGATGGTGAAACTCCAGTATATAGAGTATCCCCTTGATTGTGATTACTCTCAGATCCACTCTGACCTGGAGTGGTATTACTTGTTAGGGTTTTATCTATGGGCCAAATAGATCTGTTTGAAAATTTGTATTGGATAGGAATATGTGAAACCATATAATTGTGTACATTATTTATATCAAGAATAGTTACTTATTTTACTAAGGATTACTATAAATTGCTTGCAAACTATTGGAACAGAATATTTGTAATCATATAACTGTGCAAATAAATGATTGCAGACAAAAAAATTGTAATTTAAAAAGAATGCAATGGGGCTTTAAATAGTTCTTATCATAAACATTTACAAATGAATCAAAATTTGGCATTAAATAACTCATAAAGAGTTGATATGCCATTAAACAAACCAACCAAACACTGAGACATTTAATGTATGGGTAATTCCATGTCAAATCATCCAGGCCATGTCACCCACCCCTTCAATTTTTCTGAAATTTTTTCCAAGTGTGGATTATGATAAAGTTAGCCAATTCCCAAAATTTGAGCTTCCAATTCCAAAAATTGGGGAATTATGTCCATTTTTAGCTCTCCAAATTTGAGGAGAGGGGGTGGGGTCACAAAAAATGGTGACTTTTTGTAACCTATTTTTGTCTGTAAAATGAGTTCTAGAGCTTCCCTACTTCTAAAAATTGGTTTATAAAAATATTTTTGCCCAAGGAATCCAAAAATACTATAAAAAAATAACCAATTTTAAGTTATTGATGATTTCTGATTTTTTCCTAGCAAGATCAATATCCCAATGTGGCACTGCATCTATGACAAAAAATTTTTCTAATATTATTTTACATATATTGAACATTATTTGTAGCAAAAAGATAGTTTGATATTTGCTCAGAACCGATTTATACTATTATATTTTTATTTAGCTTTTCTTATTGAAAATGAGGAGTAAAAAGTTTTTACGCCTTCCAGACAAAAATAGGGTGTGGAATTTATTGAACTTTGGGCTTTACTAGTCTCTTAATTTTCCTTTATAAAAGGATGTGCACTCAATCATTGTACACAAACATCTAGACTCTTTCTTTTATACATACATACATACATACATACATACATACATATATATATATATATATATATGATGATTGTTATCTTGAATCAACTACATATATGATAAAGTCAATTATCGCACATATTTTAGATTTTTAAGGTCACTAAACCCTTTGAAGTAAGTGGGCCCATGTTATCAGATATTATTGATTGTTTTTTTTTTAGCTAAAAAAAGGTGAGAGTTGCATCATATTTGAGATCAAATTCTACTCTAGTAGATATTATTAACACTACTGGTTAAAAATGGGACCATACAAATTGCCTGGGATGAAATGCAAAAATGAAATCCTGATTATTTGGTGTTGCTTATCTGCCAAATTCTTATTTCAAAAGAGTGTTATCACCTCAGTTAAATAATGGACCATTCCATTTTTATTATAAACAAAGAAAGGGAAGAAAAAGGACATGCTACACAGAAAAAATATAATAAATAAATAGAGTAGTTGAAAGATAGAGAGGGTGGGCACATGGAAGCGATAATGCTAATCTGTTTCAATCAAACATAATGAAAAGATAGGGGAAAAAAAGAGTGAGAGTGTTAAATCAAGATTATTATACTTTTTGCATATTAAACTATTAAATAGCTCTTAAGTAAACATACTAAATGTTATAATTATTAAATTATCATACTGTAGTATATCCACAGGTCCTGCTAGTTATTATATAACTAACAATATTCTGAAAATACAAATACAGATGTTATTATTCCTATGTAACCATATCCTGAAAAAAGCAGGTGTTAAACTTTGAGAAAAAATAAATAAAATAAAAGAACAATGAAAGAAGAAAGGTTGAATGTTTATTATGTTGGCATTAGCACAATATTTATTGTGTTGGCAAGATTCTTTTTATCAATTTTATGTAGAAAGATAAGTCTTTACTTTCAGTCGTTCCGAATGTAATATATAAATTTCAATACTGAATTGCTAATATGATATATTTAATCTTGTTACTTAAGCCAATTTAAAAGGTTTTTCTATTTTTCTTTACTTTGTCATTAAGATGTTCACATTTCATGACTATCATATTAATTAGTATTATCTGTAATAGATATAATTTTAATCAGTAAATAAAATCCACCATAATCCTTTAAGTCATCTCTGCAGAGGGATAAGATCCCACCAATGGGGCCCACCTGTTGGCCGTGGGTGGCAACTCATGATGCTTAAGGATAGAACCCTGGTGGCTGAGCAGTCCATGACATGCAACACTCCACTTTGGTCCTTTAGGCTAGACGGGTGGTCAAGGAGGCCTCCTCTGATCAATCAGGTGGTCATGTCAAGCGCTAGCACCTATATGGTTGTCATAGCTTTATTGCCTTTATGGCAAGCCCCAACCCTTTTTATCATGTATGTGCTAGAAGGCACTGGCTGAGGGTCTTAGTTTCTTGGGTATGTTTTAAACTCTATCTGATGGTGAAGTTCCAATTCTGGAGCCTGGGGAGTGGAGTACCCCTTCATCACCATTACCCCAGGTCCACTCTGACCTGGATTGGTAGTACCTGTTACGGTCCCATCTATGGATTAAATAGAAAAACATGAGTCTAAAAAAAATTTGAATACCCATCAAGAATGACTAAAATAAAACATCTTTGGATAAAATAACCCAACAATGGTTGACATGCTGTAAAATCGAACCAACCAAATCGCCCTCTGTGTGATCACTGCACCAGTAAACTGGTGCTACAGTGTGGAGTGAAAATCAAAATACCACCAGTAATATCAGTGTAAAGGGCTGAAAGGGTTAAGATCCATTTAAAATTTTAACACTGCATTTTGTGAACTGTTAATGTAGTGGAGTAACACTTCTGTACCTGTAGAGAAGTGTAAGAGAACCCAGTTGTGTCATCCATCTATGGGTTAAATAGAAAAATGTATTTATAAAAAAATTGTATTATCCATTAAGAATTGATTTATTTCAAAACTTTATCGGCATTAAATGACCCACTGATGTTGATATGCTGTAAAACCAAACCAAACCAGTTGTGTCTTGCCTGCCTGGATCGAAATCACATCCTTCAGAATGCGAAAAATTTGCGAAATGTAAATCCTAATTATCTGGTGTATGAGTGAGTTGTGTTAAAAACAGTTCAGCTCCCTCCTCCCATCATTTCTCCTTGGGACTGCCACATGCATCAATGATTGAACCTCCTCCTCTGTTTAGTGTTAGTGGAGGAAGTATTGCCCAGAAGGGGTCAGCCTCCCTAAAGATAAGTCAGATAATTATTCCTATTTATAAATGACTAGGAGGTATTACTTGTCAGTGATTAACATTACCAATGCAATATATCTTATAAGAAACTTCACCTTTACTCTTGGGAAAGTAAAAATTAAAAATGAGTAAATATTGATACTCGTGTTCCTAAAAAGTACGGCTGTTATCATCTTGCAACTCATCTGGTTAAAAATGAGACAGTCCAAATCATCCAAGATGAAATGCAAAAATGTAAATCCTGATTATCTAGTGTTGATTATCCACGGAATTCTTATTTCTAATGAGTGTCGACACCTCAGCTAAATAATGGACCATTCTGTTTTTATTATAAAGAAAGAAAAGGAAGAAAAATGACATGCTACACAGATGAAATATGATAAGAAATAAGAAAGAAAGAGAGTTGGGGAAAGGTTGAGGGGATGAGTGTGTGGAAGCAATAAGACTAATCTGTTTCAATTGAACTTAATGAAAAGATAGAAAGGAGAGAGAGAGAGTTAAATCACAAATATTTACTTTGGCACTTTTACTATTTAATCTTGAAAATTCTGAGAATCTCAAAAGTTGAACAATTTGCTTAATTGGTCAATCAATCAATCTGTGGTTTGTCGTAAATATCATTGGTTCCTTTGATTTCATGAAGGTAACTTCAGTTGACTAACATATAAATTAGAAACTAATTAGGAATTGGTCCATACTACTTAAGCAATTTATCAGTCACAGATAAGTATCTATGAGGATAATACCTATTCATTAATGGTTATTTAACTAGGTCAACTGATTTTCAGAGTAAGTACAATTGTAAATACTTCTGATATACAAATTATTCCCTAATGATTTCATATTAAGACATTAGTCATAAATATAGATCCACTAAAAATGGTTCTTTATGTTTATGAAGACTAACACAAGATGTTGGTTGGTTGGTTGGTTTTATTTTATGGCATGTCAACACCTATATGATTGCTCCAACCCTATTGCCCTTATGGCAACCCCCAATCCTTCTTATCATATGGGTGCTAGAAGGCGGTGAGGGTCTACATGTCCTGGGAATGACGTTAAACTCCATCTGATGGTGAGGTTCCAGTTTTGGAGGTTTGGGGAATGTGGAGCACCCCTTCATCACCATTGCTCCCTGGTCCACCCGGAGTGGTAGTACCTGTTAGGGTCCCATCTATGGGTTGAATAGAAAAACATGAGTTTATAAACAAAATTGTATTATGCATTAAGAATGAATTTATTTCACAACTTTATCGGCATTAAATGACCCACCGAGATTGATATGCCGTAAAACAAAACAAAACAAACAAACAGCACGTCAACCCTTTTTGGATCATTTAATGTCGAATCAAGTCATTTGGATAAATAAAGAACTCCGGTTGCTTAATTGGTCACCCAAATTAGTATTGAACAGGTTCATCGCTACTTAACTGTAAGAGAACAAAAAATGAGTTTTTAAAAAAAATTGAATACTCAACAAGGATGAATAAAACAAATGTATTCAATATAAAATAACCCAAGGGTTGACATGCCGTAAAATCCAACCAACCAACTGTTATAAATAGTTTAAGTAAAATGTAACTTTAATTTTTTTGTGATCTGTAAATCCTGATATTATCCTGATAATGATTGTAGACTATCAGGAGACTAAATAAAAGGATTTGTGATTTAAACCAGAAATCATGTCTACAAGAAATCCTAGTGGATAAAATGAAATGATTGGGCTGGCTTTAAATAATATAACATTGTTTCACGTTATTGAATAAGGAATTTTAAAATGATTAGAGCATTGAAGAAGAAGAATTTATACCTGGGACGTATTTCAAAATCACTGATATAACATAGTCTCTTGATCAATTGGCTGGTCATGTCAAGCCCTAGCACCTATATGATTGTCCCTACCCTATTGCCCTTATGGCAAGACCCAACCTTTTTTTATCATATATGTTAGAAGGCGGTGGCTGAGGGTCTTTGTGTCCTGAGTATGATGTTAAAATCAATCTGATGGTGAGGTTCCAGGTCTGAGGAATGTGGAGCACCCCTTTATCACCATTACTCCCAGGTCCACTCTGACCTGGAGTGGTAGTACCTGTTAGAGTCCTATCTATAGGTTAAATAGAAAAATGTGTTTAAAAAAAATTGAGTAACCATGAAGAATGAATAAAACAAAAACATCTTTGGCATAAAATGACCCAATCGGTTGACATGCTGTAAATACCAACCAACCAACCATCCAACATAGTCTCTTCTTACACAGACAAAAGCAGCAAATTGTCTCCATTAACCAGTTACAAAACCAGCACACTCACTAACCACACAATGCTTCACTTACCCTAAATCCATTGATCATCCTATCCACCCACCCGAACTTGTGATCTACCACACATCTGTAGTAACCTCCCCTTTTTACCTCTTCCCTCTCTATCTCCTTCCTCCCCCTCATCCTTTTATCTTTTCATATATGTATATATATCTTTCTGTTTTAAAATAATAAAGATTCATTCTGATGAATCTTTTAAGACCAACAAAGGCAAAATATTAATTGAATGTAATTGTTTATGTTTTGTTATTCACTTTTTCCGTAACTTTTCCTCACAATATTTTAATTAAAACTCACCTACTTTAAGGAAAATATTTACTTACTTAAGTATTCGTGCAAAACCTTCCATGTAAACTTCTCAGTGATTAAATTCAAGTTGAAATATGTGTTTATCATGAAAGTTATGAAAATATTGTTTTGAAATATAGATAAAATAAAAAATACAGCTTTCAATTTTCTTAAATGTATTTGTTTAAAACAAACATTTATTTTTTTAAGTAGGAAAATGGTTCCTTTTTGGATTTCTTTTTATTATAAATAATATGTAACCAGTCATCCAAGCAGATGATTGGCATTAAATGATATATATTTTCTGGTTCTTGAATAAAATAAATTTGCAAAGATTATAGCATTGAAGGTGAACTTTATCATTCATCATTGGCATCCATTTGTCTACTAGAGACAATGGTGTACTGTCTCAAAACAAGTGGAACTATGTAGCCTGGGCAGGTTGATATGGAGCATGAGCTGTCACCCAAGCAGCAGGTTCACCCCTCTGCACACTACCCTTGTGGTCCAAAGGAAAGGCAAGGAGTTGCTGGATAGTGCTGAAGTTCAACATCACACCACCTTAAGGACTCCAGCTCTGGATTTGATTTCTGGGTTTATTCCCCTAGTTTTTCCTTGGAGTGAGGTATAGCTGCTAGGCAGCAAAGGTTTTATAACAGACTTTTCCTTGTGTAGATGAATTGCCATCCAAGGCTAAAGAATCCCATCTACCTCATTTGCAGACTTATGTGAGTAGTAATTACCCCAATCCTACGACTATCGAAGGTGTAGTTACACGAGTGATATTCAATATTTTATCTAAAATTATAAGGAAATAATTTACTTATCTTGGTAGATATTTGTGAAAAATGTGTCATAAAATTTTCCCAGTGAAAATGATTAAATGCAAGTTGACATATAAATTTATCATAAAAATATTCATAAAACTTATATGAATATTGTCTTGAAATTTAGATAAAATAATAAAACAGCTGTCAATTTTCTCAAATGTAGGAAAAATAGTATTTTTAGGATAAGCTTTTCATTACAAATAATATGAACAAAACTAAGCTATCAATTTTATGTTATAAAAACAATACTATGTGTTATATTCAGTTATTATGATGGAGGTGCATGGTGTAATGGTTATTGTCGTAGGAAATGGACACAGCTAGATGAGTTCAAATCCTGGACGAGGCTGTTTGCATTTCCTATAGTACTAATACCCTTGGGAAAGGTATGAATCTAACTATTCCTCTTACATCTATGGGTAAATAGTAGAGCAGACTGGGCTCTTTAACCTGGGTTAGGCAACCAGTCTAGGAGAGGAAAACTCTGAATTCAAACCTGTTAAACTCCGCTTAAGAAATTGACCTTGTGTCACATCCTAAGGGGTTGATAAATATCTATGTATATTCAGTTATTATAGCTAATTTGAAATTCTAGCCTTATTCTATGTAATTTCTTCATAACAAGACTGTACTTGACCTAACATATCAATAAGGTGATCTAAGTGCATTTAAAATCATATTATGAATTCTATCACCTTGCTTACTCTGATCTCCTCTATTATGTTATATTAGCCCTACTTCAATTAGACTGCATTAATATGGCACACCTGAGCCAACTTCTGAGTAAATTGTAATTGGTCTATTGTCTGTGAATCACTGACCCCTGAAACTAAAAGGTCAAGTAGAATGAGCAGCCCCAACTCCCTTTATATTTTCTTTTCCTTTTTATTGACATGTTCTTAATTATTGGGTAAGTGGACTCAGGTTGGGGGAGGGGACTAGGGGGTTGATGTGGAAAATAACTTTGCTGTAAAAATAATAAAAATGATAATAAGTAGCTGTTTTCTGTGTGTGTGTGTGTCTTTATATGGACAGTTATTGTGTGTCTTTTGGCTGAATATAGTAGACTAGCAGGACATGAGGATATACCACAGTATGCTAATTTAATTGTTACAACATTTGATATGTTTACTTAAGAGCTATTACACAATAGTTCAATATATAAAATTATAATAATCTTTATTTAACTCTCACATACTCTTTTTCTTTTCTTTCTTTTCATCTTTTCATTATGTTCAATTGAAAGAGATTAGCATTATTGCTTGTGTGTCCCCTCTCTCTCCCCTACTCTCTCTCTCTCTCTCTTGCTTTCTTATTATATTTTTTCTGTGTAGCATATCCTTTTTCTTCCCTTTTTTATAATAAAAATGGAATGGTCCATTATTTAGCTGAGGTGATGAAACTCATAAAAGATAAGAATTTGACAGATAAGCAACACAAGATGATCAGGATTTACATTTTTGAATTTTATCTTTGATGATTTGGACAGTCTCATTTTTAACCAGAGGATGTTGCAAGATGATAACAGTCTGAAGATTAAGGAACAAGAATATCAATATATAGATTGTATCCCTACAATAGTAAACCAACAGTATAGATCAGTTTTGTTTGTTGTAAAGGATCCAATTTTTACTACAGTTTACTGTTTAATTCAGAAATCAATCACTTTTATTTTACAGCATCATCATTGTACTTTTAAGGAACACAAGTATTAATATATAGATGATAATAAGTAGCTGTTTTCTGTGTGTGTCTTTATATGGACAGTTATTATGTCTTCTGAATGTATATAGTAGATTCAGACTGGCTGAGGTAATAGATACAGAAAAATAAGTCCAAATCATGTTTTTGTTGTGTGACTAAGATATTTTTATTAATATATAATAAGCCACTTTATGAAAATCATCTAAAATCATTCTATAAGATGGAGAGATATTTCTTACTCAGCTGAATAGCATATATGGCTCTATTATGTAAAGCATTTATCAAGATGTGCTATTTATATTGGTAGGATTATCTTGCTAACCACTCTTTCTTATAAAAGATGCTCAAAATAACAAGCATCAATCTGTGTTATTGCTAATTTGTCTGCCAGTTTACAGGAAAAGCAATTATTCTATGCAATAAAATCGTGATGCCATCTGTGAATTTAAAAAAAAAATTTTAGAGTAAAATTGTGACCGAACAATTTTTAATCCGATCTTTTGTTTCATAAAATTTAGATTAAAAAAAATTAATGGTTGTTTCAAAAGTAAAAATAATTTCTGTACATTTCTCTGAATTTTTGAGATGAGGCTTGATAATTAGTATTATTTGTATTATTCAGATTATTGTCCTCATCTTGTTAAAAAAAACAAAAAAACAATATTAGTCTAGGTAAAAAATCATACATAAGTGAATAAGTAGATATTCTAGGGTATGACGTTAAACTGCATCTAGTGGTGTAGTTTCAGTTCTGGAAATCTGGGGAATGTGGAGTACCCCTTTATTGTCGTTACTCCCAGGTCCACCCTCACCTGGAGTGGTAGTACCTGTTAGGATCCCATCTATGGGTTAAATAGATTAAAAAAATGAGTATTAAAAATGTGTTTTAAAAAAATTGAATTTGATAAAAAAGATTTGAATGCCCATCAAGAATGAATAAACAAAATGTCTTTAGCATAAAATAACCCAACAAGGGTTGACATTCCGTAAAATTCAACCAAGAACTTCATTTCAACTGACTTTTTGAGCCTGTGTAAGCCATAAACAATTTTGGGGAACAATGACCTCAATCATCATCATCAAGTTGTGCTAACAGTATGGATCTCTGTGACTCTTCCTAGTTGTTTGTCACAATTGGCCTTTCATTCCTGGTAGGTCTTGATTTCTCCAATTTTGACTATCCATCAAATCATGCAAGAGGTGTGAACCAAAAATCTTGTAGCAACACTTTTTTGTAGATTTCTCCAAAGCTTTTGACTCCATACACAGAGAAAAGATGGAGCAAATACTCCCAGCTTATGACCACCCCAAAGAAACATAGCATCAATAGTAATTAAAAAAATGCCATTGAGTATTTTTTCCTTAATTATTTTGTTTTTCAAAATTAATTTTACTATTAGCAATTAAAGCCTTCTTGGTGGGGATTAAAATACACTGATTGTATTTCTTGCAGAGGGGTAAGAAAAAGTGCATTTGATGATGTGGCTCCAGTTCTGGAGATCTGCAGCTGTGGATTACCCCCTCCCTTCCATTACTCCAGGTCCACTCTGATCTGAAGTGGTAAATATGTTAGTTTAAAAATTATTTGTATTGGATAGGATTACTTAATATCATATAATTGTAAATTGTTTGCATTAAGAATTGTTGCTTGAAGCTATAATTGTTTACTAAGGATTATTATTATTGGTTACTAGAAACCATATAACTGTGTATAATAAATGATTATTATCAAATAGAAATAATTATGTCAAATCATGTTATTATTATTATTATTAAATAGGAATACTTGAAACCATACAACTGTGTGCAAAAAATCTCATAAGAAACAACTACACAAAAAATGTCAATATAAATGTACACTGAATGCAATTCCCTAACCTCTAGGCATAAATAACTTTAGACAGGTTGACATGCCATTTTAATCAATCAATAATATTAAGAATGAAAGAAAATGAATCAATTGTAGAAAATAATCATCAACTATGTTGTTTATGCATCTTTTTAAAAAATTTATTCCTCCCCCCCCCCAAAAAAAAAGGCTGAACTATAAATAAGATCATCTCTATTCTTAGGTTTCCTACAAGTGAATTTTTCTTCTTTCTACTTGTTTTATTTTGTTTTCTTCTAGTCCATGTTTATAAGGAGAAAGATGTGTTTGTCGCTGATGGCTCACAGTTCTAGCAATTAGATACTTTCTCTACTACTCATTATTCTCATGATAATTGTTGACTACATTTAAAATATCTTTAGAATTTTTGTTATGGTATTTATTATATGTAATTACCACTAACCCTCCTCGTCTTTAACTGGATTTTCAAATATTTAAATTATTTCTGCCTGATTTAGTTTTTAAAAGTCAAGCAATATAATGTTGGGTATGCATTTACCCTACCACCACCAGGAGTAGGATGTGACACAAGGTCAATTTTTAAGTAGTCTTTCTCAAGGGGCATTAGCATGAAATGAAACCCAAACTGCTTTGTCCAGGATTTGAACCTCAGTTGTTGAGTCCATTTCCAATGACAATAACTGTTACACAAATAATTCCTCTAAAATAATGGCACCCAATGGGGCCACCTGTTGGCTGTGTGTGGTGACCCGTGATGCTTAAGGATGGAATCCTAGTGGTTAAGCAGTCTATGACATGCAACACTCTACTTTCTAATCCTGCTTTTCCAGGCTCATCTGTTCACATGACTCTCTTGGCCAATGAGATCCCCATTCCAGATGAAACTGAGGGGAAACATTGTCAATCAAAATATTTAAATACACTTCTGTATTTTTCCATTGAGTTGATTTAATAATTACACTACACTTCCTTACAAAAATGATAGGCTATTATGTAACAATTAGTTTGGAAAAGAAAAAAAAACTTTGGTGTAATTTCTGTTTATTTTTTAAAGACAGATACCAGAATATAAGAATTTTATTTCAGTCATTATCTCAGAATTTTCAAAACTATTTAATAATTTTATATCATTTGAGTGTTTTAGATGTTCCAGGTAAAAAAAAACAGTTTATTTTTTTATTCTTTTTTTTTTTTTTTTTTTTTTTTTTTTTTTTTTAACAAATCACCCAGTTATTTTTTCTTGACTAAGAAATATCCATTTAAAAAAATTTTATTTGTAAAGATACATGTTTTTTTTGTCACATGAATAACTTAGATTTTGATATTTGTAAATTGGTCCTGTAATTGCTTTCACAACTGAGGAATTCCGATGACAAAGTCTATCACTTGCAACAATAACACAGCAGTCTCCAACGTAAACTCAGTAACACACTCCAAAGCATCTTGTCTCTTTCCCTGTCACGCCTGGTGTTTTATGTACAGCTCGATCTTGAAAAAATTTGCATACATGCAAATACATTCTCACCAATTCTCCTGGCTCTGAGATCGTGTTTCCTTAAATTATGGGGCTAAGGCAACTATGTTTTCTTTTTTTCAAGCCCTTCATTCATTTTGCACGTAAGATATGTACGCACCTGCTTTGAGCTCCAAGGTACGTCATTTCTTTTGCTACAGATTCTTTCAAGTTAGTTATATATTCTTCATATCAGAATGTCTTTTCTGTATTTGAAATTATTTTTTATTCTTTTGGGTCAGTGTGCAATAAGCAATCTTAGCCTTTAAATTATTGCCTTTTGGTCTGCACTTAACCACTAAACATTATCTACAAGTACCATTTTGTAAATAATATAAATTACTAATATTAGCTGAAAGATTAGCTAAATAATAATAGTAGTTAACTTAGTTGGTGAGTTATATCATTTCATGAGCGCTGGATCTTTCACTAGATAATTCCTAATCTGATTTAATTCTAAGATTTATGAGACTTCTGTTAGCACAATGAAATTTTGTGATGGCTACCTATTGGCTACTTTTATCAAAATAGTTTCATTTGTCTACACGCAACTAATCAAATTGGTTGGACACATTGACCAATATTGTCTATTCCTAAAGCTGTTACTACTATTTAAGAGTTTTTTTTTTTCTTTCTTTCTTTTTTTCTTTCTTTTTCTTTTTTTCTTTTTTTCTTTTTTTTCTTTCTTTTTTCTTTTTTCTTTCTTTCTTTTTTCTTTTTTTCTTTCTTTTTTTTCTTTATTCTTTTTTCTTTTTTTTCTTTATTCTTTTTTCCTTTTTCATCCTTTTTTCTTTTTTTTCATCCTTTTTTTTCATTCTTTTTCTTTCTTTTTTTCTTTCTTTTTTCTCTTTCTTTTTTCTTTTTTTCTTTCCTTTCTTTTTTCCTTTCCTTTCTTTTTTCTTTTCTTTAGATTACCATAGACTGCTGTATATACTGCACATCTGTGTATAACATGCACTCCCATTATTGGCATTATTTGTAATTAATATTCATCATTAAGATTTGTAGACTTTTGAAATTAGAAAAAAAAAAGTGATGAAAGAAAACTATTTCAATTATCATTATCCAATGTAGAATTAACAGCTTATCAAGTAATAGATGAAACCATTATTACTAGTGAAGTGTCACTTTATACAATAAGAAGGAGATTATGTAGGTATAATCTAAATGATATATTGTAACAAAAAGAAGAAAAAAGAACCAAACAAGAGGAAAAGAATTAGTAAAAGAATATTTGCTATGAGATGATGAAGAATGAGCAAAAGTAATATTTAGTGATAAAGGCAAAGTTGAACAATATTCTAATGTAAGTTCTAATACAGTACACTCTACTGTCTCTTCAACTACTTATAATAAGCGGACATCTTGCACACAAGATACATGTACGCCTGCTTAAGTGTTTCTCCTTTTTTTTTGGTTGGAGGCGCATGGTATAATGGAATCATGGTATCATAGGAAATGTACACAGCAAAACAAGTTCAAATCCTGGACATGGCTGTTTGCATTTCACATAGCATTAATACCCTTGGGAAAGGTACGCATCCAACTATTCTCTCTCTAGCTATGGGTAAATAGTAGGACAGACTGGTTAGGCAACTGGTCTAGGAGAAGGAAAGCTCTGAATTCAAACCAAAGGAGCTCTCTTCTCATTAGTCAAAACTAATTTGAGATCTCCTCTTTCCAAATGTACTTCATGGCAATGGAAATATTATGAAGTTTTGATTATGACTTTTTTTTTAAATGTCTCTAAATATAGAAATGAATTAATTTTACTTTTTTTTTCTATTGGTTCTTCTGCATGACCAGTTTTTAGCATTCAGATGTTTATCTCCTTTTTGTATAATTTCAATATGTATGCAACAATTTGCACTACAGTCCTGAATGACCACATATTCTAATCCTGAAAATACATTGTCAAACATATAGCTTCTTTATAAAACCTTGCAAGAATATGCACCCTCTGCCAGGCATAAGTATTTAAATTTTATGTAATAAAATATTAAATTAGAAAGACTAATGAAATTAAATAAGAACGCATATAAAAAAGATTACACTTATTTTAATTATGTTTTAATTAGTTTGTATATAAAATCATTCATAGGATTGATTTTAATACATTGGAGAATAAAACAATAATTTTACAGATCAATAACACCAAGTGATTATTTATTAAACTCGGTTTTGTTAAAACCAGTATGCAAATTAACCACACCATATATCATGTAAACTTTTATTTCTTAGTGATATATAGGACACATTGCAGGATTTTAAATGCACTAATAACGAGGGCTGTTTTGAGGCAAATCTAAGTCGGATTTTGATAGACATCATTAATAAATAAGATTTATCGTATGTATTAATGATTTTAACTATAAGTTAAATACTCATTACGCAATTCCTGAGGGTATTGTGATGTAAGCAGTGATGTAGTTTGTTACAAACAGACACCAAATCTCCATTATAATAAGATGTTTTTTTAGCTTGCCTCTGTATTTCTATGGTAAACAACTTGTTGATGTATAAAGGTTAGACCAAAGTATTTTATACACACTTTTTATATTTGTTTTATCATGCATTTAATGAGTCAGAAAAGACTGTGTTATATGAATAATAATTTAATGTGTGACACGCCGTAAAGTTTTGCATGAAAAATTATTGAGCGCATGACAAATATATTATGTTCTTTTGGTTTTTAAAAATTTCCAACATAACTGATATGAATATTTGTATTATTTAGACTAACAAAAAAAAACAAAAAAAAAAACACCCTCCGGGCATTGTAAAATAAATTTTTGAAAGGATATTGCCTGAGTAGGTTGGGAAAATTAAATAGATAGAATAAGATGTTTAATATTAAAAAAAAATGACTTACTTAAAAAGAATTCACCCCATTCCACTGAGATATTTGTTTTGTTTTATGACAGTAAGGACCTCCAAAACGTTTCTAGAAATTTCTGATTTAATTATTCAGACTCTTATCTTTATAGAAAAATTTAAAAATCATACGAGTAAAATATATTTTGTTTGGATTTCATAAAATGAAATAAGAGAGGTGGGGTCGACCTAGTAAAAAATATTTCCCCAATATATTTTAGGAAAAAAGTATTTTAAATATAAATTCATCTAAAAGTGAATAAGTATCAAAACTTTTGTGAAAATTTGACTTTTAATTGATTTTTCATAGAATTTTAAAAAGAATTACTGTGACGTAAGCAGTAGTCTCAGTTACAGACAAAAAGAGACCAAATCTCTATTATTAATAGATTTTTTAAACTGTTGTTTTTATCTTTACTGTTATATACAGTGTTTCAGCCAATGTGTCCTTCAGCCTTCTTCAGGTGTTTCTTGTCGAACTCTGGAACCATCTTGTCATAATCAATATGTATGTATGTATATGTGTGTGTGTGTGTATACCTCTTTACATTGTAACATTTAGAAAGTTTTGTTTTTAACCCCATGGTATGGTGTCTGATCATGCATACACACTAAGGTCTCCTGTGATAGATTGCTAAATTATATCAAGGCCCCACAGCGGGTTTTCAACATATTCAATATTGCTAGATAGTTTCTGGACAAACCTTATATTCTTGACAATAAGATGTTATTAAACACAGATCATCCAGTTATGGCTAGTTGAGAGGTTCAAAATTGGTATCTAAATATGAAAGAATATTCTTATTGTTAGTGTTGCATATATCTGTTCCTTTAAAAAGAAAAATGCATATAAAAAGTGTTTTGTTGAAGATCTTGTTGGTTTAGTTAGAAAAGTTCAGGTTGTTGGTCATTGTGATGTCATAAACTGTTGATAGAAATTCTTTGAAGTTTGTAAGTTGACTGACCACATAAAATGAAGATCTATAAATTATACTCAATTCTTAAAAAAAAAGTTTTAAACATAAAGACTTCCTTTATAGCATTATTTTCTGACCACATTTGTTGCAGAACTACTAGACTTGATTTTTGTAATGACCGTACCCACACTAAAATTTTAGTCTATCTGTCATGAGTATAAATAAGTGTTAATAAAAAGTAATCATTGTTTGTCTGAAAGTGAGCATTACAATCTTTACTGTAAGTAAAAAATCTGGAAAAAAAATTTTAAGCTTAAAAGTTTGGTTGGTTAGTTGGATTTTACGGCATGTCAACCCTTGTTGGATTATTTTATCCTGAAGACATTTTGTTTTATTCTTGTCTTGTCACTGAAAAATCATTGTTTTGGTGAAAAGATAAAACACGAATGGTTGTAGGAAATCTAAACTAAAATTAATGTCAGAAAATAAACCTGTTGAATATCAGAGTGATAGTGGAGTGTTTATCTTATTTTAGGCTGGAAAGCTAAACACAGTGAATCCTTGTTTTGTTTATAAGATAAGATAACTGCAAATGATTTTGTGATATAGAATTATATATAAGAAACTGTCTGAGACAGAGGAGATCAGATCTGAGCTGGATGGGTCAGAGGACCGTTGTGTAAGACTAGGCATTTAAGAGCACAAGGACTGTTAGAGGGGTCTTCCACTTAATCTATTACCAACCATCAGACTTAGAGGAAGTGACCATCTGTTGTTGTTGTTGAAAGTTGACCATTGTTCCAAACCCAATCAACCCATTAAGGAAATGTAATTTATTTTATATAAACATGTAGATTATTTCCTTTTTGACTCGTGATGTGATGAAAAGCCACAACTTTCAGATTTGAATTATTGGCAGGTACACAACCCAATCAGTAAAAGATACTTTATACATTTAGGTGTATGTAGAAGGATTGAACATCCTATTGGACAAACCATTATATGCCACACATGTTTCTCCTTTTAGATATGAATTCGATCTCTCTATATCAACATGCATATAAATCCTGTAATGTTATCATGCATAATTTCTGTGGGTATTTTCTTTTTTAATATTGATTCAGGATATTGTTTATAGGAACTGTTTTATTATAGACAAGATAGTCTGAATGTCACTTGCTGGGAGAGATAAGAGGTTTTTTATTGCATATAAACTTGTATGGAATTTAAAAACAAAAACATTAGAGTTATATAAGAAGCAAAATAGTTTATATTATTGTAGTGAAGAATTGCCGACAATGTTTAAACAAGTGGCTTGTGTCTGGTGTAAAATGTAAAGGAAATTAACAGTTTTCTTTACCTCAAAACACATGACATGCACAAGCAAGATTTTTTGTCAAAGAAAGAAAATAATCTGGCTTTCATTTTTAAAGGAAGCCACATGCATTGATTAGCCAGTTGGCTGTGGCTTGCATTCATAAAAACTAGGGGAAATTTTGAGGAGACACTTTCTCACACTTCACATAACGGCACCCAATGAGACCACCTGTTGGCCATGAGTAGTAACCTGTGATGCTTAAGGATGGAATCCTGGTGGTTGAGCAGTCGATGACATGCAACACTCCATTTTGGCCCTTACTTGGGCTTGATGGGTAGTCAGAGAGGCCCCCTCCGATCAATCAGCTGGTCATGTCAAGCCCTAGCACCTATGAGATTGTCCCAACCCTATTGCCCTTATAGCAAGATCCAACCCTTTTTATCATGTGCTACAAGGCGGTGGCTGAGAGTCTTAATGTCCTAGGTATGACGTCAAATTCTATCTGATGGTGAAGTTCCAATTCTGGAGTTCTGGGGAATGTGGAGTACTCCTTCATTACTATTACTTCCAGGTTCACTCTGGCCTGGAGGGTAGTACTTGTTAGGGTCCCATCTATGGGTTAAATAAAAAAAGAATGATATTAAAAAAAAATTTGAGTACCCATCAAGAATGAACCTATTTCAAAACTTTGCCGGCATTAAATGACCCACCAATGTTAATGTGTTGTGGCCTGGTTAGGGGCCAGAATAAAGACAGAAGAGAGGAAATGAGTTAAACAAATATATTAACAAAGAACAGTAGTACAAACATATACAAATGAGAAGGTTACTCGCAAGGCAGTCTTATGAACTGTCCACTGAAATATTGACTCTCACTTAAGTGCAGAACCTGCTGCTATCTTATAGTTGGAAGAGTTCATGCATGCGTGGTAAATTATCATAAGAATATGTTGTAAAACAAAAGAAACAAATCACATAATAAATTAGTCGAGTATGCACAAATACGAGAAATGGTTTGTTTGAGAATAATTTTCGATGTTGGACGAGAATTTGTCCCTTGTGGAATGGTGTTCCAGATTTTCAGTGTTGGATAGACTCTCATTTGACTACAATTATTTTATTTTGTATTTCATATTTGAATTCTTTTTGTTTAAAATTTGAGTCATGAATTTACATTAAAGTGAGAAGAACCAAGAATTGTCTTGAAGTTTCAGATCTCACTTCTGCTATAAATAATACTTTAAAAACATTTTAACATCAATTTCAGAATCTAGCTAAAAGCTTATCACTTACCACTGATGAAAGAAAAACAAAAAGCTGCTAATTTCTTATTTCTTTTGACTGTTTATTTTCAGAAATAACAACATTCTATTCATCCCTTGTCCTGAAATGCTGTTAGACCAGATTTAAAGTGGGGCAAACTTACCTAATAAATTTTGTCACATTCTTGTTAACAATAAATACTTTATCAAAAACAAACATTAGAGAACCAAAGTTGATAAAACTAAATAAATATTCATTGTCAGGAATTATTGACTTCCCAAACAGATATTTTACAAATTATGAAAAATTAAATATACAGGATGATTTAAAAAAATTTAAAAATGTTAACACCCTTATGGTGAAGTTCCAGTTCTGCAGCTCTGGGGAGTGTGGAGAACCCCTTCATCAACCCATTACTATCAGGTCCACCCTATTAGGGTCGCATGGGTTAAATTTTGTTTAAAAAATTGAGCACCCATCAAGAATTAATTGTCTTTTACATAAAATAACCCAACAAGGATTGACATGCCATAAAACCCAACCAACCTAACATACTTATGGTGGGAGTACCTTTATGATGTCATTTCAAACAGTCTTCACCTGTTCACCATCCCTGTGAACACATTCTTGGAATCTCATCCAGGTGATTCAAAAAATGTTAAATATTTCTATGGGAGTATCTTTATTAGAAAGACAGAATTGATAATATGGAGATCACCTGGAGAAGATTCCAATAATGAGTTGACATGGGTGGTGAACAGGTGGTGACTTTAAAATCATATCATAAAGGAACTCTCATAGAAAGGTTAACGTTTTTTAAAAAAAAGATCCCTGTATATTAAATTTAATCTTTTAGTTTGATTTTTAAAAATGACCTCAACTATCATCTTTTGGTTATTCTTTGTATGTTGAATGCCAAAAAAATTTTCAATCAACTTTTCCAAACTGATGAATTGAAACTTGAATGGCTTCCTAGGTGTCTAGACTTAAAACCATTTCAGGTCTAACGCTAGCTAAAACGAAATAGATTGCCTTGATGTTTGGTTGATTCTAATAATAGGCCACTCTGCAGACTTTTACTATAAAGATTGTGTTCTGAAATTGCACAACTCAATGACTGTTCATTCTTAAGATGATAATTATGAGCAGAAAGTGATTAAGTTTATTGGAACTACTTGAGGAAAAACTTTTTGGTAAATGGCTTATTATTTTAATACAATGGGTAAAATATATTTTGTTTAGATTTCATAAAAATTAAATGGGGGGGGGGAGGCGCGACTAAGTAAAAAAAAAATTCCTAATATATATTTTAGGATAAAACTATTTTAAACATAAATTCATCTAAGGGTAAATATGTATTGAAATTTTCATGAAAATTTGACAATTGATTTTTCATAAAAGTTTAATATATCATGTATTAATGATTTTGACTATAAATCAAATACTCATTGATAAACTTACTAAATTCCTGAAATGACTGTGACGTAAGCTGTGATGTAGTTTTGGTTAATGATAAATAGACCGAATCTCTATTATTAATAGATGGAGTTTGTTAATATCTTGTGTTTTTTAACAATTTTGTTATAACTCTTATAAGTGACCCAATAGCAGCATTTTTCTTATTGTTGCTATTATGCTGTATTTGTCAATTGCTGAGTTCATGATGCTTAAGGATGGAATCCTGGTGGCTGAGCAGTCCATGACATGCAACACTACACTTTGGCCCTTAGACGGGCACACCGATCAATCAACTGGTCACATCGATCAATCAACTGGTCACATCAAGCCCTAGCACCTATATGATTTTCCCAATATGATTGCTCTTATGGCAAACCCTCAACCCTTTTTATCATATATGTGCTAGAAGGTGGTGGCTGCATCTAGTGGTGAGGTTCCAATTCTCAAGCTTTGGAAAGTGTGGAGTACCCCTTCATCCCCATTATTCCCAGGTCCACTTTTAGTACCATAAATAGATTTTTAAAAAAGGAGTCTTTAAAAAATGTGTTTGAAATAATTGAATACTCAACAAGAATGAATTGAACAAAAATGTCTTTGGCATAAAATAACCCAACAAGAGTTAACCTGCCATAAGATCCAACCAACTGATCACAGAATTTTTGTTATTGTTGCTATTATACTAGATTTTTGTCAAGTTCTTTATTGAAAAATTCAACTGTTAATTATTACTAATAAGTACATGGAGGTTCTGGGTTCAATACCAACCCTCGCCAACTCAGCGTATGAGTAGCACAGCTTGGATCTATGCAGTAAAGTGGGAGGCTGATGGTAGATGTGGCACTCTACTTCAGACATAGAAACAATGTAATGCTAGGAAAAGGGGATAGACTCCCTCGCAGTTTGGCTGATACCAACAATAGGTCACTCCGTCTATTTTACTTTATGTTACATGAACTTAAGATATTTTGATTTTTTTTTTTTTTTTTTTTGATGATTTTGTTTTTATCTTATTTGTATTGGACTCAAATAAGGGCAAAACAGTTAAGTAGAAAAAAGAAAAAAAAAAAAAGAACTAATGATTCTAACAAACAATGTTGACATTTGTTTTGCTCTGATCTCAACAATAAAAGGGTGGAGAATATTAACATTGTTCTTTTTTTTATATTCACATATATTAGTTTTGCATTCCTTAGTCTTTTGGAATTTATTTGATCTGTTGTTGGATTAGTGAACTGTTTTTTTTTTTTTCACACTTTTATCAATCACCTATTTTGTGATATAAGAATAATAAAAGTTGATCTACATATTCATGTACATTCATACCTACCTGATTTCTTATCTTATGAGTTAGATGATTAGACTTTAGGCTCTGAGGTATTAGGTCTCCACTATGTCGTCAAGTCAACCAAGTTTGTTTAAAGTTTTAGATTTCAATAATATTGTGATGAGCCGGAAGTTAACGCTTTGAAAGCAGAAATGGAATGATAAAAATAAATGCTTTGTGCATGGGGATCGGCGCAGGTATAGAAAGAGAAAAATAGAAATATTATAAATGATAATTTTCAACCAATCAGATGCTTTTGCGTCTAAAAAGAAGTCTTTTTTAAAAAGACCGATTTTGAGCCTAGGTAATTGCTATAAATAACAGGCTTTTCGAAGAACAAGTCAGAAAAATCAAATATGCCTGATAGTCCACGTCTCTCGATTTAAGAAATATTTGCCTACTGCTGAATGTATTACAAGCTATATCTTTCTCCCTCTCTAAGTAACTTCACTGCTGATTTGTATATTGAACATTACCCTTTCTTTCTCAGTTGGAGTCAACTCAACACCTTTTTATTATCTACTACATGAACATTTGAAAAAGCATATTCTGCAGGACTTTGATCAGTATTCTTGATTATTGTACTCTTTTGTTTTAATACAAATATTACCTGTTGAATTTATGGGTTCTTTCTTTATCTGTCTTAAATATGTGACCTTATGGTGTATTGATTGTAACTACCCATATATATCTATACATCCCATTAACTAATCCACTATAATATCATTTGATATTTTTAACTACTTTGATACACAGGTTTGCTTTTTGTTTTAAATTACCAATGCCTCAAGCTCAAATGTTCAGTTTCTAGAGTATTTGGCTAAGATTTACTGAGAATCATCTTAAATCTTTAAATATATACAATATATAATCATCATCATCAGGTTACACTAGTAGTACAGATATCCAAGACAATCTCTCGTCAACCATCGCCCTCAGGAGGTCTTCTGCATAGCATCCAGTATCCGTGTAGAGCTGGTCAATGTAGGTCTTTGTTAGATGACCAATACCAACATGCCCATGAACGTCACTTATGAGTTCATCCCTGTTTTCCCAGCAATGTCCAGCATGTTTTGTTTGTCTCACTCAGATGGTTTGTGTGATAGGGGGCAAGTGGCCATACAGCTGCATTCTTGTGGGGTGTTGTTTCCACAATTTAAGATCACATGCAGCATTTTTGTAGCAAATCCCATCTAGCTTATTCTCTAGGGACCTCATACACATATATATATATATATATATATATATGTGTGTGTGTGTGTGTGTGTGTGGATGTGCATGGTGTAATGGTTACTGTTGTAGGAAATGGACATGGTGAGACAAGTTAAAATCCTGGACAAGGCTGTTTGTATTTCACACGGCGCTAATACCCTTGATTAAGGTATGAATCCAACTATTCTCCCTCCAGCTATGGATAAATAGTAGGGCAGACTGGGTTCTTTAACATTGGTTAGGCAAACAGTCCCAGGGAAGGAAAACTTTGAATTCAAACTATTTGTAGACTTTGATAAGGATGGGTTCCACCAGACTATTTCTGCTCAAGACACGTTACATAATTAGTGCCCTCACAATCAAACCAGATTACAGGACTTGTGATAATATACAATGTGTTGTTAGAAACCATTTGAAGGCAGTGTCAGTTGAATACTTCCAAAACTTTTTCCAGAAGAGGAACAATATCTTTGTTAATGTTTGTCTTACCAAAGGAACTATTTTGAAGGAGATAAAATTGATTTGTAGTTGTTAATAATTAAAAAAAAAATTTTTTTAAATGGTCTCATTGTTTTCTAAACAGATTTCGTATTCAGTCGTGAAAAGTCTTTTTTTGTAAAAAAATCATTGTTTATTGATGCCTCGATAAAACCTTTAATCAGCATATTTTCAATAAATTCAATTGAGTGATATGTAAGTGATTTATCAATTTTAAACATTTATGTTTTTGTCTAGACTTTTAGTCTTAACTAAGCAATTTATGTATTGCACAAAGCTTGACATATTTTACTACAGTTTTTTTGTTTATCCAGTAATATCTAGTTCTTTTAAATGTGTGTATATAGACTTCACTTCAAGATTGTTTCTGTGACGGCATTCACCATCTCAATCCAAGGAATTCACCTGTGGTAAATTCATGTAAGGAGTAACAAGGGAATAGGAAATTCAAAAGCAGTCCCCTAATCTTGCATGCATATCCCAGTCAGGAGAAGGAGATGCCCTTGTTTGCTGCAGAATTTCCACAGATGCAGTGACAAGTATGCTAAAATCTGTTGCTTCCTGACAATGAAGGAGATGCCCTTTAGATTTTTGCCAGAGCCCTTTTAGCTGGATTGTGGCCCTAATACCACTGGGTGCCCTAATACCACTGGGTGCCCTAATACTACTGGGTGCCAGATTTGTCCACTTTGGTAACCCTACTAGGAATTTAAGTTCCTGACGGCATGGCTCTGACACTACCTGGTTTATGTGGCTTTGCTACGATGAGGAGGGGCTGGACTTTAGAAATAATGTGCTTTTGAACAAATAGCTTCCTCTGCCCTTTTTTTTTTTAACCCAATACTACCTGTTTCATAGTTGGATCATCGGCAACTAAACCGGTAACTCCACAGATTTTGTCTGGTGATTCAAATGATCAATATATTTTGAATGGTTTGTACATAAATGATGCATCACTGGTATCCATCACAATAAATCTGATATTCTAACAGAATATTAGATATACAATATCTGACAACTAGTTTGCATGATCCAGTGATTTTTTTTTCCTGTTATAAATGTCTTTATAAATGTAAACTAATAAATTCACCCTCTCAGGTGTCTATATGGACCACTAAGGAGACCTAGTCTAGGTTGTGGGTCATTCCATGTCAATTCACCAGGGTGCCTTGTCTGCCATCTCCAATGAAATTGGTTTCAAACTGCCTTTAATTTGCTTTTTATGATTTTTAAATGGAATACAAGATATCTTTTCAACAAGGTCTGCTTGTGATGGCAACATTTTTATCCTCATCACAATTCTGTTCTATAGGCAATAAGCTTTATATTCATTGCATCCAACTGATCAACTGAAATCACTCCACCCTGTTTATCATGGAATAAACCATGACATTTTTCAACTGTTCGCTTAGTACAAATAGAACAATAATGTTTACCTCTCAAACCCTTTCATTCTTTCTTTTCAATAAAAACATTATTCCAGTGACGAGGAAGTGAAATCTGTAGTGAAGAAGTGGCTCAAAGAACAGTCAACAGAATAGGGATACATACACTCATTTGAAGGTGGAACATTGCTATTGATAGAAACAGTGAATGTGGGAAAGTAGGGATGTGATCCACACAGGACCAGCTTCATTTTGATGTATGATACATGTTCCTGTGTTGGTAATTATACCCGTCCAAAACAAAATGGCATTACTTTTTGACTCACCCCTCATATTTAATTTTTTTTTTTTTTAATTAATAAAGCAACATTATTGAATAGTTTAAGAAGTCACTGAGCACAATATCAACATTTGAGAATTCATGGAGCATTAGGATGATTGTCTTTAATTATAATCTTTCATTGAAATCCTGCATGTACATAGGAAAAAAACTCTGAACTTGGCAGGTTCATATCTTCTAAAGTAGACTTGACTCCCTCATGAAATTCTTTGGTCAACTTAGCAGCATAGTAGATGTTAGAAAAAAATATTATGAAAATTGAAGAGGACCCATTTTCGATAGACTGACCGTAAGCTACATAGGTGAAAAGTTGTTGATTTTGGAGTTATGCATTTGGATGGGCAAAATAAAATTTTCTATCAGGTATAGGGTTAAAATAGTTGGATATTTGGATTCTACAGTCCTTATTTGCCTTACATACCAAATTTCAGAAACATTGAATGTATGGAAGTATTCAAAAAAAAAAAACACTGAGATTCTATGCCACCGCACAGCCTTAATTTAGAGGCAAAATAGGGAAATTATACCCCCCCTCTAAAATTGGAATGGTAAGGTTTAACACAAAAATAATTTGGCACACCTTCCTAACTCATGAAGGGGAACATTTGTGCCAAATTTCAAGTAATTTGGTGTCGGTGGGTGCAGATTTCCACTCTTTGCTGGTGTTTTGACATGGAATGACCCTTGTATATTATCTGATAATATCAAGTTCCATTGTGTCCTTTTAGTACAATTGATCTATTGTCTAAATAAAATAACCAACTTTTTTTAAGTCAAGGTTACTCTTACCAATCAGCTTACAGTGAAGTCACATTGAAAGTACTGGCTCCCACTAGATCACCGAAGTTAAGTAGCAATGAGCCTGTTCAATACTTAGATGGGTGACCATTTAACCAAAAGCAGGTACTGTAAACAACCTGATATAAAAATAATCTAATTCAGCATTAAATGACCCAAAAAGGGTTGATATGCCATAAAACAAGACAACCAACCAAATCTTACCAATCATTTGTACCTCATCTGACCAGGTTTACCTCCACCCAACCAATCTTTATTTATTGAACTAGAATTTATTTTACAGCTCACGATTTTCACCCAAACGAAGATTTACAAACACTAAACTTGTTGTGAAGTGTTTATAAACAGGTTATGTTTAACACAACAGGAAACTTGCTTTTTCCCATTGAACTAAACTTTTTTTTTTTTTTTTTTTTTTTTTTTTTTTGTTGTTATTCTATTCTTTTCACTTTTAGTTGTAAACACACAGAAATTTCATATCTAACCTCGTGCTCAAAGAATAATACATTCACTAAGATTTGTAACCTCACATCTCTTTCCTTTCTAACCTTCTTACGTATTTTTCTTTGCTGATGTATTTTAGTTGGGTGGATTCAAATGAACAAAAAATCCTTAGATATTTTTTGTAAATCATTTGAAATGAGAAAAGATAATGTGCTTATTTTTCTTTTCTTTTTTTTTCAACTCTTTCCAACATTCCCCCTCTTACTTGTTTTTTCTTTTTACTCTTTTTGAAAGTGTTTTTAAAAGAATAATTCGCCTTTTTTATTAGATCTCACTCATATTTTTTTGTAGCACATAAGAAATTACATATATAAAGTAAATAAGTAAAGTTGGAGGAGTGGTCTATTGTTGGTAACAGCGGGGGAGTTGATCTCCTTTTCACTAGCGCTAGACCAGTGAGATTAGTTTTGCTGAGGTGGAATGCCCCACCTACCGTCAGCTTCCCACTTTACCACACAAATCAGATTACCAAATTGGTGCTACTCATACACTGAGTTAGAGGGGACTGGTATCGAACCAGGAACCTTGTGATTTCTAGGCGGGTGCTCTATCGACTGAGCTAAACTGACCTAATATACTGTAAATAAAAGTTATTTTTAGCTTTTTGAGTATTATATCAGGTGTTTACAAATGATTTCAATCTTTTGATTGATTGATTGATTTTAACAGCATGTCAACCTGTCTAGACTTATTTTATGCCCAGAGATTAGGGAATTGTGTTTATTCTACATTCATATTTACATTTTTTGTGTTACTGTTTCTTTTTTTTTTCTTCTGTTTTTGTCTTTTTTTAACACTGTCCTATAAAATGTGAATAATTTTTAAACGAATCTATTTGACCCATAGATAGGACCTTAACTATCACTCCAGGTCAGTGGACCTGGGAGTAATGGCAGGGAAGGGTACTCCATACTCCCCAGATCTCCAGAATTGGAGCCTCACCATCAGATGCAGTTTAGTATCATGCCCAGACACAATTTTTGAGATGGGGCTTGATAATCTGTATGAATTGGATTTTTTGGACTGTTGTCCTTATCTTTATTGTTATTGCCAATATGACTCTCCACAGCATCCGAAACTTGTATATAACAATAAAGATGAGGACAACAGTCTGAAAAATCCAAATAATTCAAATTATCAAGCGTCATCTTAAAAATTAGTTCCTAAAAAGTCCTCGTTTTTTTTTTTTTTTTTTTCTATTATCCTATAAAATGTTTTTAAAAATCTACAGAATAATATTATGGAATTTTATAGAGAAATATATTTATTTAAGTGAGTGACACTTTAAGAAATTTATCAATTTAGATATTTTTGTTTTTTGTCTATATTTTTCATCCTTTGCAATAATGCTTAATTTATTATTCAATAATTATCTTGAAAAATTACAAAAAATTATAAGTTTTTTTTTGTTTTGCTAGTATTTTTAATTTAGATAGCTAGGCTTCAACTTAAATCTCTTCATTACAAATTCCTATTTATATGATAATCTTGGGAGTATCTATGTAGAAATGGTTCAGTGATTTGTTTTTTTTATTTTGTTTTGTTTTTTTAGGTTAGTCATCATGTCTATAGTTATGCAATTTGTTGATATGACAGTCCCATTGATAAAAATGATTCATTTTTTAAATATTTTGATTGGACACTTGAAACAGTTGGTTATATTCACATTGGGCAAATAATACAATTTGTTTCTGAAAGTGATTACCGAGGAATTGTGGATTCTACAAGTACAAAAATGAACTTTTATACATTTTTATCTTGTCCTCATTACATTTAAGTCCCAATTTGAGAAGAATTTATAAGAGAGAATTCAGCATTTTTATCATCAGGAGATCTTGAAAAGGTAGATAGCTTTGAAATAATTTGATTGCATGATAAATTAATGATTGTAGAAGCAATGTAATACTCACCATCGTAGTGGGATTGTTGGCAGACAAGGCAAACAAACCAGCTGTAACCCAATACAGTCCCTGCATTATGCTTGCAGCAATGATTGTATAAGTTTAGAAAACTTTAAAATTGATTACATATAAAATTTACATAGTTTTGGAATCTACTGCATAATAAGCAATACATTTAGAAAGGAAACAATTATATCTTCTAAGAATTGTAAATACGAATTATATATATATATATATATATATATATAAGTAGTAAAGTTGGTGGAATGGCCTATTTTCAGTATCAGCCAATCTTTTTGCTTGCACTAGACCAGGGAGATTTTTTTGTTTGGGTGGAGCACCACACCTACCATCAGCTCCCAGATGCTTTATCTCACAGATCAAATTACCTAATCTGTGCTAATCATATTGAGTTCACAAGGACAGTTGTGATTTCTAGGTAGATGCTCTACAGACTGAGCTAAACTTGGACCATCAGTTTGCTATATTTATGAATATAGTGCTCAGTCTCAGTGATAGAGCATATATATCTTAAGTTAGGATAGCGTAGACACAGAGTCAGTGGTGGTTTGGCGACTGTCAGTTTCTCACCTATGCAATCGTCAGTTTAGTTTGATGATCGCATTGGTGAGGAACTGACTGTCATCAAATGCTGTTAACTCTGGCTCTACACTATCCTAACTTAAGATATATTGATTCTTAACTAATTATCAGCCAAACTTTGAAATGTCCAATATAATTATCCATTGCTTGCTTTTTGCAACTTTCTTATTTTATTTATTTAAAACCAACCAGACATTATTTTATTTTCCTTCATCATCATCATCATCAGGTCGTGCTGGCAACATATGGATATCCATGACAACCTCTCACCAACTAAGAACGGTTGGTGAGAGATTGTCATGGATATCGATGACAATCTCTCACCAACTGTCCCTATCGGTCATTCCCCCCTGGAGGTCGTCTGTGCAGCATGCAGAATCTGCACAGAGTTGATCTATATAGGTCCTTGCTGGACAGCCCATACTGGCATGCCTGTGTGCAGGGTTCCACAGGAGTATGTCACTTTTAAATTCGTCCTTGCTTCTCCAGCAATGTCCAGTATGTCTTGTCCGTCTTACACGGATGGTTTGGGTGATGGGGGGGGTAATTGTCTGTAAAGCTGCTTTCATGATGGGTGTTGTTTCCACGATTTGTTTAAGACAGCAGGCAGAATTCTTGTGCAACTCCCATCTATCTTATTTTCTAGGCACTTTGCTAGGGTCCAAGTGGTGTAGCTGTAGAGTAGCACTGATACAACTATGGCTTGGAAGAATTGCTGCTTTTCACAGAAAGCGATGTTAATGCATGCATAGGAAAGGCATAGATTGCTATAGACAGACTTTCAATTATAACATGGAAGTTTGATCTCACTGACAGGTTAGTTTCTTTACCAATCCTTTATTATCAAGAATATTATCAGCATTTAGTGAATTTCAATTTCAGCTTAATAAGATTAATTTCCTCATTTAAGTTAATTAAGCATGGAGGTGCTAGTTGTGTAATGGTTATCATCATAGGATATGGACATGAACCAGAATTCAAATCTTGGACAAGGCTGTTTGCATTTCACATAAGCACTAAAACCCATGGGAAAGGTATGCATCCAATTATTCCCCCCTCCAGCAATGTAACATTGATATGGCAACCAGTCTAGGAGAAGGAAAACTCTGAATTCAAACCTGTTAAACTCTGCTTAAGAAATTGGCCTTGTGTCACACCCTACTCATGCGAAAGGGTTGGTTAACCAAGCATACTGATGATAATGGAATTTATTTGAATCCTGACAATTCTCAGTCGCACTTGTAGATAAAAGTTTGAAGAAAATTTAAAGTAAATCTTAAAAGTAAACTAAAAAAAAACAAACAAACAAAAAGACAAGAGGAAAATTCTCTTGTCATTCTTTGTTGACTATTGTTATTATTGTTGCACTTTTATATCTTCATTGAAAAAAGAATTGTGTACATTTGAGAATATTGCATGGGAGAAAATTCTACTTTCTTATTTTCTCCCAAGACCATCACTATGGCATGTGCTACCAATTCAGAAAATTCTGTTTATGAGATAAAAAGATAAGCTGTATAAATTATTTTCTGAATGTTGTAAACAAGTGGTTTCCCATTAAATTCATACTTCTTACCAGTTATCACATCTGTGAGGTTAGGAAATAGAAAATTCTTTAGAAATTATTTAACCAAAAAAAAAAAAAAATTCCTATTGCGTAATTTTAAACTTTAAATCCCTAAGAAACCAATGTTAGCATTTTTGTAAATTATTTATCTCATTATTTGAAGGATAAAAAGATTATTAATTTATGGATTATTCATAAGAGTTGAATAGTTCATTAAATTACTTTTTTTCATGAAGAGAAACAATGATATGCACATTTTAAATTACAAAACATAGTTATAAACTAAGCAGTATCTCTCTCTCTGTCATCCTGGGTCGGTTGAGCCAGCTCCAACCAACAAATTCACCAGTGGTGAATTCATGGAAGGAGTAACAAGCGAATAGGAAATTCACTAGTGGTCCCAAAACCCAACATGCATAGCCCGGTCAGTGGAAGGAGATGCCTGTGTTTGCTGCAGATTTTCCACAGACGCAGTGACAAATCTGCCAAAAGCCGTTAATTCCTGATGATGATGGAGATGCCCTTTGGATTTTTATTGCCCTAATATCACGGAGTGCCAGACCTGTGTGCCTTGGGTGACCCTACCAGGAACTTAAGTTCCCAATGGCAGGGCTCTAATACTACCAAGTTTACATGGCCTTGCCATGATGAGGAGGGGTTGCACTTTAGAAATAATGTGCTAAATGGTCGTTCAGCAAAGAACTATCTTCACCCATTTACAGGTCTTGTTTTTCATTCTGCAGATGTATCTCACCACCCTCCTAGCCATCCTCCTCACCAGACAAAATCTGTGGGGTTACCGGTTTAGACACTGATGATCCAACTATGAAACAGGTAGTACTGGGTTACATAGTACCAGTAGCACATTGAGTGACCTGACACACTGTTAGTTTTGATGTGACAATTTTTTTTTACTTTTATGGTTATGAAAAAGGCATGCAATTTTGGTTGAAGCTAGTATAGAAGATGGACATGTAATTTGAAAAAGATACCAATTGGATGACTAATTCTTTTGTTTAAAGGTGACAGTTAAAGACTTGTTTTGATTGGTTGAAATGGGTTGTACAAAATTTCCAGCCAAACATGCTTTATGTCACATCTTGCCCGTGGTGAATGGGTTGGGTAAATACCTACTTAGCAATTGGACAATCAAGCTGTCTTTAGATGGATTACATCTTAATGATTCAGGTTCAGACAATTTGCTATTCTGAAATATTCAACCACTTTAGATGAGTTTTATTACTAAATAAAGACTGTTATTAGAAATACTCTATGGCCAGGAACCTGTACAGACTTGATTATTCTTAAAGTTTTATTTGCTAACAAACTGAAATAAATGCTACAATGTTATGAATTATTAGTATAAATTTTAAAGGGTGTTTATAAAGTCTTGCAGCAGTTTTAAAATTGAAAACTTAATAATTCACGTTGTACAACTGATAGAATCATTTAGTAAAAACCATATGAAAGTTCAACTCATGTAGTTTTATTTTTTATGTACATTTTGATTATTGCATTTCAACAAGACTGTCATCTTTGTTGTTACATTTGAAATCTGTTGCAGGACTTTATAGACAACCTGTATTAAGATGATTAAACCTTTTACCAACATCTGCTGCATATTTATGTTGCATAACTTTATTTTTTTTCTGGGTGAAATCTGAAGATTTTTTTAATATGGAAGTAAACAAATTTGGGAGTTGTCCAAAAATATTATGCATTAAACAATTTTGCCTAACGTCACACTTTATAATCCGCTATGCACTGGTTATGAATTTAATAACCATGACATGTGGAATAATTGCACTTCTCAAGGTGAATGTTATTTGAATTCAATGTAAATCAGGTAGTGATTAAAGCAAATTTTCTGTCAGGTGATATTTTCTTTTACTTTAGAGAAGAAAAATGTATTTGATTAACTAGCAACATTTTCACTGAAAAATAATCTATATATTAATACTTTTGTTTCTTAGTTGTATGACCGTTATCATCTTGAAACACCCTCTGGTTAAAAATGAGACTGTCCAAATCATCCAAGATGAAATGCAAAAATGTAAATCTTGATTATCTGGTGTTGCTTATCCATTGAATTCTTATGTCATCACCTCAATTAAATAATGGACCATTCTATTATTATTATAAAGAAAGAAAGGGAAGAAAAAGGACATACTACACAGAAAAAATATAATAAAAAAGAAAGAAAGAGAATAAGAGAAAGATAGAGAGAGGGTGTGAAAGCACAGAAGTGATAACGCTATCTTGTTTCAATCAAAGGATTTCAGTATAATAATTTAATTATTACAATGTTTGATATTGTAGAAGTTATCCCCCAGATATAGAAACAATGATACTCACCATCGCAGTGGGGTTCTAACTACCATCGAGTTAGCAGACGAGAACAACAGGCAAGCTGTAACTTAATACAGTCCTTGCATGCTGCTGGCATAATGCAAAGTGGTGGCTGAAGAGTGGGTACTTATCCCTGTTCTTACTAACCCTGAAATCCAACAGCCAATCAGAACTCAGGAAATAAACTTGCCTGAGTTCATAATGGAACAATCCAAAGCTCCATATAAGCCACCTACCAAACTCTAGTTTTAGTCTTGCATTCATCTTGTAACAGAGTTGAATATTTTACACGAAATCCAACATGGCGCTGCGAACAGGATCTAAAACTGAAGATTGGGAAGAATATTTTGTCCAAGCAGGGATCTCTCCCGACTCAGCCAGGAGATATGCTACAACATTCGCAAGTGAGAAGCTGACAAGAGAGAACCTCAAGATGATGGATCGGGCCATGCTTAAAGAGTTGGGAATCACGGCAATGGGAGAAGCCCTGTCTATCCTTAAGCAGGCTAAGGAGACCTCTACCCAGACGGCTTATGCTAAGGTACCGCCAGCCAAGCTTCCCCAATTTCACTTTGAGATGACCCCCCAACAATTCAGGAAATTCCGAATTGATTGGGAAGTGTTCAGGAAGATGACAGATATGCCGACATCTCAGACCAGCATCCAGTTGTACAATTGTGCAGACGAGTCTGTCCAGAATGCTATAATCAACACCCACCCCAAATTCTTCACCACCGATCCAGACCAGCTGCTAGAGATAGTAGAGACATTGGTCACACAAAGAGCGAATCCTATGGTGCACAGAATATCATTCTCAACCATTCTGCAGAATGAAAACGAATCCATACAGGATTATTTGATCCGGCTACGGTCAGGAGCACAGGACTGCAACTTCATATGCCCCAACTGCGATCATGACCTATCCAGTACATACATCAAGGATCAGTTTATCCGGGGTATAGCCAATGATGTGCTACAAACGGACATGCTGGCTAAGGCAGGATTGCTGAAGACATTAGACGATAATGTAAGCCATGCAAGAGCATTTGAAATGGCCATGCGAGACCAGAATAAAATGTCCGGTGTCACGGATGTAGCAAGACTGCGAACATCAGCTTATCGCATCAGAGGCAGGCCCAAAATACAGCCCGTTCGGATGCCAGCCGCAATCAAGGCGGAAAGACCATAGGGATGCAATGTAATGCGTGCCGAGGTTGTGGTAGCTACCAGCATGGTGGAGCTGGAATAGGTGACCGACCGCAAAGATGTGCTGCATGGGGTCAAACATGTAACGCATGTGGCAAGCAAAACCACTTCGCAAAGGTTTGCCAGTCAAAGGGTGAAAATGAACGAGGCGCCGTAAGGTGTTTCAATGATGAAGGAGCCACTATGGACGCTCTCATTGCACATGTGATGTTTGACCCAGCTAATGACACCTATGAGCTGTGCAACTATAATGACCGCGAAGAAGTGGAAGCAACATTGACCCCATTCTCCCCATGCCCGGATCCAAGACAAGCCAGGAATATTCCTGCCACTCGCTCAACCAGGCTCAAAATCTACCCTGACAGTGGTGCATCAATATGCCTTGGTGGGCCAAAACACTTATGGCACATGGGACTCTCAGAGAGGAACTTAATCCCTTCAAACAAAAAGGTGCGTGCAGTAGGGGGTTTTTCATTGATGTGTGAAGGTTGGCTGCCCATCAAATTCACGATTGGGGCAAGGACCACAAAACAGGCACTGTACATTTGCAAAAAAATACAGGTGATATATTTCAGCAAAACAGCCTGCATTGATGTGGGTATATTACCCCAATGCTTTCCCAAACCCATGACAATACCACCATACCCTGCAATCAATTTAGTAACGTGCGAAAATGTACTCCCAGACTCTCGACATCACAAATCAAACCTACCGGCCCATAAAATACAATCAGATTATCCCAAGACCCTTCCATTTTCACCAACCAGTGAGAATGTAGAAAAACTCAAACAATGGCTGTTAGACCGATTCGCCACAACAGTGTTCAACAATAGTGGAGTGTTTCCTGCAATGTCTGGCCCTCCAGCCCACATTCACCTCAAGGAAGGTTCAATCCCCCAAAGCCAGACATAACCCCATTCCGGTACCATACCACTATAAGGAGCAAGTACGACAAGCCCTTTTGGAAGATGTCAAAAGAGGCATCATTATCCCAGTACCAATTGGTACCCCTACCGATTGGTGTAGCACTATGGTTATCACCATCAGATAGAGTTTAATATCATTCCCAGGAAATAGACCCTCAGCCACCGCTTTCTATCAACCATATGATAAAAAGGGTTGGGGCTTACCATAAGAGCAATAGGGTCAGGACAATCACATAGGTGCTAGGGCTTGACGTGACCAGCTGATTGATCGGAGGGCACCTCTCGAACTGCCATCTAGCCTAAGTAAAGGCCAAAGTGGGGTGTTGAATGTCATGGACTGCTCATCCACCAGGATTCCATCCTTGAGCATCACAGGTCACCACCCACAGCCAACAGGTGGCCTCATTGGGGAGGGGGAGGGTCTTACCTCTCTTCAGAAGTGCAGTTGGTGTATTCTAAAACCCCAGCTGATAGGGCTCTATGGTGAAAGGTGAAATTCACAAAAATTTTCATATTTTTTCTCTTATCATCAATAATTGTCTCATTGCACCTTTCCTAATGTATTTAAGTAATTGATTTTTTTTTCTTCAAATAATTGCATTACATACTTATTAGATATTAAAGATACTCTAAATGTATTTGATGTTCATCAAAAATGACTTGATTCAGCATTGAATGACTTGAAAAGGGTTGATATGCCGTAAAACAAAAACAACAATTGATCCTATTTGAGATTTTACCTTTTATATAGGTCAGCTGTTTATTAGGGTAGAAAGAACTCTACTCCTATTTTTTTTTGTTCCTCTTGTCACTTTGATATAATATTCTCATATTAGTCATTAGTTTGGTTGTTTGGTATTCATCTATGGTAGATTAATATACTCAGCTTTGTGGGTGGGTGGGGGATCAACATTTTTATTAAATTGTCATTTTTTATTAAAACTTTTAACCCTTTAAGAACTTTTTTTTGTTATCATATTGAGTTTGGACAAATTTAAATGATTTAACAATCATTACTGTTAAACCTTATTATAAGATTTATTGCAGTGTTTATCCTTTGGCAAAAGAGTAATGCAGTGATTATCCTTGGGCAAAAATGTACTGCAGGGATTAATCCCTGGGCAAAAGTGTATGGCAGGGATTATCCCCAGGCAAAGGGCTGGTTTAGCTCAGTCGGTAGAGATATGGTTGACATGCCTTAAAACCCAACCAACAAGCTTCCTGAACCTCAGAATAAACTCAAAGAGTAAATAATTAATCAAGTGTATTCTTGGGATTCATTTTTACTTCTTTTTTTTTTTTTGTCTTTGTGGATCTAATTTGTAGATGGTGGAATTTCAGCCAAAACCTGCGTCCGATTAATCTTGACTTAAAAAAACCTACACAACATGGAGGTGGAATCCTTTAGAAGTTGAGACTGGACAAGCTGCAACGAATAATTGCCACAGACTATCCTGTCTGAAAATAATTTGTTTTCATTGTCAAACAAGATTAAAGAAAATGTTGATCGATTTCATAGCTTCTGAATTAAAAAAAAAATGTTGCTAACTGTAGAAGCAATACTCACACTGGGTTTCCAATTACCAATGAATTGGCAGACAAAGCAGCAAGCAAGCCATAACTCAATACGGTTCCTGCATTGCTGCAAGCATAGTGCAGAATGGTGGTTTATTTATCTAAACACCATAACCACACTGAGACCAGCAGCCATTGGGGTCACCAAGATGCAAGTTTGGAATATTCCTGAGTGCTATATATACTAACTTGTTCAATTCAAAAGTGTACTCACTCACTTCAACACTATCCAATGTGTTTCAGTCATCTGATTGTACAAGTAATAAAGAGCTCAGTAAATTTTAAATACACTTCTAAGATTTCACTAACACTGTGTAAATGCTGACATTGGAAACTTTTGCATCAACCTAATGCTAATTATTATTCTAAGTATTTTCAGTTCCAGACAGGAAAACACCAATCATCTTGTCTGTTATTTTTTTTTTTGATTCATTAATGTCAAGTGGTTGTAAAGTCACTTGGAAAATCTGTGTCTTTTCTATTGTTATGCAATTCTACTTTCATTAGTTTCAACATGTCACATTTGATTCACTAAAAACTTAACCCTTTCCTTAAACAAATAAAAATGTTAAAAGTAATAATAGTGATGACTTAAAAGATTTAGTTGTGTCAAAAAAACTTTCATTAGTTATCTATAATTATTACAGGTATTAAAGTTAATGTATTATTAGATATGACTCTGTTTATTTAAATTGTCACATCATTCAGGACTAATTACAAAATTTAGTTAGATTTATGTAGCCAGTACTTATGGTTTCCAATCTCATTGATTTTGATGACATAATATAACATTATGTTAATAAAATGAATGGGATTGGTCAGGTCGCTCAATGTGCTACTTGTTGAGAAATTTTGGATATAAGGTGTGTGATGAATGCCCGCTCCTACTTATAGACTTTGCCAGAATCATGTGATCTAACTCTTGGCCAATCACTGGCAGTACTCTAAAGTTGATGCAATACTTAAGCCGACCTTACTGGTCATAATTACTGAGGCATTCTTCGATGAAGGACATAGGACTAAATCACTGGACCTTTACTAATACGCAGGATAGAACTTCTACGCTCACCAAAGGATTCCATAACTCAGGACTTACTTTAAGCCCTTTTCAACTGGCCAAGGATGGAATTTAAAAACTTTACAGGTTACGGGCCAAAGTGCTATGTAACCCAGTACTACCTGCTTCCTAGTCAAATTATCAGCGACTAAACCAGTAACCCCATTGATTTTGTCTCGTGAGGAGGTTGGCTAGATATCCTACAGAACAAAAAAAAAACAAGACCTGTAAAAGGGCAGAGGAAGCTCTTGGCTCAACAGCCATTATCTCTAAAGTCCAAACCTCCTCATTGTGACAGGGCCGTGTAAACTTGGTAATGTCAGAGACCCAAGGTGGACAGGTCTGACACCCAGTGGTATTAGGGCCACAAGCTGGTCAAAGGGGCTCTGGCGAAAATCTAAAAGGTGTCTCCATCATCATCACCAGGAATCAACGGCTTTTGGCATACTTGTCACTGTGTCTGTGAAAAATCTGTGGCAAACAATATCTCCTTCTGCAGACTGGGATATGCATGTTCACTTTGGGGGTCGCTTGGGAATTTCCTATTCCCTTGTTACTTCTTCCATGAATTCACCACAGGTGAATTTGTTGGATAGAGCTAGCTCAACTGACCCAGGGTGAATTCTGTCACAGAAACATTATGTATATTTTCCCTACCCATCTGCCATGGGCAGGATTTGAGACACGGTCAACTTTTAAGTAGAATAAAACTGGTTTGAATTCAGATTCACCCATAGTTGTTGGGAGAAGAGATGCATTCATGCCTTTTCCAAGGGTATTAGCAGGAAGTGAAAATCAAACAGCCTCATCCAGGATTTGAACTCTGGTCACCAATTCCATTTTTTATAATAACCATTACGCTACGTCTCATTATGTCACTTAGAAATACTTACTGTCAATCTGTTCTAATAAAAACCATCTATATATTAATACTCGTGTTCCTTAATTGTATGACTTTATCATCTTGCAACACCCTCTGGTTAAAAATGATATTGTCCAAGATGAAATGTAAAAAATTAAATCCTGATTATCTGGTGTTGCTCATCCACCGAATTCTTATTTCTTATGAGTCGCCTCAGCTAAATAACGGACCATTCCTTTTTTATCATTTAGAAAAAAAGGACATGCTACACAGAAAAAATGTAATAAGAAAGAAAGTAGGAGAAAGATAGTAAGAGGGATGAAAGCACAGAAGTGATAACACTAATCTGTTTCAATTGAATATAATGAAAATATAAAAAGAAGAAAAGAAAGAAAAAAGAGTGAGAGAGTTAAATGAAGATTATTATACTGTTTACATATTGAACTATTTAGTAATAGCTCTTAAGTAAACATATCAAACGTTGGGATAATTAAATTATCATACTGTAGTATATCCACAGGTTCCACTAGTACTCTTTATTATACACTGACTAGTGTCCTTATTTTGTTTGATCACTATAGTCACAACATTTTAGTCATTCAGTTTTCTTTGGGTGTCTGTTGTTGTTGATAACCTTGTGGGAATTTTGAAACAAATGCATTCTTCAATCTCCAAGGGTAGATTGTTCTCATTCCATTGCCAATGCTTAGAGAAGGATTATCTCATATCGCTTTTCTTTTTTCTTTTTCGTCTTTTTCAATGAACTAGGACAACATAGACATTATAATGAGAACAGTCAACCTTCATGAGATTGAATAACTGGTTTCATTTGAATTTCCCAGAAGGTTTACAATGCTAAGACAGAAAATTAGAGGAAGGTATAATGATTCATGGAATTGACTTGGCTTTGACAATGAAGATTAAGGAAATAAAAACTTTAAATGACCATGGTTATATCTAACTGCCAGTGTAGGAGACAAGCTTTGTGTTGAATTGAGTTAGTGCACTGTTAAATTGAATAACAGCAACTAAGCATAACTGAGTTTGTCCATATAGCAGTTGGTATTTATAGCACTCAGGAATATTCCATACTTGCAACTGGGTGATCCCATTCCTTGAGTCCTGATTGGCTGCTGATAAAGATAAATATCCACCATTATGCTGGTAGCAATGCAGGTTCTGAATTAAGTTACAGCTTGCTTGCTGCCTTGTTTGCCAATTCAATGGTAAGTGGAATCTCACTGTAACAGTGAGTATTGTATTGCTTCTACACTTTGTTTTGGCCACCTTTTCTAAACCCCTCTCCATGTAAAATAAACAGTGCTTCCCTAGAGAAGGTTGCTTGGCCATTCAGGGTGCTGGCAAACAATGTTGGTCATCCCTGGGTCAACATCAGACAACCAATATCTTGAACCACCTGCATGCAGGATTGGGATGGCAGTTTTCAGTGTCATTCTTTCACCTGCTGCTTTCATCCCTTTCCCATTGCTACAGGATTGTTTCATAGCCGAATCATTGGCGACTAAACCGATAACCCCACAGATTTTGTCTGGTGAGAAGGATGGCTAGGCACCCTGCAGAATGAAAAACAAGACCTTTAAAAGGGCAGAGGAAGCTTGTTGCTCAACAGTCATCTAGCACATTATTTCTAAAGTCCAACCCCTCCTCATTACGTCAGAGCCTTGTAAACTTGCTAGTGTTAGAGCCATGCCATCGGGAACTGAAGTTCCTGGTAGGGTCACCCAAAGTGGACAGGTCTGGCACCCAGTGGTATTAGGGCCACAACCCGACCAAAGGGCTCTGGCAAAAATCTAAAAGGCATATCCATCATCGTCTTGAATCAATGGCTTTTGGCATACTTGTCACTGCATCCGTGGAAAATCTGCAGCAAACAGTGGTATCTCCTTCCCCTGATCGGGGTATGCATGCAGGGTTTGGGGATTTCTTGTGAATTTCCTATTTCCTTGTTACTCCTTCAATTAATTCACCACAGGTTAATTCATAGGTTGGAGCCAGCTCAACTGACCCAGGGTGAATACTGTAATAGATCAGATCAGGGCTTGGAATGGTTGGTGGATGCAGACATATCCTTTGAACCTGTGCTGTGGAGTTTTTAGGTGAGGTACAGTTTGTGCTGAACTGGCCCCATCCTTCACATTTGTGATTCCATCTGCCATGGCCATGCAAGCTGAGATAGTGCCAGCAAGATCCTTGGTTCATAGGTTTTACACCAGTGTCTTTCTCCTTGTCTCTGGCTCAAAAACCTTCCTTGGAGGCATGCTGACAACCTAAGTAAATGTGGACGTCTTTTTCATCAATTCAAGATAGCCATATATTTTTTAAGTAAATAAAAGAAGTGATGATTAGTTATTCTTTGTATCATCTTCTTTATTCATCTAATCATATACAAATCACATATATTTGGATTGAATTAATTGGAGGCGTGTGGTGTAATGGTTAGAGTCATAGGAAATGGACTCGGCGACCCATGTTCAAATCCTGGACAAGGCCGTTTGCATTTTACATAGCACTAATACCCATGGGAAAGCTATGCATTCAACTATTCTGCCTCCAGTTATGAATAAATAGTAGGGCAGATTGGGCTCTTTAACCTTGGCTAGGTTACCAGTCTAGGAGAAGTAAGACTCCAAATTAAACTTTGCTTAAGAAATTGAACTTGGGTCACATCCTGCTTGTGCATGGAGAGGTAAAAATTTATATTCATTATTTGTTTATTTGATACCTCATGTAGCACCCAGCAATCATACCTCAGGTGGGTTAACAATAATCTAGATAAAGTCAGATTACATCAGGGAATAATAATGATAATTCCTCATCTTAGAAATTCAGACAAAGATACCTTACTCTTGTTTTAAGAGCTTTTTTTTTTTATCTGGAACAAAATGATAAAAGGCATTAAAGATGAAAGCACTGAACTATTTTTTATATAAATAGCATCAGGGGACAACAATTTGTTGATAGGATATTGATATGCATTGATATATAGGCACCTGGTGTAATTAGGAGTATTGTATTTAGAGATATAAAAGTACTTATGGATTAATACTATAAATATTCTAGGCTTTATATGTTTATTAATAGCACTATATATATATATATATATATATATATATATATATATATATACATTGCTGATGAGACTTAATAAAGTTCAAACAGCTGTATGATCTTCTATGTGGGGCACGATATTTGCAGAGTTCACTTGTCATGATTATTTTCAATAATTATCGAATTTTATACGATATACGCATTGTAATTGCCTTCAAGCAAAAAAAATATAAATAATGATATACTTTACTCAACAATGCTTCTAAAGCAAATTATCAAATCTCATATATATATATATATATATATATATATATATATATATATATATGAAACATTAAGATCATTTCTCAACTCTTTGCAGAAAGTGATGTTTGAATTTTTTTTTTTATTCTAAGACATATTTTTATTTAAATTTTAAATAAAATGCATGAATAAATTCAATGTGTGAATATCACAGCTTGGATCTGTGCAGCAAAGTGAGGAGCTGATGGTAGGTGTAGTACTCCACCTCAGTTGCAAAAAATAATCTCCCTGGTTTAGTGTTAGTGAAATAGGGATGGATTCCCTCACTGTCTATTACTATATGTGAAGATGTGAAATTTACATTATGGGAGACAGAGATTTGATTTAAAAAAAGAATAAAATGTTATATAAAGATAATTAAAATATTTTTGCAAAAACATATTTTGATAACTATCTTTTAAAAATGTTTTGTATTAAACACAAAAAAAATGAAGAAAGAGCTGCAAAGGAAAATTATTTGAGACTTTTAATTTAAAAGTTTTTAGGACCATTTGACCTTTAGGCACCCCTTTTGCGATCTTGATTCATAAGGACATATTTTTCATTTACACCGTCAAAATCCAGTTGTTTTTTAACAGACGATTTTTAGAGTTTTTTTTTTTTTAATTATAAAACTAACCCCTAACCCTAACCCTAATCCCTAAAAAACAACCGGATTTTGACGGTGTAAATGAAAAACATGTCCTTATGAATCGAGATCGCAAAAGGGGTGCCTAAAGGTCATATGGTCCAGTTTTTATATCCTTGATCTAATTACACAAGTTCAAAAGCTTGGCTAACCAAATATAAAGGCTATTTCATTCTGGTAGTAGTATATCTTTCTTTCTTTCATTTTCTATTCTTCTTAATAAAAAAAAAAAATTTAAATATTTTAATATCATTGAACTTTTCATGACTTTTAAGAATATTTTATATAATCACAAAATATTTTTAATACTGTCATAATTTAAGATATGTTTGCAATATGGAATGTGGAATTTTTGTTTGTTTGAATTTCTAATAGTATTTTCTTTATACATCTCATGCAATGTTATTGTGTGAGTAAACTTTCTTCTTTTTGAAGAGTTTTAAACTGCAACACAAAACAATTTGTTTTGCTTGAGGGCTTCAGATTTTATGAAATACATCAAACAAAAATTGAACTAGTCTACCTTTAAGGAGATATTTTGTCAAAAGTGTTAAATAAACAACAGATTGTATTACTTTTGTGTGTCTACCTTTTGAAACATGTTTTTAGCTTCAAGGCAACTCATAAAAATGTATAACATTTTGTATTAAAAGCACCTTGATTGTATCAAAAACTTGAAAGTTGAAATAAGCATATGCTATAGATATATAATACATTTCACCATCAAAGAACTTGACTCTGAGGGTGTCATATAGTACTTAAATAATGAAAATGGAATCGGCTGTTTTTCCTATAAATAATGTCTGACAAAACCTCAGAAGAGAGAAACAACTACATCTCACAGAACTTGTTAATTCAATCTGACAATTGGTAATTACCCTGTCCACCTTTTATCTTTGATTAGTAAAACCTTTTCCCTATCCTAAATCACTGTTCCCTACCCATCTGCCATGGGCAGGATTTGAGACACAGTCAACTTTTAAGTAGGGTAAAACTGGTTTGAATTCAGATTTGTCCTTCTAGAATGGTTGCCCTACCAAGGCTAGAGAACTTAGTCTGCTCTACCATTCACCCATAGTTGTTAGGAGAATAGATGCATTCATGCCATTTCCAAGGGCATTAGCAGGAAATGAAATTCAAACAGCCTCATCCAGGATTTGAACTCTGGTCACCAATTCCATTTTTTATAATGATAACTGTTACGCTATGTCTCATTATGTCACTTAGAAATACTTACTGTTCAATCTGTTCTAATAAAAACCATCTATATATTAATACTCGTGTTCCTTAATTGTAGGACTGTTATCATCTTGCAACACCCTCTGGTTAAAAATGATATTGTCCAAATTGTCCAAGATAAAATTTAAATAATTAAATCCTGATTATCTGGTCTTGCTTATCCATCAAATTCTTATTTCTTATGAGTGTCGTCACCTCAGCTAAATAACAGACCATTCCTTTTTTATTATTTAGAAAAAAGGGAGAAAAAAGGACATGCTACACAGAAAAAATATAATAAGAAAGAAAGTAGGAGAAAGATAGTAAGAAGGATAAAAGGACAGAAGTGATAACACTAATCTGTTTCAATTGAAAATAATGAAAATATGAAAAGAAAGAAAAAAAGAGTGAGAGAGTTAAATGAAGATTATTATACTGTTTACATATTGAACTATTTAGTAATAGCTCTTAAGTAAACATATCAAACGTTGGGATAATTAAATATATATATCCACAGGTCCCACTAGTACTCTTTATTATACACTGACTAGTGTCCTTATTTTGTTTGATCATTATAGTCACAGCATTTTATAATTACCCTGTCCACCTTTTATCTTTGATTAGTAAAACCTTTTCCCTATTTTAAATCACTTTGGCCTTTATGTAGGCTAAATGGGTGGTCAGAGATCAATCGGCTGATCACATCAAGCCCTAGCACATATATAATTGACCTAACACTATTGCCCTTATGGCAAGTCCCAACCATCTTTATTATATATGTGCTTAGAAGGCTGTGGCTGAATCTTATTGTCCTGGGTATGATGTTAAACTGTATCTGATGGTGAAGTTCCAATTCTGGAGCTTTGGGGAATGTGGAGTACCTCTTGATCACTATTACTCCCAAACTCACTCTGATCCGGAGTGGTAGTACAACAGAGGGTCAGGAAAGTTATTTAGATTGTGTCCTAAAAATATATTTGGTATATCTATAATGTAGCTAATATGTATCAGTTTATTACAAATTTTATAAGAGCATGAATGAATTCACAAACATAATACAGTCTGCATTCAATATGCTAAACTCAACTTTTGTGTCTGTCAATTTAGCTAATTACTGAATCTTTATCTTTTTGTTAAGTCATATAAAGTATCTATTTACCCAACCCCTCTTCTGCAGACAGAATGTGACACAAGGTCAATTTTTTTAAGCAGAGTAAAGCTGGTTGAATTAAGAGTTTTTCTTCTCCTAGATTGGTTATTTAACACTAAAAAACCCGCTCTGACCTATTTACCCATAGCTGAGGGGAGAACATATGAATTCATGCTTTTCCCAAGGTTATTAGAGCAAAGTGAACTTTGATTGCCGATTCCATTTTCTATCACACTGTTATATTAGTTGATCATTATGAGAACTGCCTACTTCAGACCTCAATTTTTTAGCACTCTGTTGCAAAGTACTTTATTGTTAGCACAAACCTTTATTTGGATGTACTAATATACCAAAACATTCTACGTTCCAGTATACAACAGACAATCTTTTCCGCAAAGGATTAATCTTGTAAAAAATTCCTTTGTAGGGGTAGGCGGTGGGGGCGAGATTAATCTTTTTTTCAATTAAATTTTTTTTTCTCTTTTTAAATTCTTTTTTTATCTGCAAGATGACAGTGAAGCTTTCTTGAACAGCTTACAAACCTCTCTCTCTCTCTCTCTTTGTGAAACCATGGTCTAGGCCAAAAATTCAAAAAAGTATTGAGTAATTACCTTTTTTGTTTAAATTTTGCAATACAAAAGAATTGAAGAAGCAACATCTATGTAGAAGAATATCCCAATTAATTGATTCACTGAAGTTAAGCATTGATGAGCCTGTTCAATGCTTAATTGGGTGACCATTTAAGCTAACGGTAGGTTCTGTAAGCAAGCCTAGTTCTTTATTTATCAAAATGACTTGATTCAACATTAAATGACCTGAAAGGGTTGATATGCTGTAAAACGACCAACCAGTTGATTAAAGGGAAGAATATCCCACTTGGCTGTGAGGAGGGTATGTGGATGCGCATAACATGCAAATGGATGAAACACAAGCAGAATTTTAAATTTAACCATGGAAAAATACAGTACTGGATAAAAGTTCATAAAATTTGACTGGCAAACATTGACCCCAAAGTTAACCTGGAATGAGATTCTCTGATTAGTTTGTGAAGTCACATGATTAGGTGACTCCCTGTGAAAGTAAGAATTAGTTGAGCAAACCACCATGTTGTGCAGATGGTGATTCCGTCTGTGCAGCTGTTCTCTCCTGCACCCATGCTGTTAATGTATGGTATTGGAAAATAAAACTGTGTACACACAATTAAGTCTCAGTGTTCCTAATTAATGAGAACTAAAAGGGAAAGAGAGGGAGAGACAACATCCTGATGATGAAGAGAACACAACATGACCTCTGAGATGAAGAGAATATTAGAAGACATAGCAGCGAATGTAATAAGGAGAATGCAACATTACTAGACCCATATAGATATTGATATGCTAGAAAATCATATTGATAAATATTTTTGGTTTATATTTCAGTTAACAGTCTCTAATATGTGTATTTGTTAACTTTCTTTTTGTAATTCGATAAGGCATTCAGCAACTCATTTGACAATCATTCAACTTTCTTTTGAACCATATATATATATATATATATATCATCTTAACATAAAACAATAGAAATAATTTTTCTTTTTCTCTTTAAAACAAAAACAAAGTAAAACGTAACATTTTCTTTTTTCTTCTTTTTTTTCTCAGATCTGTGGGACACTGCTGGCCAGGAGCGCTTCAACAGTTTGCATAGTTCTTATTACCACCAAGCACATGCTTGCATCATGGTGAGTCCGCAACACACATATATGTCCTTGCCCTTTTCTTGCGTCTGGTTGTCATCTGGTAATTAGAGAGTAGAATAGTCGTTGGCAATTGCCACCTGGCATCATTTTTTTCTTCTTTCTCTTCTTTTTTTCTTCTTTTAAAGCGATTGGTACACACAGACTGCATTGTTTAGAGTCACTTCAACATGATTTATTGGTTTATGAATGTGCAAACATTATGCACATATCTTCTTAGCTTACAATGCATGTCAATTTCTCAGTGTGATGTTGATGAATTCTTAGTCAGGTGCTCCCCTCCCCCCCTTGGCCATTTGTTAGCTTATTTCATATGCATACTTTAATATGCATATGTTAATTTAACTGGTATGCCATTTTTAATTTGATGCAAATATATGCATAAATAAGAATGTGTCATTTTTGTTTCATTTAAATAAAAAAAAAGAAAACTATTCATGGCTATTTGTATTTTGAAGACCTTCAAAATGACTTGTATTTCCAGTATTAAAATCTGTTTTTAACATTGTGAATCAAATGCATTGAAGATTTCTTCAATAAATCTGTTTCTTTAAAATATGACCCCCCCCCAAAAAAAAAACCAAAAAAAAAAACCCAAGATGTGAGAGCATCGATCATTCTCTAAATAAAACATGTCACAAGATGGAAGTCAAAATACTTATTTCCATTATTTGGATTATTTGGACTATTGTCCTCATCTTTATCATTATCTACTCAATGTTTTAGCTGATGTGTCCTCTGGCCTTCAGGTATTTTTTTGTTGGACTCTGGAACCTGAAGAAGGTCGGAGGGCACATCAGCCAAAACGTTATGTAGATAAGGACAATAGTCCGAATGATCCAAATAATCCAAATTATTCAGCCCCATCTGAAAAATTCAGAGAAACTGATATCCATATTTTAAAACATATCAATATAAAAATATTCCATCATATTTGTATTTACCCAACACCTCCACTGTGGGCAAGGTCTGACACAAGATTAATTTTTAAGTGGAGCATGATGAGAGGTAAAATGAATTACCTTGTGAGGCTACAGGGATTGAACTCACAACCTGTAGGTTGTGAATGGTGACTCTTGGTAATCTTCCTGTCACCCTTGATGGTTGGAGCAGTTCGGCCGGTGAGGAGGGATAAATGCAGATGCAGTTTCTCTCGGGTGTAATTACTATTTTCAGCTGGGAAAACTGGTTGTCCACATATCAGTCTGATGACAGTGCTTGTAACGAATGATGACTTGAAAACCTGATGGATTGTTTTTTTGGGTTTTTTGTTTTTCAAATTCTGCATCATGGAGTACAACTGGTTTGAATTTAGTCTTCTTACTCCTAGACTGGTTGCCTAACCCCAGGGCTAAAGAACCCAGCCTGCCCTACTATTTACCCATGGGGAGAACAGAGGATTCATGCTTTTCCCAAGAGCATTAGCATGAAGTGAAATGCTTCATCCAAGATTTGAACTTTAGTCACTGATTCCATTTTTTATGATGATAACCGTTATGCTAAGTGCTCCTCCCATCATATGTATCATATATCATGTATAGCCTTGTTGGCTGGGGTTTTAGAATACACCAACTGCATCTCTGCAGAGGGGTAAGAACACTAAAAAAATGTATGAAGGGAAATTGTTTCACATTAAAAAATGTATGAAGCAGATGATATCCATCAGGAAGTATTACAGATGCAGACTACACAGATGATCTAGGTTTTCTTGCAAATGCACCTGCCCAAGCCAAATCTCTACTGCAAAGCTCTCTACATGAACTCGGATAAAACTGTTTTTTGTGTTTAAAACAAGATCATTGTTATGATTTTAGTGGTGGATTAATCCTTTGGTTGTTCCTTGGTACTCCTCAGTCTTGCAAGTCCATCGTCAATGATTGCAAATGGATATCTCTCAGTATCAGCGAATTAAGTAGTTAACCAGCCACGTATTCAGGCTGTTGATTGGCTGAGGTTTAGTCTATAAATTTAAGTGGTGTATTGTAGCACACCTTATATACCAAAACATAGAGACATCTCCACATTAAATGGCAAGCTTTTGAACTCGGGCTGCTGATTCTGTTTTTTTATGATGATAACTGTTACGTTCCAGTTCAATGTCATCTTTCTGTGTAGACCAGTTCACATACCTAGGTAGCAATATCTCATCTACAGAAAGTGATTTCAATATATGCATAAGAAAGGCATGGTAGATTATCAATCGTAGTAAAATCTGATCTATCTGATAAGATAAAACTGGAATTCTTCCAAGCTGTAGCTGTGTCAGTATTACTGTATGGCTGCACCACTTGGACTTTGATGAAATAATTGGAAAAAATGCTAGATGGGAACTACACAAGGATGCTGTGTACTGTCCTGAACAAATCCTGGAAGAAGCACCCCACAGAAAAAGCATCTGTATGACCACTTACCTCCTATCACACAAACCATACAAGTTAGACAACCAAGACATGCCAGGCACTGTTAGAGAAGTAAGGATGAACTAATAAGTGATGTTCTTCTGTGGATACTTACACATGGACATACCACAGTTGCTTGAACAGAAAAAACTTACATACAACAGCTATGTGTGAACACTGGATGTTGTGCTGAGGATTTGGCGGGAGTAATGATTAATAGGGATGTGTAACGAGAGAGAGTTAAGGAAATCCGTGTTGTCAATGCAATTTGATGATGATGAATTTTGTGCTCATGAATAAATATTTATTTTCTGTAGACAACAATACCTTGAAGAGTGCAGTTTTAATTTATGTGAGATTTGACGTTGTTCAATTATAGTAATGGATTATTTCTGTCGAAATAAAAGTTTAGAAAATAAAGAAAATAAAACATTACTTGCATTTTGAAAAGACTTTGTTGGGTATTACATTTTATTTTCTTTACTAGCAAAATTATGCACCCCTCTGAGTGCAAGTATTTAAGTTTTAATGTAATAAAATATATTAAATTAGAAAGGTTAATGAAACTAAATAAGAATGAATATAAAAATATTACACTTAATTTAATGTCATTTTAATTGATTTCTATATAAAATTATATGTAGGATTGCTTTTAATATGTTTGAGAATAACAAAATAGTATTAGAAATCAGTAACAGCAATAACTATTTATTAAACACAGTTTTGTTAAAATCATTATGCAAATTATTCCCATCATATACTATGTAAATCTTTATTTCTTAGAGATATATAACACATATTTCAGGATTTTAAATACATTAATAATATGGGCAGTTTTGTAGCAAATCTAACTCAGCTAGACTTTAATAGAAACATCGTTAATAAATAAGATGCTAATTAAGATTAAATAATGATTATTTAATAATCATTGAGAATATAACTTAAATAACTAAGGAAATATTGATGTCATTGGTGTCTTAGTTTTAGTTACAGATAGTTACCTAATCTCTATCATAATAAGATATATATCCATTATGGAGAGTCAAATTTATTATTCTTTTCCTTTTTTATCTTTCTTTTTCATTTGGAACAAAGTATATTTAAATCTAATATAATAAGAAAAAATAAACCATAAATAAAGTGTTAATGTACATAGAATTTAATAAGAATGTATTTACTATTCAATAAAATCCCAAAGACATTTTCAAAAATTTCTATGTGAACTGTTGAATTAGAAATTACAAAAAACTAACAAGAATATGCGCTCTTCGCTGGGTGTAAGTATTTAAGTTTTAATGTAATGAAATATATTAAATTAGAAAAACTAACACAATTAAATTAGAACACATATAAAAAGATTATACATATTTTAATTATATTTTAATTGGTTTCTATACAAAATCATTTATAGGATTGATTTTAAAATGTTGGAGAATTGAACAATAATATTAGAGATCAATAACATCTAGTAATTATTTATTAAACATGGTTTTGTTAAAATCAGTATGCAAATTAACTACATATAATTTCTAAACCTTTATTTCTTAGTGATATATAAGATGCATTGCAGAATTTTAAACGCACTAATAAGGTGGGCTGTTCACACATTATTAATAAATAAGATTTATTCTATGTATTAATGATTTTGGCCTGTAAATTAAATACTCATTGATAAACTTATGCAATTCCTGATGGTATTGTGACATAAGCAGTGACATAGTTTCGGTTACAGACAGACAGATACTGAATTTACATTATAATAAGATATTTGGTTAGTTTTAAGCTTTAAAAATAACCCTCTAAATTTCAACTGTAAATGTATGAAATGAGGAGGCACCCATGGTGTAATGCTTATTGATATAGGAAATGGATATGATGACATGAGTTCAAATTCTGGACAAGTTTGTTTGCATTTCATGCTTGGAGAAGGTATGAATTCAACTATTCTCCCTCTAAGACTGGACTCTTTAACCTTGGTATGGCACCCAATCTAAGAAAAGGAAAATTCTGAATTCAAACCAGTTAAACTCCGATTAAAAATTGACCATGTGTCACATCCTGCTCATGCGCAGTGATTGGTAAATACATAAATGTATGAAAAATCAAATTCAATTGTTGTTATAACTTATTATACCATTCTTTTAAACTTTAGGGCTTGAATCTTTCAATAAAGGTTTTTCTTCTTTTTCCTTTTAAATCTTCCTAAATTTATTTAAGTGACTTGAGCAAATATTTTGATATTTGATTTGGTTGAAATCAATCTAAGCTTCTTAAAAAGAGAATCCATTTACATTAGCAGCAAAAAAAAAAAGGCAGCCTTTGTGTAAATAAAGTCACACATGTGCACACAGATGTGTATGTATGGATGTGGGTTTATAGAGAGAATTGATGTGATATTTTTCATACGTTGACAAACTTTTGAGAATGCAGTTTAGTTTTCTTTGTTTACATCAGATTTAAATTGACATTTTTTTTCTCAACATAAGAGTCAACTAACCTAATGTGTTATAGTTATTCACACTGTTATTTTAGTATTAGTACATCTTCTAAGTACAAAACAGATTAAAAGATTTTTTAATCAAACTAGCAAGAATATGCTTACTCCGGGCATAAGTATTTAAGTTTTAATGTAATTAAATAAGAATGCATATAAAAAGATTACACTTATTTTAATTATATTTTAATTGGTTTCTATATGAAATCATTCTTAACATTGATTTTAATATATTGGAGAATAAAACAATAATATTAGAGATCAATAACACTAAGTAATTATTTATTAATCTCAGTTTTGTTAAAACCAGTACGCAAATTAACACACAATATATTATGTAAACCTTTATCTCTTAGTGATATATAAAAAACTAATGCAGGATTTTAAACGCACTAATAACATGAGCTGTTTTGAGGCAAATCTAACTCAGGTTTTCATAGAGACACCATTAATAAATAAGCTTTATTCTATTTATTAATAATTTTGACTATGAATTAAATACTCAATTCCTAAGGGTATTATGATATAAGCAGTGACATAGTTTTGGTTACAGACAGACACCGAATCTTGATTATAATAAAATTTGTCTGTCTTTAACTAAAAAGAGCGTAAGAGAATGTAAATGTTTTCTTTTTGGCTTTTATTTAAACCTGCCTGACCTTTAGATTCCAGTGATTACTTCAGAAATATAAACCAAAGAATTTCTCATGCAGTGCCTTTCCATTCTATTGAAATAGAAATCTTGGGAGTTTTTTTGATGTTTCTAGTTTTACAAGTACATCATTATATATTTCTTATTTTGAGGAATTATTTAAGATCTTAAGCCAGATAATACTCTACTTGAGTAAATACACCCTTTCAGCAGTGGTTAGAATATACTGTTTTCTTCTACAGAGAGGTAAACCTCACCACCACCAGACTGTTCTGGATATGTCACTTAACTGCATCTGATGGTGAGGTTCCAGTTCAGTGTGGAGTACCACATTGTTGCCATTACTCCCAGGTCCACTCTTACCCAGTGTGGTAGTGTTACATAATGAATAGGCATAGCTTATTAGATTTAGAAGAAGTTAGCCGTTAACCGTAATTCATGGAAAAATCGTATAAGTCATAAAGATTGACGGGCAGGCTTTCACCCCAAGGTCATCTGAGTGGTTCTCGCTGATTGACATACTAGGATCACGTGGCTAGATGATATTCTACCAAAATACCATTAGACTATGTTAACAAGTGCTATCAATTGGTATAGATAATAATTTTTCTCTCAAATTCTCCATACTTTTTTTCTATAAAAATCAAACTTGTGAATCCATTTGTGTTATTGACATGAAAATGTTCTTTTGAGTTGACTCTTTTGAATTCCTTTGTTAAATCAGTTTGATTAATTGACAATTCATGAGAATTGTTTATTGAAAGAATTATTTGCTTTTCATTTATCCTCTTGAGAGATTCACTAACTTCAAAAAAAAAAAAGAAAGACATCTCCTGCAAAACAAACCTATGTCAATAAAAGTATTAATTTCGCCGCCATTAAATGTGCTGACTTAATTCATCCAATTGATCTTTATATTTATCTCTTTAAATTCTCATTTGGCACTTAAGACTTTCAGAAAACATTTTTCAGCCTCCTACTTTAACCTCACAAATGATTTTTTTAGTTGCATTACCAAGCCTACAACATTCTTCTTTTATCATTAAATTAGAAGCAGCTATCCAGCGATGCCTGGGTATAGAGGGGAAACCCAGGTGTATTAATTTGTTTACTTTTGAGATTTACAAATGCTGGACATTTTTAAGTTTAATTTCAATGCTATTTACATGTATATTTTAATTTTTAGATATCTTCGAATATAAATCAAATCTTAATAATTTTTGCACAAAAAGCAAGAACAAGTGATATTTAATGTGTATATATATTTACTTTGTCGTTAATTGTTTATTTTCGTAGTTTCATACATACATACATATATACACACCAACTGCCTTTCTATATTTTGATCTTTGCTCTTTTTCTACCTTTTTTTTTTTTTTTAATAAATAGAAGAAAGAAAAATGATATTCTATGATATTTAAAAATGTTATTCTGTTATGATTGTGCCCATGTCAATATGTGACATGTCTTTTATTTTAATCTTATTTTATGACCAGGTATTTGATGCAACCAGAAAAATCACATATAAAAATCTGACCAACTGGTTGAAAGAGCTTCGTGAATATCGTCCAAACATTCCATGTCTTTGTGCTGCCAACAAGATTGATGGTGAGTTTATATTTGGTGTGTACACCTAAAAGCACTTTTCATTAAAAACACACAAATGATAATAATAATGCTACGAAACCTACAAATCATACTTGCAATATGTATTGGACTGTATGGGATATAGAAAATGAACAAGTGGACAGAAGACAGATAAAGAGACACTCTTGTATATTTGAATTAATAGTCTGTGATGCCATTGAGGCCTATTTTGTGTTTTACTTAATTTTTACTGCTAGTTTAAACCCATTATATCATTGAATAGAGCTTGTTGAAATCTTTCTATTGTACATCTCTAACAATAAATGCGAATGTTTGTGTCAACATTTTTCAACTTTAATCATTGTTACATAATTGATGGGTAGCCTGTTGATTATGTAAATAGATTTTAAAATAACGGTTAGTGGAAAACACGGGAGATATGATTGACATCCTTTAACCCTGTGTTGACTTATACTTCTGTTTGTGAGAGTGAATGTGGGAAGTTAGCTAAGAGAAAATCAGACTTTGGCTAACCAGTGAGTGAGATGGACATTGCTCAATCAATTGGTCAAGTTCTCACACACATGATTGGGATCTGGATCTTAAAAAAATAAAATATAGATATGAATTCAAAAACAATGTAATGTCTTGTGTTGTTACTAAAAACAAACAACACAGAACATCTTTATATATAAATATGTAATACCGGGTATGTATTTATTAAACTTGTTTTAAAAAAACAATGAGGATCGCTGCATACCCAAATTTTGAGTTTATATAATACAATGTTATTCTTTGTATTCTATGTATTGAGGATTTTGCGTAATGTGACATAAGCAGTGATGTAGTTTCGGTTACTGACAAATAGAGACCTAATCTCCATTATAAATAGACTAGGAAAGAATCCTTGTCAATAAATAAAAACTTCTGCTTTATTGTTCCTAATACACCATTGGTCTCAGCAGCAACTTTTGTGATATTCTCAAATGACAATTTGTCAGTAATAAACCATTAATTATAGTATTAAGTATCTTTCCATTTATACATTAGACATAATATGATTTTTATTTCTTCATTAAAACCTAATAACAATGGCAGTAAAGTGATTGCTATTGTAATTTTATTTCTTTGAGTTTTCTAAAAGGCAATTAGAATTGAAACATGAAAAGATGTTTTTGTGGTTACAAAAATCTATAATAAACTATAAGGAGGTGTGTTGTGTAATGGTTAGTGTAATAGGGAATGGACTTATCAACCAGAGTTCAAATCTTGGACGAGGCTCTTTGAATTTCACATAGTGCTAATACCCTTGGGAAAGGTATGCATACAACAATTCTTTCTCCAGTTATGAGTAAATAGTAAGGCAGACTGGGCTTATAAACCTTGGGTCAGGCAACCAGTCTAGAAGGAAAACTCAATTCAAACTTGTTAAACTCTGTTTAAGAAATTGATCATGTGTCGCATCCTGCTCATGTGGAGGGGTTAGTAAATACATACTGGACTTTTATAAGGATGGCTTTGGCATTAAATAATCCACAAAGGTTGATATGCCATTAAACAAAAACTAAAATACAAAAATAAAGGGAAATGTAAAAAATTTTTAGTAACAATAAATTTATAAGTTTGTTTAACGTTTGTGTTAATATTTTTCATGCAGAGGATTTTAAATCTATTATTATAAAGATAGAAACACTTTTTTTCTTTGTTCTTTCAAATCATTTTTATTTCTTGTTACAATAGTTTTTTTGTTTTTTTCCTTTCCCTATTTTAAGAAAGTCTTGTATTATCCATCTCTGCTGAGGACATTACTGATTTGTCTTGCAGACAAAGCCAAATACGCTGTTACCAACAAAAAATCTTTCCCTGAGTCACAGTTCTTTTCTTCTACATCTCTAGCTTTATTAATTTTTTTTTTACTTTATGTAAACAGCAGGCACAAACATGTTCAAAAGTTCTATTAGCTTCTTTGTTATTATGGACTGATAATGTATTTAATCATCATTATTACAACTTGTATTATAATCATTTTGCAAGAAGCTGCTTTATAATGTCTGTTTGCATCGTATTGTCTTTATGTATTTATAAGTTTGCATGTGTGTATTGAATTGAGTGAGTGCACTGTTGAATTGAACAGCAACAAATAACTAAGCATAACTATCTAATGATGGGAGTGACACTGAAGATTCTTTGGTTAGCTTTAATATGGTGAGCATGTCACTCATAGTCCTGATGCGCAGTTCTTTAAGCATTGCATGATCCAGCATATGCAAGCAATCTCTTGTAATCTCTTCATTAGAAAATGTCTTGGCAGAGGCCAAAGATATGCCCACTTCAATAAAGGTGCTTTACCGTTCAGCTAGGTTGGATCCTAAGAGGTATTTATGGGAACTCTTATAATTTCCAGTAGGCAAATAATTTCAGATGAAAGAAGACAAGAACAACAATTGAAGATAAAGAAACATATATTCAAAAGGTACAAAAAGGTTGCAAAACTTGTGGCGTTTGCAGCCAGACTTATCTTGCTGAGGGTGAAGAAGGTAAAGGTGAACACTCGGTTGACTGCCCAACAAAATAAGTGCTGAGGGTGAAGGTGTAGGGAGCGCTTGATAACATGACTCGCTGGTTGATTGTCCAACACGATAAGTGACTTTCGTCAAGGAATTTAATTTTGGTGCCAATATCGTATATAGGCGATTTGCCCTCTGGTGTCAGGGGGAGATAATTTAACTATAATTTGTCCGATAATCCTGTTTGCAGCGGCATGTTGAATTAAGTGAGTGCATTTGAACAACAACAATAACTAAGCATCACTAGCTAATGATGGGATTGACACTGGGGGTTCTTTGGCTAGATTTAGTAGGGCGAGCATGTCGCCTATAGTCCTAATAGCCCTGTTGAATACACCAACTGCACATCTGCAGAGGACCCCCTCCCCGCAAATACTTGTTGGCCGTGGGTGGCAACCTGTGATGCTTAAGGATGGAATACTGCTGGTGGCTGAGCAGTCCATGACATGCATCTCTCCACTTTGGCCCTTACTTAGGCTAGACAGGCAGTCAGAGAGGCCCCCTCCAATCAATTCACTGACCATGTCAAGCCCTAGCGTTTATATGATTATCCAAACTCTATTGCCCTTTCGGCAAAGCCCCAACTCTTTTTATCATATATGTGTTAGAAGGTTGGTGGCTGAGGGTTTTAATATCCTGGGTATGATGTTATCACCATTACTTGCAGGTCCACTCTGACCTGGATTGGTAGTACATGTTAAGGTCCCATCTATGGATTAAATAGAAAAAAATGATTTAAAAAAAAAAATGTATTATATAAAGTGTTGGCATTAAATAACCCACAGGGTTGATATGCCATTAAACCAAGACAAATTATGAATGACTACATAAATAATTCTGTTATCTGCCTATGGTACAATTTGTGAACATTGCTTGGAGATATCAATGTCAACCAATGTTAATAAATTAATTCAGTATCTGTATGTTAGTGTGTAAAAATGTAATTAGCATAGTGTGGGTTAGATTTCCTTTAGGCAAACTTTGCCACACAATAAAAGATATATTCTGTGTATCACCCCACACGTTGATCTTGTGTGAACCATTTGTTTTGGATATTTTAATGGAACATTGATCTAACAAAACTAAAATATTGAGCAGAGGTTTACATAGTAAACAATTGTGTCTTCTTCTTGTGATGTTCAGCTCCCTTGCAAGTTGGTCAATATTGAATCTAGGATCGGATCCTGAATACTAAATTCAAACAAAAAAAAAAAAAAAAAAAAAAAAAAATAGAAAAAATGTGTAGACTTAAGTAATGTCTTAGTAGACAAAAGCAGAAGTAAAAAAAAAAAAAAAAAAAAAAAAACAATCCTAGAATTCTTCAAGAGTGTCTCTAGGTGAGAGATCACGAGTAAATAATAAAATGTTGGGTGGACAGGAAGTGTAAAGACAGGGGGTTGTGGGTGGGGGGTAATGAAATCAGAATATACAGAGAATGCCTTAAGCACATATGCATATGACACCTACAGATTGTATGTATAAAAATTAAGTAGTTTTTTCGAAGTCTTTACAAATACATATTGAATAACATGACATAACACAGAGATTCTCTGGTTCAACATTTTGTCTTTAAACCATTACTTTAGACTAGCACATTACTAAATACTAATTACTACTAAATTAACAAAGTTAAATACTAAATAAATAATCACTTGAAAATAGTGCTATTAAAGATTTTACCACTTGTGTTTTGCCTTCCCTGGCATTTCTTTCACAGAGAGTATTTCCTTTAGTAACAACCAACATTAGGTCAAGATTACTACCTTCCTACCTACATGCATACATTGACTCTTCTCCGAAAACCATTCTTTCCTTTCCCACCCCGTGTCCAACCTGAAGATAACCTCTGATGACTACGTGACTCATAACACATACCAACATTCAACACCAGCGGGACTTTTCCCACACGTTTTGGAATTCACCAGTTCTCTTCCAATCCATCAAACAATCAACATGCATATCTTCAGCTTTCTTGAACACACTCGTTTTCTCAATCTTTTTTAGCTGAGGTTAGTTACAAAAGAAATTGAACTCTTATACCCTTTTTTTTTATCTCTTATTCTTAAATGTATTTGTTTACAATACATAACCTTTATATTACATTTATTGTCTTCAGTTTTGCCTTTTTGTTATTTTTTTTGGATATTCGCAGACACGAGAAGGCAGAATAACTTGTTTTAAGTAAAACAGTTATAGCCACAAAATACACCAAAGAATTATGTACAGAACAAGAACCTGATTTTGATTTGATGGATTGATTGGATTTTATGGCATGTCAACTCTTGTTGGGTTATTTTATACCAAAGATGTTTTTGTTTTTTAATACCCATCAAGAAGAATAAAACAAAAACAATTTTTAGAACTCATTTTTTTATCTATTTAACCCATAGATGGAACCCTAACAGGTACTACCAGTTAAATTCCGCTTCAAAATTGCTGTTTGGATCCTAGACAGAACTGCAGATCCCTACATAATCTCATGATTTATATCAAAATTATGCTAGTTGTCTCTATAGAATGGAATTCAAAATAAATATCTTTGCAAACCAATACTATGTGATATTAACACAACATTTTCATTATCAGTTATGTAATTGCCTGATGAAAATATTTTCTTTTTTCTTTTAAATTATTTCCTTTGATGAACTGTGGAGAGAATGAGCTTAAATCCTAATACTTTATTAATAGCAAAGATTCTACAAGTGCTAATTGGTTGGTTGGATTTTATGGCATGTCAACCATTAGGTTATTTTATGCTGAAGACATTTTTGTTTTTTTCATTCTTGTTGGGTATTAATTTTTTTAAAAAAAACTCATTCTTTTTAAATAGTGGTAGTACCTGTTAGAGTACCATCTATAGGTTAAATAGAAAAAATGTTTTTAAAAAATTGAGTTTCTATCAAGAATGAAACAAAATGTCTTTGGCATAAAATAACCCAATGGGTTGACATGCCGTAAAAAACAACTGATGAACCAACCAATCCTATCTGTCAGCAACTGTTTGGTATTAACCTGTGCAAATATTCCTACATTTGATGGAAGTATATTTTTAGGGTCAAAACCCTTCAAATTCACAATCAGAAATTAGCAAAGTACAAATCAAAAAGAGATTACCTTTTATCATTTGTTGCTTTGTTATTGAAATTTCAATTTATATTCTTCATTTGTTGAAATGTCAATCAAAGATTCTGTCACAGCTTGTTACATCTCATGACCATGAACTTCTTTCATCACATCAAACATTTCACAACCAGTTTGTAGAAAAATTTAATGCAGACTTATTGTTCAGTATTTTTTGCCATGAGAAAATACGACACTGAAAAAAGAAATTAAAATGAACATGTGCAAAGCTGAATCATAATAAATTGATAATGTCTAGATGAGTCAGTGTTTGAAAGAAAATTATGAAGCTAGTTTTGAAACTTTTTGAGCATACTTCCTACATCTGGAGGTGTCTGTGCTCTCATATATTAGTAGTAAATTGGTAGAGTAGCCTGTTATTGGTATTAGCCCAACAGCGAGAGTGTCTATCCTCTTTACGCTAGTGCAGGGAGATTTTTTTTTTCTGAAATGGAGCACCACACCTACCGTCATCTCCCAGATGCTTTACTGCACAGATCAGATTACTCAAGGTGTGTGTAGTGTAGTGTAGTCACGGCACCATAAAAGTCTTATGTAGTATTGTGGTAAGCTGGGTAGCTAATAGGTGACAAGCAACAGTCAACATAGTGGGTTTTCTAAAAAACAACATTTCCTGACACTTTTTTGGAGATATTATGTGAGTGATATCTAAAGAATAATTTTTGGAGTGAGTACAAGTTTCCATTAGTGTCCACCTTGAAAGAATAATGGGTTGATTTTAGAGGGGTATATATCTCATTTCAATCGTGTCTATCTTAGATTTTTTTAATTTGAGATAAAGCATGATAAGTGTGTGTCTAAGTGTGGGAGTGTTCTGGGTATGACGTTAAACTGCATCTAATGGTGAAGTTCAAATTCTGGAGATCTGGGGAATGTGGAGTACACCTTTATCACCATTACTTCCAGGTCCACTCTGACCTGGGGTGGTAGTACCTGTTAGGGTCCTATCTATAAGGGGAATAGAAAAATTAGTTTAAAAAATTGAATTTTAAAGAAAAATTGAATATTAAACAAAATGTTTTTGGCATTAAATTATCCAACAAGGGTTAACATGCCGTAAAATCCAACCAACCAAGTGAGGGATAGAAAATTCTTTGGAGGTGGGTATGTATACTTTATCAATAGTGTCCACCTTAGATTTTGAAAAATTGGAGAAAAGGTATAATACGTGTCAGTATAATGGATGGACATTTGTGTCAGCGTCTGCGTAGAAAAACTCCACAAATGCCACCATAGTAGGTGTAGGAATGCTCCTCAGCCCCCGAGCTATAAGAGCACTAAACAGTGTAGAAAAAATCCAACCAAGAATTATATGCGCTACATTTAATAGGAATCCCTGCATGACAGTAGTCTCGTGCTATAGCCCCACTAATGTCTGCGAAGAAACAGATATCACAAAGATCTATAATGAGTTATCCTCCCTATGCAGACAGATTCCCAAGCATAATGTCCTGGACATTGGTGAGTGACATGAATGTGCAGATAGGCGAAAATGAGAACAACAAATACTGCCTACATAACATCCCAAATAGGAACGGTGAACTCCTAGCCCAGTTCTCTCTTGAGAACAGGCTTGTATGCTTAAATATAAAATACCATAAAAGAAAAGGCAAACTATGGACCTACACATACCCAAACAATACAAAAGCACAATTAGACTATGTCCTAATAAATAAAAAATGGATAAATAGTGCAATGAACTGTGAAGCATACTCCTCTTTTGAAGCAGTATCCTCCAATCACAGAATAGTCACAGCAAAATTACGACTAAGCCTAGGTAGAAATAAAAAGAAAACCAGTAAGTCTGTACGAGACAACTGGTTGACAATTCGCCAACAGTGATATATGCAATCGCTACGCTGTGGCAGTAAGAAATAATTTCTATATTCTCCAGGAGGAAACTGAAAGCTACACTCCAAATGAGGAATACAAAAACTTTGTCAGTGCCCACCTGGAAGCAGCAGCTGAGTGTGTACCGGCCAAAGTAAGAGCCAAACACTGTCCCCTGGGAGACAGAAGCAGTTAGAGAAAAGAGAAACAATATCAAAAAATCAGCCCAACATAATAAAACAAACCCAACTAGCACCAATCCACACAACCTTAAAAAATCCCAGATAGACCTAACTGAAACATACAAAAAAAGAACAAATAGAATTCATCCAAGTACAGATTAATAACATTAGACAATCGGTAGAAGACAGACAGTTGTGATTAGCATGGCAGACAGTAAATGAAATTAGTGGTAGGAAAAGTACCTCTAGATCAAAGCTGAAGGCAACCAGCCAAAAAAGATAGACTTCAGAAATGGAAAGACCATTTCCAGAAACTTCTGGGGAACCCCCTAAAATCATAGAAAATAACACTCAAAAGATTGTAGATAGACAACTAGACATCAAACTGGGGGATTTCACAATAGAATAACTAAACAAAGTCTTAAAGAAGCTAAAAGTTAGAAAAGCTGCCGGTCTTGATGAAATACCACCTGAGGTATGGAAGATGGGAAAGTTCATTGACATACTGCTTAGGCTATGCAATGCAGAATATAGACAAAATAGAATAGATAAATAGACAAAAGGATGCATCCTCCCATTCCTTAAAATGGAAGACCTCGGAATCACTAAAAACTACAGAGGCATAACTCTTACTGCTATTGCAGCTAAAATATATAATGCCCTTCTTCTTAATGGCATCTGACCCTAAATAGAGAAAATCCTTAGGAAAAACCAAAACGGATTCTGCAGAAATCGATCCACAACCTCCAAGATCCTGACTATTCGAAGGATCATAGAAGGGATCCGAGCAAAGAATCTAGAGGCAACGCTGCTATTCGTAGACTTCTCCAAGGTATTTGATTCACATACACAGAGGGAAAATGGAACAAATACTACTAGCATACGGTCTCCCCAAAGAAAAGGTTGCCTCCATAATGATACTCTACAAAGACACTAAGCAATGGTAAGCTCACCTGATGGCAACACAGATTTCTTTGACATCGCCACTGGAGTCCTACAAGGAGATACATTAGCACCATATATATTTATAATATGCCTAGATTATGTACTCCGAACATCATTAGATACCATAAAAGAAAAAGGCTTTACACTAAGAAAGGCAAGAAGCAGGTGATATCTCGCACAAACAGTCACAGATGCAGACTATGCTGATGACCTTGCACTTCTTGCAGATACACAGGCATAGGCTGAGTTACTACTACATAGCTTGGAGGAGGCAGCAAAGAATATTGGTCTCTATATGAACTCCGATAAAACAGAGTTCATGAGTTTCAAAAAGAAAGGAAGCATCTCCTCACTTGACGGTAAGCCTCTTAAGCCAGTGGAACAATTCACATACCTAGGTAGTAATATCTCCTCCACAGAAAGCGATGTTAATACATGTATAGGAAAGGCATGGTCGGCCACAAACAAATTATCAGTCATATGGAAATCCAATCTCAATGACAAGCTAAAGCGACAATTCTTCTAGGCTGTGGTTATATCAGTACTGCTGTATGGCTGCACCATTTGGACCCTAATGTAGCACCTTGAGAATAAGCTAGATAGGAGCTGCACAAGAATGCTCCGTGCAGTCTTGAACAAGACGTGGAAACAGCACCCCACAAGGAAGCAACTATATGGCCACCTGCCCCCATCTCACAAACCATACGGGTGAGACGGACTAGGCATGCAGGACACTGCTGGAGAAGTGGGGATGAGCTCAAAGCAACATTCTCCTGTGGAAGCCAACACATGGACATGCTAATGTAGGCCGCCCACAAGGATCTACATTAACCAACTATGCGAGGATGCTGGTTGCTGCGCAGAAGACCTCCCAGGGGCAATAAGTGATAGGGAAGGTTGGCGAGAGATTATCATGGATATCCGTGCTACTTGCACAACATGATGATGATGATAATGTGGGATAGATTAATTGAAGTTTCCAGTAAAGAAATGATGGTTATAAGCTTTTTTGATATGTTGTGGGTTCTGAATATATTATATCAGAAGCCGCAATATATAAAAAAAGCAAAAAAAGCTTCAAACTTGTTAAATTCTGCTCAAGAAATTGATCTTGTGCCACATTGTACTCATGCAGAGAGGTTGCTATATATATATATATATATTATATATATATATATACTGTGTTTAAAGGTCACATATATAAAGAGTCTTCAGTATCTGGGATTGAGCATATACAGGTACAAGCTGGCTATTCATATATATGTAGGTATATATTTGTGTGTAGGTCTTGTCAGTTCTTTTAAGATTAATGATATTCTCTCTCTCATATATATATATATATATATCTTATTATAATGGAGATTGTGGGTTTTTCTGTCTGTAACCGAAACTATATTACTATACAAGTCACAATTCCCTTTGTTATTTACGTCACATTCACCATGATTTTATTTATATTTAAACCTCAATTATTAATAAAATTGTTTTACATCATTAAGACTGTTGACTATATCTACATACTAATAACATGCAATTGTATTTATATATACAACAAAATAGTGGTTTACAGTGTGAGTGGGAAGGCTAATTTGCATATTGATTTTTAAAATTTGATTTTAATAAATATATGCTTAGTATTATTGATTTCTAATTGTTTGATTTTATCTTATTGAATATGAGCAAAAATCTCTGGGATAAATCTTAAAAGAAATCGATTAACAAGAAGAAATAACTGTAATTTTATTCTTTACTTTCTATTTTAACTAAATAGTTAAATTAAGAAAATTTAACAATGAAAGACGGGAGTAAGGGAAAATGATGGAAGAGTTAGTTTCAAAGTTGTTCTATTTTTCAATCATACCCCCTCTGTTCCAAAATATTTTTATCTGAATTCTTATTCAGTTTCATTAGACTTTCTAATTTAATATAATATTTTATTATAATAAAACTTAAATACTTGCACCCGGAGGGTGCATATATTTGCTAGTATATATAAAGTTCACTGATGGCTACCTTTTCCTTCTAATTCCTGACACTAAACCAGCAGCTATTTCTATCTTTTAAGAAATTCTGTAGTTTCCTACCGGCTTGAAGGCAGACACTATTATAATAACATGCCACACTCATATTAATTACTTCTAGTTATTTTCTCTTCTGTACACTGACTTACAGTCGTACTTCCTAATCAGCTAGGGTCCAATGTACTTGTTGACACAGACCCTAAATGGGGACTTTATATTTGTGCTGTGCCCAGGTTGAGTGAATTGCACATTTCAACTGTTTAATATCTGCTTTTTAAATTACACATTAAAACTTAATCTATATATTACTAAAACTATTTTAGACACATACACACACACACACACACACACACACACACATATATATATATATATACACGCACACACATACAGGGTGATTTTCAAACTAATTGTCACCATGCTGCAAGATGAAATTGGCCAGTTGTCAATACTTTGGATAATATTGAAGACTTGATTTTTATGCAAGATAGTGCTCCTCTACATTTTGCTATTATTGTTCATGAATGGCTGAATCACCAATTTCCTAAGAGATGGATGGGTAGACGTTGTCCGCATGAGTGGCTGGCCAGAAGCCCTGATTTAACACCCTGTGACTTATTTCTTTGGAGTTGGTTGGAGGAGCAAGTCTTCTCCACAAAACCAACGACTTTGGAAGAACTTAAAGGACAACTACGAGCAATTATTTCTGCCATTCCACAAGAGTTCCTGTGAAGATCAGTTGATGCGATTCCCAAGCAGTTTGAGAAGCTGGAGGTGAATGCTGTTTTTTATTTTAAATAAAATTCCATGTTATAGGTGTTCTTTCATATTTATTTTTTATAAAATTATGATTCAGAAATAAAAGATTTTTGAAATAGGAAGTTACTTTACAATCACCCTATATATAATCTGATGAAATGGTACTTCATAGTGAGATTTTTATTTGAGGAGGGCACTTAAAAGGATCCCTAACTGTTAGGCATGACATAACCCTGGATGGGTTGATATACCGTTAAAATCAATAAACAACAAAACATTAAAATGATCTTAAAGAATAAAGAAATTTCCAGTTGAATGTCATAGTTTAATCACCCAAATTCTCAATATAAGTAAATATCTGGGTATGATGTTAAACTGAATCTAGTGGTGAGGCTCCAATTCTGGAGATCTGTGGAGTATACAATTATTGCCATTATTCCTAGGTTTACTCTGACTCGGAATGGTAGTACCTGTTAGGGTCCCATCTATGGGTTAAATAGATTTAAAAAAAAAAAAAAGAGTTTAAAAAATGTCTTGATTAGCTAACAAGAATTAATAAAGCAAACATCTTGTGCATAAAATAACCCAAGAGTAAAATCCAACCAACTAATCATTAATATAATGGAGAATGAAATACTAATTAGAATCATTCATTCCTTGCTAAATAGAAGCATCAACATCATCATAAACAATTACAATAAAAGCATCCTACAGGTTCACAGGTCATCTAGTTTTAGATAAAAGTACAAAACAATACTCAGTATATAAAACTGTTTAAAACGCATTTAATCTCAGGAGTTTTAATTAGAAATTTAAGAATTATTCAGCTATTTTTATTTTAGAAATGGATTAATATCATTTCAATGAATTACCTTATTTATATATATATATATATATATATATATATATAAAAAACTAGTAAAAAATGAATATCAACAATGTTTAAAATCATATCTATATATTAATACTCATATTTCTTATTTGTACTACCATTATCATCATGCAACAAACACCCTCTGGTTAAAAATGAGACATCCAAATTGTCCAAGATGAAATGCAAAAATGTAAATCCTGATTATCTGGTGTTGCTTATCTACTGAATTCTTATTTCTTATGAGTATGTCACCTCAGCTAAACAATAGACCATTCCACTTTTTTATTATAATGAAAGAAAGAGAAGAAAAAGGACATGCTAAACTAAAAAAAATATAATAAGAAAGAATGAAAGAGAAAGAGTGAGTGCATGGAAGTGATAACACTAATCTGTTTCAATCGAGAAATTGAAATGAAAAGAAGGAAAGAAAAAAAAAAAGAATGAGAGGGAGTTATATCAAGATTTTATACTTTTTTTTTTAATATCAAGCACAAAACCCTGTTGGGTCTTTCAGCCTAATCTTTTCATTTTAAAGTAAGTCAGTAAGTCCAACAGTTTCTCACCACTGTAAAAGACGTTCTTTTCCACAGAACTATTCTTCTCTGCATCGAACCATTACAGCCAACAGGGGTGACAGCAATCCTTCCACTCGTGATCAGCAGGTTGCGCAGTGACTGCCCCTCTTCGTAGTCAAATGGATTAGATTTCCCCGTAGGATTAGACGCTGCCTACATATGCTGCACACCACTCATTGTCTTTTTGAATGACGAAGACGGGTTGACTCATCGCAGATAGCTGGCTGTTCGTCATGCCAGTCATTTCCGCTACATTTTTATAATAGCTCTTAAGTAAACATATCAAACGTAATAATTAGATTATCATACTGTGCTATATCCACAGGTCCTGCTAGTACCTATTATCCAGACCCATTTAGTGGATTTTTAGTTCACAGGATCACTCAGTATCCAGGTTACAGACCACAGCCAACAAGTGGTCATATTGGGTGTGGGGATCTTACCCATATGCAGAGGTGCAGTCGGTTTATTCTACAGACCCAGCCAACGAAGAAAGTGTCAATTCATAATCAACTGAGTTTGAATATTAAAAGAACTAGCAAGAATATGTGCCTTTCAAGCATAAGTATTTAAGTTTTAATTTAATGAAATACATTAAATTAGAAAGACTAACAAAATTAAATAAGAATGCATATAAAAAGATTGCACTTATTTTAATTATCTTTTAATGGGTTTCTATACATAATAATTCATAGGATCGATTTTAATACATTGGAGAATAAAACAATAATATTATAGTAATTATTTATTAAACCCGGTTTAAAAAAATCAGTATGCAAATTAATCACGCCATATATTATATAAACCTTTATTTCTCAGTGATATATAAGACACATTGCACGATTTTAAACGCACTAATAACATGGGCTGTTTTGAGGCAAATCTAACTCAGATTTTCCTAGAGACATTGTTGGTATATTCTATATATTAATTAATGATTTTGAGTATAAATTAAATACCCATTGGTATACTTATGCAATTACTGAGGGTATTGTGACATAAGCAGTGACATAGTTTTGGTTACAAACAGACACCAAATCTCCATTATAATAAGATGTCACTGAAAACCATTTTTAAAAAATATTTCTGACAAATGTATTCAAGAAAAATGACTTTATTTTAATTCTCTCTGTCAGAGTAAAACAAAACCTTGAGAAATACATAAACATGAATTTGTATGTTTTACTAAATAGAACTTTATCTCTTAGAACTTATAATTATATCCAACAATCCTGTCAACTGCCAAGAAGACTGATTATGTTATTCAATTGAAAAGCCAACAAGAGTTTTTAAAGAAACTCTATAGTTTGCCTGTTTGAAAATTATTTAATGTCTTTTATATATACTAGCAAATATATGCACCCTCCGGGTGCAAGTATTTAAGTTTTAATATAATAAAATATCATATTAAATTAGAAAGGCTAATGAAACTGAATAAGAATTCAGATAAAAATATTTGGAACAGAGGGGGTATGATTGAAAAATAGAACAACTTTGAAACTAACTCTTCCATCATTTTCCCTTACTCCCATCTTACATTGGTAAATTTTCCTAATTTAACTATTTAGTTAAAATAGGAAGTAAAGAATAATATTACAGTTATTTCTTCTTGTTAATGGATTTCTTTTAAGATTTTTCCCCGAGATTTTTGCTCATATTCATTAAGATAAAACCAAACAATTAAAAATCAATAATACTAAACATATATTTATTAAAATCACATTTTTCGGATCATTATGCAAATTAGCCTTTCCATTCACACTGTAAACCGCTATTTTCTTGTATATATAAATACAATTGCATGTTATTAGTATGTAGATATGGTCAACAGTCTTAATGATGTAAAACAATTTTATTAACAATTGAGGTTTAAATAAAAATACAATCATGGAGAATGTGATGTAAATAACTAAGGGAATTGTGACTTGAATAGTAATATAGTTTCGGTTACAGACATACAAACCCACAATCTCCATTATAATAAGATATATATATATATATACACTAGAAGTGCCTACCCGGTGTTGCCTGAGTAAGTGGGGGGGGGGTTTAAAAAGTTAGTCTCACAGATCCATTATTACTTATTACAAGTTAGATCCTCACTGGAGGCCCCATGAAATCCCACGTAGATATATAACAATATAATAAGAAATTTTAATTGAATAATTTACTATTAAAAAAATACAATATAAATAAGGCGATTAATTCAATCAATCAACATCATATTTCAATTACCTTTTGTTACTATACAAATTTTAATTTTTAAATATCTTCACAAATATAAATAAAATCTTCATTATTTTTGCTCAAAAACCAAGCCCTGGTGATAGTGAATGTATACATATATTAACTTTGTCGTTAGTTGTTTTATTTTTTGAAGTTTCCTCCGGACAAACACATATACGCAAATGCCCTTTATTTATATATATATATATATATATATATATATATATATATGTATGTGTGTGTGTGTGTGTGTAAATAATAAAGTTTCTTGCAATGTTTATACACAATATTTACTTACAATCAACTTTAGTCATGAAGGAATTGCTCAATTGGTGGAATATTAGTTGTAAAGATTTGACCTAAGTTCTGTTTGCTTGAGTGTTTTATAAATAAAGAGAACAATTTAATAAAAAGATCTTTTTATGATATGTGAAGAAAGTATTCAGTAACTGTGGTGGGTGTGGTAACAGGTTTATTAATGGCCCAAATTTAACATCTTTCAGGATCAGCATTTCTAATGGCACATCAACCTTTTTCGGTTACTTAATGCCAAAGCCATCCTTGTAGAAGAACAGTAGTGGTACTGTATAACTGATAGCTGGTGAGATGAGGGAGTTCATGTCTTTTTCAAGGATATTAGTCACAAAGTGAACATAATAGAATGATTGTACATCAAACTGGTTAGCTCAGTCGGTAGAGCGTTCGGCTAGAAACCACAAGGTTCCTAGTTCGATACCGGTCCCCGCCAACTCAGCGTATGAGTAGCACAGGGATCTGTGCGGTAAAGTAAGGAGCTGATGGAAGGTGTGGCGCTCCACCTCAGATGCTAAAAACAATCTCCTTGGTCTAGCGCTATTGAAAAGGGGATAGACTCCCTCGCTGACTGGCTGATACCGACTTTAGGCTGCCCCGTAGACTTTACTTACTTACATCAAACTAGCTTACTACAATGTCACAATCCAACATATGAGACACTACACCCAGATCAGCATTAAAATTATATCAATTCTATTTTGATGTATTCCTATTTGACATTTTAAATAATGATAAATTGATTGATTTTAACAGCATGTCAAACAGTCTAGGGATATTTTATGCCCACAGGTTAAGGAATTGCATTTATTGTGTATCCATATTTACATTTTTCATGTAATTTTTTTCTTAACTGTTTTTTTTTTTCTCTTTTGGACACAGTCATATCAAATCTTATTATAATGGAGATTTAGTGTCTTTCTGTCTGTAACCGAAACTATGTCACTACTTACATCATAATACCCTCAGCTAAGTTTATCAATGAGTATTTAATTTATAGTCAAAATCATCTTTGGACGATTTGGATGCTCTCATTTTTAACCAGAGGGTGTTGCAAGATGATAATGGTCATAAAAAATAGGAACATGAGTATTAATAGTGGGTATTTGAACAGTGGAGATAAAAGGTATCAAGAATTTTGCTTGTCTTTCTGATAACCATTTCACCATACAACTCCATAAAAATTCTTATATTATAGAGCAACAGCCTCACCATATCAGTAATTCTGCTGTTTCAATGTTAATACCACACCTATCTGGTTTTGAATTCAGAGTTGACCTTCCCTTAGACTGGATGCCAACCAAGGCTAGGATGTCCAATCTGCTCTTCAATTTCACCTATCACTCGAGGTAGAAGAGATGGATTCTTGACTTTCCCAAGGGAATTAGTGCAAACCCAAACTGCCTTGACCAGAATTTGAACTCAGCTTGTTGATTCCATTTCTATTGAAAATGTATTAGTATTATCTGTGTTATTCGGACTATTGTCCTCATCTTCATTGTTATCTGTACAAACAGCCGAAACATTGTACAGATAACAATGAAGATGAGGACAATAGTCCGAATAATGCAGATAATACTAATCATCAAGCCTCATCTCAAACATTCAGAGAAATTGAAAATGTATTGTCAAGGTTTCTGTAAATATCAACTTTAAGCAAATCTCTGTCAAATTTTTACAAAAGATTTTAGAATTTTAATTATTTTAATAACAGGTGTTTTGTTAACTCCAAAATTAATTTACATTTAAACATGACACAAACAATATTGTTACATTAATAATTATGAATTTGCAAGTTGTTCTCTATGCATAATTTATTGATAAAGGATTGGATTAGAGACTTTACATAAGGTAACTACTTAGATGAATCTCATTACCTTGATATTACATTGGCTCCATGTCTAGTCTACCTTAACTTAAATATAAATGCTCTATCAATGATATTAAGCACTGGTTACTTACAAATATAGCACCCATATTATCTATAATATATATATATATATATATATATATATATATATATATGCATACTGCAGTTACCATTAAATCCACCAAGCAAATAAGTATACAATCTTATTTACTTCGGGATTTTTTCACTAAAATCGATTAAAAAGTGCTCACTATAAAGAGCTAAATAAACGATTAAATTGAATGGTTTAAAATACGGATTGTTTAAAATACACCGACTTGAGTTTCTTGCAATGGCACGAATCTTTGAAGATTTGCCCGGGATTTAAAAAGTTAAAGATAAATCTCTTATCTATATTCATATATATAGATTGATTAGAATATTTTTCTATACATTTGTTTTATTATTTTTATTCTTTATATATTCTTGTTTTTAAGTTGTTTATTTTTAATATTTTTCTGGTTTGTATTTTTTCTTTTGTCTTTTATTTGGTTTTTATTATGTTTTATTCTAATTATTAATTTGTTTTATGTTTTTCAATCATTTAATTTATACTCTTATGTTTTTTATTTAGCTTTTCTTTTGGAAAATGATGGGAGAAAATGGTTTTAAATCATACAAAAATAGGGTGTGGATTTTATTGAATACAACAAATTCATGTAGTGAGCAAATATCTTATATGTTCAGCTTTAGTATATCATCATCATCATCAAAGTATGCTAACAACAGATTCATTTTACTTTTACCATTCATCCCTATTGTCTATCACACTTTGCAAGTCCTCTAGACGGCACCCAGTGTTGGAACAGTTGTAAGTTTTTGATGGTTGGCCAACAGTGGTGTGTCCATGTGTAGGAATCCATAGGTTAATGTCACTTATGAATTCATCTTTGCTTCTCCAGCAGTGCCCAGCAACTGCTTGTATTTCTTGGATGATTTTCAAGATGTTTCTGTTCTGCGACAGCATTCACCTTGGGTCAGTTGAGCTGACTCCATCCAATGAATTCACCTGTGGTGAATTCAGGGAAGGAGTAACAAGGGAATATGAAATTCACAAGCAGTCCTCAAACCCTGAATGCATATTCTGGTCAGGGGAAGGAAATGACCTTGTTTGCTGCAAATTTTCCACAGATGCAGTGACAAGTACGCCAAAAGCTGTTGACTCCTGATGATAATGGAGACACCTTTAGTATTTTCACCAGTGTCCCTTTGGTTGGGTTATAGCCCTAATACCACTGGGTTTCAGACCTGTCTGCCTTGGATAACTCTACAAGGAACTCAAATTCCCAACAGCATGACTCTGACATTACCAAGTTTACACGGCCCTGTCGCAATGAGGAGGTTTGGACTTTATAAATAATGTACTAGATGGCTGTTGAGCAAAGAGCTTCTACCGCCCTTTTACAAGTCTTGTTTTTCATTCTGCAGGGTGTCTAGCCACCCTCCTCACCAGACAAAATCACTGGGCTTACCAGTTTAGTCACTAATGATCTATGAAACCAGTAGTACTGGGTTACATAGTATCAGTAGCACAATGAGTGACCTGACACAGAAGTTTTCAAGATGGAAGGTAAATGGCCGTGCAACTGCTGTTTTGTAGGGAGCTGTTTCCAGAATAACTTGTTAATACAAGTAGACAACAAACATCTAAATGTGGTATTGAATTTATCTATTGTATGTCCATTCTATTTTTATAACAGCAGCTACTCCCTTTTAAAAAGGCTTATTTGAATTCTACATTTTCTTAAGACAAACATTGTTATTCATTCTACCGTTGATTCTCAAAATGAACTATCAAGATAAACTAGAAAAGACTTATTTGAAACTAGCAACAGCTACCCGGCATCGCCTGGGTAGAGAGTTTTTTTTAAAGTTAGTCCCGCAGATCCATTATTACTGAATCATTTGAATCCTCATGGGATGCCCCATTTAAATCCCTAAAAAAAAATAGACCTTGCATTGATCCAGCTACTCTGAAAATAAATTTTAAAAAAAAATCCATGCTGTTATCATTTAAATTTTATTTTTAGAATATAAATCAAAGCTCTTTTATTTTTGCTCAAAAACCAAAGCCTGGTGATATTTAATGTGTATATATATTTACTTTGTTGTTAATTGTTTTATTTTCAAAGTTTCCTCCGGACATACATATACACAGAACTGCCCTTTATATATGTACTAGCAGCAGCTACCCATCATCGCCTGGGTAGAGGGGGATTTTTTAAGTTAGTCTCACAGATACATTAATACTGAATCGTGAGTTGAGTCCTCATGGGATGCCCCATTTAAATCCCTATGAAAAAAAAAATAGACCTTGCATTGATCCAGCTACTCTGAAAAGAAATGTTAATGTCTACTATCTAAAATATTAAATGAAAAAAAAATCCATGCTGTTATCATTTAAATTTTATTTTTTAATTATCTTCACGAATATAAATCAAATCTCTATTATTTTTGCTAAAAAACCAAGCCCTGGTGATATTTAATATGTATATATATTTACTTTGTCATTTATTGTTTTATTTTCGAAGTTTCCTCCGGACATACATATACACACAAATGCCCTTTATCTATGTATAGATAGATAGATATAGATAGATAGATGTGACCATTTTGAGGAAGAAAAGGTTATTGGAATTCTGTTTTTGGTGACCTGCTTTCTTCAACCTACATTCCTTAGATATAAACACCTTTTGTTTAAGTTGTGTTGATCTTCTCAATGAATATGACAACGATTGTATGGAGAATAAAGTTTGCATGGTGAAGGCAGATAATGGCTACTTTCTGCTTAAAGAATCACAACGCATAGTGGACCTATTGTATATTGTTAATATGAATTCTGGTTGAATAACAAAAAAAAAAAGAAGGCTTTTCAAAGAAACTATATTGTGACAATGTAATTACAAACTTGTTTATTGTTAATCTTCAAAGGTTGGGTGATATTTGCAATTTAATAAATAGATCAACTCTTGAAAGAAAATAATTTGTAAATGGGATTAAAGCCCAGTTGGTGAGGCTTAGAATATGCTGATTTTATTTGCTTTTTTTTTCACAAATGATTCCTTTATGATTAATTTTACTCCAACAGGGACAAGGAGAGTGCTCCCTTCCCACTGCAGGAGTGAGGAAAGTGCTCCCTTCCCACTGCAGGAGTGAGGAAAGTGCTCCTGTCGATACCAATTTTATTTGCTTTCCGGATGAATTAGACCTTTCTGATCAATTTTATGCAAAAATATATTAAGTGCCTTGGAGTGATGCAACCTATATCTCCACATGCCTTTAAAACACTCTTTGAAGTGAAGGGAGTTCACATACCAAATTTCATTAAAATTGGCCAATTAGCCTAGAAGGTAACAAGCAAAAACAATTATATATCAGATATTGTAAAATTAATTTTCTATGTATCTATTGTTTATTTTGTAGTTTTTAGCCAAAGTACAGGGTGGTTTGAAAGTGCCTAACAGGTGGATATGTATATATAGAGGATTCATAAGAAATAAGAATTCAGCAGATAAGCAACTCCAGTTAATCAGGATTTACATTTTTGCATTTCATCTTGGATAATTTGGATGGTCTCATTTTTAACCAGAGGGTGTTGCAAGATGATAACGGTCTGTTGTACGAGTATTGATATATAGATATTACATTATTAACACAAAAAATAATGAAAGTTAAAACTCTATATCGGTGTGACAGTACTTTCGGACCACCCTGTGTTTGTCTTTAAGATAAACAGCAGAGTGTTTTTCATTCTTCTTTTCGTGGTCATGCCTCTGCATAACTGATTACATCATCGTGTATTTTTACCTGATTTGTAACTAGACTTCTTTTATTTATAAAGGATTATTTGGGATTAGAAATGCAACAATGGAATGGACTTGTATAAATATAGTGTTTGGAAATTGACACCAACCCAGAAATCTGAAGAAATGAATGTGTATTTTGTTGTTAACATCTGAAATAGATTTGTAGATCTTTGTCCGGAGATTCCTGAATGAACTTTAGAGCAGATGTTTTTTCTTCTTCTTGTTCTAAGTAAAAGGAAATATAGAATATGTACAAATATAAGCAAAAAAGGGTAAAATAATAAATCTTCAGAGAAAATGAGTTGTAAATAATATGTAGTTTTGTGCATTTAAATATTATCTCTAAAATAAAGTCAGTATCCAAATCAAATATTTGTAAAGCCATCTATATGTTAATACTAGTGATCTTTATTTGTACGACCGTTGCGACACCCTCTGTCCAAATAATCGAAGATGAAATGCAAAAATGTAAATCCTGATTATCTGGTGTTGTTTATCCTCCGAATTCTTATTTCTTATGAGTGTCATCACCTCTGTTAAATAATGGAGAATTCTGAAAAAGGACATTCGACAAAAAAATATAACTAGAAAGAAATAAAAAGAGTAGGGGAAAGATGAAGAGAGGGGGTGAGCCCACGGAAGCGATAACACTAATCTGTTCCAATCGAACAATATGAAAAATGAAAAGAAGGAAAGAAAAAGAAGAGTTAGAAAGGGTTAAATCAAGATTATTATACTTTTTATATATTGAACTATTTAGCAATAGCTCTTAAGTAAACACATCAAACATTGTAATGATTAAATTATCATACCGAGGTATATCTACAGGTCCTGCCAATTTATATATTATCTCTAAAATCAAATCAGCATCCAAAACAAATATTTGTAAAACCATATGCTTTAATAAGCCAGTGATTTTTCTCTCTGTTCAATAATCTTTATCATATAAGGGTGTCCCATTGTGGTGTAATTGTTAGCAATCTAGTCTCGCCAATCTATTACAACTGAATATCAAGTTTGATCCCCCCCCTGGAAGTCCCATACTTGTGATTTTGTCACAACCCATCCGTAGTGAATGGGTTGGGTAAATACCTACGCCTTATCATGTAAGTAATATGTCCATCAGTTATATTTTGTTAAACAGAGGAGGAGGAGGAGAAGAGAAGGAGGGAAAGGTGTTTCAAAAAAGAAAAATAACTTTTTCTCAATAATTAAAAATAATTTATACCCTGTCAGCGGGGCTTAGAATATGCTGATTCTATCTGTTGCAGAGGGGATTAGACACCATCCCCCCACAAAAAGGTGTGTCCTGGGCATGCTGCTAAACTACATCTAATGATGAGGCTCCAGTTCTAGAGAGTGTAGAATACCTCTTTCTTGCCATTTCTTCCAGGCCCAATTTGATTTGGAGTGGTAACACCGGTTAGGGTCTAATCTATAGTGGTGGTCTGGCTATGACGTTAAACTGCATCTAATGGTGAGGTTCCAGTTCAGGAGCTTTGGGGGAGTGTGGAGTACCCCTTCATCGCCATTACTCTCAGGTCCACTCCAACCCGGAGTAATAGTACCTGTTAGGGTCCCATCTACGAGTTAAATAGAAAAATAAGTTTAAAAAATTGTTAAAAAATGTTTTAAATAGAAAAAATTGAATACCCATCAAGAATGAATAAAATAAAACGTCTTTGGCATAAAATAACCCAACAAGCGTTGACATGCCGTAAGATCCAACCAATCAATCTATTGGTCAAATAGATTTGTTTAAAAATAATTCATATTCAATAGGACCGTGTGAAAAATTCGAGTACTCATAAATACATTCTCACCAATGTTCCCAGTTCTGAGATCACGTTTCCTCAAATTACGGTGCCAAGGCAACCATTTTTTTTTTTTCTTCTTTCAGTCCTTCACTCATCTTGCACAGAAAACATGTTCTTGGCCGCTTTGAGCTCCAGTTATGTTATTTCTTTTGCTACAAAGAATTCATTGCAAAAGACCATATAATTTTAGCTTTTTAATTTTTTTTCAACCATCTTTAGGAATGAAGTTACATTAGATAATTTTAATAACATTTCTATTTCTTTGCTAAACTTCTTGAAGTATTGTCAATATTATTTCACTACATGTTTTTCTTTTCTTTTTTCTTTTCTCTTTTCTTTCCCCCCCCTTCTGTCTCCTTTTTTTAAAATTAGTGATATCCCTTATAGATCAGTCTATTTCCATTCTACAAAATCTTCCTTTTAATTTTCCTCAATGTTTATCTCTACATTTGTTTAGATTTTATCATTTTCTTTTTTTTAACTTGATGCATACTTTATGCTTTTTATTGGATGGTATTTCAATCTCCTTGGCCCCCTTACTTGTTAAGCAAGTTTGTTGTTATGTTTAATATGGGCAGACCTTATTTTTTTTATGGATTTGTGCTGGTCAACTACATTTCTACTGAAAGGGTAGATCAAAGAAAGACACATACAATACAGAAGACATGCTTAGTGTATACACTCAATTTACAAAAATGAAATATACATACTCCTGTGTGTGTGTGTGTGACTGACATGTTATCTTGTTTGACATAATATTGCATCTAGCCAAATTATATTTCAGAACAATGTGATATTTAAAGTTGTTTTTTTTTTCTTATTTTTCACTTTTGACTTAGGTTGGTTAGTTGTATTTTATGGCATGTCAACCCTAGTTGGGTTATTTTATGCCAAAGACATTTTGTTTTATTTATTCTTGATGGGTACTCAATATTTTTCTTTTTAAACTTAAATTTTTAAAACCTCATTTTTACTATTTAACCCATAGATGGGACCCTAACAGGTACAACCACTCCAGATTAGAGTGGACCTAGTGATTGTGATCAAGGGATACTTCACACTTCCCAGAGCTCCAGAATTGGAACTTCACCATCAGTTTAACCCAGGACACATATATGAGTGTTGGGGCTTGCCATAAGAGCAGTGTGTGTGTGTGTGGGGGGGTTGAGACAACCATATAGAGGTGCTAGGACTTGACGTGAGCAGCCAATTATTGCATTCAGAAAGTTTTGAAATGAAATAACTGATGCATTATAAAATTAATTCATTAATAAATCAACAGTGAAAATTTCATTAAAATCTGATAATTCCCTGATTTTTGGTAATTTTTTTCACGGATTTTTCGGCAACTTTGACAGTGCCTAGAGAAGAGAGTTTGCAAAGTGAATTAAATTTAAAAAAAACATACGGCCGGAGAGTTAAAAAAACAAAAAAACAACAAAAAAAAACAAAAAAACAAAACATTAAAATCATTGTAAAATTTCTAAGAAATGGTTGTCCTAAGTTTACCCAAAAATTCGGCTGCTATGAATTTTAAAAACGAATTAAAATTAATTAAATCGATTATTTAAAGTCAAATTTTTATCGAAAAGTAGTAATATAATGAGCATCAATAAAAAAGCAAAATAATATTACACATGTAATTTATTTTTAATGCATTTAAAATGATTTTTTCGGTCAATTTCGATTGCGTTCAGCCTGAGATGGTGTTTAAAAATGACCTGTTTACAAAATTAATTGTAACATTCGCGATTGCAAAATAATTTACCAAAAATCAGGGAATTATCTGATTTTAATGAAATTTTCAGTATTGATTTATCAATTAATGAATTTTATAATGCATCAGTTATTTTATTTCAAAACTTTAAGCATTTCTGCTCTGATAAATTAATATATAAAATTCATTTAAAATATGAACAGCAAAATTTTAAGTTTAAAATGTCATATTATTAGATTCTAAAAAATATTTTTTGATAACTACTTTACTTTAGTATCAATCACCCATATTTTTTGGTCGAAAACTGTATTGGAAATTTAGCCCCCCCCCTTAAACGGAAGAAATAGCAAATTAAATAATTATAGAAATGAGTAAAAAAGTTTCCAAAAATTATTTTTTTAGTTTTTATTTTCATTTTATTTTCCGATTTTCGGTACTTATTTACTATCCGAGCAGATTCTTTAAAAAAAAGGACTTTTTTCTTTTATTCAGACCTTCAGTTTTTTGTCTTTTTATTTATGCAGAAATTAGTATCAATCACATATATACCACACCAATATTTTGCGCCCCCCCCCCCAAAAAAAAAAAGTGGGGTAGGGTCAAAGTTAAGGGACCTGGAAAAAATTAAAAAGTTTTTAAATAAAATAACTGATGCATTATAAAATTCATTCATTGAGAAATCAACACTGAAAATTTCAATAAAATCAGATATTTCCTTGATTTTTTTCGATGAATTGGGTTAACCTAATTTAAATTGAAATGGATCAGGGAATTTTATTACATACAGGCTCTTGCTGCTGGTGTGAATCTTAACACAGAAATCAAGTGGTTTCTCTCTTAATCACTCTCCCTTTTACTCTCTAGATAAACTAACACATTTAATGAGGGTGTAATCAAGAGAGACATAGAGAGGAAAAGAGTGATAGATAGAATGTAAAGACAGAGATTGGTCAGTTTTTTTACTTAATTGCAAATTACGACTAATTAGAACCAATTAAAATGGAATTTTTTTCAAACGTATTTAATCCTAAAACTAAGGAATAATTTAGTATAACTTTCGTGTAATTAAACTAAACAGTAAAAAAGCCTCTTGGAATAAAAGTTGATTTGCTCAGCTTTAGTATAATAATAGATATATTGGACCAACACCCATTGAGCTCTCGGTAGATAATTGGGATTAGGTAAAAGTGAGTTTGCAAAGTGAATTAAATTGAAAAAAACAACAAAAAAAACGAGTTAAAAAAACGTTAGTCATTTTGTAAGATTTCTAAGAAAGGAAACGTTTGACCAAATTTAAATAAATGGAACATGGAATTTTATTAATCCACGGCTCATTGCTGAATCTTAACATACAAATCAAGTGAGTAGTTAAATGTCTATCACATTCACTCTCCCATCTCTCTCTTACTCACAGAGAGAAACTAACATATATAACGAGGAGTTAATTAAGAGATACATAGAGAGCATGAAAGTAATAGGCAGAATGTGAGTGAGGGACGGGTCAATTTTTGACTTGCTAATTATGACTAATTAGAACCAATTAAAATGGAATTCTTTCAAATATAACTCAATCTTAAAAGCAAGGAATATTTTAGTATGAATTTTGTGTCATTAAACTAAACAGGAAAAAAGCCTTTAGGAAATAAAAAAGTGATTCTCTCAGCTTTAGTATAGTAGTAATAATAATAATAATAATAATATATATCCTAAAAGAACCAGAAACTATTTACCCAAGTTTCACCTAATAGATCTTCTGGATAATTCTGAGTCAGAATTACCCTGAAGAGTTATTTACTCATAGCTGGATGTAGAACAGTTGGATGCATACCTTTCCCAAGAGTATTAGCACTATGGGAAATGCAAACAGCCTGGTCTAGGGTTTGAATTAATTGTACCCTATAGATCAGTGTTTCTCAACCTTTTTACCCTTGCATAACCCTTAAAATAAATTACATTTCTCAAGGAACCCCTGAGCAAAAACAAAATTATACCATATTTTTCTTATTCTATTTCCATTGTAGTTCACGTGGTAAATATCATAGAATATATTTTTGAATATCTGCTTTAAGGAAAAATTAATACTTCTTTGTCAAATTTTTTGGTAATACTAAATAAATTGTTAATTTCTAATACTTCATCAGGGAGTTTTCATTCACATAAAAAAATAGGATGATGTCTATATTACAATATTACAATAACCAAAAAATATATTGTGTGTGTGTTTAGTAATAATATTATGTATATGAAATTAAATAAAAAGTCCAAAGTGCATTAGCTTATCTTACTTGTTCTTGTGGAACACTTAGGAACCGTTTGCGGAACCTTAGAGTTCCGGAGAACTTCGGTTGAGAAACGCTGCTATAGATGTTTCAAGAGTTGTGGATAGATAGGCCCCAATGATAATTTGATCATTTCCAGATAATTAACCCCCAAAATAAGGGGGTATCTCCTTCCCTGCAGATATTATCAATTTGATCTTTTTGGGGGTCCTACATGTTTTCACTGTTTTCAATGTCCTATCATTTCTCGTTGGAAGTGATATACCCAAGTCTGATCCATGTTCCCAAAATGAGGACCACCTGCAAAAAAAGATTGTACTCTAACATGTTGTTTTGAATCTGTGTCTGATCCAATGTGCTTTGAGTTCCAGCAAATTGAAACCTTAAGTCAGTAGAAGTTCATTAGACATTTTCTTTGTAAATCCTCAACTCTGTTGCAATTGTAAAATTTGTTATTTATCCATCTGTTAAGACTGTGATTGATTTTGTCAATGTTTTCATCTGCAGTCATGGTAACAGGCCTTCCTGGATGAGTCAGATTCTAGCTTTTTCTTGCTCATTTTTTAACTATGCTATAGGTGAGTAAAGTCGTCAGTGTGGCCTAAAGTTTGATATCAGCCAGACAGCAAGGGAGTCTATCCCCTTTTCACTAGCACTTGACAAAAAAGATATTTCACCACCACCCCCATTTCTTTTGCCAAAACCGAAAAAAATGTGTGTGTGTAGGGAATTTTTGATAGTAAAAATGGCTACAAAATACCCCCCCCCCAACACTCCAGAAGTCAGTCATATGAATAAGAATTTCTAGTAAAAAAGGAAATAAGAAAGTTGAAAAATAAATTTTACAAGTGTGTGTTTTTCCATGCACTTGACATAATTGGAATTCTGATTCTATTTCTGACAAGATTTCATCATCATCATCTTTCCCATTCATAATATCCATTAAGCAGTCTGTGTGTGTGTGTGTGTGAGGGGGGGGAGAAGACATCCTTTAGGAGGATGGGTGCATGCAAATTGATGGTGAATTTTTAATATGACTGTTTTGCAATTACACTTATTCTACTTGAAGAACAAAATAAGAGAAAGACTGTTAGACAAAATAAAAATCGGAAGTTTTAAAGACGATTGGCATCCATCCGTCTCTTAAAGACGATGGCATAGTGTCCAAAAGCAAGTGGAATTACGTAGTCTGGGCAGGTTGATATGGAGCATGAGCTGTTGCCCAAACAGCAGGTCTACCCTCTCCACACTGACGTTGTGGTTCAAAGGAAAGGCAAAAAAAAATAAATAAATAACATACCACTATGAGATGCTTTTTATTACCCAAACCGTTCACCATGGGTAGGATGTGACACAGTCGCAATTCAGTAGTAATGGATGTGCAAGACTAGCTTGCTAACTACTACACCAAAATGGGAAGCCCATATAACACAGGAAAGTATTAACTTGGAGGAATTTAAATGAAACATTGAGAAACATAGAATATTTTAGTTGGTACTTCCTCTTTAACATGTCTAAAAAGTCATTAGATTTCTAGAAGAAATCCATTTAAAGAAAATGAGATCAAATTTACTTGTCAGGTTTTATCAAACCCAAAGAAATAGATAAGAAGAGTAAATAAAAAGAGCTGATAAAATTACAGGAAGAAATAAAAGTTGATACAATGATCAAGATGACACAAGTAGTGGTGAGTAAAATTAAATCTAGATAAAACCTGTTAGGGTCCCATCTATGAGTTAAATAGAAAAATGTATTTATAAAAAAATTGTATTATCCATTAAGAATTGATTTATTTAAAAACTTTATCGGCTTTAAATGTCCCACTGAGGTTGATATGTCGTAAAACTAAACCAAACCAAAATCTAGATAAAATCATGTATTTACCCAACCTTTCCAGGATGTCAATTTCTAAGCAGAGTACAACTCGTTTGAATTCAGGGTTTTCTTTCTCCTTGTTGTCAGACCAAAACTAAAAATCCCAATCTGTCCTACTATTTATCCATAGCTTGGGGGAGAATACTCTGATTGCCCAATGGTATTAGCATGAATGAACAAGTACATATACCATAAAATAGGGCAGAGTGGGTTCTTTAGCCTTGGTTAGGCAACCAATATAGGAGAAGAAAAACTATAAGTTCAAACCAGCTGTACTTTGCTTAAAAGTTGACCTTGTGTCACATCCTGCCTTTGACTGTGGAGGGGTCAAGTAAATACACAGTTCAGTTAACTTGAATGTAATGTTAATTTGGAAGATGAGTGTATAAGAGTGAAGTGTTCATAACATAGATAAATATTTATAATTATTATGAACATTACCCATACTAGTACAAAATAAAAAATAGATGTAAAAATAGATTTTTGAAACATATTACCTGAGGGGTGGGAGTAAAAAATTCAATGTTAGCGAGTTTGTACCCTAAGTAAGTAAAATCATCAAATTCTTTAATGAATTTGATGATTTTACAAAATTATTATTAAAAAATAAAACAATTTGAAATGTAAACTTTAAATATGTATTAAAATAAAACAAACTATATATAGTCATGTATTTATTAAAACTTGTTTTAAAAAACAATGAGGACTGTCTAAAGTTGCATGTTCAAATTTTGAGTGTATTTATTCTATGTTATGACGTGTTTGGGTAATGTGATGTAAGCAGTGACATAATTTTTGTTACAGACAAAAAACCGGAAGCGAATCTCCATTATTAATAGATATGAGATATAGACCTTTGGATGAAAAGATAAGCAACACACACCTGCAAATATTAGGACATTAAAAGGATGTTTAGTATTATTTGGATTATTGTCCTCATCTTTATTGTTATTGTACAATGTTTCGGCCGATGTGCCCTCCGGCCTTCTTCAGGTATTTCTTATTGGACTTGGGAACCTTCTTGTTGTAATCAGGAGCCATCACGGAACTTTGAACCCAACCCTTTATTCAATCCATGGGGGTATCCTGTTCTCATTCCGTTAACCATAGCTGGGGTACAGGTGTTAAGCTGTGTTAATTATTATTTTATGTTATTGCTGCCCTTGACCAGAATTGAACCTGCGAGTCTAGAGATAACTGTCACTTAGAACTGTCTTAACTTAACTCCTTTATCCACTAGGCTATGTGTCCAATTGGAAATTGGAAAAATTCCGAGAAATAAAAGGGTGTTTGTTTTTTGTTTTTTTTATAAATGATAAATACTGAATGAATAATTTTCAATGAATCCCAAAATATTTCTTTTCTCCAATGTTTTGTTGTATGAGGCAGTTTGAAATATTTTCTCAAAGCAATGTCTATTTTGACTTGGGATTTGAAAAAATCTTCTTTTTAGAATGTGTCACTCTGTTGGTGGGACTGACAATGCTATATCCTCTGCAGACAGGGTAAGAACTACACCCCAAAAGGGTGTCCTGGGTATGACACTGAACTGCATTTAATGGTGAGACTCCAGTACTCCAGAGTGTAGAATGAACATCATACTCGCCTTCATAGAAAGGCTGTGACTAGCGTCCAGTCACCAGACAAAAAAATACAGAGGGTAACTGAATACACTTTGTAGCAACTGACCAAACATGGTCAAATGTTCAGTACATATGGATTAAAATATCCACTCTAAAACCACCAGCCAATCAAAATCCTGGAAATGGACTTGAACATGCCACAAATTAAATAGCCCAATCTACAGGTTCCATCCTGTTCACAGCGCCATGTAGAGATTTGTGTAGACTGAAGCAGATTCAACTTGCAACACAGGTTGCCATTACTCTCAGGTCCACTCTGACTCAGTAGTAGGACCTGTTATTTATTTTATTCAATAGGAATACTTGAAGCCATATAACTATAAATTATTTGTATTAAGAACAGTTACTTGAAGCTATAATTGTTTACTAAGTTTTATTATTAGTTATTTGAAACTAATTGTTTATTGAGGATTATAATGATTGGGGTCTTATTAAGTATCCCTTATTACACAAAAAAGACATTCTGGATACTGCTGCAGAAGCAAGGACGAACTCATAAGTGATGTTCTCTTGTGTACACCTACATGAGGATAAACCAGTGTAGGCTGAAAAGGAAAGACCTACATCAACCATCTCTACATGGATTCTGGATGCCGTGCAAAATGGGCAATGACCAATAGGGACAGGTGGCAAGAGAGTGTCATGGGAATCTGTGCTGTCAGCATGACCTGATGATCTTATGTTATTCCACTTTCATTTATTGTACTCTTTATGTAGATTTCTCTGGAGATGATCCATGACATGCAACACTCCACTTTGGCTCTGGGAAATCTGGAGTACCCCTTCATCACCATTACTTCTAGGCCCACTCTGATCCAGAGTTGTGGTACTTGTTAGGGTCCCATCTATGGGTTAAATAGAAAAACATGAGAAAAAAATTGAGTACCCATGAAGAATAAATAAAACAAAATGTCTTTGACATAAAGTAACCCAACAAGGGTTGACATGCCATAAAATCCCACTATCCATCTGAAGATGATATCCAGAATTCATTTTTGACTAATATTTATTTCATCTTTATTTTAGTGGCTTTTTATTGTAACTACTCAGTTTATTATTCTTCGGTTATAAGTAAACAGTTTGAATTAGTTGCGATGAAAATTAACAAAAAGAAAAAGATAAGAGAAATAAAAGTCAAAATTAACAATTCAAACTGAAGATGATATATTATACTAGGCATGTGGTCTAATGGTTAGAGTCGTAGGAAATGGACTTGTCGACCTGAGTTCAATTCCTGGACGAAGCTGTTTGCATTTCACATGGTGCTAATACTCTTAGGAAAGGTATGAATCCAGTTCTCCCTACAGCTATGGGCAAATAGCAGGGCAGACTGGACTCTTTACCTATGGTTAGGTAACCTGTCTAGGAGAAGAAAAAATCTGAATTTAAATCAATGTTTGATCACGAATCATTAACGGTATCTATATTTTTCATTTAGAAGAATTTTTGTATCTTTATCCTTCACAAAATATAAATGAATATGAATAAACTTTTGTGTTGTTATTTTTAACATTATATTCATAATAAAAAAAATATTTACAGCGACAGTAAAATAAGCATAAAAGTAGGTTTGTCTATTTTATGAGGACCGGCTAAATAAGCCTAAAAGCAGGTTTGTCTATTTGACCGGAACCGGCTACATAACCTCTTCCAATAAATTTCTTAATCTCAATCCAAATCACTTTAGGTTGAATGTTTTTATCATTGATAACCTATTTACAAATCAGTCATATTTGCTCTTCCCATAAAATGGACGCATTTTATACCAACTGATTGTAAATTGTATTTAGAAATATTCAATGACCACTTGATGGGGGGGGGGGCAACCCTATAAAAAAAACATGAAAGGTTGTTTATCTATTTTTACTTGTAAAATCCCCCATTCTTCTTTTTATAGAATGATATAGAGTGTTGGATTGTTTGAACATCAACATACTGATTATTTGCTTTCAAGGCTTGCCCCCTAACCCTTCTTCTTCTTCTTTTTCTTCTTTCTTTTTCTTTTTCTTTTTCTTTTTCTTGTTCTTTCTCTTTCTTTTTTCACTTTTCCTTTTTCTCCTCTTCTTCTTCTTCTGTTATTGCCCTCCCATTTATTGTACCCTTTATGTAGGTTTCTCTGTAGAAAAAGGGAGTTACCTTGTGTTTAAATGCAGCAATGTGGGTCATTTCCTGTTTGAACTGCCCAGTAATAAATCTAAACTCACTTGTTGACATACACAATTCATCACTTTCTTATGAGATGAGACTGCACAACTTTTCTATCATATCAAATTGTTTTTTTTTTTTTTTTTTATATGCAAGCAAAATAGAAAAAATAAAAAAAGTTTTCTTTTATAAGTTATAATTTAAAATCCAATCATGTTTTAATCAATAAAAAAATGTTGACATGAAAGGTAAAAATTAAGCATCTTATTTGAAAGACTAGCAAGAATATACACCTCCCTTTGGGTGTAAATATTTAAGTTTTGATGTAATGAAATATATCAAATTAGAAAGACTAACGAAATTAAATAAAAACACATATAAAAATATTACTTATTTTAATTATATTTTAATTGGTTTCTATATAAAATCATTCATAGGATTGATTTTAATATGTTGGAGTATAAAACAATATTACAGATCAATAACACCATCCCTCACAGGCAACACTGTCCCCTTGATTTAAAGGGGCAGATCTGGGTTTATTGCCCAGTGCCCCCCTTGAGGGGGAATGCTGATGGGATGCACACATTTTTTGTGCCTGCCATCCAATGAGCTTTGGTTCATGGGTGGTCCCACATTAATACGACCTTGTGTCATACCCGCATACGTTGAATGTGAGGTAAATACCTTAATAACATGGGTTGTTTTGAGGCAAGTCTGCTTAACTTCAGTGATCTAGCAGGAACTGGTGCTTTCATTGTAACTTGACTGTAAGCAAAATATGAAGTTGTTGTGTGTGAAAACTAAAATTACAAATTGGAGGCACACTTAGTGCAATGGTTATTATTGTAGGAAATGGAATTTATTTATGGACTAGCAGGAGGAACCAAGTCCAAATCCTGCGGACCATATGACCTTTAGGCACCCCTTTTGCTTTGCTGATTCATAAGTACATTTTTTTCATATACACCGCCAACATCCAGTTTGTTAGGGGTTAGGGTTATGGGTTAGTTCTATAATTTAAAAAAAAAACCCTCTAAAAATCGTCTGTTAACAAACAACTGGATGTTGACGGTATAAATGAAAAAATGTACTTATGAATCGGCAAAGCAAAAGGGGTGCCTAAAGGTCATATGGTCCAATCCTGCAATTAAGTATTTGAACACTTTCAATTTTCTTATGAAAATTTCTTATAAAGGATTAAAAAAAAAAAAAAATCCCAATCTTATTTCAAGAGTTGAAATGAAGAAATAATTTTAAAAAAATATTGAAACTTCAAATAAAATGACTTATCTAGTTTATTAACAATTCTACTGACAAATTATATTATTAATTATTGAAACGTCAAAATAGCTGCATTTCACTGTAGGGTTCTCTTTACTGTCAACACTTTAAATATCATAAAATGTTTCTCATTGTATTTCAAATTACAACAACTCATTATTCAACTCAAGTTTCTTTTAATTTGACAAATGATAATTCAATTTGCACATTTTATCGCTGCTCATAAACACAACCGCATAAACCATTGTCTCTGACAATAGCGGCAAAAAAGCAACCATGATAAACCACTCAGAAAAAAACAAAAAAACTTAAGAAATGTTTTGTTGTGGGAATTCTTACCAAGGTTGAAAACTGCATTTTTTTTTATTTCTGTTTTATGGTTATTTTATTTGGTCAATGCTTAAAACTGAAATAGATGGGAAGTGTGTCCAACGTTAACACCTTTTAACAACATCGATGATTGCAGATTGCTCAACAGATTTTTTATACTTAGTTGTTTTATGGGATAAGTCAAGTTTTCCCATCGTTTATTACTTGTTATTATAGAGTGATAGATAGAACAGGGGCTGGTTTAGCTCAGTCGGTAGAGCACCCACCTAGAAATTGCAAGGTTCATAGTCCGATATTGGTCTCCACCAACTCAGCACATGAGTAGCACATACTGGATAATCTGATCTGTGCGATAAAGTGGGGGAGCTGACGGTAGGTGTGGCGCTCCACCTCAGCAAAAAAAATCTCGGTCTAGCGCTAGCAAAAGGGGGATAGACTCCCTCGCTATTCAGCTGATACCGACAATAGACCTCTTTGCCAACTTATAGAGCAATTACTTTTATAAGGGGAGAATATGAAATAAAATGGACTCGTCGCCCCGAGTTCAAATCCTGGATGTGGTAATTGCATTTCACTTTGCACTAATACCCTTGGGAAAGGTATGAATCCTACTCTCCCTCCAGCTATGGATAAATAGTAGGACACACTGGGCTCTTTAATCTGGGTTAGGCAACCGGTCTAAAAGGAAAACTTTTGAATTCAAACCTGTTGAATTCCGCTTAAGAAATTGACCTTGTGTCACATCCTGCTTGTGCGGAGGGGTTGGTAAATATATATATGAAATAAAATATTCTTGAAAGATCTCACTTATAAAGTTAAAGGGTTTAAAGAGTATCATGATTAAACAGATGATTTTATTTATATAAAGGAATGTCCTTAAAAAAAATGTTAGATTATATATGATCTTGAAGATTACATATCATGTTATTCTTATAGGTGAGAAGCAAGTAATAGTCTAAAATTTTCTGCAGAATTTTTATATATAGATTATATATATATATATCCATTTGTACCAACCAATTCCTGTTAGAATTATCCTGAAGATCCTTTCGGTGAAACCTGGGTAGTTAACTTCTGTTGCTGATTTGATTCTCTAAACTGGCTCTACAATACTGAGCACTTTTCAATATCTAGTATGCCAACTCATTCGGTGGGGGTGGGGGTTCCAACATTTAAAAAAAAAAAATTGTGGTTTGTTTGGTTTTCCTTTTTTTTTTCTTCTGTTGAGTTTCCCTTAAACTTCTAAAGATATGTAGCATTATATTCAAGTCCAAGTAGTGCAGCCATACATTAACACTAACACAGCAACAGCTTGAACAAATTTTCGCTTTATCTTATCCGAGAGATCAGATTTCCATATGATCAATAATCTGTTTATAGCAGCCCATGCCTTTCCTATGCATATATTGACATCGCTTTCTGTAGATGAGATATTACTACCTAAGTATGTGAACTGGTCTACTGATTTTATAGGCTTGCCATCCAGTGTGAAGATGTCTCCATCTTGTTTAAAACTTCATGAACTCTGTTTTATCTGAGTTTACATAGAAGCCAATGCCTCTTGTTGCTGCCTTTAGGTACTACCACTCCAGTTCAGAGTGGACCTGGGAGTAATGGTGATGAAGGTGTACTCTATACTCCCCCGAGCTCCAGAGTTAGAACTTCACCACTAGATGCAATTTAACTCACAAATAATCAAAATACAACAAAGGCTTTAGTGAGGCATGTGATGGTTTGAAGAGAGTTTAATGTCTCAATGTCCAGAGACAGGATATGGTATTGTTGAGAAATCACCCCAAGACTGATTTGAACTGGAAAGTGAGTTCTCTTTTTATGGGCCTTTTCAGACAAAGGGCCATAACTCTCTTCAGTATTGTGCATGGTCAATATCTGTACTTGTGTGACTGGACCTCATAATCAAGACCGACTGAAATGACAAAGAAATAATGGCTGATGGTCACACTACTCTTTTGATCAAATTTCCACTTATCTGGTTATTTTTACAATGATGTGAAAAAAATACTGTCTCTCTTTATCAGCCACTTTCAAGTGCTTATTAAATGTCTCATCTTATTTAAGTGTAGGGTCCAAAATCAAAAGTAGCCGAACTCTTTGCCCTCAGAAACCCAAAGCAACTTATCTATTGTAAATCATTAATCTATCCAAGTAATAGGCCTCACATTGGCTGGCGGCAATATATATATATATTTACCAACCCCTTCACACGAGCAGGATGTAACACAAGGTTAATTTCTTAAGCTGAATTTAACAGGTTTGAATTTGTGTTTTCCTTCTCCTAGACTGGTTGCCTAACCAAGGTTAAAGAGCCCAGTCTGCCCTATGGAGTATCTCTTCATTGCCATTACTCCCAGGTTCCTACTTTCTTATTATATTTTTTCTATGTAGTATGTCCTTTTTCTTCCCTTTCTTTTTTATAATTAAAATGGAATGGTTCATTATTTAGCTGAGGTGACAACACTCATAAGAAATAAGAACTCAGCAGATAAGGAACACCAGATAATCAAGATTTAGATTTTTGCATTTGATCTCAGACGGTTTAGATGGTCTCATTTTTAACCAGAGGGTGTTGCAAGATGATAACAGTCATACAATTAAGGAACACCACAAGTATTAATATATAGATAAAAAAAACATTATCACCAGAAATTTAACCTTCAAAACAATAACTAAATGAATCAAGCCTTGTTATGCTGATTGTACAAGGGAGATTAAAAAATGATCCGTAATTTTGTTTTATGGAAGATAAGCTCATCGTGGATGATTTGATAGGCTGAACCAAAATTAATCTGCAGAGAACAAGCTACCTCATCTTTTCATCAATGGTGGAAGTTGATGTGTGTCATTTGTGTCTGTTCACTCATACACACTTCTACACAGTAGTGCACTGTTCATGTATTGTGCTAAAAGCCTCCAATGAATTTCAGCTTCTGACACTCCTTCTGACCAGAGAAATCTGGTCACTTTGTTGGTGCATACTGCTAGTGGAGCGGCCATGTTTACACTGTAAAGACAGCAAGCAAAATGGCTCAAACTTCAATCACATGACCACAGCTGTGCCAAATATAAGCATGCATGCACAAAACGCAGTATGACAATAATAAAGATATGTTATGGTGAAAGTGCAGATAATTTTTGACTGTCCCTTGTATATTCAAATTTGGTTCCTACTTTTAACACTTTTAACAGCAATCAGAAGCAAATTGTCTGTCTATTCAAATACTTATCAAGGATTACTATATTTAGTTATAAAAAGCAATTATTTTTTTTATACATGAGCCATAAATATCTACAGGAAATTCTGAAGTGATCTATATAATCAATAACCTCTTGACTATTTTTAAGTTTTCCAAATCTCCAAGAAAAACCTTCATCAGGAATGCATGAGAACTTTTACAAAAAATGTTCAATAGTTCCAGCTGAGATTTATAAGTTGAAATTTTATTGAGAAATGATTATTACTTTTTAATATCAACCACTAATGCTCTTCTTTATTGTGTGTGTAATTAAGACAAATTGTGCAATTTTATATACTAGCAAGAATATACGCATATAAAAAGATTACATTTATTTTAATTGCCATATTTGACGGCATATAAGACGGTCAGATTCAGGAAAATTTTTTTTTAGTGTATTTAAGCATATATTGTTGAAAACAGTCTGTTTAACCTTGATTATAACAATACCAACAATAAAATAAGGGTGCATGGAGTTTAGGGTAGGTAAAAGTACTGAGCATAAGCTGGGTTAGTGAGCATCATAGAGAAGATTAGCCTATATGCCATCAAATATGGTATATCCTATATAAAATCATCATAGTATTGATGTTGGAGAATAAAACAATAATATTAGACATCAATAACATCAAGTAATTATTTATTAAACCCAGTATTTGTTAAAACCAGTATGCAAATTAACCACACCATACATTATGTAATCCTTTATTTCTTTGTGATATATAAAACACATTGCAGGATTTTAAACGCACTAATAACATGGGCTGTTTTGAGGCAAATCTAACTCGGATTTTCATAGATACCTTATTAATAAATAAATTTATTCTATTCTATATATTAATGATTTTGACCATAAATTAAATACTCATTGATAAACTTGCACAATTATTGAGGGTATTGTGATGTAAGCAGATACTGAATTTCCATTATAATAAGATATATGGAGTCATGTGCTGTAATGGTTAGAGTCATAGGAAATGGACTCAAGTTCAAATCCTGGACAAGGCTGTTTGCATTCCACATAGTGCTAATACTCTTGGAAAAGGTATGCATCCAACTACTCTCCCTATAGCTATGGGTAAATAGGGTAGACTGGGCTCTTTAACCTTAGCTAGGAAACTAGTCTAGGAAAAGTGAAACTCTGAATTCAAACCTGTTAAAATCTGCTTAAGAAATTGACCCTGTATCACAACCTTCTCGTGTAGAGGGGTTAGTAAATATATACATACATATATATAAACTTTATGAATCAGTTCTTTATAGAAAGAACAAAACAGGATAATCTTAGAGACAATATCTCTATTTCACATATAAAATTGCTGCATGTTTGCAAGTAGAAACCAAGTAATGGTTTTCCATTAATAGCCTGCTTTCTTTAGATATTCAGAAAAATCTAAGTTTTGATTCAGGATTTTTTCTAAATAAAACCTATCATGAATTTTACATGTTCCTTAAAAAGAAACGATTTCTATCAAATTGAAAATAGAATGTGATTCATGATTTTGTTGTTATCTGTCAAAAATAGATTTCTTTCCACATTTCAAGATGTTTTTTATTTTTATTTTAGATAAAATGGCGCTAAAAACAAGTTTGTTTTTTTCCTATTTGGATGATCACTTGTCCCCTTTTTAAAGAATGGGGAATAAATATCTTTAAGAAAAGTTTCTTTATTGTTTTCAATTCTACCACATCACAAATGGAATTGTTTTATCGTATTTATCTCATTCTTCTCATTGTTTCATATTCTCTGATATCTCACTGAGACAATAGATTGTTTTGGCCATTGTCTATTATTTGCTTTTAAATTGAATTATAATGAAGCTAAAAATAAATGTATAAGTTAACCACAAAATTAACCTTCAGTTGTTTTGTTTTTTATGTATATATAACCTTTTTGAAATCTCACCAACTGGAATGGCTTGTATTATATATATATATATATATATATATATATATATATATATTCACGGTCTGTAAAAGAATTTGAGTCCAACTGGATTAAAAACCTAAAATTACAAAGGGTTGTCAGAAAAGGTGAATTTCAGTCCAGCAACATCCAAAATGGAGGAGTTCCAACATGTAATATATGTGAAGAGTATGTCACTCCAGGGCTGGTCCGGTGAGTCATTTGAGAAAATACAAGGATACAGTGCCAACTGCTACTGGCACTCAAGTATTTTTACTATGTAGTAGATCCTTCAGGAGTCTCAGTGGACTGAAGAGTCATCTTTGTGCTTGCAGCCTCTTGAAAATGAAAAGAAAAAACAGGAAATGATCTTGCTTGTGCATGTGTTGAGAGCCAACATATAAACGAAAGATTTTGTATGTTTATTTGTACAACAACCAAGCAACATGTCCTTTTATAAAGGAAAATTGGTGGAAACAAGTAAAGACCAAAGTTCAATAAAATCCACGACCCTATTATTGTTTGGGAGGAGGTTAAAAAAAATTTTTTACTCTTTTCCATAAGAAAGCTAAATAAAAATATAAGGATATAAATTAATGATATATTAAAAATTGATTAGAAAATAAATCATCATCAGACGATAACCCTGAGTTAAAGCATGATTTGGGAGCCTTAATATCGTTAAATTAATTATTAGTGATAACAATATTAAAGCTCTGAAACCACGCTTGAACTCAGGGTTATCGTCTGATGATGACTTTAGTCTAAGGTAAACAAGGAACATCTGAACAAGGCCCGAGGATACAGCGGCCTGAATGTTGTGTTTATAAATAACACAAAGATGAGGACAACAGTCCTAAACATCAAAATTATTCACTTTGAAGACTTTGTTTTAAAAAGATTTAAAAAATTTCTACTTCAGAAAAAAGCTGAATAAATTATCCAAACTTTTCAAATTCTTTTGTTGTAATAATGACATGCCAATAAAAAAATTCTTTTTTCTTTTTTTCAGCTGATATTTCAATGACAAAGAAAAGTTTTAACTTCCCACAAAAACACAAAATGCCGTTTTATTTTGTTTCTGCAGCCGAAGGAACAAATGTCGTGAGGGTAAGTAAAAAAAATTATCTCTTCTCTTTTTCATTTGTTTAAAAAAAAAAACTTTAAAAAATGTATTCATAAGGTTCTTTAGTGAATAATTTTGATGTTTCGGACTATTGTCCTCATCTTTATTGTGGAATGTATAAACATAACGTTTCGGCTGCTGTATCCTCTAGCTTTTCTTAGGTGTTTCCTGTGTATCCGAATATAGTAATGACACAACCTGGGAAATCATTTTTAATAGTTTGTTGATCAAACAGGCATTGAATAATTGTTGAAGATCTTATTAAAAATGATTTTCCAGGTTGGGTCATTAATATACCGAGATACACAGGAAACACCTGAGGAAGGCCAGAGGATACAGTGGCCGAAACGTTAAATACCACAATAAAGATGAGGACAATAGTCTGAAACATCAAAATTATTCACATCAAACCTCATCTCAAAAATACAGACAAATAAGGTTCATTAATATTTTTAATAATTCAATACAACCAGAATATTTCACAGAAAACAAATTATTATGTGTGTGACCAATGAACCTATTGTGTTCCTTTTGTTATGATGGTCCATATAGGGGGGGGTCAAAGTTTAGGCACCGGACTTGTATGCCAAAAAGGAGGGTTCCCTTAATGAAAAAATTGTGATATTGTGAAACGTACCTGGTACCTACTATTTAAGCATAAAATTTATTATCTAGATGTAGATATAGTATAAATAATTAATTTATATATCTAGATAATAAATTATAATAATCTATATTAATCTATTTCAATTTTTTAAATGCATGTCACTGTATCATTGTTTCTATTAAGTTTAACTTTTAACTTAACTAATCAAGTAATTTAATAATTTAATAAAGATATACAGCTCATTCAACTGTGGCACATGGAAATCTGATTGCAATAGAGTTATCAGAATAATAATTGATTAGAATAATTTTATTTATTTTGTTATTGTCAAAAGGAACTACAATGGTTAAATTACAAAAATACTAATAGTACTGGTTACTCACTTGGTTACCTCACTTTAAGATCGAAGCCACCTCCTTTAAAGATACCAGATACTTTTTACAATATCACAATTTTTTTATAAGGGATTCCCCTTTTTGACATACATGTTCAGTACCTAAATTTTGACCCCCACACGTTGCATCATTGACATCACTACCTACAATAAACATTCATTTTCTACAACATCCCGTGTTTGTCTACCTTTCTCCATATATATATATATATATATATATATATATATATATATATATATATATATATAAAATTACAGTTTTTGGTAAGGTGTTGTTTTATTTCTGATTAATCTTGATCTCAGAATGGTGCCGCCATGGGTTCTGGATAGTTACTTTGAATTTTGATATTTCCGGTTCTTACCTCACCCATTACAATTTGTTGTGACAATTATTTGTTACCCTAAGAAAGGGACATTATCTTAAACTAATTATTTCTTTTGAATAGAGAAATATTATCCCTCATCAGAATTTCAGTTCAACATTACTTTCTGCCAGAAAACATCCTATTATACAGTCAACTTTCCTCAGGTAGACAACACCTTACCTACCTGGTTTCTTGTGGACAACCAGTATTATTTAGTTGTAGGGTAGTGCATACCCCCCCACACCTCTCACCTGCTAGGGTCTTTTTGCTATCCCCCCCTCTCTCTCATTGGGTGACTCAGAGCTGGTTGACTGTTATCAAACACATTCCCCACATAACTGAACAAGGCCAACAGTTTATAAGAAATTCCCCACCCACAACCCTTCCTCTTATCAATGTTTACACTCCTATCCACTTTCTATTCAGGGTGGCTGGGTAGATCAGGAGAAAAAGAGGCAAGTCTCAAATGTAAAGCAGGTGGTAATATGTCTGCTAAAGTGTGAAAAACAACTAAGAAGACATTGTGTATGGAATTAACTGCACTGCGCATTATTCGCTCTCTCTCTTTCTCTCTCTCTCTCCTCTCTCTCCCTACCCCCACCCCCTTCAACTGGTGAGAGAAAAGGTACAAGTTGTTATCGCTTATAAAGTGCTTGCATTTTTGGGAGATGTAAATATTTTTTTTTTTATCCAACTTTCTTTGGACATTTGCACTTGATAATAGGGTGAGTCAAAAGTTTTCAATATTTTGGTCACGTGCTAATTTGCATATATCAGGTAACCAAAGCAGTTCAAGCCATCGAATGCTACCCCCCCCTGCTATGGTTGGTAGTATCATGGTAGTTGGTGCGCTGACATGTTGTACATTGCTTCACATGGGGAATGTGGAGTACCACCATTACTCCCAGGTCCACTCTGACACGGAGTGGTAGTACCTGTTAGGGTCCTATCCATGGGTTAAATAGAAAAAAAATGAGTTAAAAAAACATTGAGTACCCATGAAGAATGAATAAAACAAAATGTCTTCTAAAATAACCCAACAGGGGTTGACATGCCATAAAAACGAACCAAATACCCATTGCTTCACTCCATGTGTCAGTTGAAAGCCCCACATAGTTTAATTTGGGAACTTATGTTTTACAACTATTTCTCAGAATTTTTGAGATGAGGCTTGATAATTAGTATTATTTGGATTATTGTCCTCATCTTCATTGTTATCTGTACAATGTTTCAGCGGATGTGCCCTCCGGCCTTCTTCAGGTATTTCTTGTCGGACTCGGGAAAAGAAGGTTCTAGAGTCTGACAAGAAATACAGATAACAATGAAAATGAGGACAATAGTCCGAATAATCCAAATAATACTAATTATGCTTTACAAGTTCAAACTGAGCCATAATGCTGTGGAAGCAACCTTGTATGAAAGGTAAAAGTGCAGTTAATCACAGTACAGGGAGTCTTACCCCCTTTTGTAGGGGGGGATACAGTCAGTATATTCTAAGCACTGCATATAATGGTAAGGCTAAAGTTTTGGAGATCTGGGTAGTGTGGAGTACTCCTTCATTGCCATTACTACCAGGTCTACTCTAACCCAAAGTGGTAGTACCTTGTGATTCCTAGGCAGATGCTCTACCAATTGAGCTAAACAGGGCAAATATCGCAGATGAAGAATCGTGAATAATTAATTCATATCAAATATTTCTTTTGTCTCACCAAAAGATTTCTTCCTCATTTCTAATCTGCCCAACTTACTGTATATAGTTGCGGATAGGCCCCCCCCCCCAATTCGTGGTTCTCAAAGTGGGTATTTATGGTCGACCTGCAGATAGGTTGTATTATAATCTGGCTAGTTACACAACCTATTCTAATATAAAACTTATCAAATATTCACCTTTGTTTCAAGACTTTGCTTACAAATATTAAATCTAGAACACGTTTGATGCATAATGCAAACATATAGAAATAAGGGTTGCATTTCTTAGTACTAGAATCATAAATGAGCCTGAGTAAAAAAAGTATAACAGTCAACTCAATAATAAAAAAAATCAATAATTATCTACTCAAAAGTTACAAACAGTATAGAAGATTTTAGAAAAAATGTTTAATTATTTAGACATCGACAATGACAACGGGGTGGCCTAATGTCGGTATCAGCCAGATAGCAAGGAAGTCTATCCCCTTTTCACTAGTGCTAGACCAAGGAGATTGTTTTTGCGTCTCAGGTGGAGCGCCACAACTACCATCAGCTCCTCACTTTATCACCTGTGCTACTCATTGGTGAGGGCTGGTACTGACCCAGGAACCTTGCAATTCCTAAGCAAGTGCCCTACTGACTGAGCTAAACCGGACCCTCTAAGATGCTTAGTAATTTAACTTCATCAGGACTGAATCCTTTATAATTTATTAAATTAAAGTAGTGCTCTTTTATATTTATGTTGAATGGATTGGTCGCACCACTGATTTTGGTGGAATTTTTGGTTAAAAAAAAATGTGACCTATCTGCGAGTATATAGGGTAATAGTTTTATAGAAATTAAGAAATGACAAAATCTGGAATTTGTATGCAAAATCAATGAAGAATGAATGACTATTGTTTATCTAATAAATTCAATTGACATTAACCTCAAAGTTAGTTTAGACAATGTCGTACAATATTCTGTCTATTGAAGGAGTTACTTCATTGGGAAAAGTGCAGATTTTCTTTGCATTCTCCTTATGTAGTGATCCAAATATTTTTTGTTCAGCTAAAGCTGCTGTCCAAAAAAATAAAAATAAAATAAAATAAAAAACTAAAAAAAAAAAACTCCTAGTGACCCGTAATACCAGTTATCAACCAGCAACAAGGGCCATCGAAAAAGAGAAACTGAATTTACAAACTAGTCAGATCTATTGACAAATATACTTTTAACATTGAGAGGACAAACTGACCGGTCAGTCCACTGGGAATGGGGAGGGAGGGGAAAGGAGGTTGGAGGGGTAGAAGGAGGAAGGTGTACATTGCTATAAACAGGCGGTCATCACTGATATGAACAAAGATGTATTCATATATTTATTTAAACCATCATCATCATCATTGATTCTCTAACCATAAGACATTGACCCATACATTCTCCAATCACCACGTGACCCAATGTGAGGTAATTATTATCCTAGACTCTTTGTTCTCTGTCAAGAATGTTCATAAAAAATAATAGGGTATGAATGGGAGTCAGTCAAAAATTTCTAAGGATTTCACTTTTTTTTTCTTTTTTTAACACTATGGATTATTTTTTTTTATCATTCTGATGATTTTGTTTCCAATCTGACCCTGGTGACCCCTTTTAAAGCTTAACAAAAACATCATAAAATAAAACATTTGACTGCCCTGTCGGTGAGGCTTAGAATACACTGACTGTATCATCTAAAAAGGGTTAAGGCACTTCTCCAAGTGGGTTTGAGTATGAAACTAAACTGCATCTGATGGTGAGGCTACAGTTCTGGAAATCTGAAAAATATAGAATCCTCTTTCATTGCTATTACTCCCAGGTCCACTCAGAGTGCTAGTACCTGTTAGGGTCCCAGCTATGGGTCAAATAAATCTGTTTGAAAATTACTCTTAAGAAACAACTACTCAAACAAAATGTGAATAACCTCAAGGCATAAAATAACCCTAAATGGGTTGACATGCCATTAAAATCATCAGTCAAAGCTACAGTTGGTTATTAAGATGATTATTAGTTACTTGAAGACATAGAACTCAGTGCAAATTATTTGTATTTGATAGGAATACTTGATATAGTATAACTGTATTCAAAAAGAAATATCTAGGCATAAAATAACCCTAGACAGATTTATATGCCATTAAAATCAATCAACACATATTGTAAAATGCTTACTACTTTTTTATAAGAATTGTATGAATGTGTATATGTGTAAATTACAGATAAATTCCTTTTTTTATCCAACCCCACCACCATGGGCAGGATGTGACACAAAATTCCAATTTTTAAGTGGAGTAAAGCGCGTTTGAATTCAGGGGTTTCCTTCTCCTAGACTGGTTGCTTAACCAAGGCTAAAGAACCGAGTCTGCCCAACTATTTACCAATAGCTGAAGAGAGGACAGATAGATTCCTGCCATTCCCAAAGGACATTAATGCAAAATGAAATGCAAACTGCCTCTTCCAGGATTTGAACTTGGGTCATCAATTTCATTCTATACAATGATAACTGTTACGCTAAGTGCTCCTCCTGATAAAAGAAACTGATCTCCATGACAACTCCTTATATACAAGTAGATAAATGGGTCAAGCGATGATATCTAAACAGTATTTCTCACTGCTGTAGCTGTGTCAGTGCTACTGTATGGCTGCACAACTTGGACTCTAACAAAGTGCTTAGAGAAAAAGATAGATGGGAGTTACACAAGGATGTTGTGTGCTGTCTTGGACAAATCTTGGAAGCAGCATCCCACAACCAAGCAGCTGTACAGCCACCTGCCCTCTATCATACAAACCATCCGAGTAAGATGAATAAGACAGGCTGGACACTGCTTAAAAAGCAAGGACACCTACACATGGACACACCAGTGTAGACAAAACCAGCAAAAACCTACATGAATGCTGCACAGAGGACCTCCTAGATGCAGTGACCAATAGGGATGATTGGAGAGAGGGAGAGAGAGAGAGTGTCATATATATCCATGCTGTCAGTGTGACCTGATGATGATAAAACAGTATTTTATCTACTAGAATATGTAAACAATATAAATAGAATATTTCTGATAATGTTTAAACGTTGCCTTTATTAAGTTTTTGGGGTTATTTTCTAGAAGTCTAACATAAACAAAGGGGAACCACTCTTGACGGATAAATTATTTATTTATTTTCCCATTAAACTAACCCTAAACCGTCTTCTTTTTTTCCTAGTAGATTAATAAATAAATAAATAATTTATCAGTCAAGAATGGTTCCCCTTTGTTTATGTTAGATTTATAGGAAATAACCGTTTTTTGTAAATGGTAGATATGATTAAGCATGTAAAAGTAAAGTTTGCAGAGTGGTCTATTGTCGGTATCAACCGGTCAGTGATGCAGTCTATCCCTTTTTGCTAGCGTTAGACAAGGGAGATTGTTTTTGCTGAGGTGAAGTGCCACACTTGCTGTCAGCTCCTCACTTTACTGCACAGATCAGATTACCCAATGCTACTTGGCAGGAACCGGTATTGAACCTGAAACCTTACAATTCCTAGGTGAGTGCTCTACCAACTGAGCTAAACCAACCCTTTAGTAATACATTATTGCCTAATCTCACACTCTAACAATTTATTTTTAGAAAGAAAGAAAAATTTACCCAAAATTATCCTTTACAAAACATATATATGTATGTATGCGTGTATATGTACATTATATATACTAGCAACAGAAAACACCCTCCGGGCGTCGTAAAAATTAATTTTTGAAAGACATTGCCTGAGAGGGTGGGAGTTAAAAATTCAGTGTCAGTGGGTTTGTATCATAAATAAGCAAAATCCTCATATTTATTAAATGGGTAAAAAAACAAAAACAATTTGAAATGAAAACTGAGCCCCGTCCCTCTCAAATAAAATGTTGCATGCATGTAATAATCGAACAATTATTTTGAATATTTTCCACATCAATTTTCCACAAAATCGTAGGTATTTATTTATTTGTAAACTTTTTAGTTAACTTCTTGTTACTGTAAAAAAAAGGGACTAGAGTAAAAAACAATTTCTGAAATTGCTTACTCAAATTTTGGGTGTATATAGCATAAGAATATTGTGACGTAGAGCTATGACATAGTTTTTGTTACAGACAGAAATACAGACAATCTCCATTATTAATAGATATATTAAGTTACATCATATTGTATATTTTATATATATTATAAAGAGTTGGCATTAAATAACCCACAGGGTTGATATGCCATTAAACCAAACCAACCTTTCCACCAAAACCGACCAAACATACCATAAAAACCCATACTCTATATCCTGAATTCCATATGAAAAACAAATTCTGTTTAACCTTTTTTTGGCTTTAAATGACCCACAGAGGTTGATATGCCGTTAAACAAAACTCAAACTATGTCTATTTTTCTGTGAGGCTGTATTGCAGAATTATGAAACTGTATGAGGAAAATTCAATATTTATTCTCCTACTTTAGTAATTGACATAAATCTTTTTGGTATTGAAATCATTATTTAATTTAGTCACAATGGGGATTTAATCGTTTGATATGTTAAATAATCAATCACATTTAACAGATGAAGATTAAAATACCAATAAGCTGACATAATATCAAGAATTCTCCTAGTTAACTTCTCTTACAGTGGATATCAATTTCTTTTATCAGACATAATTTTAGTTATGCATTTCAATTGGACTATCAACATTTATAACATACTAGCGACACCTGTGGATATACCACAGTATGATCATTTAATTATTACAACTTTTGATATGTTTACTTAAGAGCTATTGCTAAATAGTTCAATGTGTAAAAAGTATAATGATCTTGATTTAAATCTCTCTCTTACTCATTTTCTTTCTTTCTTTTCATCTTTTCATTATGTTTGATTGAAACAGATTAGCGTTATCGCTTCTGTGTGCTCACCCCCTCTCTTTATCTTTTCCTTACTCTTTCTTTCTTCCCTTTCTTTATGATAAAAATGAAATGGTCCATTACTTAGCTGAGGTGACATCACTCATAAGAAATAAGAATTCGGCGGATAAGCAACACCAGATAATCAGGATTTACATTTTTGCATTTCATCTTGGACAATTTAGATGGTCTCATTTTTAACTAGGTGTTGAAAGTGTTGCAGGATGATAATGGTCATACAGTTAAGGAACAAGAGTATTAATAAATAGATTAGAAATGAGATGATAGTAAGTTCACAATAAAAAGAGCAATACATTTATTGTTCTTTTTATTGTGAACTTTATCTCATTTCTAATCTATTTATTAATACTCTTGTTCCTTAACTGTATGACCATTACCATCCTGCAACACTTTCAACTAATGTTGAACTTATCTAAAGAAGAATAAAATAAAAAACAAAAAACAAGTTAAGATAGAAAAAAGTTTTTAAGAATCTTTAGTATGTGAGTATTTTAGGGTCTGTTCATCCCATTGTGCTGTAATGGTTAGCAAGCTAGGTTCACAGATCCATTACTACTGAATAGTGAGTTCGATATTCACTGGATGACCCTGTCACATCTTATCCATGGTGAATGGGTTGGGTAAATAACCATAACACCATGAGGTGATCAAAAGATGGACTGATACCTTTCCTAAGAAAGTAAAAATTGAATTTAAAATAAATATATTTATTTAAACCATCATCATCATCATTGATTCTCTAACCATAAGACATTGACCCATACATTCTCCAATCACCACGTGACCCAATGTGAGGTAATTATTATCCTAGACTCTTTGTTCTCTGTCAAGAATGTTCATAAAAAATAATAGGGTATGAATGGGAGTCAGTCAAAAATTTCTAAGGATTTCACTTTTTTTTTCTTTTAACACTATGGATTATTTTTTTTATCATTCTGATGATTTTGTTTCCAATCTGACCCTGGTGACCCCTTTTAAAGCTTAACAAAAACATCATAAAATAAAACATTTGACTGCCCTGTCGGTGAGGCTTAGAATACACTGACTGTATCATCTAAAAAGGGTTAAGGCACTTCTCCAAGTGGGGTTTTGAGTATGAAACTAAACTGCATCTGATGGTGAGGCTACAGTTCTGGAAATCTGAAAAATATAGAATCCTCTTTCATTGCTATTACTCCCAGGTCCACTCAGAGTGCTAGTACCTGTTAGGGTCCCAGCTATGAGTCAAATAAATCTGTTTGAAAATTACTCTTAAGAAACAACTACTCAAACAAAATGTGAATAACCTCAAGGCATAAAATAACCCTAAATGGGTTGACATGCCATTAAAATCAGTCAAAGCTACAGTTGGTTATTAAAATGATATTAGTTACTTGAAGACATAGAACTCAGTGCAAATTATTTGTATTTGATAGGAATACTTGATATAGTATAACTGATTTCAAAAAGAAATATCTAGGCATAAAATAACCCTAGACAGATTTAATATGCCATTAAAATCAATCAACACATATTGTAAAATGCTTATACTTTTTTATAAGAATTGTATGAATGTGTATATGTGTAAATTACAGATAAATTCCATTTTTATCCAACCCCACCACCATGGGCAGGATGTGACACAAAATTCCAATTTTTAAGTGGAGTAAAACGCCGTTTGAATTCAGGGGTTTCCTTCTCCTAGACTGGTTGCTTAACCAAGGCTAAAGAAACGAGTCTGCCCAACTATTTACCAATAGCTGAAGAGAGGACAGATAGATTCCTGCCATTCCCAAAGACATTAATGCAAAATGAAATGCAAACTGCCTCTTCCAGGATTTGAACTTGGGTCATCAATTTCATTCTATACAATGATAACTGTTACGCTAAGTGCTCCTCCTGATAAAAGAAACTGATCTCCATGACAACTCCTTATATACAAGTAGATAAATGGGTCAAGCGATGATATCTAAACAGTATTTCTCACTGCTGTAGCTGTGTCAGTGCTACTGTATGGCTGCACAACTTGGACTCTAACAAAGTGCTAGAGAAAAAGATAGATGGGAGTTACACAAGGATGTTGTGTGCTGTCTTGGACAAATCTTGGAAGCAGCATCCCACAACCACAGCAGCTGTACAGCCACCTGCCCTCTATCATACAAACCATCCGAGTAAGATGAATAAGACAGGCTGGACACTGCTTAAAAAGCAAGGACACCTACACATGGACACACCAGTGTAGACAAAACCAGCAAAAACCTACATGAATGCTGCACAGAGGACCTCCTAGATGCAGTGACCAATAGGGATGATTGGAGAGAGGGAGAGAGAGAGAGTGTCATATATATCCATGCTGTCAGTGTGACCTATGATGATAAAACAGTATTTTATCTACTAGAATATGTAACAAATAAATAGAATATTTCTGATAATGTTTAAACGTTGCCTTTATTAAGTTTTTGGGTTATTTTCTAGAAGTCTAACATAAACTAAAGTGTGAAAAACAACTAAGAAACATTGTGTATGGAAATTAACTGCACTGCGCATTATTCGCTCTCTCTCTTTCTCTCTCTTTCTCCCTCTCTCTCTCCCTACCCCCACCCCCTTCAACTGGTGAGAGAAAGGTACAAGTGTTATCGCTTATAAAGTGCTTGCATTTTTGGGAGATTAAATATTTTTTTTTATCCAACTTTCTTTGGACATTTGCACTTGATAATAGGTGAGTCAAAAGTTTTCAATATTTTGGTCACGTGCTAATTTGCATATATCAGGTAACCAAAGCAGTTCAAGCCATCGAATGCTACCCCCCCTGCTATGGTTGGTAGTATCATGGTAGTTGGTGCGCTGACATTGTACATTGCTCACAGGGAATGTGAGTACCACCATTACTCCCAGGTCCACTCTGACACGGAGTAGTACTGTTAGGGTCCTATCCATGGGTTAAATAGAAAAAAAATGAGTTAAAAAAACATTGAGTACCCATGAAGAATGAATAAAACAAAATGTCTTCTAAAATAACCCAACAGGTTGACATGCCAAAAAACGAACCAAATACCCATTGCTTCACTCCATGTGTCAGTTGAAAGCCCCACATAGTTTAATTTGGGAACTTATGTTTACAACTATTTCTCAGAATTTTGAGATGAGGCTTGATAATTAGTATTATTTGGATTATTGTCCTCATCTTCATTGTTATCTGTACAATGTTTCAGCGATGTGCCCTCCGCCTTCTTTCAGGTATTTCTTGTCGGACTCGGAAAAGAAGGTTCTAGAGTCTGACAAGAAATACAGATAACAATGAAAATGAGGACAATAGTCCGAATAATCCAAATAATACTAATATGCTTTACAATTCAAACTGAGCCATAATGCTGTGGAAGCAACCTTGTATGAAAGGTAAAAGTGCAGTTAATCACAGTACAGGGAGTCTTACCCCCTTTGTAGGGGGGATACAGTCAGTATATTCTAAGCACTGCATATAATGGTAAGGCTAAAGTTTGGAGATCTGGGTAGTGTGGAGTACTCCTTCATTGCCATTACTACCAGGTCTACTCTAACCCAAAGTGGTAGTACCTTGTGATTCTAGCAGATGCTCTACCAATTGAGCTAAACAGGCAAATATCGCAGATGAAGAATGTGAATAATTAATTCATATCAAATATTTCTTTGTCTCACCAAAAGATTTCTTCCTCATTTCTAATCTGCCCCACTTACTGTATATAGTTGCGGATAGGCCCCCCCCCCAATTTGTGGTTCTCAAAGTGGGTATTTTGGTCGACCTGCAGATAGGTTGTATTATAATCTGGCTAGTTACACAACCTATTCTAATATAAAACTTATCAAATATTCACCTTTGTTTCAAGACTTTGCTTACAATATTAAATCTAGAACACGTTTGATGCATAATGCAAACATATAGAAATAAGGGTTGCATTTCTTAGTACTAGAATCATAAATGAGCCGAGAGTAAAAAAGTATAACAGTCAACTCAATAATAAAAAAATCAATAATTATCTACTCAAAAGTTACAAACAGTATAGAAGATTTTAGAAAAAATGTTTAATTATTTAGACATCGACAACAACAACGGGGTGGCCTAATGTCGGTATCAGCCAGATAGCAAGGAAGTCTATCCCCTTTTCACTAGTGCTAGACCAAGGAGATTGTTTTGCGTCTCAGGTGGAGCGCCACAACTACCATCAGCTCTCACTTTATACCTGTGCTACTCATTGGTGAGGGCTGGTACTGACCCAGGAACCTTGCAATTCCTAAGCAAGTGCCCTACTGACTGAGCTAAACCGGACCCTCTAAGATGCTTAGTAATTTAACTTCATCAGGACTGAATCCTTTATAATTTATTAAATTAAAGTAGTTCTTTTATATTTATGTGAATGGATGGTCGCACCACTGATTTTGGTGGAATTTTTGGTAAAAAAAAAATGTGACCTATCTGTGAGTATATAGGGTAATAGTTTTATAGAAATTAAGAAATGACAAAATCTGGAATTTGTATGCAAAATCAATGAAGAATGAATGACTTTGTTTATCTAATAAATTCAATTGACATTAACCTCAAAGTTAGTTTAGACAATGTCGTACAATATTCTGTCTATTGAAGGAGTTACTTCATTGGGAAAAGTGCAGATTTTCTTTGCATTCTCCTTATGTAGTGATCCAAATATTTTTTGTTCAGCTAAAGCTGCTGTCCAAAAAAATAAAATAAAAAAAAAAAAAACTAAAAAAAAAAAACTCCTAGTGACCCGTAATACCAGTTATCAACCAGCAACAAGGGCCATCGAAAAAGAGAAACTGAATTTACAAACTAGTCAGATCTATTGACAAATATACTTTTAACATTGAGAGGACAAACTGACCGGTCAGTCCACTGGAATGGGGAGGGAGGGGAAAGGAGGTTGGAGGGGTAGAGGAGGAAGGTGTACATTGCTATAAACAGGCGGTCATCACTGATATGAACAAAGATGTATTCATATATTTATTTAAACCATCATCATCATCATTGATTCTCTAACCATAAGACATTGACCCATACATTCTCCAATCACCACGTGACCCAATGTGAGGTAATTATTATCCTAGACTCTTTGTTCTCTGTCAAGAATGTTCATAAAAAATAATAGGGTATGAATGGAGTCAGTCAAAAATTTCTAAGGATTTCACTTTTTTTCTTTTTTTAACACTATGGATTATTTTTTTTATCATTCTGATGATTTTGTTTCCAATCTGACCCTGGTGACCCCTTTTAAAGCTTAACAAAAACATCATAAAATAAACATTTGACTGCCCTGTCGGTGAGGCTTAGAATACACTGACTGTATCATCTAAAAAGGGTTAAGGCACTTCTCCAAGTGGTTTTGAGTATGAAACTAAACTGCATCTGATGGTGAGGCTACAGTTCTGGAAATCTGAAAAATATAGAATCCTCTTTCATTGCTATTACTCCCAGGTCACTCAGAGTGCTAGTACCTGTTAGGGTCCCAGCTATGGGTCAAAATAAATCTGTTTGAAAATTACTCTTAAGAAACAACTACTCAAACAAAATGTGAATAACCTCAAGGCATAAAATAACCCTAAATGGTTGACATGCCATTAAAAATCAGTCAAAGCTACAGTTGGTTATTAAGATGATTATTAGTTACTTGAAGACATACAACTCAGTGCAAATTATTGTATTTGATAGGAATACTTGATATAGTATAACTGTATTCAAAAAGAAATATCTAGGCATAAAATAACCCTAGACAGATTTATATGCCATTAAAATCAATCAACACATATTGTAAAATGCTTACTACTTTTTATAGAATTGTATGAAATGTGTATATGTGTAAATTACAGATAAATTCCTTTTTTTATCCAACCCCACCACCATGGGCAGGATGTGACAAAAATTCCAATTTTAAGTAGAGTAAAGCGCGTTTGAATTCAGGGTTCCTTCTCCTAGACTGGTTGCTTAACCAAGGCTAAAGAACCGAGTCTGCCCAACTATTTACCAATAGCTGAAGAGAGGACAGATAGATTCCTGCCATTCCCAAAGGACATTAATGCAAAATGAAATGCAAACTGCCTCTTCCAGGATTTGAACTTGGGTCATCAATTTCATTCTATACAATGATAACTGTTACGCTAAGTGCTCCTCCTGATAAAAGAAACTGATCTCCATGACAACTCCTTATATACAAGTAGATAAATGGGTCAAGCGATGATATCTAAACAGTATTTCTCACTGCTGTAGCTGTGTCAGTGCTACTGTATGGCTGCACAACTTGGACTCTAACAAAGTGCTTAGAGAAAAAGATAGATGGAGTTACACAAGGATGTTGTGTGCTGTCTTGGACAAATCTTGGAAGCAGCATCCCACAACCAAGCAGCTGTACAGCCACCTGCCCTCTATCATACAAACCATCCGAGTAAGATGAATAAGACAGGCTGGACACTGCTTAAAAAGCAAGGACACCTACACATGGACACACCAGTGTAGACAAAACCAGCAAAAACCTACATGAATGCTGCACAGAGGACCTCCTAGAGCAGTGACCAATAGGGATGATTGGAGAGAGAGAGAGAGAGTGTCATATATATCCATGCTGTCAGTGTGACCTGATGATGATAAAAACAGTATTTTATCTACTAGAATATGTAAACAATATAAATAGAATATTTCTGATAATTTTAAATGTTGCCTTTATTAAGTTTTTGGGGTTATTTTCTAGAAGTCTAAACATAAACAAAGGGGAACCACTCTTGACGGATAAATTATTTATTTATTTTCCCATTAAACTAACCCTAAACCGTCTTCTTTTTCCTAGTAGATTAATAAATAAATAAATAATTTATCAGTCAAGAATGGTTCCCCTTTGTTTATGTTAGATTTATAGGAAATAACCGTTTTTGTAAATGGTAGATATGATTAAGCATGTAAAAGTAAGTTTGCAGAGTGGTCTATTGTCGGTATCAACCGGTCAGTGATGCAGTCTATCCCTTTTTGCTAGCGTAGACAAGGGAGATTGTTTTTGCTGAGGTGAAGTGCCACACTTGCTGTCAGCTCCTCACTTTACTGCACAGATCAGATTACCCAATTATGCTACTTGGCAGGACCGGTATTGAACCTGAAACCTTACAATTCCTAGGTGAGTGCTCTACCAACTGAGCTAAACCAACCCTTTAGTAATACATTATTGCCTAATCTCACACTCTAACAATTTATTTTTAGAAAGAAAGAAAAATTTACCCCAAAAATTATCCTTTACAAAACATATATATGTATGTATGCGTGTATATGTACATTATATATACTAGCAACAGAAAACACCCTCCGGGCGTCGTAAAATTAATTTTTGAAAGACATTGCCTGAGAGGGTGGGAGTTAAAAATTCAGTGTCAGTGGGTTTGTATCATAATAAGCAAAATCCTCATATTTATTAAATGGGTAAAAAAAACAAAAACAATTTGAAATGAAAACTGAGCCCCGTCCCTCTCAAATAAAATGTTGCATGCATGTAATAATCGAACAATTATTTTGAATATTTTCCACATCAATTTTCCACAAAATCGTAGGTATTTATTTATTTGTAAACTTTTTAGTTAACTTCTTGTTACTGTAAAAAAAAGGGACTAGAGTAAAAAAACAATTTCTGAAATTGCTTACTCAAATTTTGGGTGTATATAGCATAAGAATATTGTGACGTAGAGCTATGACATAGTTTTGTTACAGACAGAAATACAGACAATCTCCATTATTAATAGATATATTAAGTTACATCATATTGTATATTTTATATATATTATAAAGAGTTGGCATTAAATAACCCACAGGGTTGATATGCCATTAAACCAAACCAACCTTTCCACCAAAACGACCCAACATAACCAAACATACCATAAAACCCATACTCTATATCCTGAATTCCATATGAAAACAATTCTGTTTAACCTTTTTTGGCTTTAAATGACCCACAGAGGTTGATATGCCGTTAACAAAACTCAAACTATGTCTATTTTTTCTGTGAGGCTGTATTGCAGAATTATGAAACTGTATGAGGAAATTCAATATTTATTCTCCTACTTTAGTAATTGACATAAATCTTTTTGGTATTGAAATCATTATTAATTTAGTCACAATGGGGATTTAATCGTTTGATATGTTAAATAATCAATCACATTTAACAGATGAAGATTAAAATACCAATAAGCTGACATAATATCAAGAATTCTCCTGTTAACTTCTCTACAGTGGATATCAATTTCTTTTATCAGACATATTTTAGTTATGCATTTCAATTGGACTATCAACATTTATAACATACTAGCGACACCTGTGGATATACCACAGTATGATCATTTAATTATTACAACTTTTGATATGTTTACTTAAGAGCTATTGCTAAATAGTTCAATGTGTAAAAAGTATAATGATCTTGATTTAAATCTCTCTCTTACTCATTTCTTTTCTTTCTTTTCATCTTTTCATTATGTTTGATTGAAACAGATTAGCGTTATCGCTTCTGTTGCTCACCCCCTCTCTTTATCTTTTCCTTACTCTTTCTTTCTTCCCTTTCTTTATGATAAAAATGAAATGGTCCATTACTTAGCTGAGTGACATCACTCATAAGAAATAAGAATTCGGCGGATAAGCAACACCGATAATCAGGATTTACATTTTTGCATTTCATCTTGGACAATTTAGATGGTCTCATTTTTAACTAGGTGTTGAAAGTGTTGCAGGATGATAATGGTCATACAGTTAAGGAACAAGAGTATTAATAAATAGATTAGAAATGAGATGATAGTAAGTTCACAATAAAAAGAGCAATACATTTATTGTTCTTTTTATTGTGAACTTTATCTCATTTCTAATCTATTTATTAATACTCTTGTTCCTTAACTGTATGACCATTACCATCTGCAACACTTGCAACTAATGTTGAACTTATCTAAAGAAGAAAAAATAAAAAACCAAAAAACAAGTTAAGATAGAAAAAGTTTTAAGAATCTTTAGTATGTGAGTATTTTAGGGTCTGTTCATCCCATTGTGCTGTAATGGTTAGCAAGCTAGGTTCACAGATCCATTACTACTGAATAGTGAGTTCGATATTCACTGGATGACCCTATCACATCTTATCCATGGTGAATGGGTTGGGTAAATAACCATAACACCTGAGGTGATCAAAAGATGGACTGATACCTTTCCTAAAAAAAATTGAATTTAAAATAAATAAGAATTTAACCACTGCTCACTGATTCCATTTGCCATCAAGCTACATCCACCACCATTTATAGGACATTCAGTTTTGTTTTCATTTCTTAGATCTTTCTGAAATACATTTGTTGATTGGCAGATCTTATTCTCAAGTAAAATTTTATGGATAATGAACATTTGGGTTTTTTTTGTTGTTGTTGTCTTTTTAAAGTCCCCACTAATCTGTTCTCCTTTTAAGCTTATAAGGTTTAATGTCAATGATAATTTGTCATTTCTGTATTACACTGTCATCATTTTCATTATTCTTTCTGTTCCATTCCTGACATTCGGCTATTTGTAGATATTCATGTCCAGCTTTTGTTAGCTAAGCAAAGTCTATTCAATGCATCAATAAGAATAATGAGAAGAAGGAATCCCCCTCCACCTCCTCCATTGTTGTGTTGTGTTGCAAGATTCAAATTTTGTAACAAATTAATAGAAACTCTCTCACACTAACTGACAGGTTTTCAATGGAAATGTTGGATTTTCTTTTAATTTAAATTGAGATGAGAACTTTTCTTTTTTTTTTCTCTCTGAAGTTAAAAATGCTCATTTACAGTGAAGTATTTCATGCAAATTTTTCTTCTATGATATTTTATTTGAGGATTATTCTATTTTAAAAAAATTCAAAGATGTAAAAATAAACTTTCAAGTTTGGAGACGATTTGCATTACTTGAAATGATGAGTGTCTTTTAAATATACAGAAAAGTTTGTTTTTTTCAAAAATTTAAAATGTGATACAACTGTTTTGTAAACAAATTTAAAGTCATTTTTGGAAGTGTTTTTGTCATTTGACCTGTGAAATAAGTTAAACAAAAAACTCTAAAAAATTAAATACATTTCAATGATTATTCAAATGTCTTAGAAAAAAATATAAGTACCCCACCACACAAACACACTGGCACTTGAAAAAAAAGTTCCCATTTGTTATTGAGCCATGGATTCTATGTGTTACAGATTAGAAACACTGTTTTTATGATTGAGAATAACTTGTAACTAGTAGGACCTGTTGGATATACAACAGTATAATAATTTAATTATTATAACATTTGATATGTTTACTTTAGCGTTATTGTAAAATGTTTAATAATCTTGATTTAACTCTCTCTCTTTTTTTTTTTCTTTTTCATCATGTTTGATTAAGACAGATTAGTGTCTTCTGCGGGCTCACCCCCTCTCTCTATCTTTCCCCATCTCTTTCTTTCTATATTTTTTCTGTTTAGCATGTCCTTTTTCTTCGTTTTCTTTCTTTACAATAAAAAACAAATGGTCCAAAATGAAAATAATAATCTAGTCTTTCTACATTTATTTCATATATTTTGAAATAGGATCAATTTAGTTGTAGTTGCCATATAATCCAAATCTATTTGACATTAAAGTTTAATGTTAAAACTAACAACATTTTGATGTAATTCTTAAATATTTACTTTCTTTTTTAAATTAGAAATAAAAATTGGAATAGATGCACATGTGTGTCAGAATCAATATACAACTTCCCAACCGTAGTAAACATCTTAATAGGTAATTTGCCACAACACTGTGTGTTGTGTGTAATCTGAGAGGTGGGGGTGGCAGTAAACATGTTAATATTTGCAGAATGAGTAAAAATCCTGTCTATGAAAGAAATTTTGCTTAACATTCTTTAGAAAATGTATAAAAGGGACAGGAAGACATGTTGGTCAACTTTTTGGGGGACTTGCAAATCAGTGATTCAATGTTAAACATTTATTTTTTGTTGTAACCACTGATGTTAAAGATAAAGTGCCCTCTTTTTTTTTAGGGGGGGGGATCCACCACCTGGCATCTGTGCTGGGTAGTGGTCAACAAAAAATTAACAGCTCATGTCTCCTCCTTCGCCTCAAAGGAGGTATGGGGGCTGGGTTGATTGCCTGAGATGTTCTTAAAGGAGAATGCCATCTCTTTGATGAAATAGAAATTCTTAATTTAAAATTTGATTACTTCAAATAGATATGCAAACAATTCCAATAAGATTAGGACTATTTTTTGAATTTTGTTTACCAATTTTCTTGTAAAGGAGGTTGTCATAGAAACATGCTTATACTAATGTGGAAATCAAACATTTTGTATGTTGTGTAGATATGGAGTCAAACTGGTTTGTAATATTCTGTGTCGAGTGCATTGTGATTAGAGTAATGTAAAGAAATTAACTGAGACACATTTAGTGTGGCCTTGATGAATCAATAAGGTTTGATAGGAATAGTAAAAAAAAGAGTATTAAGGTATTAACAGTAGCAAAATGACTATGCAGATAGGTAAATAGGTTTGGTACTGTATGATTCCCCCCCCCCCCAACTGAAGTTTATACAAATAGATTTATGGTCTTTTCCAATTCTTGCATAGCCAAATTCTTATTCAATCAGTTGTATTGATCACAAAACACTTCTAGCATCAAATATGATGTAATTATTTTTCTTTTTCCTTTTTTTCTGCAATATAATCATTATATGAAAAGCACCACTTAACTTCCACACCCTTTAAACCATTGATGTCTGCAATCCATATTCCATTAAATCTAGACTCTGAAGTTGTTTGTTAGTTGAAATTAACTGCAGGTTTACTTTATTAATGTGTACAACAAATAAATCTACAAGTTTGATTTCTTTCTTTACACTGAGCAGCAAATATTGATTAATAAATGTGCTAAGTACCTTTTTTTTTTTTTCACTTTCATCTTTTTCCTATTTCCTAATTGTTAACAAAACCCAAACGTTTGAAAGCATTGTTCCTTCTTTTTTTTTTTGCAGTTGTTTAAAGATGCAGTACGAGCTGCAGTTGGTTACAAACTTCACAGCACAGATTTTCTGGATGAAGTCATGAAAGAACTTGAGGTCAGATTATTTAATTATCAATCAATATTTTTATTTCTGGATTTTTGTTTTGATTACCTTCAATAATTAGTTGTGGCCAGTTAACGATTTCATTACTGTCAACCAATAATGTGTAAATAAATGACAATTGAACACTTATTGCAAATATATATATACTAGAATAACGTGACCCTTCAGTCACCATAGATCATTCTGATCAGGAAAAAAGTGAATTTGCAAAGCGAATTAAATTTTATTTTAAATAAATAGGGCCAGAGAATTTTAAAAAAGTCATTGAATTTATTTTGTAAGATTTCTAAGAAAGGGAGCATTTGACATAATCTAAATGGACCGGATTCTTGAAATTCTATTGATAGCTAAGCTGTAAATTTTATGTAATATCCAAAATAATTCCTCTCTGCTTACTTCACCACAATTTTAATTGACAAACAAAACTGTAGTGAAACACTTTTGTACTTTTTTGGTAGTTAATATTGACAATTTTTACCATGACAGAAGAGAAGCAGAGGTGTGGGGAATATTAGTTAAGAGGGTGGTAAATAGAGATTTCTCTTGCTGCTGTTTTGGTGAGGGGCAGGGGTCTAATAACTGCCAGCAATAATTAAAGAGAATGGTTCAATCTTCCTCTTGACTCTAAATCTTTCTCTTTACCCTCAGAGAACTACTAAAATAAATAATGAGTAGTTAGTAAAGCTATATATATTGACAGGCAGAATGTGAAGTAAGAGATGGGTGATTTTATTACTTAATTGCCAATTACAACAATGAAAATGAAATTTTTTTCAAACATAATTCAATCCCAGAATCAAGGAGTATTTTGTGCCATTAAACCTAACAGGAAAAAAGCCTTTAGGAAACAATCATTGATTTGCTCAGCTTGAGTATAATAATTGATAAAGATGTTTTGTAATTGCAAATAAGATTTATGGGGTCAAGAAGTGTCTATGTCCTTAAGACTCTCTCTATCTATTTAGATAGATAGAGTAGCAGCTGTGTAAAAATGCCTTTATGTTGGATCACACTTCTGATATATAAAATACTCAAATTATAGTAAAATCTTCCTGTTTTGTTGCTACAAATTAATCTGATAAGTCTAATGGCCTCTAGTTGTTAGATTGCATATCCTTACTGTATGTATTTCAATAGTGGTTAGTCTTTAAAAAAAAAAAAAAAAAAAAAAAATACTAATTTATATTGATTTTTAGTTAGGTGACCTACTTAGCCTTAAACTGCACAAATCTCCTACAAAGATTAGATATTATTTGCCAATTAAGTTACTTCTGTTGCTTGGGAAAGTAAGTATTTTTTTATTTTGACGAGTATTAGTATTGAGTAATGTTAAAAAGGAAAGTTCTATTTAAAATTAATTTATTCAAAGAGTCAACAGATGGGTTAAAATATTTGATTATGCTCAAGAATATTTCTAATTCACAGCTGTTGGTGAAAGAATAACTTAAAACGAATTTGTTGCTCAACCTTTTTTTAAATCCTTCAATCAATCTTTTTCTATTCTTTAATTATTCATGAGTTTCTTCAATTTGTGTCTTTTCAGAATTTTGATTTATCTGATGACACGGAAGAAGAAGAAGAATCCAGTTCTCCTGAAGATCTTTCCAATCAACAGAATCTTGAAGACACTAACAGTTGACATCAGAAGAAAGACATTTTTTTGTGCTAGTCTGACAATTTCCAAATGTGTCAAACTGAAGCCATTTACTGAATAATTTATTCAATTACTTTTTTTTTTCTTTTATCTTTTGAGATTAAAAAAACAATCCAAAATGTTTAGCATTTTGCTTTTCTTTTTTTTGTAAATGAATAAAATCTACAACTAGAATTTCTGCCTCATTGAAGAATCTTGATTCTAGAAAACTAAACACATTATCTATATATGTTCTCTGCACAAAAATACCAAATTCCAGTCAATATCTGACGTTGATGAATTTAACAATAGTAGGGTACTCAATGAAGATATACATACACACAAAATGTCGTTGTAGTAAAAGCTTAAAACAAATTCAATACTTTACATGAGAAAATTTAAAGTTGATGATGAGATGGTAAAAAGAAACCCACCACAAAATTCTCTAATTTTGAGTATAATCATCATTCAAAGAACTTATTGTGGTGTATGTGTGTATATATATATATATATACACACACACACATACTTACATGCATATAAAATAACAATGTATTGTTGTCTCAACATGTTCATATTCAACTTCAATATATTTACCAAGACACCACAAAAAGGTGCACCCACAACCACTTATTTTATTTTTGTCAGATAAATATACTATCTGATCCTTTTTTTCCCAACAAAATTTGTAAAATATTTAAAGTTAAAAACTTATTGATTGCAACTAATTTTTAATAAAGCTATTATCCTCACCCATAAAAAGCTTAAAATGTAAGGGAGTTATATTCCACTTCTGAAAAAGAAAAAAACTTATTAAAAACAAAGAAATATTTATAATTTTGTTTATTTAAAAGGGACAACATTACACTTTCTCTTTCATTGGAAATCTGTTATTGGAAATAAGTGCTGAATCTTTCTTCAAAGGAAACTAATATTGGTTGATATAAATCTGAAAACAATGTAATATGCAAATTAATGGTCAATTGATATTCTGTGTCTTGAGTCAGAGTTAAGGAATGTTTTTTTTTTATTATTTCTCTGTATCCATGGAAATCCAATCAAATCCCTGAGCTCCTCTCCAGTTTGAAGAGTAGCATTTTTTTCTCTCTCCTGAAAAACTAGCATCACAAGAGTTGTTAAATAATGATAGAAAAGTCATCTTTCTATTTCAAAAGAAATTGTCTTCCTTCGTCCTCATCACCTTATAAGGCACCTTAAATTGAATAGGAAAGAAGCTACTTTATTTTTTTTTTTTTTGGGATATGGGAAAAATGTCTGTGTTTGGGTGTATAGATATATATATTAAAACAAAAATATAAAGTGAGTGAATATATATAACAAAATCTTGTTTATGTCAACACAATCAGCGCACGTATAATGTGTGAATGCTGCACTTTGTGTATGTGATCTTGGTAGAATTAAATTTTCACTCTCAAAATGGGTCAAAAATTTTATAAGTTAAAAAATAAAAACAAAGTTAAAAAAAAATAAGCAGAGTCACAGGTTGGGGGGGTGGGGGGAAATGTCAAAATATTCTGAAAAACCAGAACAAACGAGAAGATTTCTCCATAATCCTTTTTTTTTTTTGACATAAACTGCCTGCAACTTTGATAACAAAGATGCTAAACGTTGCAAGATTGAAAAAAAAAAAGTTTCAAATTATTAAAAATGGTTATTGTCTCTGGGTTGATCTTTAAAGACCAATAGAGAAACATAAAGATGATTTGTTGCATTCTTCAGTTTATTAACCCTTGCACAACTAATTTCTGACCAGAGAGGAGTTTTGGTTTGTTGTGGGGGTGGAAAGTGCTTCCAAAAGATAATGGTCATGGTAGAAGTTGGAGATGATATTTTTAGTAGGTAAAAGGGGGGGGGGAGGTATATGCACATTGTTTTCATCAACATTCATTTTCAATAACAGAGTAGCAAATTCTGTGTAATATTTCTGACAGACGTAAGTAAGCTAAAAAAAATTCTGTGACTGCCCATAGTCAAGAGGTGGAGGGGGAGGTCACACAGTTCCTGTACAGTGCAATGTACATCTGGACTAACCAGAATTAACAATTAATGGTGTTTGATGCTCAAAGCATTTTTTGTTCATTGAAACAATTCAACATTTGCTTTGTAATGTTGTGGGGTTTTCTTCTTCTTTTCTTTTTGTCCTTTTCTTTCTTTTTTTTTAAAAAGATCTTTCTTTTTTCTTTTTCTTTTTTTTAAAGACGTATGGCATCAATGAAGAAAGCCAAAAGGAATGACATTTGTAGAGGGACATTTCTGCACTTTTTTTTTTTTTGTATATAGACAGGCACAGAAACACTTACATAAAAAGGAGTGGGGAAGAGGGTTAGGTAGATATACACAAGCACGTAAACAAACATACACCCAATCGAGCAAGCAAAGAGGAGTCCCTCACCAGCAAAAAATTCATACACACTTTTATGTCAGACAAAACAGCTTTTACAATCATAGACGAGTGTTTATCTTTTTCTTTTTTTTTTTTTAAAAACCGTCTTTTTTTTTCTTTTTTTTGTTTAAAATCAAAAAAGACATTGGAATCTTTTCATTTGGAAGCGAAAAATGTCTGCTAACACTGAATTTTGTATCACAGTTAGGCATTAGTAGATGGGGATTTGGGATAATGAAGTTAGCAGAAAATGTCTCTTTTGTACTGCCACCAATTTCTTCAGTTATTTCTTAGTAACACCAATCTCTTATAGTTACTTATTAGTAACGGACATCATCGATGCACCGTGGCTAGCCATGGCAAGTTTCTTTATCGACCTTTCAAGATTCATTCTGTGTCCGACCTGCGTGACACCCAGTGTGATGTAGTCATTCCTTTTAAGGTTAAGTAATTTCTTGCCATCGATACAGTGATTGGCAAAATTGATCTTATATTGGTGCATTTGAACACTCTCTAACCAGTCAAGGACATCCACATAAAACCAATCTTCCACAGGTTTATTCCGGAAAGAGTTTTTGGTGGAAGCAGCATTTTTTGTGGAGGCATCAAACTGGGGAGGAGGGGGAATAAATGATTCTTCAAAGCCCTGATCGGTAGAAACTGGACTGGCTTTGTCTTCAAAACCGCTAGGGGGTGGTGGAACAATCTCTATCTGATGCTCTGTACTTGAAGTCGACAGAGTAGAGAGGGTGGAGAGTGAGGAGATAAGACTTAGGGAATCATCCTGAGGTACGAGGTTATCTGTTGGGCGATCGTAAGGCGGCACCGTGGAAATAGATAACTCCGAGAGTGGGGCCGGTAGGATGTGCAGATGTGGCAAGGTGTTCAATGCCTCCACAGGAGTCGAGTTATCATTGTCACCGAATCCTGGGGGTGGTGCCACAATGTTGATCTCATGATAAGGGGAGTCGTTGGGAGTGGAGCAAGAATCTGACGAATTAAAAGGATCAGTGTGGGAGTGGCTAGTGGTCACACCTTTAAGTGTAATTAGCTTGACAGAGTTGGAACTACTATTTGTCGGACCATTCTGTTTCTGAAGGCTAGCAATTCGGTCCTTGATTGACACGTTACCTACTTTGTCTACCAATGCCGGGTTGCTGGCTGACTGGACCTCAATATGCATACGATTAGATTTTGTGTTGCCATTAGAGACCTGAGCTTTTGCCACTGGTGCTGCAACTGTTTTTTTGGTGTGTTCAAGATTAGTTTTATTTATCTTCTGGACTGATTTATTTGTCACCAATTTAGGTTCTGTTTTCTTGACTTCTCCATTCACTTTCACTGCAGTTTTAGTGCTGTTGTTGGTGGCTGCTGCTGTTACTGTTGTCGTGTTTATAAAAGATGTACTGGTTGTTGTAGTGGTTGGAGCAGATTTATCTGAAGCCCCAGATCTTCGCAGCAAATACATCTGTCTGGCCTTTTCGGCTTTTTTCAGGAAATCTTCCTCGCCACTCTCTGTGCCTTCGTCATTGCTCTTAGCCATTTCAGCCACTTTAGCTTTTTCCAAAACTTTTGTGCCAGTCGTAATAGTTTTCGCAGTTTCTTTTGGTTTCCCTGCCCCCACAGATGTCGTCTTTTCAGCAGTAGCTTTTCCATTCTCCGACAAGATACTGGAAGGCGGCGTAGTCTTCAAGTCTTTTGCCAGAGCAGGTGACGTGACGTTTATTGTAGAAACGGATCTTGGGGCTGGGGGTTTGCTTTGAGTTTTTTCTATGGCAACTTTTGGTTTGGCTGGGGCAACGGGCTTTGTGGAAGATTTAGCAACAGGTGCTGCTTGTTTTGAAGGCTTATTGGCAGGAACGGGAGGAGATGGTGTTCTTGCTCTGGTCTTTTCTACAGATAAATCTTTATTTTCTGACAAGACTTCAATCTCTTTCTTAACGCCATTACCCGAATTGTAATATTTTGCAGATTGAAATTTCTTGGTTTTCTGAATCTGAGCTTCAATTTGGTTGACAACAATATCTTTGTCGCTTTGCTCGAGCATTGACCTGCGTTTGGCCACCGCCTCTAAAATTGCCGCTTGATTTTTGTCCATTGGAGTTTTTGAAGCTTTTGAAGCCTGATCTAGTTGGGCCTTACCATCGACGTCTTTTGAACGAGTCATTCGTTCTTTAGCGGCACGCTTTATCTCGTTTAAGAATTCGTTTGAATCATCCGACACTGGAGATTTGGCAAAGGCAGCTGGTGGTGGTGGAGGACAGAACTGTGGTGGAGGTGGAATCAGTTGAGAGTTGTTGTCGCAGGGGAGTGGAGGTGCTGGTGGTGGTGGTGGTGGTGGTGGAGTTGGTACCTTTGTTTCTGTTGTGCTTTTGTAGCTACTTGAAGATGACGAGCTTGGAGATTTGTTGGGCACCACATTAATGGGGGTTCCCACACCCAGACTGATTTGATCAGGAGAGGGTAAAACACTGGGGACTGTATATGGATGCTTTGGCTGAGGAATGCTGTAGATAGGATAGTTGGCCCCATTTGTAGGCAGTTGTGAAGTCGTATAGCCATTGGTTGTCAGTGGGGCAGTGTTATTACTGACTGGAATTGTGGTTTTATGGCTAGAATTGCCGTTTATCAAGTGGGGATGTTTTCTTACATCCTCATCAGATTCATAGTCTGGTTCAGGTTCATAGTAAGATTGTTGTGAGTTACGCTGTTTCTCCTTCAGATCTGATGAGGCATGGACATCAGCTTTCACCAGCATTGCATGCTGGGGTGGCTTTTCATTTTGAGCGTCATTTTGCTTTGAATTTCGAAGTTTCACCTGGCTGAGAGTTGATTGGGTAACCACAGGTTTCTTGTTGCCAAACATAGCAACTGTCCCTGGTCGGAAGCTAGACTCATACGGGTTCTCTTGGGAAGAGGTCGGTCTATTTGGGGGAACAGCTCCATTAATTACTGAAGCATAAACCGGTTGTTCTTTGTTAGTGTTTATCTTAACCACCTGCGGAGGAGGCGCCGGAGCAGGTGGTTTTCCTGAGGCGTTGGTATGACCAACGACTGGGGGTGCTACAGGGCGTGCTTTTCCACGAGCATGGCTAGGCATTGAATTAACTTGAACATTAGATCCTATTGCTACCGAGTATCGACACCCAGAAGCATCCATCCCTGGAGGGGTGCTTGGAAGGTTGCCCATGTAGGGAACAGGGTATAGATGCTGGGTGTATTGGCCTCGACCAGAAGAACAGCTGCTACTGTAAGGACTGTAATCAGAAGGCCCAGAACTTGCCACGGTGCGATACATAGGTTGGCCAGCATTTGCCATTTGCATTGGATCTGGTTGGTGTTCCTCCAAATTTTGGGCGAGATTTGGTGTACTCTGGGATTTTTCCAAATTACTCTGTTTCTTGTGATACTTTTTAATTCGAACTTCGGAGGGACTCAGGTGTTCAGGCTTATGTGGAGAATCTGTACGGCATAGGTTTTCCATTTCCACACTCGAAACACGTTTCTTGGCATAGCCTGCTCGGATTGAGGCTGTTTTCATCTCTGCACCATTTGCTTTTTGTACAGAACTGTATGCACTTTCACCAGAAGGAGTGTCTGATACATCATACTCAGCAAGAGTTTGGTCAAGTTTTTCTACAAGAAAATAGAGAAAAAAATATAAGTAAAATGTTCAATGTGATACAAAAGTTAAAGCTGACAATTTTTAAGTCACCAGTTATATACATAGATGATAGTATTATATATTTATTTAACATAGTGGGTGTGTATATATATGTATGTATGTATATATATATAACAAGCCATCTGAATTTAGATTGTAATTAAAATCATGGATAGTGTATTTATATCTAAGTTAGGGTAGTGTAGATATAGAGTCAATGGTGATTGGTAATTAACAGTTACTTGCCTATGTGATTTTCAAGTGCTTAGTTTGAAACTCATAGGTGAGAAACTGTCTCTAAACCAAGCACTGTTGGCTTATATATATATATATATATATATATATATATATATATCAAAAGAAAGATTATTATTAAAAAAATGAGATTGAAAATGAATATGTTTTATTTATTTTCAAATCTTATTTTTTAATAACCTGTTTTCTTTTTAAGGCAATTTAATTAACTAAATTGAAAAACAACTAAGTTTTTTCTCAAAATTAAGTTAAATATATACACCTACAAAAATTAGCTGCTTGCTAATCTATATTTGATTTATCCATTCAAGTTTTTTTTTTCATTATCATTTTTTAGGTTTTATTATTTATCAAATTTTAAAATAAAACTCAAAAACAATTTATCTATTATTAGAATGTCATTTATTGTTGAGATTTAAAATTCTACATTTATTCCATTCGTACAGCAAGTAGATTACATAAAATAGTGTGAATTTTTATATTTCTTTGTAAGTAAAGCAAAGAGATTAATCTAAGATCAACAAGTGAATCTCTTGTCACTTTCCTGTTGATGTTAGATGCTAAAATGACCATCAACAGGAAAGTGACATCAACATTCTGCTGCTTGAACAGCATAGGAAAATTATTGGAAATACTAAGTTAAGTAAGGTGCATAGATACTACATTGATCATTAAGATGGAGGCACATGGACTAACAGTTATCATCATAAGAAATGTAACACAGTGACCAGAGTTCAAATCCAAGATGAGGCAGGAATCCATCCCACCCCACATCTATGGATAAATAGTAGGGCAGACTTGGCTCTTTAACTTTGATTTCAAATCAGTTGAACTTTGCTTAAAAAAGAAATTGACCTTGTGTCCCATTGTATTTGTTGTAGATGGGTTGAATAAATACTACACTGATCCTAGAAAAATTGCTTAATATAGAAATAATCAAGTTGATATTATTTGTATTATTCGGACTATTGTCCTCATCTTCATTGTTATCTGTACAACATTTCAGCCGATGTGTCTTCTGGCCTTCTTCAGGTATTTCTTCTTGAACTTCTTGTCGTAATTGGGAGCCATCACAGAACTTTGAACCTAAACCCTTTATTCAGTCAACAGGGGTATCTTGTTCTCATTCCGTCAACCATAGATGGGGTAGAGGTGTTAAGCTGTGTTAATCATTATTCTGTGTTACTGCTGCCCCTGACCAGGATTGAACCTGCAGTCTAGAGATAACTGTCTTAACCTAACTCCTTTATCCACTAGGCTATGTGTCCAATTGTGTTCAAAAATTCAGAGAAATAGTAATCAAGTTGAGTTTTTGTTTTATGTCTACTATCATGTATATTGTGTATGTACAGAGATACTTATATGAATAATTTAGGATTCAGAGTGAAATTTGAAAAATATCTTCTTTTTTTTTTTTATATGAAAAGACATTTTTATATACAAAGTCAACAACTATTTAACAAAATAAAAAGTTTGAAGAAACATTATTTTACAATCCAATTTGTATTGGTCTTAAGAATTTTTAGGATTTTGGAGTTTTATTAAATCTTAGTCTTCTTTTCTGAAAATAATTTGAAAAGAAAATGTTAACACAGTAAATGAGACTGAAATGTTTATAAGCAATTTAGTTTTGTTGTCATTATTGTAGTAATTCACCATTGATTTTAAATTTTACAATATTAGACATGTATTCTTTTAGTATTATAACAAAATTACTTACCAATTTCAGCCATTCCTTCAGCAAAAGATTTAGATTTTGCCTTACTAAATGATAAGGAAGTTTTTGGATCTCTGCGGGGAGGTTCAGGAGCTGGAAAAAACAATGGGAAATATAAAATTATATTGATTTATCTAAGATCAAATCACACCAACATTATTTTAATAGAAAATATGTAAAACTTAAATTATAATTCTGAAGTTCTGATAACATTGTGCTTTGTTTAAGATCACTAATACACAGATACTGTTAAAATTAATATAATGAAGTTTAATTAATAATAATTATTAAAATTAATAATGTAATTGTAATATGAAACTATCTACTTTTCATTTTCAGTGATATCATTCAATCATATTTTCACTTGAACTATAGCCACTATTTTTTTTTTTTTTTGAGAACAAAAAATTGTTTTCAATAAAATTTTATTACAATATATACGTGTATAATTCTAAGCTCCATGCTTCTTGTAATTCAACTAAACTATGCCTGATAACCCCCCTCCATACACATATGCATGCGCACGCACATGCATACATACATAAATGTATATTATTACTGTATGCGATTCATATTCCTGACATAGCGCTATGTTCTATGTGTTATTATTTTAATTATCTTAAAATAAATCATCTTCAGAAGATTATTCATGAATTCGAACGAGAATAACAGACCGAAATATCATAATTATTCATATCAAGCCTCATCTTATAAATACACATAAAAAATAATATTCCTAACGTAAAAACATTTTTTCATATATATGTACATTGTACATACACACATACAAAGACACATAAATTAGTCTCTTGTATAGATCAACCCTTGACATAAAAGCAATAATTTATTGAATTAATTTTTTTTAAGTTGAGGGTTGCACTTAGTTCATAACATTTTGTAAATTACAAGATTATTACTCATGATTTTTTTTTCTCAAAAAAATTAGGTCTATCCATCAGTATTTAAAGGATATATATATATATATATATTCACTAGTTATTTCTATGAGATGATTTATTATAAGATTTCTTTGCCGGTTTAGCTCAGTTGGTAGAGTGTTCGGCTAGAAACCACAAGGTTCCTAGTTCGATATCGGCCCCCGCCAACTCAGTGTATGAGTAGCACAGGGATCTGTGTGGTAAAGTAAGGAGCTGATGGTAGGTGTGGCGCTCCACCTTAGATGCTAAAATAATCTCCTTGGTCTAGCGCTAGTGAAAAGGGGATAGACTCCCTCGCTGTCTGGCTGATACCGACATTAGACCGCCCCGACGACTTTACTTATGCTAACATAACTCTAGTTTGATTACCAATGGATTTTCACATTACTCAAATTGCCCATCTCTATATAATGGAATATCCTGATGATACAAAAAAAAACTGTCACATATATCAGACATATAGATACACATTACATTTTATATAAAAGGAGAAATTTGTAATAAATTTCATTTATTATTTGATTGCAATTAATCTATCAGCTAATAAGCTTACAAAAAGATTGGCTTTGAATTTTAGGGGAAAATTGTAAAGTTTACCTTGTTTCCGCCGATGTGGAAGCGTCATTGATCCGTCCTGATGCACATACCAATTCTGGTCGCGTTCTGTTGGTTTCACAGTAAGGACATTCATGGTCAAAGAAGTCCCGGAGGATTTTATAAGATTGACCACATATTCATGAGAAGCTCTGGTCACATTTTGCCCATTTATCTAAGAGAAAATAAAAATTGAATATTTATTAAGAGAAAAGAAGTAAAATTAACTAAAATAAGTTTTATTTTGTTGAGCATTGAAAAAAAACTAAAAAAAAAAATTTAAAAAAACAAAGAAAAAAGTGATTTTCGGAGATCAGGAATTAATCCTTTCAAGAGGGAAATTATTTGTAAATTTTACCAGTTTTAAAGTAAAACATATTCTAAATAAATTTATATAGGTATATATCCATCTACCATTAACAGATATTAAGGAATGTTTGTCTGGCCAAATCTACGCAACCCATCTGGAAATGGTTAATGCAAGAATTGACAGAATAAGTTTATTAAATGTGGAAAATGTTATGCATTCTTGTTAATAGAATTTATTGACAATTCTTAGTTTACATGTTGCATTCAGAATAATTGACAAGAAAAGAGTTACACATATACTTTTAACAATAACAAATTTGAAATAAATAACAAGAAAAATACCCAGCCAATCAGGTTTGGTTTGGTTGGTTGGGGTTTACAGCATGTCAGCCCTTGTTGGGTTATTTTATGCCAAACACATTTTGTCTGATTCATTCTTGTTGGGTATTCAATTTAAAAAAAATACATTTTTAAAACTTATTTTTTATCTATTTAACCCATACAAGGGACCCTAAAAGGTACTACCACTCCGGGTCAGAGTGGACCTGGGAGTAATGGCAATGAAGGGGTACTCCAAACTCTCAAGAGCTCCAGAATTGGAACTTCACCATTAGATGCAGTTTAACATCATACCCAGGACACTATGACCCTCAGCCACCACCTTCTTGCACATATATGATAAAAACGCTTGGGGGGGTGTTACCATAAGTGCAATAGGGTCAGGACAGTCATATCCAGCTAATCAGGAGATGATAATCATATGCAGAACATTTTAAATAGAAATACAATCCTGAAAAAGAAAAAGAAAAAAAGTTACATACCTCTAAAATAAAATCTCCTCCTTTCAGCCCTGCTTTATCAGCCACACTACCTTTATCGACTGTATCAAGGTACTGCATAGCAGGAGCATCATTTGGTGGATGCCTAAAACCTGGGGAATCACCTGGTGGAAAAAACAAAAAAAGAAATAAAAATGATTGTTAGCATATATATATATTAATACTCAAGTTCCTTAAAAGTATGACTTATCTTGCAACACCCTCTGGTTAAAAATGAAATTGTCCAAATCATCCAAGATGAAATACAAAAATGTAAAACCTGATTATCTGGAGTTGCTTATCTGCCAAATTCTTATTTCTTATAAGTGTTGTTACCTCAGCTAAGTAATAGACCATTCCGTCTTTATTATAAAGAAAGTAAAGAAAAAGGACATGCTACATAGAAAAAATATGAGAAAGATAGAGAGAGGGGATAATGCTAATCTGTTTCAATTGAACATAATGAAAAGAAGGAAACAAAAGAAAAAAGAGTGAGACAGTTATATAAAGATTATTATACTTTTTAAATATGGAACTATTTAGCAATAGCTCTTAAGTAAGCAAACAAAAGTTGTAATAATTAAATTATCATATTTTGGTATATCTACAGGTCCTGCTAGTTTACATTATAAAATGCTATCAAAATTGAAAGAAAGAAAATGATATGTAAACAGTTTGTCATAATTGTTTGTACTATAATAATTTTTATTTTTATAGAAGTCATTTACTAAGCTTAGCTTGGCATAAGGCTAGAAATATAGAGCACCCAGTGAGAAGAAGAAAAAAAAGCATAGCTTAGATAGGCTGCATGCATAGATCACCCAGTGAGGATTGAACTCAGTACTCAGTAGTAATTAATCTGTAAAACTTGCTAACCATAACACCATGATGAAGTGCACACCACAAATATCCTAGTGGTGCTGCTGAGAGGAAAATTGTTTTAGCCTGTGTTTTATTCAATACTAGAAGTGGCTACCTGGCATTGCCTGGGAGGGGGGTAATAAGTTAGTCTTGCAGATTCATTGATTGTTTAGGTCTTACATAATTGATTTGTTTATGTTTTTATCATGAACACCACCAATGACTTTCCCTTCTCTTACTAATCAAATCCTCATTTCTAAATATCTTCCAAGATATAGATAAAATCATTATTTTTGCACAAAAAGCTAGCTCTGCTGATAGTGAATGGGTGTGTGTGTATGTGTATATATATATATATATACTTTGTCATTAGTTGTTTTATTTTTGTAGTTTCCTCTATACATACATACATACATACATACATACACACACTGTCCCTTAGACAAATATATTTTTTGATTGATGAATAGGTACTCCAATCCTATAAAACAAATTTATATCTGATAGAATAATGAAACAATGAAAATGAAGTAAATTTATTTCTCATCAAAATTACAAGTTTTCTTGTCTCCAACTTAGTCACTATTTAGTTTCCAAATGTCCTATTCATTTTTCATTTTGTCATAAGAAAATTCCTGGTTTACTTTAAATCTAATTACATACAGCAACCTCAAGTGGCATTCTAAAATATTAACCTTTTCATTTTAGAGTTGGTTTGGTTTGTTGGATTTTACAGCATGTCAACCTTTGTTGGGTTATTCTATGCCAAAGATGTTTTGTTCTATTGTTGCTTGATGGGTAGCCAAATTCTTTCTATTAAACTCAATTTTTCTTCTATTTAACCCATAGATGGAACCCTAACAGGTACTACCACTCTATTTCAGTGGACCTGGAAGTAATGGTGATGAAGGGGTACTCCACATTCCCCAGAGCTCCGGAATTGGAACTTCACCATCAGATAGAGTTTAACATCATTCCTAGAACATGAAGACCCTCAGCCATTGTCTTCTAGCACATATATGATAAAAAGGGTTGGGGCTTGCCATGAGGGCAATAGGGTTGAGACAATGATATAGGTGCTAGGGCTTGATGTAACCAGCTGATTGATCAGAGGGGGCTTTTCTGACCACATGTCTAGCTTAAGTAAGGGCTAAAGTGAAGTGTTGCATGTCATGGACTGCTCAGCCACCATGGTTTTGTTGTCAAGTATAATAGGAACAACCAGATATCTGATAGTGTAAAATCTGTGCTGAATGTGATATCGTTGTTGTTGGAGAGTTCTAAACATTTGTCCTCACTTTCATATCATCTGGAAATTATTGCATTACCCATCTAGTGGGGAAACTTTTTTTTTTCTGTAATTCAATGTTTTAATATGCTGTACTTTTTCTTAACTAATATTTCAGAGTTTTCATGTCTCTTTGCTTAATTCATCAATTTTCTTGAATCATGACATCCACTCAATCTTTGTTGATTGTCCTTCTTCAGTCATCATGGTTTTCATTCAAACAAACTCAGCTTAAGGTTTCTTCTTCTTCAGTGTTTCACATATCAAACTCACTGATGGACATTTTTTCACATCAATACCGTCATCAGAAATTCTTTGGATACATCAAAATTTTAATTGGCACAACCTTCTAGGGCCAAAAATTATATCATCAATTGCTGCTTTATATATATATATATATACCAACCCCTCTGCACAAGCAGCATGTGACACAAGGTCAATTTCTTAAGCAGAGTTTAACAGGTTTGAATACAGAGTTTTCCTTTTCCCGGACTTGTTGCCTAACTAAAGTTAAAGGGTCCAGTCTCCCCTACTATTTACCCATAGCTGGAGGGAGAGTAGTTGGAGGCATGTTTCCCAAGGGTGTTAACGCTATGTGAAATACAAACAGTCATGTCCAGGATTTGAACTTGGGTCGACTATTCCACTTCCTACGACTAACCATTACACCATGTGCCTCTACTGCTGCTTTATATGTAACTGAAATAATGCTCACGATTAATAAATGTAATTACTTGGTACCATCACATAGAAAACTGACACTAATCACATTTAAAAAGGACTTTACCTACTACCAAAAACATATTCAAACATATTCTTATGTTTACTATTAGCAATGTCACTTCATTGGAGACCTTACTTATCAATCAATTCTTCTATGATTGAACCAAGTATGGGATTTTAAAACATCTATTAAATGTTCAAAATATAAAAAAATTCACAAGATATTCTTGTAATTTAGAAATAGAACATGTACTTTATATATTACTAAAATTCTCATTATGTTTGTTTGTGTGTGTGTTTATCCAGCAAAAAACAGCACTTCATAATAAGATGTTTTATTAGAGCAATTCACTTAAAATGATTTTAGAGAATAAAGCAATTTCCAGTCCAATTCATTAAAGAAGTAAAAAAATAAATAAAACAATTTGAAATAGATACTTAGTTCTGATAACTTTAAATATATATTAAAATAAAACAAACTATATATAAATATATAATACTTGGCATGTATTTATTAAAACATGTTTTAAAAAAATCAATAAGGACTGTCTAATGTTGCATGCTCAAATTTTGAGTGTATATAATACAAAGGTTGTTCTTTATTCTATGTATTGAGGATTTTGGGTAATGTGGCATAAGCAGTGACGTAGATTTAATTACAAACAAATAGAGACCAAATCTCCATTATTAATAGATGGAAAAAAAACCTTCTTTAAATCAACCCAGCTATACAACATTTATCAACCAATGGAATAAATAGAGGAAGTAATCACTAAACATCTTCATCATAAGGAGACACACACACACACACACACACACACAAATCAAACTAAAACATTATGAGTTGTTAAATACTTGTTGACAAGTACATCTATATTATATACAGCACTTGTTAAAAAGGTTGATAAAAACCATTGAGTGTTCTTTGAAGGAGAAAGTCAAATATTATATACAACTTGCAAAGCGAACGATAAGTGGATGACTTTTCTTTGCAGTTTTCTTCAAGTGTTCAGCTAATTAAATAAATCTAAGATTTCTGTTATTCATTCTTTGTAAAATACAACAAAGTTGTTCAGTTTTCCTCATCCTTTATCTTCTTTGTTTTGCATTTAACATTTCATTTGGATCCTTTTGAGAACTTTGCCAAAAGTATTAGCATCATTAATGTCCAAACCCAATAACTGATGCTTTCAACTTGGCAAGGTCAAATTTTTTATTTATACTTTTATCATTGCCAACAAGTGTTGGATTAAGTTAACATTGTAGTAGAATACCTTCTAAATAATTCATTATATTTTTTTTTATGTACTTTTAGGTCAATCTGAATCCATATCCAATTTATATTGTTAATTATGGAAGATGTTTATCTATATATTAATACTTGTGTTGCTTAATTGTATGACCGTTACCATCTTGCAACACCCTCTGGTTAAAAATGAGACTGTCCAAATTATCCAACATGAAATGCAAAAATTTAAATCCTGATTATCCGCAGAATTTTTATTTCTTATGAGGGTTGTCACCTCAGCTAAATAATGGACCATTCCGTTTTTTATTATAAAGAAAGAAAGCGAAGAAAAAGGACATGCTACACTAAATAATAGAAAGAAAGAAAGAAAAAGAGTAGGGGAAAGATAGAAATCAACATTTGATACACTACTAAAAGAAAAGTTTTATTTTTATTATCTGGCATAACAATAGTTTTATAATAATCTTAAAGTTGTAGAAAACAGTAAATGTCTTCCTAAATGCAAAATAATCTTTATTGATGTAAAACAATATTATAGTCTTTATATAAAGATTTTATTTTTCATTACTCTAATACAATAAAAAATGGCACACTGGAGAAAGACTAGGGCAAATAGCATTAAAATTCTCTTCGAGAATAAAGCAACTTACAATACAATTTGCAACTTAGTAGTGGTAGGGACGCAGTATTCATGCTTACCCTGATCATTATGATTTAAGGGAGATAACCATTAAAAACTGATTTTAGAATACTTTTTTTTTTTAATTAATTAAAATATATCAATTCTAGTGTGATATCAATTACATTTTTAATAGCCACAAAATGGTGACTTTTAAACAAGGACTATATCAAACTTCAATGCCGAGGTAAGTAAAAGTAAAGTTGGCAGAGTGGCCTATCGTCGGTATCAGCCGGGCAGGGAGGGAGTCTATCCCCTTTTTGCTAGCGCTAGACCAGGGAGATTGTTTTTGCGTCTGAGGTGGAGTGCCACATATACCATCAGCTCCACACTTTACCACATAGTGCATAAGTAACACAACTTGGATCTGAGTTGGTGAGGACCAGTATCGAACCCAGAACCTTGTGGGCCCAAGGCTGATGCTCTACCAGCTGAAAAATGTTTGCCTTTATTTCATTTTATCTATTTATTCATTTTTTTTTTTTTTTGACAAATGTCTTATTTGGTGGAATCTTAAGGGTAATTACAAAGCCAACAGTATTTATTAACAAATGCACTCTTAAACCTTATTGAAAAATAAAATAAAATTAAAGAATAATAAAGTAATAAAATTTAGCTTGGGAGAGTTTTGTAATAACAGAAAATTGAAATGGACTGGAGTAAGGCGGGGGTGGATGACATGAGGGAGGGGGCCAATAACCGGTTTGACTGGTCTTGCTACAGTAATAGTAAAAACATGTTTGAATCTGTTAGACAAGAGTCATCCTCCCTACTAAATGAACTGTGGAACTCTTCAGCAAAGGAAATAGCAAAACTGCATTCACCATAACAGAAAGGAGAAAAAGAAGATAAGAAAATATTTATATAAAAAAAAGAGGCAACAAACTTAAACACAAAGGCAAATTTAAAAACTGATTGGACAATAAATTTAATAGTTGGATGTTGCAAAAATTGATTTTAATTTTCTTTTTTTATAGACTTACCACTTACTTGCCTTTAATATAAACAATAAGAAAATAAAGTACAACAAAACCAGCATTGACAATATCTTTCATAGAAAAGCAATTTATTATAGGTGATGTTTTTTATTCAAACATTTTATCACAACTAAATGACAAAGCACTTAACAGCAACATGAGGTTGAATCTATTTTAGATAAGATGCTGTAAGTTTACACACACACACAACAGATATAAAATAATAGATCCATAAGACTCATCAACTATTTAGAAGTGGAGTTAGATGGTGTTTTTGGATAGACACTTCAGTACAATATCCAACAATAAACAATTTGGTAATTTTGCTTTAACTCTTACCAATTTATTTATGGGAATCAAGTTTCTTTGTTTTGTTAACATCAAGACAAAAGAAAAGAAAAGAATTAAAAAACTTCAAGTTGCATATTTATCTGAATTTTTGAGATGAGGCTTGATAATTTGTATTATTCGGACTATAGTCCTCATCTTTATTGTTAGATACAATATACAGTTATTGTATATTATTGTTATATACAATACACGGTAATTCCAGTTGGACACATGGCGCAACAGACATAAGGGTTGACTTAATACAGTTCTAAGTGACAATCATCTCTAGGTTGTAGGTTCAACCTTGGCCAAGGATGATAATAACATAGAATACTTAACATAGCCTAACACTTGTACCCGGTCATGGTTAATGGAATGAGAACAGTCTATCCTGGTGGATTGAATAAAGTGTTCTCTCTCAAGTTCCATGAAGGCTCCTGAGTTCGAAGAGAAGGTTCCTAAGTTCAACAAGAAACATCTGAAGAAGGCTGGAGGGAACACTGGCCAAAACATTGTGTATATAACAATAAAGATGAGGACAATAGTCTGAATGATATTAACCATATACAACAAATTATGAGAATCTGTATGTTACCACAAACCAAAATGTCCCACTGATATCAAGAGGTAAATCAATTAAAATTTTACCTGAAATTTTCACAATGTTATTTTATTTTGAGGAAATAAAAAGGTTTTTATTTTAAAGACACTATCTGAATTTATTATCCCATCATCACATTTTGTTTAGGATCAGAGTGTAGTGTCTTGTTTTTAAACATTTCAATGAAACGTCCCATTAACTTTTGATTAGGGTGTTGTATACCTTCAGTATAGGGAGGTAGGGTGAGAAAATCCAAGAAAAGTTGAAAAAGATTGATCCAACATTTTGATGTATGATGTTTCTTTGATTTTTCTCACTTTCCAATAGCATTCTCTTTTGTCTGTGATTTGAACTTCATCCTAGAAAGTGTAGTGTTTACCCCCCTCTCTCTGTTTATCCCCCCCCCTCTCTGTATGTGGTCCAGAATATCTGACATTTCTAGTTCACCTTTTCTTGTAGCTCTTTTATGTTCATTGATTCTGACTTTGAAGTGGACTCATTTCACCTTTACAATTCTTCTCTAAATTCCAAGAGATATTATAAATGCAGTGATTGGTCAGGTTTGCATCATGTGACATACTCAAGTGAAAAGGTTATGAATAAAATGAAATGACTGCTAAAACTGACTTGTATTTAATATCAATTACAAACAGTCACTTAGTAGATATTAAGTAACTACTTCAATCATCTGAATAATTCTTTGAATAAATAGAGGGAAAAAGATTATAGCTTTAAATAATTGTTTCTCTATTTATCAGTTTACAGTCCTTAATTGTACAAGAAATTTAATAAAAAGAAAAAGAAGAAAAAACTTCTTGCAGCTTCAGTTACTTTATATCTTGTGTTTCATCTTGCCGTACTGTTGTCTGTAGCTAAATACTGGTTCTGGTGAGTATGCTGTAATCTTGTTAGTTTTGGTTCTTATTAAAAAGGATTGATCTTTACTATCCCAATAGGATCAAAACAGAATACCAAGTGTAGCAATAGTGAAAAATTATCCTATAAAATTATTGAAGGTATAAAGACAGGTATGAATCATATATACTGGTAGTAAGAGTGCAAGAACATTAAACACTGTGTGTGTGTGTGTATTTCCTACCCCCCCCCCCAAAAAAAAAGATGACAAAACAATTCCCAACAAATACAAAACGCACCAAACAAACAATCACTACAACCAATAATACCCCTGAGGATGACCAGTGAAATGGTTGAAGGCGCCTGGGTAAAAAAATATGGGAGATTTTATCTACCATATCGATTCCAATGTATGGAAAACAACACAACTTGAATGTCTATACTTGAAAATCATGAAGAGATATTCTGTGGTCTTTAACAAAACCTGCTTAAATAATATACATATACATTGATTTGAAAAATTGCATCATAAGGAAACTGTCATTAACCAAGTACTGTTGACTTCATGTCCATGCTACCCTAACTTATATATATATATGATATAATATAATATAAAGCTGCCTGATCTGTGTTGTACATAAAATTATGTTGTCAAAATAAGTATTTATTCATATCTCAAACAAGTTTCTCAGTGGACTGCTATATAGCTTGACAAAAGTAGCAAAGTTTTCCAAATGGTTTTTAGTTAATTTGTATATTTGGCTTTAAAAATTGATTACCAAAACACTTTTTTTAAATGAATAACTATTCTATTATTCATTTTTAATTTTTTGTTTGTTTGAATAAACTGTTCTCTTTTAATCAGCAATTGCTTTATTGATGGTTTTTTATAAACATTCTTGGCTATGAAAGTGTTGTCATCTACATTTTCATAAACCAGTAAAATTCATTTTATTATAAACTGAACTAGTCACTGAATTTTTCCAAAAATAAAATAAATACAAGGTATTCATAAAATCTTGTAGCAGCTTTTAAATTGAAAACTTAATAACAGTACTGCCATCTTTGTTGCTACATTTTAAATCAGTTGCAGGGCTTTATAGACATCCTGTACAAAAGTAAGCTACTTACTTCAAAACCAAATCTTCAATTTTCCATTTGAAGTCATATTTCATTTATTTTTCTTATTAATTCATCAATTTATTAAATAAAAAAATCAACAAATGATCTCTGAATGTTATTTATAGTTTAAATTTTGCACAATTATCATACAGTTATTCCATGAAAATTGTATAGGTTTACAGCTAAGTAAATAGATGAACACAGTATCATATAGGTAAAAAAAGTTTCAATTAAATTGTTTATTCAAACCAATATGGAATAGTAAAAGGTGATTAACTAAACAATAAAACTTTTGAATTCATCTAGGTTGGTTGAAAAGAATATCTAAATACAAATATTTTAACTACATACATAAAAAAAGCATCCCTTTTTTTCGTGTGTGTGAATGAATACTAAGGCAGCATTTTTTTCTTTTAAAAAAAGTATATTTGAAGATAACAGACAAAGGAATGACTTGTTAATATATTTTGTTTTTATTTAGTTATTCTTATAATGAAATCTACAGGTGGTTCAAGTAGGTGTAAATATCATCTATAATCTTTGGCTCAAGCAATTTCAACAATTCTTTGATGATTATGAAGAACAAGAATATAAATGTTGTTATATATTTCTTTCTTAATGACCAAAGAATGGTTGAAAATGATATAACTGAAAATTATGGACAGCTAATTTGAACTACCTATATGTTCCCTTGTCAGGTATAAAAAAAAAATTAACAAGGTATTCCTTGTCCATCATATATATATTATATATATATATATATATATGATGGACAAGGAATACCTGCAATACCGATGGAAGAAGTGTGTGGGTCATGGGGCAGAAGGCTATATTGAAAAATAAACCTCATTTGATCACATTCTATGAATATCTTGGTCAGCCTATGAACTCTTGTGTATAAGTTAGAGTAGTAAAGACAAAGTCACTGGTGCTTGGTAACTACCAGTTTTTTGCCTATTTGATTTTCAATATATTTCAATAAATAGTCACACACACACACAAACAATTGAAGGAGACTGAAAGACATAACTTACATTTGGCCCCACGTAATACAAATCCAAATCCATTCGGTCCTTTTCGGAGAACAACAGCTCTCGGGGCATAATCACTGGAAAGAAAAAGAAAAAAAGATTAAATACAGGTACTGCTTTTTATTTTTTTAAATTAATACCAATAGATCTTTAACATTCATTGTAATAAACATGCCAGTCTTACAAACCCACTGAAAATGAACTCATATATATATATATATATTTTAAAGTAAAGTCGTCGGAGCGGCCTAAAGTCGGTATCAGCCAGTCAGCGAGGGAGTCTATCCCCTTTTCAATAGCGCTAGACCAAGGAGATTGTTTTTGGCGTCTGAGGTGGAGCGCCACACCTACCATCAGCTCCTTACTTTATCGCACAGATCCCTGTGCTACTCATACGCTGAGTTGGCGAGGACCGGTATCGAACTAGGAACCTTGTGGTTTCTAGCCGAACGCTCTACCGACTGAGCTAACCCGGCCCCTGAATATATATATATATATATATATATATATATATATAAGGAAAAGTGTCCTTGTACCAAGGTTGACTAATTTATTGATGGTTTTTATAATAATTCTTGGCTATGAAAGTGTTGTCATCTACATTTTCATAAACCAGTAAAATTCATTTTATTATAAACTGAACTAGTCACTGAATTTTGAAAAAAAAAGAAAAAAAAAAAAGAAGGTAAATACAAGGTGTTCATAAAGTCTTGCAACAGTTTTAAAATTGAAAACTTAACTCACATTGTAGAAATGATAGAAAAAAAAATCAAATACAGGTATGGCTTTTTATTTTATTTTCTAAAATTAATACAATAAATCATTCATTGTAATAATATGCCGGTCTTACAAGCCACTGAAAATGAGCTCTTATTCTTAGAAATGAAAAAAAGAAAGACTTATGAGAAAAAGTGACCTTGTACCAATGTTGATTAAATCCAATATCTACAAGTATCATAAACTTGTCAAAACATTGTTTAGGTTTATCATTATTTTGTTTTTTCCTTTTTTTTTTGTGCTGACAAATTCTAAAATTAATTTCAATGTATAGTGGGATCAAGCCTGTACTTTTGTCACCTCACATCAACATGTGAACAATATAAACATTCTTGTTTACACTCCTTTAAAAAAGAAATAGGCTGACAACTAGAAAATCATCAAATGCTTTACAACCTACAAACATTATATATATATATATATATATATATACACACACACTTCTGTGAGGGTGGTTAGGCTCAAATGATAAAGATTTTAAAATCAAGTTTTATTGCCTTAGTTTAATGAACACTAGTCATCACGTTTTTTAGGTAAAAGGAGTGGATGATCTAAGGGTTATTACTCAGTAAAATAGAATCTGAGGCCAGAGTTCAAATTCCAGCCAAACCTGCATGAACTAATGCTATTGTAAGAGGGTATGAATTCACCTCTTCGCCTCTCCTTTAACTATGGCTAAAATAGTAAGACAGACTGGGTTCTATAACTCTGGTGGGTGACAAATCCAGAAAGAAGACAAATTGATTTCAAAACCAGGTGAGCATGAAACTAGCAACTCCAGTCTAACTCCACCCCCCTCCCAACCAAAACAAAGACAAAACTGCAGCAGCAACAGCAGCAGTGGGATGAGACTGGTTTTATGCTTCACATGGAATCTATAGGATGTAATAGATCTGTATATTTACTAACCTTTCACATGAACAGGATGTGACACAAAGTCTATTTTTAAAGTGAGTTTAACAGGCTTTAATTCAGAGATTTCCTTCTCCTAGACCGGTTGCCATATTCACTGGATGGCTAAAACTTGTGACTGTTACATTCTACCCATGACGGATGGGTTGGGTAAATACCTACACTCATGAAATGTTATATATTTGTAAATAAAATAAGTAGACTTTAATAGCTATGTCCTATGAGCAATTATGATGAGGATGAACATAACTACTGGGTTATCCAATGCCAAAGTTATCCTTGTAGAAGAATAGTAGTGGTACTATTTAATCCATAGATAGGTGGGGATGAGGATGATTTCATACCTTTCCCAAAGGTATTAGTTTGAAAGTGAACATAATAGTGCAACTGGAGTTCAAACTCGCTTACTACAATGTCGCAGTTCAGTACTTTAGCCAGGATGTCACGGGGACTCCCCACATGTCTATGTATGTATATGCATACACATCTGTGGCCATCTAAACAATGTCTGAGAAATTAAATAAACAAGGAAATTTAAGATATGGAGGGAAAAAAAAAGAAAAGTTTTTACTTTTGTTTAAAATGAGATCAGAACATCCAATCTACTAATAATGGAGATTTGGTCTCTATTTGTCTGTAACCAAAAGTATGTCACTGCTTACGTCACAATTACCAAAATCGTCAATACATAGAATAAAGAACAATTAATATCAATAAAATAAATAAAAGCTGTTCCTTATAATTCAGCATTTGAATCCTTTCCATTTTAATAAATAGACTATATAAACTATGAAATTAATTAAATCATTAAAAAAAAAAAGTGAAATTTGTAATCTATTTAAAAAATACTTTTTACTCTCGCCATTTTTTCACTAACAAGAAATTAAATAAAAGTTTACAAATAAATAAATACTTATGATTTTTTGTAAAATTTATGTGTAAAATAATCAAAATAATCATTTAATTAATAATTAATAGATGCACGCAACATTTTATTTGAGGAGGACAGGACTAAGTTTCCATTTCAAATTGTTTACTCCTTTAATAGATTTGATGATTTTATTTACTTGGGATAAAACCCCTCTGATATTGAATTGAATTTAACTCCACCCCACTCAGGCAATATCTTTCAAAAATAAATTTTTACACTGCCCGGAGGGTGTTTTTTATTTATTTTTCTAGTTGTTATAAAGAAGGGAAAGAGCATTTGTCTGATAAGTCATCAACATTCCAAACTTTAGTTCACACAATTGAACTTATTTTTTGTGGCTATTGATGAGGTTAAACACAACATTTCCCCAATTGTACAACTTTTTCTTTAGGTCTATAATTTGGAAGGAAGGTGTGGACAAAAAACAAAAAAGACTCCTTTTTTTTTCTTTTTCTGAGTTATACATCTGAAGAAGGCTACAGAATGGAACCTCTGGGTGTAACATTATACTAACAATATCAACACAAAAGAGTTCCACTGACAAAATAAAGCTTGGAATGTTGTAAATGAAGCGAAAAAGAAAATAAATAAAAAGAAAATTGATTGTTCCTATTACAAGCAAAAAGGTGAAAATCACAATTTATGGCATATCAACCCTTTTTGGGTCATTTAATGCAGAATCAAGTAATTTTGATATCAGGTTGCTTACAGTACTTGCTGTTGCTTAACTGGTCACCCATCTAAATATTGAAAAGGCTCACTGCTGCTTAACTTCAGTGATCTAGCGGGAATTGGTGCTTTCAACATGACTTGACTGTTAGCATCAGATTACTTGGCAGAGACACCTATATGAATACAAACAAGTATAGGAGGTGGGTGTATCAATGGGGGCTGAAATATTAATTGAATTTGGATCTGAAATTTTCACTGCATAAAGCTTTGCCAATGTGATTAATATTAACTAATGAGTACATTAACAAGAAGGAATTATGTTGAAATAGGTATTTACTCAACCTGTTTGTCACAGGTAGGATGTGACACAAGGTCACAAAATATGAGTAGCATCCAGTAAGGATCAAACTCATTATTCAGTAATAATGGAGTTGGTTAGTTGGAGTTTATGGCATGTCAAACCTTGTTGAGTTATTTTATACCGAAGACGTTTTGTTTTATTCATTCTTGATGGGGTACTCAATTTTGTTTTTTTAAAACAATTTTTAAAAAACATTTTAACTCATTTCTTTCTATTTAACCCATAGATGGAACCCTAACACCCTGGGTCAGAGTGGATCTGGGAGTAATGGTGATGAAGAGGTACTCCCCATTCCCCAGAGTTCCAAAATTGGAACTTCACCACTAGATGCAATTTAACATCATACCCTGGACATTAAGACACTCAGCCACTGCTTCTACGACATATATGATAAAAAGGGTTGGGGCTTGCCATAAGGGCAATAAGGTTGGGACCAATCATAGGACTTGATATGACCAGCCAATTGATCGGAGGGGATCTCTCCCAATAATAATGCATCTGCAAGACTAGCTTGTTAACCATTACACCACAATGGGATGCCCTAGGTATTATGTTGAAATATAAACATTTGTTGTGTAAAATAAATGTTTTTTCATTGTTAGGCTACATATTTATTGATTTACCTACATGTTTAGAACAATGATACAAAGTGCTTACAGTGCAAAATATTTGCTTCTGATATTTATTAAGTTTTGGCTAAATAAGGTAGGAAGACTATGCTGCACTAGTCTCTTTAAAAATTAACATTTGAAACCCCCTCCTCCATATTTACTTTGAGTTGTACCCTCAAACTGGGACCAGTTGGAAATATACAACTACCTCAGCCACTTGTTTTGATTAATACAGAGTTTGCATTACTTTTATAATCATGGGATATTTATTAACAAAAAGGTCCATAGTATAAAGCTTTAGACCTTGTGAAGAAAGGAATAAGTGAAAGAGGAGAACTGAAAATGATATCTAAAAAGACATAAACCGAGCAATGGAGATGAATAATTACTTTATATCAAATGTTTAATCTTAGATTACTTGAATATCTTTAATTTTATTTAAATCAAGTTGAGGCATTCATTGATATCTGCAGTTAATGTGTTATCAGACAATAAAAAAAAAGAGAGAGATTTTCTATTTTAGAGGGAATTTTATTGCAGGAGTTTTGAACTGATGAACTCAAGGACACAAAAGGTCCATTATGTCCTGGGGAAGAAGCACAGTTGGTTAAGGGTGAGGAAGTCCTGAATACCAACTACAGGGCTAAACAGCAACAGAGCTTATAGCTTGCTCAAAAAAAAAATTTTTTTTTAAAAATCAAAATGTGTGTGTGCGATAGTAAATTTTTAAGAGTATATGAATTAGTTCAAAGAGTACAATGTAAATAAAAGTAAAATAAATAGATTAATTTTTAATTAAATGTCCCAGTTTTAGTAAGATTAATTATGTAGATGTTTTCTTCGCCTAAGGCCATAGGTTTTACGACCTCTGCTTTATGGCCTAGTAGTAAATAACAGCATTTTGGTAAATACAAAGACATAATTAAAGTTAATGAACACACCTTTTATTACAGTGCATTTTGTGGTTTGTTGACAATGCTGAATGGAATTTGATTTGACATGATCAAATAAAAAGGTAAATATGACAGAAGATAGTGTTAATCTGTTAGAAACAAATATGGCAAGGGTGGTGGTGGTGAATGACAATGTTCAGGTAGAGTCAAACAAGAGTTGCTCAGGCGGTCCAACTAAGAAATTAAGGCATGACAATGCTGTCTTGTGTCATGATAAGAATTCAGGTTAATGTGAGGGTAGCCTGTATGTGGTGGGGTAAAGAACTAGATGAGGTAGTGGTTTTATACATATATATATATATGCATGTGTGTGTGAAGAAAATAGCAGATCAGAAAATATCCGACAAAATGTAAGGAAAAGTTATGGAAAAAAACTGAATAAGGAACACAGTTACATTCAATTAATATTTCACTTCTGTTGATCTTAAAGGCTTCATCAGAAATGTCACATACATCAAACATTATGCATTCTGATGAAGCTTTTTTTATGCTCTGGTCTGGTTTTTTTTTTGGACCCTGTGTTCAGTGGCTTTGGCCACTGGATCGGTCAGATTAATAATAGCGTGATCCCAGGGAGCAATCCCACCAGGCAACACCTGCCCCCTTGATTTAAAGGGACAGGGCTGGGTTTATTGCTCAGTGCCTGAGCTGTCCCAAAAATGGAATGCCAAAGTGATTGATGCAATTTTTACACTTGACACATGAGCTTCAGTTTGTGCATGGTCCCCATGTTAATTGTTCTTGTGTCTAACTGGCATGGTGGGATGCCAGTAAATATCATGAAGCCTTTAGAAACCAACAGGGGAAAAAATATTAATTGAATGTAATTGTGTTTGTTATTCTCTTTTTTCCATAACTTTTCCTCATATATATATATATATATATTTTATAAAAAAAAAGTCTGCAAAATGGATTATGTTTTTTTTTATTTGCAACATGTGTTTCAGATCTTCTGATATCTTCTTCAGGTATTAATTAACCATATTCTGAATATGGTTTATTACAACACTTTATATATAATGTGTTTAGCTCATTTGGTAGAGCATCCGCCTAGGAACCACAAGTTTCTGGGCTCAATACCAGCCCTCGCCAACTCAGCACATGAGTAGCACAGCTTGGATATGTGCTGTAAAGTGGGGAGCTGATGGTAGGTGTGGCATTCCACCTCAGAAACAAAAACAATCTCCCTGGTCTAGCACTAAAGAAAAGGGAATAGACTCCCTCACTGTCTGGCTGATACCGACAATAGGCCACTCCACTGACTTTACTTATATATATGTGTGTGTGTGTGTGTGTGTGTGTGCAGGATTGATTAACAAGTTTGTAACCCAAGTCAGCTTTTAGCTCAATTTTCTCTGCATAATGTTTAATGAATTAATGTGACATATTAAATACTGAATTAAATGGATTGACAAGGGAGAATATTATGTTGAAAATTAATATTTGTTGCATCAAATAATCTTATTTATTTTATTTTTTTAAAAATCAAGTGGCAATAGACTTATTGTATATATTTAAGGTGTGTGCAAAAGTCCCTAATGTTCTTTTTTTGAAAATCAGTAACTAAATACAAAATAGAAAACTGATGTTTTAATTTTAAAAATTCTGGAAATTTTTGCACACACCTTTGTGTGTTTGTGAGAGTGAATCAATGACAATAGAATTTTTTCTGTGGAAAAATCTCAATTAGAATTATAGGAAATTCACTTAATGACACGAATGTAATATTAACCTCTTTAGATGATATTTGCGCGATAACATATCAGCAAAATATCTTCTTACCAACTCCAGGACAATCCTTGCTTTTATTGGCGTCATCAGCATATTATACAATCTAACACTCAAACCAAGTCTTTGTAATAACTAAGATATATATATATATATATATATATATATATATATTTCTACAATGGCCATTAATTGGTTATTTTCATTTTGAATAAGAAAACTTTTCTTTTTTTTTTTTTTTTTTTACTTATCTTACACTCATATAACATTTTATACTGGTGTGAAAAGTTTATATATTTACCAGTCACTTCACACAAGCAGGATGTGACACAAGGCCAATTTCTTAAGGAGAGTTTAACAGGTTTGAATTCAGTTTTCCTTCTCCTAGACTGGTTACCTAGCCACGGTTAAAGAGCCCAGTCTGCCCTACTATTTACCAATAGTTGGAGGGTGAATAACTGGATGCATACCTTTCCCATGGGTATTAACACTATGCGAAATGAAAACAGCCTTGTCTAGGACTTTAACTCGGGTCGACAAGTCCATTTCCTACGACTAACCATTATACCACACGTCTTCACATATTACACTTATATAACATCATTTGGAGCATAGAGCTGTAACCTCACCATCTTAGTGATAGTTGTGCAATTTTAATAGTAATTAAGATGGGAGTGGCGGCGTGTGGAGTTGCTAGCTTTATACCTGACTGTGTTTTTTTGTAATTCAGAGTTGTCCTCTCCTAGACTGGTTGCTCTAGAAAGCACATTTTGCAGTATTATTTTATTGTAGGATACCCTTTCTCAAGAGAATGCAAATAAAAAAATTTCAAATGTAGGGGGGGGGGTATAATCAAAAGATAGAACAACTGAAACTTACTCTTCCATCACTCCAGTTTTCATTGCTAAATTTTCCTAATTTAACTATTTAGTTAAAATAGGAAGTAAAGAATAAAATTAGTTATTTCTTCTTGTTAATGGATTTCTTTTAAGATTTATCCAAGATTTTTGCTCATATTCATTAAGATAAAACCAAACAATTAGAAATTAATAATACTAAATACATAATTATTAAAATCAAATTTTTAATATCAATATGCAAATTAGCCTTCCCATTCACGCTCTAAACCGCTATTTTGTTGTATATATATAAATATAATTGCATGTATTAGTACGTAGATATGGCCAACAGTATTAATAATGTAAAACAATTTTATCAATAATCGAGGTTTAAATAAAAAATAAAATCATGGAGAATGTGATGTAAATAGCAAAGGGAATTGTGACTTGAATTGTAATACAGTTTTGGTTACAGACAAACACAAAATCTTCATTATAATAGGATGGATGGATATATATATATATATATATATAGATGTGAGGTATCCAAAACTTGGTAGTAAGGGATGATTCTATATGTGATATCTAAGACACACTGTATTATTATTGTATGATCTAGTATGTATAAATACAGTGAATCTTTAAATCACTACAGAGAGCTCAATGTATAATAATCTTTATAGATTATATACAGAGCAATATTTATCTTTGAAAGGAAGGAAAAACTCAACACCATTTATATATATATATATAAAGAGAGAGAGAGACAGAGAACACCTTTCTGCATAAATATCAAAACATTTTTGTATATTAAAAACTTTTCCTGGGTCAAATAATATTGCATACAAAATTTGGTAGGTTGGATTTTATGGCATGTCAACCCTTGTTGGGTTATTTTATGCCAAAAACTTTGTTTTATTTATTCTTGATGGGTAATCAATTTTTTTTTTTACCGCTTTTTAAAACTTATCTTTTACTTATTTAACCCATGGGATCCTAACAGGTACTACCACTCTGGGTCAGAGTGGACCTGAGAGTAATAAAGTTGAAGGGGTACTCCACAATTTGGTTGCAGTCCATCAAATTATTTGGCAGTTTATAGAGGAAAGACAAATTTTCTTATAAATGATTCATTTTGAAAATAAAAAAAATTCTTTACAAAACTACTTTTCATATCGTTCACACGTTATCACAAAAAATTTGTTTCGTCACTAAATAACAATTTTGATTACATAACCTTTTTCTTAATCTTTTAAAAATTTTTTTATTTCTTAAAAAAATGTGGCTGGGGTAGCTCAGTTAGTAGAGCATCTGCCAAGGAATCACAAGGCTCTGGATTCAGTACCAGCCATCACCAGCTCAGTGAAGAGTAGCACAGCTTGTACCTGTGCAGTAAAGTGGGGAGCTAATGGTAGGTGTGGCGCTCCACCTCAGATGCAAAAACAATCTTCCCGGTCAAGAACTTGTGAAAAGGAGATAGACTCCTTTGCTGGTATCAACAATAGGCCACTCTACCAACTTTAATTTTACTACTTAAAAAACAAAAACAAACACCCCCCTCCCCCCAAACAATTGAGCATTCAATTTGTATCAAGTGAAATTTTAAGAGATGAAAAATTCAATAAGTGACATTCTTCTGTGGACACCTACACATGGACACACCAGTATGAGTCATCTAGCAAAAAACCTACATTGATCCGCCCTGCATAAATACTGGATGTTGTGCAGAGGATATTTTAGGAACAATGACTGATAGGGACGGGTGGCAAAGACGAGTCATGGAGATCCATGCTGTTGACACAACCTGATGATGACTAAATACTATTCTGTATCCATTCATATTTTATTCTGTTAAGAAGAGTCTCAAAATAATTGAAACCAAGAAGTGTCTGGAATTAAATGGAAAATGTTGTATCACTTTAGGGCCTATATGATAATGGCTCTCCACAGCTTCTATCCGTAAATTATATAACTGTTATATATATTTACCCAACCCCTCTGCACGAGTAGGATGTAACATAAGGTTGATTTCTTAAGCAAAGTGGTTTCCCCACTGTCCTCCTCCTCCATTGGTTGTTCACCAGTAAGGATAGAGAGCCTAATCAGGTTAGGGTGGTGGGGATGAGATAAGTGGATTCATGCCTTTTCAGAAGAAGGGCATTAGCACAATGTGAGTGTGAAGAGACCCAAGTGAAACCTGAACGAAGTTTGCCAACCTACTTCCTTCCATTATTTGATTCCACGCCTCCAGAAATGTTTACAACCTACAAAATCTATCTATTAAGCAAGATTTTATTACACAGATATTCCAAATAAAATACTTTTATGGAATGTAATAAAAAGAAAAAATTTAATAGCCAATCCCTAATTATTCATATAAAAAGATTTTATATAACATTAATATGCAATTCAGAAAACTGTTACTGAACTTGTAATAAAATGAGAAATGTTTGACAAAAAATGAATGTTCACTGAAGAGAAATGCACATTTCAGATTTCTATAGTAAAATATATATATATTAATACTTGTGTTCCTTAATTGTACGACAATCTGGTTAAAAATGAGACTGTCCAAATCATCCAAGATGAAAGGCAAAAATGCAAATCCTGATTATCTGGTGTTGTTTATTTGCCAAATTCTTATTTGTTAGGAGTGTCATCACCTCAGCTAAATAATAGACCATTCCATTTTTATTATAAAGAAAAGGAAAAGGACATGCTACACAGAAAAACTAATAAGAAAGAGAGTAGAGGGAAGATATAGAGGGGATGAGCGTGCAGAAACAATAACGTTAATCTGTTTCAATCAAACATGATAAAAAGAAGGAAAGAAAGAAAAGAAAGAGTGAGAGAGTTAAATCCAGACTATTATACTTTTTACATATTGAAGTATTTTGCAATAGCTCTTAAGTAAACATATCAAACATAATAATTAAATTATCATACTGTGGTATATCCACAGGTTCTGCTAGTATAACACTAATACTCTTGGGAAAGGTATGCATCCAACTATTCTCCCACCATCTACGGGAAAATAGTAGGGTGACTGAGCTCTTTAACCTTGGTTAGGCACAAAGTCTAGGAAAAAGAAAACTGAATTCAAACCTGTTAAATGCTTAAGAAATTGACCATATGTCACATCCTACTCATGTGGAGGGGTTGGGTAAATACATAATCATTGTGACTAAAAGAAAGAGAAACTGATTTGATTTCTAATAATTTAAATGGCTTTAATATTGACAAAAGGTATATATAATATAGCATACATCTTGCATACCAAGAAGCAGTAAACTCTTGTGTATAAACTTTTCTGTATAATTAGATTGATTTTAATGGCATGTCAACCTCTCAGATTATTTTACCTACAGGTTAAGGAATTGCATATATCATATGTTTATATTTACATTTTTTATGTAGTTTCTTAAGAGGATTTTTTGTTGTTTTTTTCTTCTTTTTTTTCACGAGCCATACGGTTATATATAAAATATTTCTATTTGATACAAATAATTTGCTAACAGATTTATTTGAACCAAAAATGGAACCCTAACAGGTACAACCACCCCAGATCATAATGGACCTGGAAGTAATGGCAATGAAGAGATACTCACACTACTCAAAATTCTAGAACTGGAGCCTCACCACCAGATGCAGTTTAGTGTCATACCAAGGACACTCCTTTTTGTTGGGGGGGGGGGGGCGTCTTACTTCTCTGCAGGTGATACACTCAGCATATTCTAAACCCTGTTGAAAGGACACTTTTACAATTGGAAAATTCCATTACAAAGAGATGGGCAAATTGTATAACAAGAAAATCTTGTTATGTAATACAAGGCATATTTGCGCATTGCTTAAAGTGAGCAAGTATAGTGTTATAACAAAAAGTGGTTATTAAAGAACTCCTATAGTCAATATATGTAAATATTAACTTTTTTTCTAATACACATACATACATACCAACCCCACCACAGGAACAGGATGTAACACAGGGTTAATCTATTAAGCAGAATTTAACAGATTTGAATTCAGTGTTTTCCTTCTCCTAGACTTGTTGCCTAACCAAGGTTAAAGAGTCCAGTCTGCCCTATTTACCCATCGCTAATGGGAGTATAGTTGGATGCATACCTTTCCCAAATGTATTAGTATTATGTGAAATGCCAACAGCCTCGTCCAGGATTTGAACTCATCTCACTGTATCCATTTCTTACTTCGTATATATATAAGTAGAAGTAAAGTTGGCGGAGTGGTCTATTGTTGGTATCAGCCAGACAGTGAGGGAGTCCTTTTTAATAGTGCTATTAAGATTGTCTTGCTGAGGTGGAGCGCCACACCTACCATTAGCTCCCCACTTTATTTTATTAGTTGGTGGGGACTGGTATATAACACGGAACCTTGCAATCCCAAGGTGGGTTCCCTACCGACTGAGCTAAGCTGGCGTCTAATATATATAATTCAAACATAGCCATGAATTTTTTCCCCAGGTAAAAAAATATAATAATAAAAACTAGAATAATTTGTGTGTATATATTTCTGTGCGTAATACTTTCTATAGAGTTCACAAACACTATGTGCCCTGATTGTGGGCAGAAGTGTCAGGGACTGCCCCACTTTGATCTTAGCCATAAGTGATGATCCATATGTAAATAATCCCATCACTTTTGACAGGTCCTCCTACCCTAATCTTCAAATAAGACCCCCCCTCACACACACAAATCATAGATCATCCCCCCCCCCGCTTTGGCTGGGGATAAGAGGGGGGGAGGGAAGCATTGTATCTTTACTGACAACACTTATTATCCATTTGGCTTCCTAGCTACAATGGATGTGACATGCTAACTTTGCTTCAAGGCACACAACACACAAGCAGATTCAACTTGAGTATATATTATCTGACTGATGACCGGTTTACAAGAGAAATAGTTGGTGGGAATAAATGAATAGCAAAAATAACTGTCTGGTTTAGGAACAAGAGTCAGATGATGTGCCATGTCTGTTTCTTTTTTTAAATTTAAATAACTAACAGACAATGATTTAAAAAACAAGCCACAACCTTTTCTACAATCTTTACCAGCTTGCTGAATTCACAAACTGAGATCAAAGTAATTTTATGATAGGTTATTTGATTGGTTGGTCAACCCTTGTTGGGTTATTTCATGCTGAAGACATTTTGTTTTATTCATTCTTCATGGTTATTCAAAAATTTGTAAAAACATTTTTAAACTCATTTAAAAAAAATTTAATCCATAGATGAACCATAACAGGTAGTACCACTCCAGGTCAGAGTGAACCTAGGAGTAATAGTGATCAAGTGCTATTCCACACTCTCCAGAACTCCAAAATTGAAACTTCACCATTAGATGCAGTTTAACATCATACCCAGGACACTAGGTTATTTGGTAATGGTTAGTTGAAAATCTACATTTTTTAGAACTCCTCCCACCTTCCTTGTACCACCCAAGAAGTAGAGTTATTGCAATGAATACTTGTTGTGTTGTAATAGTTCAGAATGAACAGGATGCTTCATGAATATGAACCGACACACCTAAATTAAACTTAACTAATATACACCACTGAAAAGTAATACAAATATTGACATAAGTTTATTATTGGACTGAGATGAAAGCTCATCCAGTAAACACATGATTTAAAGTAAGCATTTTCCTACCAGGCTGGATTGACACAAGGACTTTTTAATATGAGGAGCCACGCACTAATCAAAACTCATGCAGTGGCCAGCGCAAAACGTGTGTGATCCCTTCAGCCATACCCTTTGGGGCGCCCTAGGCATCGGGCAATAAACTCAGCCTTGCCCCTTTTAGATGATGGGGCAGGCGCTGCTTGGGGGATGGCACCCCGGGATCAGGATATTTATTTTATCTAATTGGTCCAGAAGCTGAAGCTACTGGACACAGGTCACTGTGCCTGGTAAGTATAAGACATGATTTAAAATATAAGTAAAGGATAGATATAAAATAATACTAGACAGTAGATGCTTATAAACAAAATAGGTATATAAAGAAGATTGAAAATATGTAGTCTTTATGTGTGTGTGTGTATATATATATATATATATATATATATGTGTGTGTGTGTGTGTGTGTGTGTGTGGATGATATCAAATGTTTCCTTGATAGGATTCAACCCAAATTGAAAACTCAAATGTACATATTAAGATTTGCATATATACAGAGTATTATAAATAAATGAATACCTTGGTACAGATATAAATTTATTTTGGCATTTCTATGCCTCCCCTGTCTGATTTTTACTTTTTTTTTTTTTTTTTTTTTGAGCTCTTCAAATTAGTAAAAATCAGACTTAGAAGGCAAAGAAATGCTGAAATAAATTTATATCTGTACCAAGGTATCCATATATAAGTAATCCACAGACACGTGTTTTGAGGTTTCACCTCGAATCAGTGTGGTTATACCTTAACAGCTACCCCTGGCCGGGTTTAAAGACATGATGAACAAGAACAATATTACTTTTAATGATAAAATACTAGTTTTGGTCTACAACCATCAACAGAATTCAATATTTAAAAAAAAAAAAACAAAAAAAAAAACACATTTTTTAAACAAATTTTTGATACACCACAATAGATGTAAAGATAAATGAATCCAACAAAGTTACACACACACACACTATGATGTGTTTCCCCTTTTTACTATGATTTAAAAAAAAATTACAGTTGTTAATGTAATCATCATAAGAAGAAGAGGCACTGAACATTCATAATTGTTTAGAAAGTTTTGAATTTGAAAATTTGTGATTATCACAATAAGATATAACTAAAAGATTACAACTGAAGAATAACATCATTTGTGATTCTAATGATGATTCAGATTATTTAATAGATCTCTGACTAAATTAATATAAAGTAAAAACAGAATATTAATAAAAAGAGGGGAAGTAAAAGACAAGATTAAAGCAGATTGAGTAACTTCAATATTTTTCTTCAACAGTAATTTTTAGTTATATCTTATAGCAGTAATAATAATAAACACTTAAAATCATTCTCAAATTTAGAATTTAAACACTAGGAATCAGTGTGTTTCCATGGTGATTACATCAACAAATTTCATATAGTAGCTGAAAATGTGTGTGTGTGTGTGTGTGTATATATATATATATATATATAATAAATTAAGGAAAAAACTTTAAATTTGCTTCATTGTAATAATCTATTTCAACTGTGTAATCACAGCATCTTCAGACATGAGCAAAATGGTTATTATTGAAGGAATATATATATATATATATATATATAAACTTATATAAATAAATTATTTTTGATAACTTGGTTTCTTTTTTTTTTTTTAGTTATTCTTAAACATTATTCAAATTATTTATCACACTATATTATACATGCATGTAAATACACATTCTTGAATAGATTTGGTTACCTGATTTCTTTGTTTAATGGCATATCAACCTTTGTGGGTTATTTAATGCCAAAAGCCATCCTTATAGAAGAACAGTAGGGGACCTATTTAACCCATAGCTGAAGAGGATAAGGGTTCATACCTTTCCCAAGAGTTTTAGTCTAAAAGTGAACGTAATAAAAAATAAAAAAAATAAAAAAGTGAGACTGGAGTTTGAACTCGCTTGCTAAAATGTTGTAGTTCAGCACATTAGCCACTACCATAGGACTTGTCTCTTCTTGAATAGGAATCTAATAAACTTTGTGCTTAAATAGATGTTTGAGCATAAGGATTGTGTATTGAACCTATTCAAATGTATTGTATAGTGATCAACAATACACAAAATGGCTTCTTCTTGACAACACAAACAATTCAGCCAAGTGATGGTTGCATGTGCTTGGACGTGTTTAAATAGCCAAGTCATCAATAGACTTGCTGAGAGAGATTGTTGTTTTTATTACAGCAAATCACCTGGAGTTGAACATTAATCAACACCTTCATACACTTTTTACTCTTATTATAGTGCAACATTATGAAATATTTTCAAAACAAAAGAAATTTCTCTATTTCAATCAAGACTGATAAAACTATCATTGCATCCTTTAACTTCAGAAATGGAACGATTTATTTATGTTTTAATAATAAGATAAATAATCTATTAGCTAAATAGTGGTTTATCTAGAATTTACAAGTTTATATATATATATATATATGTATATATATATATATATATGTGTTGTGTATTTGGGCAGCAAGTATTGTTAAAGATCATGGAATATTTCTTCTTTATGAACTTCATCTGTAGTCATTCAAGTCTTCTTGTAAATTTCCGTAAATGGGATCCAGTTGGTGGAGAAATTGTCCCATATTTTCTACCCAAGCACTTTCAACCATTTTGCCAGTCGTCATCAGGGGATAATTGGTTGTAGTGTTGCGGTGTGTTCAGTTTTATTAATTTATTTATTTATTTGTTGTTCATTCAATCAAGAGAGTATTTTATTTATTGAGGGTTGCTAGGATAAGTGTGTTAGTTATTAAAGAAGTTATATATATATATATATATATATATATATATATATATATATACATACATACACACACACACACACACACACACACACACAGAGGGTGAGATTGTTGTCTAAATTATGCAAAAATTAAAATAACAGACATCTTACTTTATCAGATATATTTACCAAAATGACATGAAAATATTTTGAAATATGATAGATTAAATCTATTCAAAGAAATTGTCATTGGCTTCAACTATAGGCTCCACATGACTTCAGAATCTCCTGTAAGCCTTTCTGATGGTCTTGTTTAAATTGGTAAATGCTGCTGTTATTCTTGACTTTAGTTCATTTTTGTTGTCCCATAGAGTTTTGCTGATCTCTTGCTCAACTATGTCCCACAATAATAATCAATGGGATTGCAATGAAATAAATGAATTTAATTTATAGTATTTCAAAATATTGTCATGCAATTTTAATAAATATATCTAATTAAATGAGATGCCATTGTTATTTTTTATGTGATTTAGATGACAATTTACTCATTCCACACTCTGGATATATAACACATTTTGTCTTTCTATCTCATATATATATATATATATATATATATATATATATATATAGGGTCATCCACAGACACGTGTTTCGACTTATCAAGTCTCCTCAGTGTGGCTAGACATTTTGTAAGCTACCTACAGCCGGAATTGAAATCCGATCGGTTGGGTATCAGTCCGGCACCGTAACCATTAGGCTGTCTTCACTTACAGAATGGGAAGGGGATTTTAACTGTTTTAATACACACATCGCTTTGCGTGTAAAGGCCGTCACAAAGTGCTCCATTCCTTAGAAGAGCGTTGCGTTTACGCTTGAGTTGGCGGCCGTCAGCAAGATCCCCCCCAGAGTGCTCAACCCTAGGGGATGGGGAGCATATATAGGGTCATATATATATATATATTAAATACTAAAAATTTCTGTTTATGCATTTACTAACTTAGAATTACATACATAGAATTTACATACCTAGAATTACCCACACTTGCGACCTTGTATCACATCCTACCAGTAACAAACGAGCTGGGTAAATAACTACCTAGAGCTATTTTGCAGAAAATCTTCATCACTCAATTATTTTGGTAATAATTATCAATAATAAAAATCAGATCATTCCAATATAACCATAACCCAGCAAAAATGTTTGCACATCATAGCTGGATTTTTATTGGAGAAGAAAATCATCCAAATTCTTGATGTAATGGAGATAAGTATAAAATGCTAATTAGAATCCTTTCATCATCATCATCATCAAGTTATGCTGATAACACTGATTCCCTTGACTATTTCTTGCCATCTGTCCCTATTGACTATTGTTCTTGGTAAATCCTCTAAACAACATCCATTGTCCTCACAGAGCAGTATATTTTTGCTGGTCAGCCAACACTAATGTGTCCATGTGTAGGAATCCATAGGAGAACATCCCTTATAAGTTCATCCTTACTTCTCCACCAATACCCAGCACATATTGTTTGTCTTATTTAGAGGGTTTTTGAGATGGGAGGTAAGTGGCTATACAATTGATGCTTTGTAGTCTATTGCTTCGATGATTTGTTCAAAACAGCATATAGCAACCTTGTTTAGTTTTGTTTTTTTTCACCTAAATGTTTCGTTTGAGTCAAAGTGGTGTAACCATACAGTAGTACTGACATGTTTACAGCTTGGAAGAATTCTCATTTTATTTCATCTGATAAGCTATTAATAATCTCTGAAAAAAAAATCTTGAGAATCCTTTACACTTTCCTAAATAAGTAAAGTTAGCAGAGTGGCCTGTTGTCAGTATCAGCCGGACAGCGAAAGTGTATCCCCTTTTCGCCAGTGCTAGACCAGAGAGATTATTGTTGCTGGGGTGGAGTACAACACCTACCGACAGGTCCCCACTTTACTGCACAGATCAGATTACCCAAACTATGCTACTCAATCCTTAAGTTATTAGGGACCGATATTGAATCTGGATCCTTGCAATTCCTTAGCAGATGCTCTACTGACTCAGCCAAGCTGGCCCTTTGAACTGCTGTCATAATGAGAACAGGTTCTGTGGCTAAATAATATCAGCAGAAGAAACTGTCAGTAAATATTTAGAAAAATAAGTAAAAAGAACAAAAAAAAAAAAAAGACTATAGTCTAAAATGTGCATTTAGTTGTGTTCATTCAAATTTCAAAGAGTCTTACAAAAGCACTATAAAGAAAATATAAAATGATATATGATTAGAAGTAGGTATCTATAAGAGTAAATTATTTTCATTGCTAAATGAAATTTTGTCTCTCTAGCCATGATGGTGAGCAACCCATCTAGGAGAAAGAATTTTAAATTCAAACTGTGGAGAAGACAAGAAACCACACCACTATCTTCAAGAGCAGTAATTCATATTCTACTGATAAAGAAAGCTGTAAAAAACCATGATTGCACAAATCCTTAAAACAAAAAACAAAACATGGCAATCTCCCATGAAAGAGGAATGATAGTTTCCAGCAACAAAATTATGTGTAGGAGAAAATTTATTTCAGATCTCATTTGTATTATTTGTTTTTTTTCAGACTGTTGCCCTCATCTTTATTGTTATATACATAGCATTTCGGCCGATGCATCAACTGGCTTTCTGGCGATTGAGAACATTGAATAGAGTTTAGTTTGAAGTGGTGATAAAGAGTTTTTGAAGTTCTGAGTTTTTCCGAGGAGTTGATAGAAGGAGGCATGAGTTGGATGTGACACAAGTCCAGAGTTTAACGCACCATGTTCACCTAATAAGAAGAGGAAAATCCGCAAAATATGCCGTTAAACAAAAAACCTCTTTGTTAACAAAAACAAAAAACTATAGTGCCCATTAATCAAATAACCAAGTCAGAGAATAACCTTAGTTTCTACCTTTTCTCTTAAAAAGGAAAATGCTTTTTAAGAAAACAAAGGAAAAAAAAGAAAATGTTTATTTTTTTTATTGGTGTCATTTAGAAAAATCCAGTTATGAAAGAAAACTTTTAAGCAATGCAAATGAACTCATTAAAATGCCTACAACATTCATGAGAGGAAATGCTGGATAGATTAATCATCTCTTGTAACCATCCATCATATTTTATGACATTTTTATGAAGGTGAGTATCAACAACAAGGTTGACAAAGAGTACAAAATAAAGGTATGAGAAAGTAAGGTAAAATTTAGCTTTTAAAGGATTAGGAATATTAAAAGAAAAAAGCTAATATATATATATATATATATATATATATATATATATATATATCAGGGAAGTAGAAAATATAAAAAAATAAATTGTACAAATTTCTTAGATGAAGCCTTTTCATTATCAATTTTTGACAATTCCTTATTTTTGCTGTTTTTATTGCACACCTCTCAGATGATTTTTATATTTTATGACTGATTCAGCATTGATGAGAAATAAAGAATAAGTTTCTGGTTAGAGTCAAATAGGTTTCTTCTTCTTCTAGGGATAAAGGATATAAACTCTTTATTTCATACAGTGGGGGGCCTAGATGAGGGGCCCCAACTCTAAAGCTCAAATTCTTATGGGAAGTTTTGCATCTTTAATAATTATCTTATTTTTATTATAACTATCATTTTATATTGAACTATATTATTATTAACTCTTAAGATCCTGTTGAGAATTTTCTAAGTCCAGAGCCCCATTCCTATAAGGACCTATCAAAAATGCTAAAAATGGCCTTTTCATTTAAAGTTACCTGTTATTTCCCTTAAATCAAAGACTTCTAAATATGTTTAATGTTACATTTAAACAAAGGCTATCATTTGGGGCAGATTAGGAAAACGAATGTGACTTCTGGCCGGGTGGAATGAGGTGGTATAGGATGTTAAGAGTTAATATATATTATATAATAATTATTATTATTTTCTAAACACTCTTTCTCATGCAGTAGAACCACACTTCTGAAGCAATGTGGAGGAAAATAACTTCTAAGGGGGCTCCTCCAGGTGTAGAATCAACATATCATACCTTCACAGGAAGGCTGTAACTAGCGTCTAGTTACGAGACAAAAAAAGTGGACTGTAACTGAATATAGGCCCTGTACTAACTACTAGAACAGTCATGTGTTGGGTATATATGGATCAAAATATCCAAACTAAAACCAGCAGCCAATCAGAATCCTGGGAATGAGCTTGGTCAAGGTACATAGTGGAATACCCCAACCTGCTATATAAACCACCTACCAATTCTGGATCCTGTTCATAGATGAATACTGATCACCTTATATGACATTCTACACTGGGGTTAGGAGTCCTGAAACTTAAGCTTTATTAGATCCACCCCTGATTTCATAACTGCATATGTTGTATTCAAATTTCTTAGATGAATCATTTATGATTCATTCATTTTTTTATGATTATTAATAGTCTTACTTTCATCCTATGTTGTTTTATTATCATATTTCTCAGGTAAGTAGATATACAATTGTTAAGTAGGCATTTACCTAACCCATTCGCCACAAATAGGATGTGACAAGGCCGAAAGTATGGGGAAATCCAGTGAGGATTGAACTCACTATTCACTAGTAATTGATCTGCGAAATGAGTTTGCTAATCATTATACCATGATGGGAGGCTTTTTTTTTTACCCAAACCGTTTGCCATGGATAGGATGTGACACAAGGTCGCAGGTATGGGGCATCCAGTAAGGATTGAACTTACTATACAGTAGTAATAGACCTGCAAGACTAGCTTGCTAACCATTACACCACAATGGGAGGCTCTTTTTTATCCAAACCGTTCGCCACAGATAGGATGTAATGAGCTTGCAAGTATGAGGCATCCAGTGAGGGTCAAACACATTAAGTAGTAATGGATCTGCGAGACTAGGTTGCTAACCATTACATCATGATGGGACATCCTCAACAATCGTTAAAATAGTAAGAACGTGAAATAATAAAACCATTATTACATCACACTTTTTGGTGCAATAAAAACCACAAAGGTCTAAACATCTTTCAAGTGCAACATATGCAGCTCTACTTGGACAGCTTTGTCTTCTTTAATCTTATGAGTAATCCCCACCCCCCATCCCCGTTTCCTCGTTTTGGTAGCTTATCCTTCTCTTCTTCCTTATGACCTCGGATAATGATAATAGGCTTTTCCAGATTTGGTTGTTATATTATAAATCCAAAGAAAAATATATGTAATTCTTTTCCTAATATTCTAAAACTAGCAGCACCTGTAGATATACCGGAGTATGATAATTTAATTATTATAATGTTTGATATGTTTACTTAAGAGCTATTGCAAAAAATAGGTCAATATACAAAAAGAATAATAATCTTGATTTAACTCTCACTGTTTTCTTTCTTCCTTCATCTTTTCATTATGTTCAATTGAAACAAATTAGTGTTATCGCTTCCGCATGATCATCCCCTCTTTCGTTCTATGTTTTTTCTGTGAAGCATGTCCTTTTTCTTCTTTCTTTATAATAAAAACGAACTGGTCCATTATTTAGCTGAGGCGACAACACTCATAAGAAATAAGAAATCAAGCAACACCAGATAATCAGGATTTACATTTTTGCATTTCATCTTGGACAATCTAGACAGTCTCATTTTTTAAGTAGAGGGTGTTGCAAGATGATAACGGTCATACAAAATATAAACCTATTTCCTCTTCATTTAAAAATGATTTTAAAGTAGTTTTACCAAAGCCAAACTTTACTTTCTTCTCTAAGCTTACTAATAAAGTCTTTTGTAGACTTTTAAAAAAAGAGAGAAAAAAGAAAGCCTGTTACCTTCTCTTTGTTACATTTAATAAAACCTTTCATGTTAACTTCAAAGTGTCTTTAGTTGAAAGAAACATTTTTATTACATAATTACAAACTACTGAGAGAAAGAAATTTCCGGTATGGCCATGAAGAGTAGTTACATTTATAATTTTCACTCAATCTGCATGTGAAGTTCTACTTAGACTGTCTTGTTTTCTTTTAATGTTATCAACATTAAGTAGAAAGTTTTTATAAAGTTTATTGTGTTGATAATTTAGGTTTAAAGTTTTGTTTGAGGGTTTCAACTTTTTTTTATGACCGAGAAAATCATTCAACTGGACATCTCTACTGGTTTATGATTATCTATATATTAATACTCGTATTCCTTAATTGTGTGACCATTATCATCTTGCAACAACTTCTAGTAGTTAAAAATTAGACCGCCCAAATTGTCTAAGATCAAATGCAAAAATGTAAATCATGATTATCTGGTGTTGCTTATCCACTGAATTCTTATTTCTGATGAGTGTTGTCACTTCAGCTAAATAATGGACCATTCTATTTTTATTTTAAAGAAAGAAAGGAAAGAAAAAGGACATGCTACACAGAAGAAATATAGAAAGAAAGAAAATAGAATAGGGGAAAGATAGAGTGAGGTGAAAAGATGAAAAGGAAAGAAACAAACAAAAAGTGAGAGAGTTAAATCAAGATTATTATATTTTTTACATATTGAACTATTGCAATAGCTCTTAAGTAAACATATCAAACATTGTAATAATTGAATTATCATAGTATGGTATATCCACAGGTCCCGCTAGTAATGATAATTCACAGACAAAAATTCAATATTAGTTTGTATCATTTTATAATCAGTTTTTTGATTTTGGATGGCAAATAAACAAAACATTTTAATTTGAGAGCATTATATTTAAAGAATTCAATTGTAATAGCAACTAGGCATATCAAGTATAAATTAAAAACAAAAACATTAATATATAATTCAAGATAGTCTTGCTAGTTTGATAGCTGGACATATGAAAAAGTCTGGAAAAAAAACACAAGCTTCACACATAAAAATAACTTTAAATTTATTTTAATTCTCCTGGGAAAAAATCAAATATAGTATATTTGGACTTTTGAAATTACCAAAATGAATAAAAAAGAGTAACAGAACATTTTTAGACCTTATTTTCCGATGCAGGTATCATTGGAGAATGAGAAAAGCTTTTGGTAAACTTTTGGCCAATTTACCAAAACTTCTTCCCCAATGATACCTGCATTGGAAAATAAGGTCTAAAAACATCCAGCTTCAGATTACCTTTACCAAGCTTTTAAATTGGACTAATAGTCTTTAGTTGTCCAAACTATTAATTCTCAGACAACTAGGTTTATAGTAAAAAAATTTCCAAATCAGAACTAATGTTAAAACCTTTTTTCAGGACTTTTTACCTAGGCCATTAGAAAATGAATAAAAAATGATTATATTTGTAGTATGAGAAATGGTCACAAATGATTTACATTTTTGCATTTGATCTTAGACAATTTGGACGGTCTAATTTTTAACTACTAGAAGTTGTTGCAAGATGATAATGGTCACATATACAACTTTTCAACAACGTATTAATTTATATTCCATATTTCCTGTAAAATTTATTAAAAAAATCTGGGTACTTGAAAGTTTTCCTGATATTCCCACCACCAGATATTGAAATTAGATCTAAATTTATGCAGATGATTTTTAATCAATTCAATAAATATTCAATAAATATACAGTTCAAATCCACTATCTCTTAATGGGGGTGTCAAAGGCACCATTTATGTCTTCCAAAAGAAATAGTTTAAAATCATAGCCACATGGTGGGTTTTCAGCTAGTTTCAATTAATTCTAAAGTGAAATACCAACATTAAAAATTCTACCCACACATGTTACTATTTCCTAGTTGTGTCTGGATATAAGTAAGATAATTCCAAAAATTCCTAAGTATTGCTAAATATACAATATTGGGTTTCGGCGGTAAAAGAGAAATATTTTTGTCATATGTGCAAAAAACACAGACATGTTTATGGGTGTGCATTCAAATATTACAAATAAGATTTTTTTTTTATGGTACACAAAGCATGAAAAAAAAATAAATAAAAAAAATAAAATAAAAAAAAAACAAAGTTAATTTATACACCACTTGGGGATTGCAAATTTCACAGATACAAAAACTGACCAGATTTTTAAGGGGGGGTGTTAATTAAAATCAGCCTTCCTTATTCTGGAAGAAATTATGCTATCAAAACTGACCAATCCAACACTATGCTTGAAAACCTTATGGAATTAAACTTACAATTCAAAGAATTAGGGTTAAATTTACATCCTATCAATGGAGATTTGTCTACCTGTGTCTGTAACCGAAACTATGTCACAATACCATCAAGAATTACATAAGTTTATCAATGAGTATTTTATTGTCAAAATCATTAATACATAGAATAAATCTTATTTATTAACAATGTCTATGAAAATCAGATTTAGATTTGCCTCAAAACAGCCCTTGTTATTTGTGTGTTTAAAATCCTGCAATGTATCTTAAGAAATAAAGGTTTACATAATATATGTTGTGAATAATTTTCATACCAGTTTTAACAAAATTGGGTTTGATAAATAATTACTTGGTGTTATTGATCTCTAATATTATTGTTTTTATTCTCCAACATATTAAAATCAATGCTCTGAATAATTTTATATAGAAACCAATTAAAAATATGTGTTTATTTTATTATATGCATTCTTATTTAATTTTGTGACTCTTTCTAATTTGATATATTTTATTACATTAAAACTTAAATACTTATGGCCGGCAGAGGATGCTTAATGTCTTAATCCTTTAGATGATCTTATAGGCATATAACCTAAGATGAAATTTAATTATTAGGTGCATGTATTTAGCCAACCATTGGCAGGATGTGACACAAAGTCAATTTTTAAGCAGAGTAAAGCTGGTTTTAATTCAGAATTTTTCTTCACCTAGACTGGTTGCCTAACCAAAGCTAAAAAACCCAGTCTGCCTTACTATTTTTTACCCATAGCTGGAGGAGAACAGAAGGATTTATGACTTTCCCAATGGCATTAATGCAAAATTAAACAGTTTTGTCTAGGATTTGAGTTCAGGTCGCCAATATTGTTTCCGACAATGATAACCATTACACCAAGCGTGCCTCCTATTAGGGTGTATCAAGAAGATTTTTTTTCTATTCTTATAGTCCTTTATTTCAATACTTATTTTATGCACACATCTAAATATTATCTATGATGACATCATCATCATCATCCATATTATTCAATTGTAGATTTTTGTTTCAGATGTTATAATAGACACAATTATTAAGTTTCTAGCAAATTGAGGCATTATTTTAAACTAGACCATAAAACTACTAAAGCTGCTTGAAGAATTCAGGAAATGGAAGAAAATCAAACAATACCTGACTATACTGTCCAAAAATGGTTTAAGTAATTTACAAAGGTAATGATTTGTCTCTTAAGACCTCAAAATGGATAATCATCGCTATCAATTTTAATGCTTTAAAACTAAAAGGTAAACCTGACTATAAACCCTTAAAAAAACAAACTTTTCAGAATAGTTAAGATCATTGAAAGACTTTATATAAAGTATTACATATGTTTACAAAAACAGAGGAGCTCATAGGAGGTTTTGCCATTAACTCTCAGTTGATTAAAAATGGAAATACTTTTGATACACTAATCTATATATTAATACTAGTGTTCCTTAAAAGTACGACCATTATCATCTTGCAACACCCTCTGGTTAAAAAATAAGACCATTCAAATCCCCCAAAATGAAATGCAAAAATGTAAATCCTGATTATCTGGTGTTGCTTATCCGCCAAATTCTTGTTTCTTATAAGTGTCGTCACCTCAGCTAAATAATGGACCATTCCATTTTTATTATAAAGAAAGGGAAGACAAAGGATATGCTACACATAAAAATTATAAGAAAGAGAGACAGGGTGAGTGCACAGAAGTGATAGCACTAATATCTTTGAATCGAACATAATGAAAAGAAGGAAAGGAAGAAAAAAAAAGAATGAGAGGGAGTTAAATCAAGATTATTATACTTTTTACATATTGAACCATTTTACAATAGCTCTTAAGTTAACATATCAAACGTAATAATTGAATTATCATACTGTGGTATATCCATAGGTCCTGCTAATTGTATATATTGTTAATAAAAGTGAAATGTTTGTCCAAAGGAAAAAAGGGATTAGAAATCTATTCTGACTGCAGGAAATGAAGAAACCAAGAATGTTTTTAATAGCTAATTTTTGCTTTTTGTTTGAAAGAGTAAATAAAAAGAGGTATGGTGTATATCAGCATTTGGTAAACATTAAATTGATTCTTAAATGACAGATTGCTTATGTTAATTAAAATGTTAATATTTAGAAATTTTCAGAGAAGATTGGATTTGGATTTCTCACAAAAAACGGCAAAATTAAACTAAAACCTTTTCTTTCTCAAGATGAGAAAATAACCAAATAGATGGAAAATTTGCAGAGTTAAATTTGGGTTTAAATTACTAAACTAAAAATGGTATTAAATAAAAAGTAAATAAATACACACACACACACACACACAGAGAGTGGAAGCTTGGCTCTCAAACGACACTGGAGTTGAACAATTCAGAGTTTGAACAAGAAATTTGAGTAAAAAAGGCCTTAGTTGTCAAACAATTTTTGGACTTCAAACACACAAGTTGAGCCAATGAAAATGGAAGTTATGTGAATGACTGCCAAGGCAAACTAAAGAAGACAAACGGCTGGTCAAATCCCATCACAGTCAAAAAGGTATGTAAAAATGATAAAGAATTAGGTTAGATATTACTTTTATTGTGTTTTTCTTTTTGGTATTTATATTTTTATAATATCCGTTGTTTAAATACATATCTTTTCATATTATATATAACTGTAGGTACATAACCAGGTATTCATCACATGAATACACTTTGCACTATTTCTTATGGGAAATATTATTTCAGTTACCCCCCCCCCAAAAAAAAAACGGTTCTAGAACATAATTTTGGAACGAATTATGTTAAAGAACTGAGGTTCCACTGTATGTATGTGTGTATATATATATATATATATGTAGAATTAAATAAAAGACACATCTTCTGTTTAACAATTTTATTTACAATCTTTTCAAGCTTTCTGGCCAACTTTTTAACATTTGGATGAAATCCGTGGATTAGTCCAAAGTTTTTATTCCAAGTACTTTTGGCACATCAAAGTGCCATCATCAGGGGTGATGTGTTTGTATTACATTTTTTTTCAAGCAAGTAGTAGTGAGGGGAACTAGTAGAAATTATATTAAAGGGTGTGGGGGCTGGATGTATTTTGATCACTTAACAATTTGAACATTTTATCATTGTATTGTGTGGATTTATATATATGTATATATATATACATACATACACACACACACATGATGCCCATATTTTGAAAGTTAACTGCATTGGTTGGATATTATAATCAAGATCATTTTCTTTGTTACAAATAGTATAGAAAGAAAAATTAATAAAATATCTGATGCAATTATATTTCAAAATGTAGTGATTTGTGGAGTATTTTGTGCGTCTATAGCGGAAAAAATATCCCAATTCAAAGAGTGATACGTGATGCATATGTTGAGCTAAGGAGGGGGGTGGGGGTGGTAAAAGGAATTCCATTACTCATAAAACGTCCTGTAGGAAAGTGTATGTGACAAATAGTTCTGAATAAAGTAGTGGTGGTTACAGCAGTTGTGGCCACAACAGACTAACAGGTTCCTAGTAAAGAGTTTAAAAAAAGAATGGGGGGGAAAATAAATAAGGTGACAGGAATTTAGACTTCTATCACCAAAGATGCAGGGGTGGTTAGGATTGGAGTGAGTAGTAAAATGGGTCTAGGTGAGAGAGACTTGAATATGAATGAAAGATCAGGGCGTATAAGTAAAACTTATAAAAAAAAAAAAAAAGGACAACAGAAGAGACTCACCTAGACTTCCTTTGTTATTATTTGTTAATTCATCGGGTGTGTAAATTGAGTGGGTGGAGTGGGAGTGAAGGAAATACATCATTCAATTTCGGTTTTTATTTTCTTAATGTGTATAATATATACACGCAATATATACTATATAAGTGTTGAATCATTTGCTGGATTCAAGAAGTTTCCAGACAATCAATCCACTTTTGTCCATCGATTTAAACACTTACATGTCTATCATGTATCAATTTTCTTTTTAGACTTTTCTATTTTTAAAAACAGTTAAAACTGTGGATATATATATATATATATATGCAATTTGTATAATTTTCTGTGGTGATGTCTAATAATTATATATATATATATATATATATATATATACTAGCAAGAATTTGAACCCTTCGGTGTAAGTATTTAAGTCTTGATGTAATAAAATATATTAAATTAGAAAGACTAACAAAATTGAATAAAAACGCATATAAAAAGATGATACTTATTTTAAATGGTTTCTATATAAAATCATTCATAAGATTGATTTTAATATGTTGGAGAATAAAACAATAATATTAGAATTCAATAACACCAACTGATTATTTGTTAAAACCAGTATGCAAATTAACCACACCATATATTTTGTAAACTTTTATTTCTTAGTGATATATAAGACATGGGCTTTTTTTAAGGCAAATCTAACTCAGATTTTCATAGAGACATCCTTAATAAATAAGATTTATTTTATTCTATGTAATAATGATTTTGACTAGAAACTAAATACTCATTGATAAACATACATAATTCCTGAGGCTATTGTGACATATATTTATCAACCCCTCTGCATGAGCAGGATGTGACACAAGGTAAATTTCTTAAGCGGAGTTTAACAGGTTTGAATTCAGAGTTTTCCTTCTCCTAGACTGGTTACCTAGACATAGTTAAAGAGCCCAAACCGCCCTGCTATTTACCCATAGCTGGATGGAGAATTGGATTCATACCTTTCCCAAGGGTATTAGCGTAATGTGAAATGCAAACAGCTTCGTCCAGGAATTGAACTCAGGTTGACAAGTCCATTTTCTACGACTCTAACCATTAGACCATGCGCCTCCATATTGCTATTGTGACATAAGCAGTGATGTTGTTTCGGTTTAAGACATACACTGAATCTTCGTTAATATATATATATATATGTGTGTGTGTATATATGTATGTATAATAAAACTATTTTAAGAGTTTCATTTGAAAAAAAAAAAAAAAGAATAAGAATAAGAATAAATAATACACTCCTTTCTTTTGTTAAGTTATGTAAATGTTGTGAACAGATCATCATACTAATAGGACACATAACAATAACTTAAAAGAATGCTGATTTTCTAAGCAGGTTGACATTGTCTTACAATAATTCTTCCTACTCACTCAGCTAAACTTAGTAAATAAGTATTCTTAACAGGGTGGTTGTATTTAGATTGGGGATTGACTTAAGCAAGTTTTTTCTTTTAAAGACTTGTAACTACTAAAATTATTGATGTAAATATCATCAGCTTTAAGTCTGGCAAAAGGATAGATTTATTGAGCACTTAATGTGGTCCTATTTTAAATAGAGAATTCTACTCATTTTTATTAAGACGTTTTTAAGATGCACTGCTTCATAGTAAATTTCATGAGATCACTTTGTAGAAAGTAAAATAATGAAAATATTTCCAAATATCATGACAGAAGATTCTTAACTTATGATGGTGGTTACATAGGTAAAAAAAAAAATGTCACAAATCATTGCTAGAACCAAATCTGGAATAGGTAAAAACAAAAAACTCCTACAGTATTGCTAGACCCAAATTATTCACCCATGAAAAAAAATAATTGAAAGTTTGACAACTAATGAACGCCTATTATTATCATCATTCAAATCTTAAACTGAAATCAGGCCATAGGAAATTGAAGAGCATCTTTACAAGATTCAGATGCATTTATCTAAATCACTTATAACCATGTAACGTAATTTGTATCTTCAATTTTTAAAAATACAAAAAACATTTGTCTCCTCTCTCTACAGAAAATAATTAATTTTAAAGAGTGAATAGTGTATACTAAGGATAAATCAACTAACTTCATCCTCTGCAGTTGTTCAAAGTTTATAAGAGGTTAAAATTCTAATTGGTATTCATCTCTTATCATAATGGAGATTCTGTGTGTGACCAAAACTATATTATTGTTTATGTCACAATACCCTCAGTAATTGTGTATGTTTATCAATGAGTATTTAGTTTGTAGTCAAAATCATTATTACACAGAATTTAATAAATCTTATTTATTAAGGATGTGTCTATGAAAATCTGAGTTAGATTTGCCTCAAAACAGCCCATGTTATTATTGCATTTAAAATCATGCAATGTGTCATATATATTATGTAAACCTTTATTTCTTATAAAATAAAGGTTTACATAATATATGGCGTTATTAATTTGCATACTGGTTTAACAAAACTGGGTTTAATAAATAATTACTTGATGTTATTGATCTCTAATATTATTGTTTTATTATCGAACATATTAAAATCAATCTCATGAATGATTTTATATAGAAACATAATTAAAAATAAGTGTAATCGTTTTACATGAGTTCTTTTCTAATTTAATATATTTCCTTATATTAAAACTTAAATACTTATGCCCAGAGAGCGAATATTCTTGCTAGTATGAAGAATAAACAATCACATTGGCTGTATTTTTCTCATGAAGGTTGGAACTACAATCATTTAGAATTTGAAACTTATACAGTCAAGGCTCTAGTTTAATTTACAACCAATAAGCTTTGCATATGTGTGTATTCTTACTAAGAGCAAGCAACACACACACACACACACACACACACACATAGATAGATAGATAGATAGAGAGTTGAGACTCAAAACACTAGGGTAAAACAAAGAATATTTTTAAACTTAGCATCTCTCCCTACATAGCATATATACTTATGTACAAGTAGATCTCGTGTATAGGTCGACCCTTCATGTATCATTAATTTCCTGAATTCATCTTTGAAGTCAAGAGTTGTTCTTAGTCTTTCCCATTATGTTTGAATTTCAACTTTGCAAAAATTATTACTCATGCAATAGTCAATGACAAGTTTTCATCTAAAAATATGAGGTCTTTACAATTTGATTTATACATGAGTATTTACAGTTGATAATGTTTGTTTACATATAATGTCAAGTATTTTTGTCTATCATGCACACATATATATATATATATATATATATATATATATATATATATATATATAAAATAGCCGATTAGGAAAAATCGGACAAAATTTGAGGAAAAGTTATGGAAAAAAGTGAATAACGTACACAAACATACATTCAATTAATATTTTGCCTCTGTTGGTCTTAAAGGCTTCATCAGAAGAATTAGATTTTGATGAAGCCTTTAAGACCAACAGAAGAGAAATATTAATTGAATGTATGTTTGTGTATGTTATTCACTTTTTTCCATAACTTTTCCTTATATTATATATATATATATATATATATATATATATATATGCCTTAAGGTGGTGAACTGTGAATGGAATTAGTTAAGAGTAGGATAGTTAACAGAAAGAATCTTGTTCAAGTCATTCACAATCAGAATACACGTTTAATCATATTAGAAATATCCACATTTATTAGAAAATCAGAACTGAACAAAACTTTCTTGAACCAAAATAATGTTTTACATGATTGTACAGGGTGGTTCAAAAGTCTTGTCACTCAAACATAGTTTTTAATAATTTGATATTTTTTAACAATTTAATTTTTTTTATAATTACATAATACAAGCAGAAATTATAGAAAATAATTAATTTTAATGATTTTTTTAGAGTAAAATAATTACATAATTTACACATTATATTATTAAAACAAAAAATAATGAAGGTTAAAACAATATGCAAGGGTGACAAGATTTTCGGACCACCTAGTAGATTCTCCACATGGATTTATTCTATCTTTTGGTATACCAATAGCAGCTACCCAGCATCCACTGGATTATGGGGGAGGGATAAAAAACCCTGGTATATTGAATTTGTTTACCTTTGAGATTTACAAATGCTAGACATTTTTAAGTAGAATTTCAATGCTATGTCTATGTATATTCTAATTTTTAGATATCATTGAATATTAATCCAACCTTTATAATTTTTGCACAAAAGCAAGAACTGGTGATATTTAATATATATATATATATATATATATATATATATATTTACTTTGTCATTAATTATTTTATTTTCGCAGTTTCATCTGGACATACATACATACTAACTGTCCTTTATATATGTATAGATACAAGACGTTCCTCTGCCTTCCTCCTAGAAAAAAAAAAAGCTAAAAGAATATATCCCAAGTCTTGTATGACGTTTAGATATCTGATAGGCTAATATTGGTATTTATCTAGCAACCCACAAGGTCAATGGTAAGCTAATATTTAACCGGACACCATAGAGACTACCAATACTTGAACTTATTCTAACTTCCTAACAGTGTAATACTAAACGTGTGGTGGTGGTGGAATTATGTCATCAAATATGTTAAGTAGTCATTATTTGATTCAAGTAGAATCCTAGTACCGAGGTATCAGGTTGGTGAGGCTCATTATCATAAACTTACATAAGAATTTAAAATTCGGGGGAAAAAGAAAAGCTCCTTTCCACAATAATAATTGTAAATTCTGTTCAGGGGCAGTCAATTAAAGCCTAGGATCTACCACCATTAAATAGCTTATTGAAAATTTATTTAGGAGGGAAAGAAAAAGAAAATTCCCTAGTATGTTTATATATATACATACATATATATATATATATATATATATATAAAGAAAGGAAGAAAAAAAAAGTAAAATCTCTCTTGCTTTTTCTAATTCGATAGCAGTTACATCCAATCTGATTCTATTTTCTAACATTAAAATTTTTACATTCAAGATGTTTTCTATCAAATTATACATTTAAAAATATTTGTGCATTCTCGTGGGAAAACAACCACAGATATGTCTGGTAAAAACGGAGTAGTTTACTATTTTTTTTAATATTAATAAATAAACCTAGTTTACATTCCATGTCTTACCATGCTACAAGAAAGAAAAAAAAATGAATTTGTGATGTTTTAGAATGTTAAAAAGGATAATTTTTAATTTTCTGCTTTTCTAAGCAGTTATTTGATATTTGTTGAATGCAATGTTAAAAAGAGAAAATTTAATATTTTTGATTTTGTTTTAGTTAAATTATATATATATATATATATATATATATATATATATATATATAGACAATTAAAATCAAATGGTTAAAAAACTACCTACTTAAGTTTCTTGCAGTAGCATGAATCTTCAGGGTATCTATCTATCTATCTATATATTGTTATGGATACCTGCCTGTTGACCTGGGTCAAAAAATAGGTCAACATATAGCTAGCTTGGAATTTAGGTAAAATTTAATATTAACATACAAGTAGATGAGGAAAACAAAGGGGTTAATGACCATTCCTTAACACAACCTCTCCCTCACACATTCTCTTGACTACTATTGGACAAGATAGAAGTGAAAGAAATAAGCCCAATCATGTGACTCCCTTGGAGTGATGGAGATAGGAAGGTGCAAATTTGAAAAAAGTTTTAGCAGTTTGAAATCGAGGAATACACACAGACATGAGGCCTAGAGAAGGCAGCTGAGAGCCGGCCGCTCTAGCTAGCCACGGGCAAATTCTTAACCATAAATACAAATTCTGTGGTCAAGTATTCACTCCATAGAAAGGATTAAAATTGCGTGAATTGAATCTAGCTTAAATAGTAGCCCCTGTCATGTCAGCCTGAAAGTTTTACCAAGGAGAAAGCGGTAACAAAATTCTGCTCTGTCGAATCCAGTGATGATGCTTCAGAAGTGAATACTATGGATAACGAGAATGAATTCAAGGAACTTCACCAAAGTGAAGAGTATCAACTCTTTTAATGTACCAGCTACAGAGCTGAAGAGAGAAAAAGAAAAATGACGAATTTGTGACAGTACGCGAAGAAGAATTCTCCCCAATATAATTTTAAAAGTATGGACCTAGGAGGAAGATAAAAGAAGAAGCCCTCAAAAAATAGACAATGGATAACATAAATAAACAACATAATGTAACAACAAAAAGAACAAGCTAAAGAGAGAGACCAGTCTATGGCAAGTTAAGTTCACTAGTTTCCATTATAACTAAACCATCAATGTGTAATGCCCACAGTAACAGTAAAATCAAGTTGAATTAATCTAAAACCATTCATAAAAGACTAACTCAAAATAATTTTGGTATATCTGAACCTTTTCCTTCACCCCTCATTCATTCTTCATTTTATCCAAAACAACTAGGAAAAAGGGGAGGGGGAAGATGCCCCCCCCCCTTCTTGTTACACCTTTCTGATAAGAATTCAGTAATAAAATTGATATAATCCAATTTATTCATCCCTTGTGTCATCCTTGCAGTTTATACCTGTGTGATATTGAATGTATTATTCTTCTCTGATGAAAATCTAATGAATTCAGACATTTTTTTATCATTATTATGTGTATACATCAGGCAAAGGGAATATCAGAGATCTTATTGCAGGTCCCAGAGAAAAGCATTCAGTTATAAAAATTTATAACACAGAATATCGGGGCCAAGAATGTGATCATTTTGAACTTTAAATATTTCAATAATCTAAACAAAAGTATATTTCTGTTTACAATTGTATGGAGTTGAACTCTTAAAAGATATCAAACTTTAAAAATAAATTTATATATCAAATTGAGAGAGAGAGAGAGAGAGAGGGGGGGGAAGAAGAAAATACTTATAAACATAAATAAATATAAAAATATGTCTGTTAAAAATGTATAATATTTATAGATTATTTTATTTATAAACTACTTTTAATCTAACCGCAGCCTAAATTACCAATCTAAAATATTTGTAAACATGAGTTGACAGATCAATAAGTTTGTAGCCTAAAATTTGGCATTTATTTTACAAACATTTTTCAATAATGTCCGTTGGCAATGCACTTAATTCAGTGGTCAATATTAATCACATAGACCGAATATAATACAATGAAAATTTCCTATCAAAATTCAATTGATCTATGCTATTTATTCAGAGAGATCTTATCAATAACATTTGATCTTTAACTCAAGAGACAGAACAAAAGTGGAATTAATTTAAATAATTAAACCAGATGTTTGCTTTCACAGATATCTTCATTTTATTTTTTGAATTAATACAGTTCTAAGTGACAATTATCTGTAGGTTGCAGGTTCAATCTTGACTACAGTTGATAATAACATAGAATACTTAACATAGCTTAACACTTGTACCTGGTCATAATTAGCAGAATGAAAACAGTCTACTCCAGTGGATTGAATAAAGGGTTTGGTTTGAAGTTCCATGAAGGCTACCAAGTCCAACAAGAAGGTTCTTGAGTTTGACAAGAAACACCTGAAGAAGGCTAGAAGACACATCAGCCGAAACATTATGTACATAATAAAAATGAGGACAACAGTTCGAAAAATCCCAACAATACAAAATATCAAGCCTCAACACAAAAATTCAGACAAATAGTAAAAAAAAAAACGAAAAAACATTCTAATAATATATAAATTACCAATGTTCACAAATGTGTTTTTTGCTATACATTTCCATCTAACAAGTTATTTAATAAAAACACCTCCAAGTATCTAAATTAGTTAATGAAGATTCAATAATTCATGCCTCCCCACACATAGATACACATGAAAAGAAAATTCACAATTAGATTCAAGCTAAAAAGAGTTAGAAAAAAAACAAAACAAAACTTAAAACATTCTCATGGGAAAATGAGAATAACTCTTTGTCATTCTTATAAATCTGAGTGGAACAGTCACAATGTCTTCAAACTATTCATTAACCAAGGTAATATGCATTTAATCTCTTCTACTTTAGAAAACCTGTTTTTAACAGCCAAACTTAGAAAGTTAGAAAAATCTTACTGCAATTCTTTTTATAAAAAGTTTTAACATTAAAACAAATTAATTTTTAAGAGACAGTGACATTCATATAAAATCATGTCCTACTGTCATTTTTTTTTGTACATTCGTAAAAAAAAAAAAAATTATAATATATAATAAAGATTTTTCTCAGCAATAAAATAAGGACATTTATTTATTTATTTACATACCCACAAATCAAATGGATAAAGTCAAGAATTATATTAAATATATAACAAATCAGTTATAAAAAAGTCTACACCCAAGGATGTATTCTTTAATTCTTAGATTATTAGAGTACTAGCTGAACCTGTTGATATACCACAATATGATAATTTAATCATAACAATGTTTGCTATCTTTACTTAAGAGCTATTCTAAAATAGTTCAATATGTAATATTATATCATCTATATATTAATTCTTGTGTTCCTTAATTGTACGACCATTATCATCTTGCAACACACTCTAGTTAAAAATGAGACCATTCAAATTATCCAAGATGAAATGCAAAAATGTAAAACTTGATTATTTGGTGTTGCTTATCCGCCGAATTTTAATTTTTCATGAATGTTGTTGCCTCAGCTAAATAATGGATAATTCTGTTTTTATTATATATATAAGGGAAGAAAAAAGACATGATACACAGACAAAATATAATAAGAAAGAAAGAATAGGGGAAAGATATAGTGAGGGGTGAGCGCGCGGAAGCGATAATGCTAATTTGTTTCAATCGAACATGATGAAAAGATTTAAAAAAAAAAAAAAAAAAAGAAGAGTGAGAGTTAAATGATTATTTTTACATATTGAACTATTTCAATAGCTCTTAAGTAAACATATCAAACATTGTAATAATTTAGGTACCACCAATTGTAATGTAATAGACGTATTTTACAAAATCAATTTAAACCCCCTGATTGAAAAATAATTACCAAAAAATCAGGGAATCATTCTATTATAATGAAATTTTCACTGTTAATTTATCAATGAATTTTATAATCTGCCTTTAAATAATCGATTTAATTAATTTTAATTCTTTTTCAGAGTGAAAATCAGCGCCCATTTTGGTGGTACCTATAATTAAATTCTCATACTGTGGTATATCCACAGGTCCTGCTAGTTAACTATAATTACTTTAAATATCGAAGGATGAGAGAAATGGAAAGCGTGTTTGTTCAGGATTATATAATTAAAAAAAAAGAAAGAAAGAAAGAAAGAAAAAAGCACGAAACTGATTACGAAATCATTTTCCCCAATTTAAAAGAAGTTTAAGTTCAGTTCAGGTATTGATAAGAAATTCAAATTGAAACAACCAGTTACTAATACACACACACACAAAATACAATTTCAACACTGAATGTTTCAATTCACTTAAAATTAAAGAGCTGATGGTAGGTGTGGCGCTCCACCCCAGACGTAAAAAAATCTTCTTGGTCTAGCGCTAGTGAAAAGGAGATAGACCCCTCGCTGTCTGGTTGATACTGACTTTAGGCCACACCAACGACTTTACTACTTTATGAAAATTGACATGTAGTAGAGTGGGGGTACCCCGTATCATAGATTCGGAGGGTATCCTAACACCGGCGCTGTATATAGGTTCCAATATAAAGGATCTATATTAATAGTATTCAAACCCAATGGAAATACAGTGGCCAGGCCAAAATCGGCAATTAGGTTTTTTTTTTGTTTTCCTTCAATTATTGAAATTTTATTTTGCGTGAATATATTCTCTTCAGTTTTCCTATGTTAGTCTATTAACTGCACCTGGGTATAATTAAGGATTTCCACCCCCTCACAAACGACATGAAATGCAAATTTTGTATCAATGCCTTTGAAAAAGGAAAGGAAGAAAAAAAAGAAAAAAAAAAAAAAAAAAAAAAAAAAAAAAGAAGAAAATAAAATGGGGTACTTTATTATTCGGCACAGGTAATGATCATAAAATAAGAAAGTAACTCAAAGGCAGGATATATTTAAGAAAGAAAAGAAAAGGTCAATCCTAGGTTTTTTTAAAAGGCTTAAGACACACCTGATTAATTGGCTCAACCTTACTTCCTCAGTTAAATATTTCAGTCAAGTGGACCCACCTGTGTGGGCGAAGGGTGTAAGACAAATAAAAGAAAGGAGTTCTTATTGTTGTTTTAATCTTTTTTTAAAATTATTTACTAATCTATGGATTTCCCTTTTTTACCGGATTTCCTCATTTTTAACAATGTTACTGCTAAGCACCCGTCTAGGAATTGCAATATTCATGGTTCGATACTGGTTCCCGCCAATTCAGCGCACGAGTACCACATATTGGGTTATCTGATGTGTGCGGTAAAGCGGGGAGCTGACGGTAGGTGTGGCGCTCCACTTCAGCAAAAACAAACTCCCTGGTCTAGCGCTAGCATAAAGAGGGGTAGACTCCCTCACTTTCCGGTTAACTTTACTACTAAGTGAAAAAAAAAAAAAATTAAAAATGATCTTATAGATTAACGTTTATCACAATTATTCAGAAGGAGCACGCCATGAAACTTAACATCCCAGGTTTAAAGAAAATAATTAATGAATACAAATATAATCTAAATTGAAACTCCATGCCCGTTACTTTTTTCTTTGTGGGTGTAAAAAAATGTTTGCACTGACAATGAGAAAAATTGGTTCTGATATAAAGTTTATAAAATTAGGTTTCATTCATTGCAACACAAAGAGATTTTTTCAATATCACTTTTAAAGTACCTTTAATCTTTTACACTCTGGTGAAACTAATCATCTTTACAATTTTCATTTAAATTTCTTGTGTAATAAAAGAATAATGCACTATTCCATCTATTAACTAGCGCCCCTAATAACTTTTCATGATTTTTACGTTATAAAAAATTACGCCAATGGAAATTGATGATCATATTAATGATACTAATAAACTACGCGATCGTCAAATTGCCGAGAAATACATTATTAAGATTCCCTAAGTAAATAAATAGTTTTTCTAACAATGAAAAATAAAATTCAAAATGTTTTTAACCGTTTGATACTGAGAAAATAAATAAAAAAGACGAAGTATTTTCTTTCTTTTATGCGGAAAATTGGATTTGTAATTCTTAAAGTGACTTTACGTTAGTTGCAATAATCAATATAAATAATTAAAAAAAATAAAAAGATAATTTGCATTTTTTTTTTTTTACAGAAAGATTAACTAGGTATTTACTGTTAACCAAAGTAGTTACAGTCAAAAAATATTTGTACCTCTGTTAGGTACGTGTGTGTGTGTGTGTGTGTGTGTAGGTAAAAATAAAGAATCTAATAGACAGGTAAGTTGGGGATGATTCTATTTGGGATCATCTATATCCTCTGTATAATATCCACAATACTTGTTTATACAGATGCACACACAGATTTATACAAAGATTATTTTATATCCCTAAGAGAGCTCAATGAAAGATAATTAATATTAATTAATTATATACAGAGCTCTCTCTCTCTCTCTCTCTATATATATATAATATATATATATATATATATATATATATGTGTGTGTGTGTGTGTATGTGTGTGTGTGCGTGAAACCACCGGAAAAGGTCTTTAAACACCGAGAAAAAGAAACAATGACGAAAAAAGGGGGGAAATAAGAAATAATGCCTTAAAAAATTATGATTCAAACTTTACAAATTAAAAAAGTTGCGTTTTTATTTACAACAGTTGAAAAAAGTTTTCAGCTAATAATTGTAACGTGATATATGTGTGTGTTGTGTTTTGCAGAAAAAAGACATAAGAGAAATTATCCAAGCTATTCAAAGTTGTAAAAATAAAATGGAGGGTGGGTGGAAGATGATGGCGGTTGTAAAAAGAGAGAGAGAGAGAGAGACAGAGAGAGAAAGAAAGAGAGAGAGCCATGAATTCACCTGGTCTACTTTTATCACAACACAATCAATAATCAACAGGTAGAAATTTATCAGAAAAATCCAGATATCTCTTCGTTCCCCATTGTAAATTTATAGCAGTAGGAAAAAACCCAAAAAGAAAACTTAAAAGAATCTGAGAATGTTGTCCCGAAATAAATAAAAATTAAAGTTACTTAAGTTAATATCAACGGTTATTTGTATTTTGACTTTACATGGGTCAAAGAAGAAGAAAAAGGACCGTGTTTTTTCGTTAATGCAACAGTTGAAACTCATAAATAAATAGCCTGGTTGATTGATAATTTATCAATCTTTTAAAGAAAAACAGATAAACTAATTTTTGTGAGATTTTTTTGTTGTTGCTGAGAAATTATACACATCTCGACACCGTGCAGTGTAATTTGTTGGTTAGTAAGTAGTAGACTAAAAAGCAGGCCATTAGTGAGTTCTATCCTCACCGGGTGCCTCATACTTCTGTTCTTGTGACAACTAAGTTAAGCTTGATTACTACACTAATTTTCTCAGTAAATCAGTGTAGAAATAATAATAATAATAATAATTTGGATTATTCGGACTATTGCCCTCATCATTATTGTTAAAATAGTAAAAAAACAAAACAAAAAAAAAACAAACAAATAATTTATATCATCAAGCCTCATCTAAAAAATTCAGACAAATAATAATAATTGTAATAATAGTCGCTACTGACTCTTTGTCAAGAGGAAAAAATCTATTTTAAATTTAAATTATCCAACGTGGAGGATTGTTTTGTTTTTCAGACTATAAAAAGAAAGTGAAAACAAACAATAACAAAATATTTTTGGGAAAAATTTGAGAACAGAATGGAAAGAAAAAAAAGTAAATTCAATCATTTGAATTTTATATTATAAAATTATTTTTACGTTCGTAAGAAAACCTTAGGAAACACCTGAATAACACATAAACATAGCAGTGTGGGGGGTGAGATTTGCAAATGTCCCACCAACAGCATTTCTATTCATATTAATTCATGTAACAAAAACAAAATTTAAATGTTTGAGCCAAAAATCCCGGGGTCCCAAATCTTTAACCCATCCCTCTCCGGGTGCAACAACAGTTGAAACACACAAACCGTCAAATTAGTGTTAGATGGTATCACTTTCACACGAAAATATTCAAACAAAAACAAATTCTTATTTTACGCACCTTTCATCGTCGTCACTTTTTACATCAGAGTGGCAGATATCCGTGGTGCCATAAACCTGTGCCACCCTTAGTAAGTCCGGGGTGCTGGCATAACGAACCATTTTAGGCTGTATTCCTGTTTTTTTCGTAACCTGGTAAGTAGGTTCATCATCCAAAGAGATAGGCACTGGTGTCAGCTTCCAATCGGTGCGTGGTTTTTCGTAGACATTCTCTATTGGCTTTTTCACATATTCCCAATTTCGGGGCAAAGTTTGGCCAGATTTTCTCATTTCTTTCTCTATCCTTTTTCTTTCCTTCTTTTCCAGCTTCTCTTTCTTCTTCTCCATCTTTTCCTCTTTCTTCCTTTCTTTCTTGATGAGTTTTTTCATCTTTTTACTCTCTTTCTCCAATACGTTCAGAGAAGGCATACTAGAAAATTTCCCCCTAGTTTTCGCCAAGGACATAGTGGAAGAATAAATCGAAGAGGCCCTATCATCGCCTAGGCTAGACGGGGCCTCGTAGGGTCCCATTAATATAAATTCGCTCGAAGGTTTCAAAACTTTTCTCGTGTGAATTGCAGATCTTACAGTTGGAGTATCATAAATATTATGTTTTGTATATATTGGAATCCCATTGGGACCAACCAAATGGGGTGTACTTTGGTAATTCATCCCGGATAATCTTTGGTGGGGCATTGTGGAAAAATGCATTGCGTTCGATGGATATGCCAACGACATTTCGTACGGTCCCGATACAGACCTACGTTTAACATCCATACTGTTGTTGTTGTTGGTACCTGCCAAATGTGTCACTTCGTCCTCCCACTCGATATATCCACTTATGTCCAATGAATTCAATGCCGATGACTCATCAGATACAGATGTTGAATTACCCAGGGAAGGTCCTTTACCAGAATCTTCTTCTCCTTCTACCTCTATTTCTTGGCCTTGTTGCACCTCCCCTCTTCCTTCTGACAAAGCGTACCTGTTTGCTCTCTTCTGTAAACCTGTAGTAGTAAAGTGTTCGCTGCCTTGGGTTAGTTGTTTGTCAAATAGATCACGACACAGCTTGTTTCTCAGGATTTTTTCATTCACCTTTTCGTAATTCTTTAACTGGGAGAGTCTTCCTCTCGGCTTATCAACCGCCGGCGACTCCCAACCACGTGAACAAACACTAGAGGCATTATTCTTATTAGTTTCTCCTCCTAGTAACCTATCAGCAGGAACTATAGCGAAATGATCCTCCGGCTCACCTGCCGCATTTCGGACCGTCGTTTTCTTCAGGTGTAAAACCGGAGGAGGGTTTGATGTGGCTGGGCGAGCAGTCTCACCCGTTGTCGGGGTAAAAACGTCGATACGGGGATCCAATGGAGAGTTTTGCTTATTATTATTATTGTTATTATTATTGTTGTTATTGTTCTTCTTCAACTTGAACAGTGAAAAAATGCCACCACTGCCCCCACCAGATTTGGTGGACGACGACGACGACAACAAAGAAGAGGAAGAAGAACGTCGGGGGTCAGTTGACCGATTTTTATACGTCACAGTCGGTTTTGCAATTGTATGGGGAGCAGCAACAGGAGGACGACGGGGATTTTCAACGCGATGCTGCTGCTGTTCTGGAAACGTTAAATTATCTTTACTCCCGAATGTATATGTACAGGTGTCCCATGCGTCGTCCTCAAGTCCGACAACAGTGTAACTCTGCTGAAAAGGCCTCACACTTCCACTCTTTTTTTTCAAAGCGCGTTGGGTCATTTTCCCCCCACTCCCTCCACCCTGTTGATTTTTTTTATTTATTTATGTATTTTAGAGAAGTTAAGTAGGTCACAGAACAAGTATTTTGATTATTAAAAATCGTTGACTTTCAACTACCTCTCCCCCTCCCCGACACACTTATTTTTTTACTCTTTCTTTCTCTCTCTCTTTCTCTCCCACGTTTTGTTATTTTTACGATTTTTACTGCCACTACCAAGTTACGCCACTAAGTTGAGGAGACTGACTGCATTATCAGCTGACTATGTGAATAAACAAAAAAGTTTCTTTTTTCTTTTCCTTGTCGTCATAAGACAAGGATGGCTAAGTCGAAGAGAAACATTTAAAGGAACAACTGATTAACTCCCATTGCATTTTTATATCAACTGGATAGAACAATCGACAATTTTTAGGTATCACGGCAAACCCAACAAAAATTAGACTTAGTATACCTTTTAATCTACCTGGACAAATAGACAGTAATTAAAAAATTTTAAATAAAAAATTAAAAAAAAATTTTTTTAAATAAAAATTTTTTTTTTTTTAATAAATAATTTTTTTTGGTTAGTGAAATGTTTTTATATAAAAAAAAAAAAAAAAAAAGGTTTTGATATAATTTGTTTCTTAAAGTGTGAAAAAGGGCACCCTAGCAGGTTTACCGTGTAAGTAAAAATATATCATTCCCCGTTAATAATGAATTATTTGATTTTTATCGCTTTATGAACCAGAATTTTCCAAGAATTATTATCAATTAGAGTTCGAAATAATCATTAATAATAATCAAATAAAAAAATAAAGAGTGGAAGGAAAATTTACGTATTTTAAAATAAAGTGCTTTATGCTAAATGTCTTTCTTCTTTTTTTTAAAAGTTACTTTGCAGAAAAAGAAAACGTGTAACTCTTACTTTTTCGCGGTAACAAAACAAAACATAAAAATCTAAACTTTTTTTTCCTATTACAATACGAAAATAGTCGAAAATCAATGATTTGTGAGAAAAAAATAAGAAAAATTCTATTTTCACAGCAAAAACGAAAGCAAATTTCCCGAGCAGTTGATAATGGTCAAGCTTTTCATTTCAATTCACATGACCAGGTTTTAGCCACGCGTTCGATAACCAGGTAAGATGCATATCATTTAAAACTCTCCATCCAGTAATTTGAGTTTTTTTTCTTCCTTTCACCCTTTACAGTTCCTTGAAACAAAAAGTGGATGTCCTTGGTAAAAAAAATCCAATGGCTCTGAAACGAAAATTCCCCTTAGGGACCCAAGTAAAGAAAGAAGTGGTCCTTTGTGGGGGACTGAGAAATATGGCTACTCTTTTTTTCTCTAGATATGCTTGTGACACCTGTAGGCCTGGCCGGACACTAATGTGGTGTTGTGTTGTTACGATAGTAGCACTACTATACCAGGTAAGGTAGACTGGCCGTCCTGAAACAATAAAGCAAGCTTCCCTCTCAGATGGTTTCTATCACAACCCCGAGGGTGAGAGTACACAAACCGAGACACACCTGCTGCTGTCGTTATGAATGGGGGGTGAGGAAACAATTGAAAGAAAGGATCTTCAATCAACCGTGATTTTTTAATTTCTTTGCTAAAGCTGTAGGCAAAAAAATTTTTTTTTTCCACAGTGAAATTATATCAAATAAAGTATCAATACTAAAAGCATCACCATCATCATCATCATCAGTTAATTTTTTCTTGATATTTTTTTTCTTTCTTTCTCCGTTCCGTAGAGTTAAAACAATATTGAAGTCTTCCATAAATTCATTGGTATCAACGTCGATATTAGAATAGATTTCGTCTTTTTCCCAGTTTTTTTTCGGGGGGGGGGGTGCGTTTGTTTGCGTCTTGAAAAGAAATTCAGGTAAGATCATATAACGCGAAAATGGAAGCACGTGGTATAATGGTTAGAGTCGTAGGAAATGGACTCGTCGACGCGAGTTCAAATCCTGGACAAGACTGTTTGCATTTCACATACCGCTAATACTCTTGGGAAAGGTATGCATCCACGTACTCTCCTTCCAGCTGTGGGTAAATATTAGTGCAGACCGGACTCTTTAATCTCAGTTAGGCAACCAGTCTAGGAGAAGGAAAACTCTGAATTCATACCTGTTAAACTCCGTTTAAAAAAATGACCTTGTGTCACATCCTGCCCGTGCGGAGGGGTTGGGTAAATATGTGTATAGCGTGAAAGGAAGAATAAATAAATAAAATAGAATCGAACGAAGTAGTAATCCTCCCCCCAAAATCCAGAGCTCAATCCTTCTCAATCACCGAGTGTAGTAAAAATGTAGATATTGGTACCATTTGCTTTATTAACTAGTGAGCTCACACAAGCCACGGATATCTAACATAACTGTTGCCTTCAACCGCTTCAATAATTAGCTAGCATGTGTCCGATCATCAGAAACTAACCTATCACCTGGTTAGAGTCATAACCAAACCTCAAATTTCTCTCACGGTCACTTAAATAACCCTCTGCTTTTCTACCCTCCCCTTCATTTGGCCTTTCGGTATTATTCTCATTGTGTTACCAAACCCGTTCAATCATTTCAAAAGTTTTCTTTATTCAAAATTTGCATGCTATGTTTCATAAAAAAAATAAAATATAAAATAAAAGGTTGTTTAAAGATCAAACTACCATGTGAATTACTTTACTCATTGCAGCACCCCCACCCTCCTCCTCCTAAAAAAAAAAAACGGACATAAATATCGTGCTAGACAGAGTGCCCATTACCACTGAACACAGGTATAAGGCGACGATCCATTGCTAATGCATTTTGTACAAGCTTACAGCAAAGAGAAGTTGTCAACCCATTGGATCATTTTCTGCGGAAGAAGTTTTGCTCTACTACTCATTCTTGATGGGTACTCAGTTTTTTTAAACACATTTTTAAAAAGTAATTTTGTTCTATTTAACCCATAGATGGGACCCTACGACCACTCCGAGTCAGAGTGGACCTGGGAGTAATAATGATGAAGCGGTATTCCACATTCCCCAGAACTCCAAAATTTGAACTTCACCATGAAATGCAAACAGTCGCATCTCGGCGTGTCCATTTCCTACGATGGTAACCATTATACCACGCACCTCCAACAATATTTGAAATAAATACTATACCTTTCGGTTAAATGGAACATTAGATTAGAAGGAACAGCCGCTTAATAGGACCAATTGCACACGAACAGTTCTTATCTGAATTTTCTTAGACGGAGTCTTATTCATCTCATGTGATATTGTCAGACTATTTCCCTTGCCTATGTTGCCCCCTCTTTTTGGTATTATTTTCACTCCATTAGAGTTTTTCACACCCGCCTTCACTGGTAGCTGAGTGACAGCAAATCTCCTCAGGTCTCCAGGACTCTTTTGAGTATTCCAGCCGATCTCAACAATGCTATAGTCTGGATGATCTCGATTCTTCCTCTGATTTCCAGTTCATCCAGACTCTTTTCTAGACCCCTGGGGACCGTTCCTAGGGCACCAATTACAATTGGAACCATCTTCACATTAATGTTCCACAGTTTTCTTAGTTCTCTGGCAAGGTCCCAGTATTTGTCTATTTTTGCTTTCTTTCACTTTCACTCGGTGATCGACCGGGACGGCAAAATCCACGAGATGACAAGTTCTCTTCTTATTGATCAACACCAGGTCTGGTCTCCTGGCTGGGACTAGGTGATCAGTCTGTACCTCAAAGTCTCAGAGAATTTTGTGCGTCTCATTCTCCAGGAAAGATACCGGTTTGTGCATCTACCATCTAGTTGCATGGTGAAAATTGAATTTCTTGCACAATTTTCAGTGAATCACCTTTCCCACCCAGTCGTGCTGAGTCTTGTACTCTCTTTGTGCTAGTTTCGCTTGTTATATGGTTGACCATTTCGCCCCCCCCCCCCCCCCGACACACACATTCCGTTGTGTTTTATCTATTTTTGCTTTCATATAATTTGTTCTTATTGCATTGTCTTGTGCTACGATTATAAAAGATCTAGTTTCTCTCTTAAGGTTTCCCCTTCTTAGCCATGTCCATGTCTTCTCATGTGCGATCTCTCCAATTTGTCGCTTGAAGTGTCTATATAGTTGTTTTTCTTCTCACTTCTGTTTTCTTGTTTTTGTTATATTTGTGTTCGTCCATATGTTGCAATTGTTTTTTTTTCTCTGGCAGCTGCTATCGTCTCTCGGGTGTAATGCCTTGTGTATTGTCATAAGTTTCCGCCTTGTGCATTGTCTATTATTATTATTATTATTTTACTAGCAAGAATATGCACTATCCGGGCGTAAGTACTTAAGTTTTAACGTAATGAAATATATTAAATTAAAGAACGCATATAAAAAGATTACTTATTTTAATTGGTTTCTATATTAAATCATTCATGGGATTGATTTTAATACGTTGAAGAATAAAACAATGATATTAGAAATCAATAACACCAAGTAATTATTTATTAAACCCGGTTTTGTTAAAACCAGTATGCAAATTAACCATATCATATACTATGTAAACCTTTATTTCTTGGTGATATATAAGACACATTGCAGGATTTTAAACACACTAATAACATGAGCTGTTTTGAGACAAATCTAACTCAGATTTTCATAGAGACATCCGAAATAAATAAGATTTATTCTATGTATTAATGATGATTATTTATGCTATTGATAGATATTTGTGTACATCACTGTGTTTTTCGGGGCTTAATCGTTACTGCTCACTCAAGCACTGAAACTGCGTTTGAATTCATGGGTAATCGTCTAAAGATTAATTATCTTAAGGTAATTAAAATAATAAATAAAAAAAAACATAATACAGAGCCCGAGGTTACAGTGCCCGAACGTTGTGTTTATACACAATAAAGATGAGAACAACAGTCCGAAATATCATAATTATTTAAATCGTAATTATTGAACATGACTCACATAATACATTGACCAGGGTTTTTTTACGGCAAATAGCTTCATGGCTAAAAATTAGTTTCATTTTCTCCATGAACTGTTACGTTGACCTTGTGGTCAGATTGTGTAGAAAATCCAGAAACTATCGTTGGCCTTTCTTAAAAGTATAAAGGAGGGTCACTTAGTGTAAAGATGGCAAAAAATTAAAAAAAGGCGTGTCCAATAAAGGGGAGGAGATGAATGATCAAATCATAAATCATACATATCTATTTACCTGTCATCCAGTCCCTGATCAGAGGAGGTGGATGGCTGGTGACACGAGGTCATGTTTAGTGCGAGGACTATCCAACTTACGGGCGAGTGGTTCCAAAAATAGTTCAGCTCTGTCGGCATTCCCCTCTTAAGGGACTGACCCTTCCTTCTTTTAGTGTAATGAGGAAGGTGTTGCCTGGTCGGAAGGTGCCCTGAAGTTGAGTCATATAATTATTCCTGGTGAACTTATCTATGACATAAGCATAAATCATGGGCTCAAATCACAAAAGCCGCGTCACGTATTTATCAGTCACGGTCAGGATAAGTCAATTTTTAGGCGGAGTTGAATTCAGGGTAAGTCAATTTTTAGGCAGAGTTGAATTCAGGTTTTGTTGTAACTTGTGTATCCGAGTTACGGAGAAAGTAGGAAAGTAACCAGTAACTGACAGGTTACATTCACAAGTCTAACTCCATTTTCTCGTCTGATGCTCACTGTTTATAGAAATCGGACGATTCCATTGTCCCCCTTTAGGTACCCTATGACAGGTTTCCTTCTTTTAGATTGATTGTCTAACCAAAGCTAAAGAACCGAGTCTACCCTACTATTTACCCATAGCCCGATGTTAAGTAAAACGCAAACTGCTTCGTCTACGGGTCGCGGATTCTATTTACTACGATGATAACCAATACATTCCAGTTCAATGTTATCTTTCCAGGTTACCCCCCCCCCAAAAAAAAAAAACGATAAACAGGGCTAAAATATATTTTATATTGATGTAAATGATAACATTAATAATATAAAGAAATACAAAGCAGAATAAAAAAAAAACGTGATTGATTCTAATGATACAAATCAATTCTATGTAACAAACCATTTTGTTTCCTTTATAGCACGCTAGTATCCCTAACACGCTAGTATTTGCATTTCATCAGATAAGCCGTTAACTCGGCCGGTCGTCAATTTTGTTCAAGGAACCAGCCCCAGGGGAATGGTTAAATCGATCACTGTAACCCATTAAACTTAATTAAGAAATAATGATGATGATACAAATGACACCGTAAACTCAACTGATTAATTAATATTTACATTTATCAATATTTCAACCAGGTTGGTTGGATCTTATGACATCTCAACCTTTATGTTTTTTTTATTATGCTGAAGACGTTTTTGTTTTATTCATTCTTGTTGGGTACCCAAATTCTTTTTTTTTTCAACATTTAAAAAAAATCTATTTAACCCATAAATGGGACCCTAACAGGTACTACAATTCTGGATCAAAGTAGACCTGGGAGCAATGGCAATGGGTGGCCCACACTCCCCAGAGTTCCAGAATTGGAATCTCACCACTAGATGCAGTTTAACGTCATATCTAGGGCACATTTCAACCAGGTGTTCAGTCAGTTTTTGATGTTGCCACTGCCATTTATAATTTTGTTTTGTTATAGGACCAATCCAGCTAGATGAAGTTTCAACCAACTTTACCAACATCTCTTCAGTGGATCTTTCAACACAGCACAAGCGTGGAAAAGTATTGGTGAGGTGAGACCTGTTCGAGTGGAATGGAGCATTGTCCCAAATGGTATCGATGAGATAAGTGACCTGTTGTTCATCACGTACTGTAAGCAACTTTAAGCCTGTGGGCCAGACTTAGCAAAACTTAGTATTTACTGACACCCAACCATGTCAGTCGAACACAAGGATCATCATAGTAGGGAACCACGTACAAATCAAAGCTCATGCATGGCTAATGCTTAAAAAATTGCGTGAATCCTGTCGGCATTCCTCTTTTGAAGTGTCTCAGGCACTGGGCAATAAACCCAGTATTGTCCCTTTTATACGAGGAGGTAGGTGTTGTCTGAGGGATATCTACCCTGGGATTCACACTGATTTATTTATATTTACCAGTTCAGAGACCGAGGCCTCCGAAGGTCAAGTAAACTTAGTTTGGGGCATAGACCTTATATCGCTTACAGTAGGTTGCTGTTACAAAGTGGTCACCCATCTAAGTACTGAATAGGTTCATTGCTGCTTAACTTTGGTGATCTGGCGGGAACCGGTGTTTCCAGCTTGACTTGATCGTAAGTCAGAAGAAAATAATCAGGTTAAATATCTGCAGCGCATTTATAATTCATGTCTCACAAGGAAATATAAATAAGATTTTGGCTTTTACCCAACAATGGAATCGTTTTTTCCTGACTAATTAAACAGTGTGAACCTTCGTTCACATTACTTCGTTGCCATTACTGCAGATTAATTAATACTTTATAAGCACATCTAGATAACACAGGTTAGATATCGTCCTATCAGTGGAGCTTAGAATACGCCAACTGCATCCTTTGCAGAGGGGGTAAGACCTTTGCCCCAAAGAGGGTATGTATTTACCCAACCCTCCCACCACCGGTAGGATGTGACAAATGGTTATTTCTAAGCGGAGTAATGCTGGTTTGAATTCAGAGTTTTCCTTTTCCTAGACTGGTGATCTTACCAAATCTAAATAACCAAGTCTGCTCTATTATTTACCAGCCCTGTCGGTGGGGCTTTAGAATACACCGACTGCACCTCTACAGAGGGGTAAGATCCCCCAATGGGGCCTGCAGTGGTAGTACCTGTTAGGGTCTTATCTATAGTTTAAATAGAAAAAAGAGTTTAAAAAATTGAGTACCCATCAAGAATGAATAAAACAAAATGTCTTCGGTATAAAATAACCCAATAACGGTTGACATGCCGTAAAATCCAACCAATCAACTATCCATCTATTATTTACTCATGACTAGGGAAAGAACAGGTGGATTCATGACTTTCACAAGGTCATTAGCATGAGGTGAAAGGCAAACAGTTTCGTCCAGGATTTAATTCTGGGAATAACACTAAACTACAACCGGGGGTGTTCCAGAGCTCTAGGAAAAGTGGTGTAGCCCTTCTTTGGTCAACTCTGACCCGGAATTGTAATACCCGTTAGGGTAAAATAAGTACATTTTGTATTAGATAAGAATACTTGATACCCTGTAACTGTGAGTGCAAATTGTTTGTATTAAGAATAGCTGAAGTTGTAATTGTTTACTAAGGATTATTATTATCATTTACTTGAAACCATAACTGTGTGCAAAAAATGATTATTTTTAAATAGAAATAATTACTTGAGACCATATAATTGTGTATGAATTACTAGATAGGGATATTTGAAACCTTACATCTGTGTTAAAATTATTTGAATTAGACAGGCATATTCGATATCATATAACGGTGTGCAAACATGATTATAGACAAATAAAGTGCGATTAAAAAAATGAAATTAACATTGAAAATATATTCATGATTGTAACCAAACATTCAGCAATTAATCAAATTTCGGTATCAAGTAATCCATATGGAGTTGAAGTGCCGTTGAACAAATAAACCAAACGAATAAGATTAACTTAGACACGATGCCTTATTGGTTCGATCTCGAATTTAGACTTAAATACGTTGTAATATATATATATATATAAGCCCAACCCCAATATTTTTAGAAGTAACATTAAAAAAAAAAATTAAACACTACTTATCTATCTTCTATTCTTTATATTTATACTCGTGTTTTTTTTTTAATAGTACGACCGTTATCATCTTGCAACACCCTCTGGTTAAAAATGAGACCAAATCGTCCAAGATGAAATGCAAAAATGTAAATCCTGATTATTTAGTGTTGGTTATCCGCCGAAATCTTATTTCTTATGAGTGTCGTCACTTTAGCTAAATAATGGACCATTCCTTTTTATTATAAAGAAAGGAAAGAAAAGGGGAAGACAGGGAGATGGGTTAAGAGCGCGAAAGTGATAACGCTAATCTGTTTTAATAGAACATAATGAGAGAGAGAGAGAGAGAGAGAGAGAGAGAGAGAGAGAGAGAGAGAGAGAGAGAGAGAGAGAGAGAGTTAAATCACTATTATTATACTTTTTACATATTGAACTATTTTACAATAGTTGCTATTTTGCTCTTATTTGAATATATCAAACGTTGAAATAATTAAATTATCATACTGTGGCATATCCTTAGGTCCTGCTAGTCATCATTAATTTTTCTAAACGTATTTCTTTAAATTTCATTGGGTTTTTATTTGTTCTTTTTAAATCGCACTCTTAGGTGCTCCATTTGTATAGTCGCCTGTTAGCAACATTGATCGGGGTTGCTCATCAAGGGCAATTTTGAAATATGATCAGTTAAACAAGGAAGTCGTCGATTCACGCAAGCATGAACAAAGCCCAAAATAACTACGATCCCGGCAACCAATGTCATGTAAATGTCGACTACTCTGACTCACACACTATAAGGTACTGTCGAAGGCATAGAATCACAGGAACTAGGCTCACCACGTATTTTTTTGCCGCGTCCTAACCAAAGAGATGAACAGATACTATACTCTAATCTAGGGATGGGCACTCTCCGTAAGGGGAGATAAATTTTTTTTTTTTGGGGGGGGAGGAGGAGGGGATCTCAGGGTCTAAGCAAACCACTTATTTTTTTTGTCGCGTCCTAACCAAAGACATGAACAGACACGATACTCTAATCTAGGAATGGGCACTCCCCGTAATGAAAAATAATAATCTTTTTCTTAAATTAAAAAAAGATTTCAAACTATTACCAAAAATCAGGGAATTGTCCGATTTTAATGAAATCTTCACTACTTTATTCATTGATAACTTAATTTTATAATGAATAGCTTATTTTATTAAAAAAAATCTTTTCAAAATTTTTTTTTTTAATCAATTCAGAATGTAGGAGGGTCATTTGAAGAAAATAATTTTCCGGTCCCTAATTTTTGTATTTCCAGAAAGATCAAATCATGAAGAACATATAGAAGAATAAAGAAATAAAAATTTATTGATATATTTTGAAAAATAACCTTATAAAAACGTTGAATTATCCACCTTTTTGCCCATACCTACTTTAATCCTAAAAAGAAGACCGGAGTAACTGATCTTCAAGTAGTTGCGATAAAAAATTAACTGAAATTCAAATGAAAGAAACACTAGTAGACAAATTAGTGTGTGTATCTGTAGCAGCAGTGTTATGAGGAAATGACACGTACTCTGGCCATACTTCCATTCTTAATTACAACTGACAGTTATCCCTACTTTAAACGCTTATCAAGCACATACGTGAGGGGACAAATGCATACCCACAACCAAATGTGAACAACTATGTCAGCGAGACTTGGGATACGCCGACGGTATTCCCTGCAGAGAGGTAAGAACCCTCTGAAAAGGAGTATCCTGGGGTAAGACACTAAACTACATTTGGTGGTGAGGTGTACCCTGGAGCTCTGGGGAGCGTGGAGTACATTTTCATTACCATTACTCCCAGGTCCACTCTAAACCGGGTGATAGTACACGTTAAGGCCCCATCTATGTGTTAAATAGATCTGTTTGCAAAAAAAATTAAGAAACTACACAAAAAATTAAGTATAAACATACAATGTACAGTGGACTAAAAACCATACTTTACCAGAACATTAGATACTTCAATTTATGAATTATACAATAGTAGTTATATTAAAAACAAGTACAGAAGACCTTTTATCATAGATTTTTAACCGAATCACATGGAATTTTATACCAAATTATGGAAAACGGCTATTCCGGGTGAAATCATCACAGTCAAGTCGACTAGATTGTTTTTCACTGCACGCACTTGACTAAAACTGCGTGGGATTTTCAGAGAGAGTTAACTCGGTATCGTTGGTGGAATTAAGGATGCGTGAAAGCAAGTATGATCGAAAAATTGTCTTTTTTATTAGTCCAACAAAATCAATTTGAACAATCACAAATAAGGCTCAATTTGGGACAATCAAAAACAAGGTTCAATTTACACAATCACAAAGAAGGCTTAATTTGAACAATCACAAAGAAGGCTTAATTTGAACAATCACAAAGAAGGCTCAATTTGGGACAATCAAAAACAAGGTTCAATTTACACAATCACAAACAAGGTTAAAAAACGTAAGGATAACGGACAAACAGACATGACTCAAGCTTGAAAAATACAAACTATCTCTGGTAGTTCATTTCCTATATCGATTTGCTTTCAAATTGATTTGTTTATTATTGTGTTCGTAACAAACTAATAAAAACCAAAACAGATATCCTTTGTGATGGATTTAATTTCTCCATTATGTTAAATTATGTTTTCAACAGTTTTACTTAGTGTGACAAAAGGCCAACATCGTTTACAGTATTTGATATTCTGTCCTGTCGGTTGGAGGTGTAGAATACGGCGACTGCATCTCTGCTGAGGGGTGAAACCCCCCCCCCTCAATGGGGCACCTGTTGGACATGGGTGGCGACCAGTGTTGTTTAAGTACGGAATCCTGGTGACCGAGCAGTTAATGACATGCAACTCCTATTTGACTCTTACTTAGACTAGAAGGGTGGTCGGAGAGGCCCCCTCCGATCATTCGGCTGGTCACGTCAAGCCTTAGCACCTATATGATTGTCCCAACCCTATTGCCCTCATGGCAAACCCCCAACCCTTTTTTTATCGTATATGTGCTAGAAGGCTGTGACTGATTGTCTTAGTGTCTTGGGTATGACATTAAACTCATAAGAGTTCCATCCTTAAACATCAACAGGTGGCCCCATTGGGAGGGGGCTCTTACCCCTCTGCAAAGTCGCAGTATTCTAAAGGCCCAGTCGACAGGGCTATTAAAAAGCTGTGTTAGGTTTTGAAATTTACATTCACATAACTTGTGTCTAATATCCATGTAGTTTCATTTATAAATTCCCCTTGAATCGCACGCAAATGATATTTTAACCTCTAAGCTAGGTCGAATTGAAAATGTTAAGAATCCTGTATGAAAAAAATAAAGAAAGAAAAGAAAAAAAGAAGAAGAAAAAGAATAATAAATGAAGCAAGAGGTAAAGAAAAAAACTATTAAGTAAATGCTTGAGATTTTTTTTTGTCCATTGTTTTCTATTTAACATTGGTGGACAAAAGTATTCTTCATTGTTCTATCAACAGGGACTAGAAAAATCGTTCTGCTGAAGCAGACTGGAAAATCGACAGGCTATGAAAAGCTTTATGATTAAATATCTCGACTCGTGTCTTTTATGTTTCATAAAACAGTCCCTTATTCATTCAACATACCACCACGTGAAGATAGAAATAAAATAAGAACTGGCTCCTATAAGATTTCCGTCAACTTCGACAGTCGGCCGAACTGTACAGGATGGTCCGAAAATCTTGTCACTTCTACATATTGTCTTAACTTTCAACTACACAAAAATGTGAATATGAACGCGATTCCCTAACTTCGAGGCATAAAATAACCCTAGACGGGTTGACACGCCTTTTGGAATGTTATTGTCTCGATATTTCTTTGATATTTGCCGTGGAATATGACAACTTTTTTTTACGGCATTGAATAAACTCAAAATTGAAAGAGTCTGTCTGTCTGTAGGACATTTGTTTTGAGTCATCATAAGATTTACCAATGGCACATTCTTAAAGTATTTAAGATACATTTAAGGCTGAAAATATAGTTTATTAGACGATCCGACAATCCGTTCGGTCCTCGCTTTAACAGTGGTTTATGATGATGTTGATTTCAAAAAAAAGGAGAAAGAAAAAAAAAAAGAAAGAATAACATCAAAATAGGACCACAGTTTTAGCATTGTATGATTTTTTAAAAATACTATCGTCGCTAGCAAAAAACAAAAACAAAAAACAAAACGATAGGATAAACTGACTAATATTTATTTTTTGTGTCTTCTGTCGTGTAAAATTTACCCCACTCTCCGCTATATTTAACACAATGAAACTTGAATGAAGGTTAATATCATCTTCAAAGAATTTTGGGCCATTCAAAAGAAGAAACATTAAAAAACTGATGATTAAAAAAAAAAAAAAAATCAGCTTACGAGAATAACGAAAATTCTGAAAGAAAACAATGTTTACATTTTCGCACCATTAAATCAATTGAAATTTAACGTAGCCAAAAACAACTTACGACTACCGGCTTTTCATCGTGTTAATTATGGGGTGGGGGGGGGGGCGTAAATTTTACATGGCAGATAGGACATCCCTAGTCTTCAGAATAAATATACTTAAATGCTGAAATAAAATAGTCAATCATTGACTATTTCTCATTAGTATCCCAGCTTATTTTCAAAAGTAGCCCAAAAAGTCACAAGCCACGTAATTCAAAATTTACTAGCATAGCAAAAGAAAAAGAAAAAAAAATAGTCCCCCAACATATTGTTGTTTGGTATAAGCCGTATGTCTAATGAACTTAGTTTCCGTATAAAACGCAGGGATCAAAGTTGAGACAGGATGGTAGAGAGAGAGAAAGAGAAGAGAGAGAGAGAGAGAGAGAGAGAGAGAGAGAGAGAGAGAGAGGAGAGAGGGAAAAGGGGGAGTCAGTCTATTTTATTCACTAACCAAATATGACAGTAGTAGTATCTACCAAGAAAAGGAGACTTCTTAAAGAGTAAGTCGTAGTCATGTGTTCAACGACAGTGGTCATTAGTGTTTTTCTTTTATTTCAAGCAGTGACACGCCTTAGCACGTACAAGTGTTTTTGGAGAACAAGACAGACTAGTTAGAGATAGTATTTTTATCGTCTGGAGTGGTGCCGTGTGTACTACTAAACGTGAATTGACCCCTAACTAAAAGTTACTATTATCATAAAGAAAGTTAGATACTTGTAAAATGGAGAACTCATGCTAGAGCTTGTATTGTTTATTTACAAAGTTTTAGTCTGGCACAAGGTCACGTGTTACAAAGCAGTCACCCAGAAAAGAAGACTGGTACTTGGGTCAGAGTAAAACCTATTTTACCTACATATTTAAGGATGGAGCCCTGGTGGCTGAGCAGTCCATGACTTGCAACAGTCCACTTTGGCCCTTACTTAGGCTAGACGAGAGGTCAGAGAGGACCCTAGCACATATATGATTGTCCTGACCCTATGCCCTTATGGCAAGCCCCAACCCTTTTTATCATACATGTGCTAGAAGGCGGTGGCTGAGGGTCTTAGTGTTCTGGTTATGATGTTAAACTATCTGATGGTGAAGTTCCAATTCTGGAGCTCAGTGGAATGTGGAGTACCCCTTCATTATTTCCAGTCCACTCTGCCCAGAGTGGTAGTATCTGTTAGGGTCCCATTTATGGGTTAAATAGAAGAAAAAATGAGTTTTAAAAAATGTGTTTAAAAAAATTAAGTAATATTTTGAATACCCATCAAGCATAGAGCAAAATGTCTTTGGCATAAAATAACCCAACAAGGGTTGACATGCCGTAAATTCCAACAAACCAAACCAAACTTACATATTTAGTTTTATTTTGGAAAGAGAATGGTGATAGTAGATATTTACCCAACCATTTGTCATAGGTAGGATGTGACAAGAGGTCACAAGTATGAGGCATCCAGCAAAGACTGAACTCACTATTCAGTAGTAATAGATTTACAAGACTAGCTTGCTAACCATTACAGCACAATGGGATGCCTTTCTTTACCCAACCTGTTCACCATGGGTAAGATGTGACACAAGGTTGCAAGTATGGAGCATCCAGCAAAGATCGAACTCAATATCAGTAGTAATGGATCTGTGAGACTAGCTTGTTGACCAGATGACCAGACAGACACGGAATCTCCATTATAATAAGATTATAATGACAATGCTTGATATAAAAATGTTATGTAATTTAAGATTATTAACACTAGCAGTAAAAATATGTTGAAAGAAAAACTAATAAAAAAATTCCTAAAATGAACAAGTCTTTTGCCTTCTAATCTAATATTTGTTTTTAATAATTTATTTAAAAAAAAAGAAAATCTTAATTTATTTTTGCTATGGTTATTCTAATAATTATGAATTAGTGATGAAGTTAGGGTGACTAATGATACAGTGGGGGGTGAGTGAAGTGAAAGATGACCAATGTGTTATGTGATTGGATAAAAGATAATTGGTTTTGAAATTTCAGTGGTCATTAAAAATTGTCATTGTGAGATAAACTTTGGGAAAATAAAACCAATATTTATCATTAGCAATGATGAAATAAAGGAAGGACATTATCAAAGATAATAAAGAGAGATTTTTTTTCTTTTCTAATTAATAAATATAGAAAAATTACTAATAAAATTTACACCTCATTTTTGTCTGATGACAACATCATCATTATCATGTCACACTAGTAGCACGGATATCCATGACAACATCATCATTATCAAGTCACACTAGTAGCACGGATATCCATGACAATCTCTCACCAACCGTCCCTATCATTCATTGTCCTCGAGAGGTCTTCTGCGCAGTATCCAGTATCTGCGCTGAGGTGATCAATGTAGGTTTTTGCTGGACGGCCCACATTGGCATGTCCATGTGCTGGTTTCCACTGGAGGATGTTGCTTATGATTTCATCCTTGCTTCTCCAGCAGTGTCCAGCATGTCTTGTTTGTCTCACTCGGATATTTTGTGTGATAGGGAGCAGGTGACATTACAGCTACTTCTTTGTGGGGTGTTGTTTTCATGATTTGTTTAATATGACAATATAAAGAAAATTATTTTAAAAAAATTTTAAAGCTATTTTAATCTATCTATTTTTTAAATAAAATTGACAAGAAACACCTGAAGAACACCAGAGAGCACATCAGCCGAAATGTTGTACATAACAATAAAGATGAGGACAACAATTTGAAAAATCCAAATAATACAATTTATCAAGCCTCATCTTAAAAATTCAGACAAATGAAACTATCTTAGTCTTGTATATTACCAGATTTAAGTAGAAATGCATACACAACCTCTGTTTCTCTGATATATTTGTGTTTGTATCTTTATACATATCTATGTATGTGTAACTTTCTTATATGCTTTCTGTGATTAAAAAAAAATGTGTAGGTTGAGTTGAGTAACAGTGTTGAATTCTTAAGAATTCAAAAGAGACAAATGAAATTATATTTTTGTTCATTTTTCTTTATGGTACTTGTAAGTACTTCATTCCACTAAGTATTATCAGGTGTTTCTTGTTCAGGTACTCCATATATCTCTTTCAGTAAGTTTACTGATGTAAGCAAGGAAGAGAAATTCAATAAGAATTCTTTTTTAAAAAAAATATCAAACATAACTGAAAAACAAACAAAAAACACCCACAAAAATGAATCCACACCTGCATATTTTTCTTATTGACTCACCCCCAAAAGTGCAGTATTTACCTATTCATAGTAAAACAGGTTTCTGGCCTTTTTCGATCTCTCTCCACACACAAGAATCAGTCAAGCATAGAAGCATGCCTTATACACGACTCATATCATGTTAAACATTAGATTGAATCATAAAAAAATATTATGTCACTGTGGATTCAAATACTTCCTGAATATTAAACTTTAGGTAAAATTAAATACTTATCTCCTTACTAAGCAGGAAAATATAAATTAAAGTTTATGTTTATTTTTTTAATCAAAGCAACATATATTATTGATATATCCGGATTAAGGATATATTATGAAGTTGGTATTTGGTATATTATCGCAGTAGTAGCTGGTGCATCAAATAGTAGTACGTCTTCCAAGCAGTCGTGGTGGTATTCTGACTGATAGACTAGTAGGCTTAGTCGCTTGTACCACCACAGTGTTGAATATTTATAGATGACACTGACCAATCAGATTATAGTGAGGGGGTACCAAGGTATTTACATATTCATTGCATCAATTATATATTGGCATTTCAGTCTCAGAAGACTATAATAAAATTTTTGTGCCCCTTAAGTTATAGGGGCACAAAAACTTACTAAGCAGGAAAATATAAATTAAAGTTTATGTTTATCTTTTTAATCAAAGCAACAAAAAGAAAAAAAAAAAAAAAAAAGCTAATCAATTGTTTCCATGGAGATGAGTAATCACATGACAGAAAGTACACAGTTATTATGGAAATTCAAACTTTGGTGCTATATAGGAAGATTCCACCTTTTTTTCTTTTAAAGTCATGATAAGGGCATACCATAGAGCAAATTAGTCATGCAGACTATCACTATAGAAAATTGTATTAGGGGTTACTTGACATAATAAGGTGCACTTGGTGTAAAGTTATAGGAAATTGAATCAGCGATCCGAGTTCAAATCCTGGCTGAGGATGTTTGTGTTTTACTTTGTGCTAATGTCTTTGGAAAAGTCACAAATCATTCTCTTCTCATCACCCATAGTTGATATGGGTAAATATTCTCTTCTCTTCTCATCACCCATAGTTGATATGGGTAAATAAATTGGGTTCTTCAGCCTTTGTTAAGGCAAACAGTGTAGAGATGGAAAACTCTAAATTCAAACCACCTTAAACCTACTAAAAAAATGACCTTGTGTCAATTGCAGAGGGGTTGGGTAAATACATATTTGGCAAAATAAGTTTAGAAGATTAGTAAACTTTATTGCATCATCTGAAATAATAAGTTAAAAAGAATTTTACTTAGCATTGTCAATCAAGCAAACTTGTTATTTTCATAATTTTTATCATAAATGTCAGATACTATTTTTGCATAATATTTGTTTTAACAAAATATTCTAGTTATACAGTTGTGATTTTAATAAGATTAAATTTACACAAGATTGATTGTGGAGTCATTGTTTTATTAGCAACACACAATATTTCTTTTCTTTATTTTTCTTGCATAACTGATGAATCTTTTGCAAAAAAACTTGCTTTTAGGGCGTATGCTTCAAGTTGGCACATGTGGTCTCTTAAAACAAACAGAGAATTTCCTAAATCCAGGTGTAAATTCAAACCATAGGCATTAAGTCTGTCATAATAAGGAGGGAAGGGAATTAGCTTACACCTTTGTTACAAGAACTTCTTTTCTTTACAAAATGCTGCCTGACTGGCAGATTGGTCAGAAATTATGTTATTTCAACAAGTGACATTCACCTTTATTGACTTTAGTTGTTTTATTATAAATTAAGGCATCAGGTATTAATAGTTATTGTTATAGGATCTAGGATGCTGCATAGAGGACCTCCCGAGAATGATGAACGATAGGGACGGATGGAAAGAGACTGTCATGGATATCTGTGCTAACAGCGCAACATGATGATGATGATGATGATTATATATATATATATATATATATATATGGGAAAATAATTTTTTGGTTGTTTAGAAGCATGAAAGAAATGAATTAAATAAATGAAGATCAGAGATTAGAGGTTGAATACCTTGTTTTAAATTTCATTTATTTACCAATATTTTGAGGAGCATATTTCCCTCTTTGTCAAGGATTGTGATAGACTGACTGTTATTTCATTTATTGATAATATATTAAGGGTTAACATGCCGTAAAATCCAACCAGCCTGTTTGCCATAGGTAATATGTGACACAAGGTTGCTAGTATAAGGCATCCAGCATGGATCAAAATCGCTCTTCAGTAGTAATGGATATGTGAGACTAGCTTGGTAACCATTACACTATGATGAGACACCCTACTCATATTGGTATAAACATTGTTAGTTCAAGTTCAGATATATTGGTGAACCTAACACCCTAAGATTTCTCATTGAAATATCTAAGGGACAACCCTGAAAATTGTTAAACTGAAAGTTTAAAGTCACTCATACTTATACTAATATACACCAATACATACACCTGCATGAATATATAGTTATACTTTTCTAAATTATACATATACACATTTTACTGAGTATACATACATGTGTGTGATATAAAAGATATACAGGGTGTCCAGAAAATGTTGACATCATTTGAAATGTGAATATTTAAGTAATTACACAGTCCTAGGCAAACAAAATTAAATAGGTTTCATGTTGAATAATAAAAGATTTATTTATCAAAATTTAAACAAGATACTCCAAGGGATATAGGGCATCCCTGTAGCATAGTGGCTAATGTGCTGTGCTGTGACATCAGGGTAAGTGAGTTCAAACTCCACTTGCACTATTATGTTCACTTTTGGACTAATACCCTTGGGAAAGGTATGCACCCCCTCATCCTCCAAACTATGGGTTAAATAGTACCACTACCGTTCTTCTACAAGGATGGCTTTGGCATTAAATAACCTTAGAAGGTTTCACAAAGCTGCACAATCTTGTTTGACTTGTTCAAACAAATTTTAACACACATAATTAACCCTAAAAAAAAAAAAATAAAAAAAAAAAAAAATACAACAAAAATCCTGTTAAATCTTAGTTTTTACAAATTTTGTAAAAATTTGAGATCATTTGAGGGAGAATTGGTTTAACTCAGTCAGTATAGCGTTTGGCTAGGAATAACAATGTTCCTGGTTCGATACCGAAAATAATCTCCTTGGGCTAGTGGTAGTGAAAAGGGGATAGACTCCCTCACTGTATGGCTCATACCAACATTTGGCCACCTCGATGACTTGGTTATATTATTAGATTAAGAAATGATGTCAAATTTTTTTGGACACTGTATATTTATAAAGAAATGAGGTTTTTGACTAATCTAGTATATGATGATTATCTAAATGATACATGATTGTATAACATAGTTGGTGACACCACTAGAGTTAGATTTTTAAAATTGCTAAATTGAAAATATAAAACAACACAAATGAATGGAAGAGGAGGCTCGAGCTAAAACAAAATAGTTTAGTTCCATCAGCCGAGAAGTAATAATAATTTTGTTTTTTAGAAGAATAGGAAGACACTTGGCAAATTTTAATTTATCCTATTTATGGCAATCTTATCTATTTTTATGCTTGTAAAATCTTCTGTACATGGAATGTAAATATCTAGCTGGGGGGGGGGGTGTTGTTCAAAATGTTTTAAACCTTACCCAGAAAGAAGAACCACTTTTAACTAATAAAACTAATTTGGATTTCTGTGCAGGTGTGGCCCATACAAAGGTAGGAGGTGTGCAACAAATTTAAAAATGGACCAAAAAAAGATCTGCTCAGTCATAAAGTATCTGGGCGAGGCTTAGACATTTTTGAACAATCCTTATACATACCAATTAAAAAATTCATTTGTAAATCAACAAAATATTCACCTTGTTTCAATGGAAAATGCTTCATTTTAAAAAGTGGAAGTATTAATTTCCCATGTTTTACAAGATATCTCTAATAATGAATGAGAATGTCAGTGTGTCACATTTTTTAACTTTACTCCTAGAGGCCATAACGCAACATATCATACCAGGAATCAGGCTGACTCCATAAATAAATAAAAAACATTCCATGCTAAATCCGGATTTGCAATCATGAAATTTTGGGTTCCCAAGTTTTAATTACTGCAATTGTTTTCAGTGTTTTTTTTCATGTGGTTTTTTGTAATAAATTCTTTTGTACGATAATGATTTTTATAATTTAGAAATAAATATGGGAATGATCAAAATTATTGCAAAATCCAGCGAAAGTCACCCATGAAATTGTTTGTACAGAAAGTAAGGGCCTATATACATCAAATTGTCTTTAAATAAAGTAGCAGCAGAAGAATTATCGTTGAACTTTTAAAATGTAAGCTTAAATGTTAATGCAATACTTAAATGCAGCAATCAATTTTGAGTTTTTCTGTAGTTTATTGTTGCCTATAGTAGTGAGCTAGCTTAATTGACACCCAATAGGGTAGGTTTTAAGCTAAATGGGAAATATGTAGGAAAAATATATCATTATAAAGTTATTTGGATCATCCAATAAGATGATCCATTGATCCCAAACTTAATACTGAAACTGACAGATGTCAAAAGAAGAAAAAAATGCATCTTACACTAAAAAATTATTTACAAATTAAGGATATGTCAAAAAATTGGAGAAAAAATTTACAGTATTGGCTAAAAATAAGCACATTCTTACCACTTTTGTTTTTGATAGAAAGTTAATTTTCTTCTAAACTAAATATGGCGAGATTTTATTATTTCAGTGTGCTAAAGTTTGAATATATATATATATATATATATAAGAAAGATTCTGTATGTTTGTTTGTACAACAATGGAGTGCACATCCTTTTATAAAAGATAATTGGTGGAGATTAGTAAAGTTCAGTAAAATCCCACCCTATTTTTGTCCAAGAAGTGATTAAAATAACTTTTTACACTTAATTTTCCATAAGAAAAGCAAAATAAAAATATAATAAGGATATAAACCAATGATATATTAACAAATTAATTTTAAAAATGATTAAAAAATATAACAAATTAATAAAGAATAAAAAATAAGAAGAAGCAAATAAAAGACAAATAAAAGAAAAAATAAACATGAATAATAAAAATAAAAAACTTAAAAACAAGAATATATAAAGAATAAAAGTTAATAAAACAAATATATAGAAAAACAATTTTTATCAATTTATATATAGATATAAATAAAAGATTTATTTTTAACTTTTTAAATCCTGGGCAACACCGGGTAGCTCTATTAGTACCAAATAATATTTTTTGATTATATAATGTTCCACGAAATAACAAAATCCTACTATATTTTGTTTAGAAAAAAATTAACTTTCAGTAAAAAAAAAGTCCGAGGTATTTATGGGCAATACTGTGGGACCGGTTTAGCCCAGTCGCTAGACCACCCGTTTAGAAATCACAAGGTTCCTGGTTTGATACTGGACCCCGCCAACTCAGCACAAGTAGCACAGATTGGGTAATTTGATCTGTGCGGTAAAGTGGGGAACTGACAGTAGGTGTGGTGCTCCACCTTAGGAAAAACAATCTCCCTGGTCTAGCACAAGCGAAAAGTGGATAGACTCCATCGCTGTCTGGCTGATACCGACAATAGGTCACTCCATCAGTTACAAAGACAAACATCTGGCAGTAATTAAAATGCCCCCCCCCCCAAAAAAAAAAGATAGAATAAAATAAAACTCACCATTTGGAAAGAAAGGGAAAATCATTTTTAAGATATGGCATTGTTGAGAGTTTAAAGAAAAGAGTTCCAATATGAGGTTAGACAAAAACCGAATGTGTGTTCTCATACAATGGTCCAGTATTACTAGTTGATAATGGTGTGGAATAAGTACTACCGTGTTAACTGTTTAATGAACACTAATTGTTTAAATGTTGAGTGTTTTTTTTTTTTTTGTTGCCTGCTTTGATGTAAATAAGGGTTTCTCTAGGATATAATTAATGAGAACAAAAGGTCAGAGGTTAAACCACATTAAATATAAACATTTACAAAGAATATTAGTAATTTAAGTATAAAAAACATTCGTTTTAGTGGATTTCATATTCATGACTAATTCAATGAATTTTTATTGTGTTACAATAAAATCTAATGTTTAAACTTTTAGTAAAATACTTAGTCCAAATTTAATTAATACATACAACTTAAAAGAAATTTAAAAAATTAACGTTTTAATGACTTTTTTTGAGATTATTCTTTTTTTTCTTCTAGAAAGTATGAGAATATCAATTGTCACAGGACACTGGCAATGTTAGAGTAAAGCATTCGCCTATGCAAAATAGGCCAAAACTAATACTCTAACAGACAATATATTTATAGGGAAAGTTACCAAGGTGGAAGACTAAAATAAATGCTCATTGGTCAAATCACAACCTGACCACATATACAAAGGACAAAACCGAAAGCCATTTATTAGCTGGAAGTGATACAGGAAGTGCTAACAAACAACAAAGTTGGATGCAGGCTGAGACGTGATCAATCCTGGCCTGATCACTTTAGCGAGGAGGTATGATGTTGAAAATACCTGAAACCATCAATGAACTCAAGAATAACACTGATGATGCATTCAACAAAAAAGTCAAAAAATAATTAATATATGGGTAATTCAATGTCAAATCATCCAGAAAAAAGTTAAATTGTCACCCACCTACTTCAATTTTTCTGAAAATTTGTCTAGGTGCGGACTATGTTAAAGTGAGACAATCCCCAAAATTTCATATTGGTTTTAAGAAAAGCAGATTTAATAAATTATTATGTGGTGTTATTGATTTCTAATATTAGTGTTTTATTCTCAAATGTATTAAAAAAATCCCATGTATGATTCTATATAGAAATTAATTAAAATAAAACAAGAATAAGCATAATATTTTTGTGTGTTCTTATTTAGTTTCATCAGTCGTTTTAATCTAATCTAATCTAATATTTTATTACATTAAAGCTTAAATACTTGTACTTGAGGGTGCATGATTTTGCTAGTCTTAAGAAAAATTATTCATTTTTTCCAGGAAAAGAGTGAACATTTTATTTCACTGAATTGATTGTCACTGGTGGTATTTAATGACAATGATAAGATCATTTATATTTTCAATTTTGGTTGATAATGGAATGAAAAAAATGAAGGTGTGGATAGGATAGAATAAATATTTGTACAGCTAAAATTTTTTTTATCTATTTGCTAATTTATTAGGTAAATAATATGATCAGATTGAGAAAGATAAATATAAACATAGAAAGACAGATAAACTGACCAAGATATGAGAAAATAGAATAGGATATAAAGATAAACAAAATAACAAAATGAGAAATAGGTAGAAAAATAAATATCAAGAGAGTAATATGAATATTTAACATTGTTTCTCTATTTGATTCTGTCTCCATTATTCTTCTCCCATTTATACAAGGCAATACCCCAAAACCCATAAAATTTGAAATTATCTAACTTAACACCTAGTTTTCACCTTTTCCTTCAAAGTAGTCCTCTTGGGTAGGTATTTACCAAACCTATTCGCCATATGTAGGATGTGACACAAGGTCACAAGTATGGGGTCTCCAGCGAGGATTGAACTCATTATTCAATAATCTGTGAGACTTGCTTGCTAACCATTACACTATGATGAGTTGCCCTAAGTAGTCCTCTTGGATACAATCTCACAAAGAATAACAACAGATATCTACAATGCATTCAGTTCATATTTAAACTACAAGCAATATGGTATAGCTATAAAGAATATTATATATAGGTATATATCACTTAATGATTATAACAAAACATATAAAATCCATAATATATTATGGAAAACTTATAATAATTACTAATAATGCTGAATCAAGAAAAATCTGTATTAAACAAAACCAATATTATATATAAATTCCCTTGCTAAATAGGAGATTGTATCTCCAGTAGTAGTAGTGATGATAATAATAATAATGTCAAGAAGGGAGGGTGGAAAAGGTCTTGCCAACATAGAGGATTGTGTAGTGCCACAATCCAAGGACTCAAAGAATACACAAAAAGAGCAAAGAAAGATTATCTATAGTAGCCATTAACAGCAGCTGCAACATAGCAACAAGCAGAAAAACAACAAAAACAAAGAAACAGAAATGGGAAGAAAAACAATTATATGGATACTTCAAACGACAAATTAGGGAGGTTGTACATGAAAAGATCTGGACATGGTTAAGAAGAGGAAACCTCAAGAGAGAAACCAAGTTACTCATAATGGCTGCTCAAAACAATACCAAAAGAACAAAAATTGATAAGACACAACAAAACAGCAAATGTAGAGTGTGTGGTAACAGAGATGAGACCATATACCATGTATCAAGCAAATGCAGTAAACTAGCACAATGAGAATACAAGGCTAGGCACAACTGTATTGGAAAGGTGATCCACTAGGAATTGGATAAAAAACTAAATTTTGATCATACAACAAAATGGTATATGCATAAACCAGAGTCTGGTCTTAAGAATGAAACACATAAAATTATCTAGGACTGAGATATGACAGATCGCCTTATCCCAGCCAGAAGACTAGACCTAGTATTGATTAAAAAGAAAAAGAGAACTAATCAACTGGTAGATTTTGCAGTCACAGCAGATCACAGGGTGAAGATGAAAGAAAATGAAAAGATAGACAAATACCTGAAGCTTGCTAGAGAATTGAAAAAGCTGTGGAATATGAGGGTGAAAGTGATACCAATTGTAGTTGGTGCACTTGGAACGATCCCCAAAAGTTAAGAAAACAGACTGGAGGAATTGAAAATCAGAGGAAGAATTGAGACCATCCAGACAATAGCATTGTTGAAATACTCAGAAGGGTCCTGGAGAAACTGAGGAGACTTGTTATCACTCAGACTCCAGTGAAAGACCATCAGCTAACACTAGTGTGAAGAACTCACAAGGAGTGAAATGATGATAATGATGCTGACAAAAATGATCACACCAGACCAAAGCCAATTCCCCATGAATTACCTGGCAAACCTGATAAAAAAAACAATGGTACACATCAATGTGTAGATTATGTGAACAGCATGTTAAGACTATTGAACATTTAGTATCGGGTGGTTGTGCAATCTTAACACCAAAGGAATGCAAATATCAACATGATAAGATAGGGTAGTAGATTCATTGGAAGAAGATATGTCAATATTATTGTGCACCACATGCTGAAGAAATTGTATGAGAATCATCCTGAGCCAATCAAAGAAATCAACAAAGTCATTATCATTTGGGACTTCACCATTTATACTGACAGACACATAAAAACTTATAGTTCAGACAGTGATTAAACACCACAAAAAAAAAAAAAATTGCCATCTTATTGATATGTTAATGCTATGAGATAAAAATAATATGATAAAATAAATAAATATAAAGATCTTGAATTTGAAACTGAAAAAAAAAAAAAAAAAAAAAAATGTGGCATCTTAAAATTACTGTTATACCTATAATAATCGGAGATCTACGTATGCATCTACCCAAACTATTCACCACGGATAGGATTTGACACAAGGTTACAAGTATGGGGCATCCAGCAAGGATCAAACTAGCTATTTAGTTGTAACAGATCTGCAAGACTAGCTTGCTGGTCATTACCCTATGATGAGATGCCCGAACTAGGCATGATCAAAAATTGTAGAAAAGATCACATTGACAAGATCCCTGATTTCTCTTGTTTACAAGATGTTTAAAAACATTGCACTACATAGAACTGTTTATAAATTCAAGAGATTGTTATCAACGTAAAGAAAATATAAACAATATATATGTTAACTATAACTAAACATTGGAATGTGTGCAAACAGAAGGCATTTCTTCACAACCATTTCTTACACTAGGTGCTAAAAAAAGACCTAATCAGAGATTGTACTAAATAAAAAGCTAATGATAATAATGTCAACTGGTAGATTTTCCAGTTTCAGCAGATCACGAGATGAAGATGAAAGAAAATGAAAAGATAGACAAATACCTTGACCTTGCTAGAGAATTGAAAAAACTGTAGAATATGAGGGTGAAAGTGATACCAATTGTAGTTGGTGCACTTGGAACGCTTCCCCAAAAGTTTAGAAAACACAGAAGAGGAATTGAAAATCAGAGGAAGAATTGACTACAGCATTTTTGAAATCGGCTAGAATACTCAGAAGAGTCCTGGAGAAACTGAGAAGACTTGCTGTCACTCAGACTCCAGTGAAAGACTGCCAGCTTATGCTGGTGTAAAAAACTCACAACTCACTTAATAATAATAATAATAATAATAATAATAATAATATATACTCACTATACAACAATAGTTTCGTATATAGATTAATTTGCCAGCAAGTCTTAGAAAACAGACTAGAGGAATTCGAAATCAGAAGAAGAATTGAGACCATCAAGACTACAGCATTGTTGAAATCAACTAGAATACTCAGAAGATTCCTGGAGAAACTGGGGAGACTTGCTGTCACTCAGACTCCAGTGAAAGACCACCAGCTTATGCTGGTGTAAAAAACTCACAACTCATGAAATAATAATAATAATAATAATAATAATATATACTCGCTATACAACAATAGTTTCATATATAGATTAATTTGCCATCTATCAGACAATAAAAACCCATACCAATCAACATAAAATACAAGGCCACCCTATTCATAAAAATATTGGAATAAGTATTTACTTATTGATAACACAAACATACTCTTATAATATAAACTAAAAAATAAAAATAAAAAAGATTGCCAATACTAGAAGCTTTAATTAAATGAATTAGCGTCAAGCCTAGGAACTGGCATATTAGATACATTTAACAACTAAAAATTATATATTCCTGTTCACATTGACTCGAATGCTTGCCATATCATGAACACATAAAAATCTAGTGTAAAAATACAATATAGAAAAACTAGAAAATATTCACTACACTCTGAAAAGAGAGCATCTCAAATAGTAAAAACAAAAGTTTTATTGGATTTTATAAAAAAAACCCAAAAAACCCATCTTGATTACATGCTTGAAAGTGCCCAATAAGACTTTGAACAACACGCGCACACACACATAAGAACCTTTGGATATAAATTGTAAACTATAAAAAAACAAACTTACTTGTCATTTTGTCTATAATGCTCAATATCAAAATATAGAGATAATTTAAAACTGTTGATAAATATGAATTGAAACAGGATTTCATACACAAACACTTTGAGTTACTGTCAATTTATTAGTGTGTGTGTATATATTACTAATAATAATTTCTCATCAGACAATACACACAAAAACAAAGAAATACATTTGACTAGTTACTCGTACACACACATACACAAATAATCTAAAATGAATATAAATGACGGAATTCTATGAATTAAAAATAAAGAAGTAATAACCACTTCTCTTACCGCTTTTTAGGACGATTCCTTTTCTTTTGTATAACGTATTTAGCCATTTTTCTTCGAGAAGGAGACCTTAACAAACAAGTAAGCATTGGTTGCAACAGGGGGGGAAATTTTTCTAACTGACTCTAGTTGTTCAGTGAATCTCTGTTATTTTTTTTCTTTCTCCCCCCCCCCTTTTGTCACCTTTGACCCCCCTCGCCCCCAGACCTACTTGCAATGCCACTGCTGATTTGGTACTTCTCTTACAGAACCACTTTGACTTTTATTCTTCTCATTTAAATAATCACTGGTGCCAGTAGATTTTCAAGACAGTCATAATAAGTGGGGTCTTACTCATTTATAATCATCATCTATTAATAATGGAGATTCGGTCTCAATTTGTCTGTAACCAAAATATACATCACTGCTTACGTCACCCAAAATTGTCAATACATAGAATAAAGCACAACCTTGTATTATATACAAATACAAAATTTGAGTACGCAACCAAAGACAGTCTTTATTGATTTTTACAACAAGTTCTAATAAATACATGCCCAGTGTTATATATTCATATATACTTTGTTTTATTTTAATATATATTTAAAGTTATCTAACGTATAAAGTTTTACAAGAAAATTATTTACAAACAAGAAATAGTCATTTTTTCAGTATCAAGAGGCTAACAAAAAGTTTACTAATAAATAAATACCTACAATTTTGTGTAAAATTTATGTGTAAAACATTCAATATAATCATTTAATTAATAAATGCACACAACATTTTATTGAAGGGGGACAGAACTAAGTTTCCATTACAAATTGTTTCATTCTTTTAACTCCTTTAATGAATTTGATGATTTTACTTATTTATGATACAAACCCCACAACATTAAATTTTTTAACTCCTACCCGCCCAGGCTAAATCTTTCAAAAATCAATTTTTACACCGCCCGGAGGTTGTTTTGTTTTTTGTGTATTTTTGCTAGTAGTCATAATGCTTAGAATAAGACATAGCTGCTACCACACTTCTGAGATAACAGAATTATTTAGGTATAATACGCTTATCTAAATTAGGGATCAGAATTTCTGAAAATAAAAAAATATTTTGTATATAATATGCACTGACTTTCTAAAATGTGTAACAGCTAAATTTAATATTTATTCAACTTTTTATCTGGTTTGTACAGACTAAAGATATATTTTTTTTTTTTTTTTAGTTTACTTATGTTTTGAAACAAAACATTTATGCAGTATTTAGAGCAAACACATGGACATGTTCTCACAAAAATACAACAAACTCACACTTGGAGAAACAAAATTATAAACACACACATTTACACTAGATATTTCTCTGTAGTGGCATGAAACAAAAGTTTTTGTTACACGTTAGTTATTTTGGATCATAGACATAATTTATATTCAGTCATACCATCCTGAATATGGTGATGCATGTAGCCAGATAAAAAGTTAATATTTGATTCTTGCGTATAATATGCAACCCTAACTTTTAAGCTTAAACATGTGGAAAAAAAGTGTGTTTTATACAGAAATAATTACGGTAATCCTGACTGTCAGTTTGTTGTCATTTAGTGAAATATTTAGTTACTAGCAGTACCTGTGGATATACCACAGTATGATAATTTAATTATTACAAAATTTGACATGTTTACTTAAGAGCTATTGCTAAATAGTTCAATATGTAAAAAGTATAATAATCTTGATTTAATTCTCTCACCCCCCCTTCTTTCCTTCTTTTCATTCTGTTTGATTGAAACAGATTAGCAATATCGCTTCTGTGTGCTCAGCCCCCTCTTCCTAGCTTTCCCCTACTCTATTTCTTTCTTATATTTTTTCTGTGTAGGATGTCCTTTTTCTTCCCTTTCTTTCTTCTTTCTTTCAAATAAAAAGAATGGTCTATTATTTAGCTGATTTAACGACACCCGTAAGAAATAATAATCCAGCGGACAAGCAACACCAGATAATCAGAACATTTTTGCATTTCCTCTTGTATGATTTGGATGGCCTTATTTTTAACCAGAGGGTTTTGCAAGATGATAACAGTGTGATAATGTATGGTTTATTGATCAGTCAATTTGGAATTGGAATCAATGTTATTTGTTTCATCTAATGAAAAACTAATTTTCTTTATGGATGATGAAAGAAATAATGGAGAAATCATTTGACCTTTAATCATGTTTATGATTGTTATTCAGAAATATCTTAGATATGGCCAAGTTTGATTCATGGCCAACATTTTAAGGCACTCAAGATCGAAAATTAAAGATGGCTTGAGAGAAGATCTCATAAACCATTAGACCACAATGGATACTCATTTTAAACATTAAAAGTTTCTAAATTTGGATATGGTACCAGCATAGCTAACAAAGAAAAAATATAGCAAGAAAGAAAGAAAGAAAGTCAGGGAAAGATAGAGAGAGGGACTGAGCATGCAGAAGCAATAATGCTAATCTGTTTCAATTGAATATAATGAAAAGATAAAAAGAAGGAAAGAAAAAAAAAAGAGTGAGAGAGAGTTAAATCAAGATTATCATAATTTTTACATATTAAAGTATTTTGCAATAGCTCTTAAGTAAACATATCAAATGTTGTAATAATTAAATTATCATACTGTGGTATATCCACAGGTCCAGCTAGTCTTACTTGTTGTTGTTATAGTAGTAATACATGTACAAGAAATTGAAATTGTCAGAATGAGGCAACTGAAAGTAAAAACAATACCAATAGTTGTCGGGGCACTGGGACAACTCAAAAAGAAGGTTGGTGAATTTGTCAACATCATACCTAGACATCCTAAGAGAGCATCCCATCCTGGTGTAATGGTTAGCAAGCTAGTCTTGCAGATCCATTACTACTCAATAGTGAGTTTGATCCTTGCTGAATGCCCCATACTTGCAACCTTGTTTCACATCCTACCAATTACAAACAGGTTGGGTAAATACCTACTCAGACATCCTATCATGTGAAGTGCAAAAAATTGCTCTCATTTCCATTGTGCACATCTTAAGGAAATTCTTGTCATTGTAAACAAATGGATCCAAGAAATTATATGTATCCACATATAACAGACACATATAATTGCTTGTGTTTCATTTGTATATGAATAATATATGTAATAACTAAGCTGACAATACTTGCATTACATGGTTGCCAACCCTAGGTCTCTCGGTGAAACCCAGCTAGCCACTTAAAGAAAACAGAAGAATACAATGATGACAATAATAATAATCATCTACTTATAGTATAGTATATTATTACTTTGATGAGCGTGATAAAAAATAGATTCAACTAAAAAAATATAAGCACGAAAAGAAATTGTTGAAAGTTTAGTAATTTTCCTAGTGCACATGGATGTGTGTGTGTGTGTGTGTGAGATTATCTAAAATATTTTGAAGAATAAAGGAATAAGTAAAAAGGAAAGAATGAAAAATTATCATAACAAAGGATTTAGGGTCCGGTTTAACTCAGTCAGTAGAACATCTGCCTAGGAATTGCAAGGTTCTGGGTTTGATACCAGTCCCTATCAACTCAGTGCATGAGTAGCACAGCTTGGGTAATCTGATCTGTGGATTCATGCAGATTCTACCAGAATCTAAACTTAATTTGCTGATTCCATCTTCCAAACTTTTACCATTTTGTTTGACTATCTGTTGGTATTTTTTTAGGTGAATTTATAATTTATAGAGAGAAAGAGAGAATAAAAGGAAATAAAAAGCAAATAAAAAAGGTTGCATAAAAGTGCTCAAAGCTACTATAGCAGAGTGTGTCAAAAACCTAAAAATAACAAAATTATGTGGAGCACACAAACATCAGATGGAAAGATGAGAAAAATTGCATAGTCAACCATAATTTCAGGTATGAAAATTTTGTTACACAGCATAATGATCAAGCACATCACATACACACAAGATAGTGATTATTGATTTTTTGTGATCTGAACAGTCAAAAATACATCGACATATTGGGAAAATACATCTTGAGCTCAATCAGGTGGTAAATGATACAGAAGAAATTTATTAATATATCTACACTTAGAAATCAATTTACTTTCTTTGTTCAGCAATTTATTCAATGTATTCCAGAATAAATAATTGTTCTTCCAGACATAATCTGAAATTATTATAAACTTTTCTATATGCAGGAGCTTTTTTCTTTCACACTATTCCATTTTATTATGGGAGATTTACTGGTTTCAGCTTTTATTTGCCATACGTATTAGATTAGAAGTGGCTACCCAGCATCGCTTGGGTAGAGGGGCAAAAAAACCCTGATGTATGGTTTGTTTTTGTGTTATTTGGGTTTTCTATATGGCTTTCATGTACCATTAATCAAACTGAATTTAACGTCTAGAGAATTAAATTTTTAAATTAGACATTACATCTAAATTTAAGCCAGGGTTCTTAAATCCGCTGCTGTTTGGCAGATTTGTACGGGAATCTTCTTGCGGTAGAGCAAGTATTTTGCTCACTTTTCTTGTTTCTTCTTTTGTTTGGAACTCACATACAAAGCTAAACATAACATCTACATATTCATAAGAAAAAAAACAAAAAACAAACAAAAAAACCCCTCTAAATACAATATCTAGTATTATATGAAACAAAACCACAAGCTTGTCCACAATGGATTCCCTATTTTCAATGTATTCTGAAGTCATGATTTTAAGGTGGAATTTTTGTCATGCTTTGTATGCAAATAAATTCATTTGATTACAATCCTACTTCTTTATCTAATCCTAGATATACAATCAAAGACACCATTCTCTATCTTGGTCGCTTCTTAAAGATTGTCCCACATTTTATGGAATATGTATGAGTACTGTTATTTAAGGCTAAAAAATATTAGGTCACCTAAAAAATTTGTCTTCCTTCTATAATTAGATGGCATTAGGAGTGTTTTACTTTAACTTTGTGAAAATAAAATACAGTGGTACCTTGACTTATGAGTTTAATTCATTCTGCTCATAACTCAATTTCCTCATATATCAAATAAATTTTCCCCATTGAAATAAACTGGAATGGCATTAATTTGTTCCAGCACCCCCTCCCAAAAAACACCCAAATTTTTTTTGTTACATTTTTTAAATAAGAAAAATAACACTGTATTGCATAAAAACATAATGCAATAGAATGTAATGAGTTATGTTCTGTAATATGTTTTAATGTTTTTTTTAATATATTTTTCTTTGGCATAATAAATTTAGAAACTTAAATGTTTTAGCAAACTTATTAATATAAGCAGATCTGAAGCTCGATCATACCTCAAATTTTAGCTCACAACACAAAGCAAAAATTTGGCTGAGTGACAGCCTGTAAACTCGGAAAACTTGTAAGTTGGAGTACTCGTAAGTCAAGGTAGAACTATATATTCATTTATTTTTTTATTGATAAAAATAGCAAACACCATTATGCACAAGATCATATTATAATGATAGTTGTAGGTAATCATTATTTGATAAATAAACAAGAAAGTGTAGTGCTAATATCTATTAAGATTTCTATGTTTTATTCATGTCTTCCTCAATAATATATTAAATTTACTTTAAGCAAATAATGTTTATTGTGAACATTTTTTCATTCTTTATATTTTAATATAGAAAAATTATTTGAAAAAAGTCACAAGTAAAGATTAACAAACAAACAAACTAAACTAAATATTTTAATTCTTTCTTTTTAATAAAAGCAGGTTCGGTGATTGAAAAGTTACTCTCTATTTTAAACTCGGTAGAGTGTTCAGCTAGGAATCACAAGGTTCTTGGTTCGATACTGGACCTCGCCAACTCAGTGAATGAGTAGCACAGGGATCTGTGCGGTAAAGTAAGGAGCTGATGGTAGGTGTGGCGCTCCACCTCAGATGCTAAAATAATCGCCTTGGTCTAGCGCTAGTGAAAAGGGGATAGACTCCCTCGCTGATACCGACATTAGGCCGCCCCGACGACTTACATTTTTCTCAATTCTTTAATGGATGTTCCTTAATATTTGGCAATCAAATCTGTGTTGTTTTTCTTTTCAGATTTATTTTTTTGTTTCAAAATTTGAACTCCAGTAAATATGTCTGAACATTTAACTCTAATGTAATTCTAATTCCCGGGCGGCTTGAGAGGCTGGAGGCTAATGCTAGTGCCCATATAGAATTTTAAATAAAACTCAATGTTATGCGTGTTCTTTCTCATATTCATTTTTTGTAAAAATAATGATTCAGAAATAAATTATAAGATTTTTAAAATAGGGAAGGGAGTTACTATACAATCACCCTGTATAAAAAAAAAAAAAAGTTCTAGAAGAAGACTAACACGTCAGAGGCAGAAAAAAAAAAGTCATTAAGCCAGAAAGATTGAACTGAGGTCACCACCACAATAACAAACTGTTGAAGGAAAACTGATCATTTTTTCCCCCTTTTAAATCAAGGTATGATTTTGGCAATCACCCTGCCCATCAACACTTACCACAATTCTAAATTTAGTCTAATGAAGGGTCTTCTAAACTGTGGTGGCCAGAGGGATGGTCCAAAACTGCTCACCTGAAAATACTGTCATACACTCTTGGGCTTTCAATACTACATTCACTATCTAATTAATACACAAAGTGAAACTTCTTCATTCACTTTAGCTATGTGTAGGGTTATACATGAATCTCAAAAAAGATTGGCTATAATGTGTGTGTGAGTGTGTGTGCATTTACCAACCCCCTCACACAAGCAGGATGTAATACAAGGTCATTTTTTTAGTTTAATAGCTTTGAATTCAGAGTTTTCCTTCTCCTAGACTAGTTGCCATACCAAGGTTAAAGACTTCAGTCTGCTCTACTATTTAACCCTAGCTGGAGGGAGAACAGTTGGATACTTACCTTTCCCAAGGGTCTTAACACTATGTGAAATGCAAACAGCTTCATCTAGAATTTGAACTTGGATTGCCAAATCAATTTCCTGGCATGATAATCCTTACACCTCAAGCACCTGTGTGTGTGTGTCAGATATGTGCATATTAGGAATAGAGGATTTATATGTGAGAGTATATTTGATATATATATATATATATATATATATATATATATATGGAGGTGTGTTGTGTAATGGTTATCATCATAGAAAATGGACTCATCAAGCCAAATTCAAATCCTGGATGAGTCTGTTTGCATTTCAGATAGCGCTAACACCTTTGGGAAAGGTATGCATCCGACTACTCTTTCTCCAGCTATGGGTAAATAGTAGGGCATTCTTGGCTCTTTAACCTTGTTTAGGCAACTAGTCTAGGAGAAAGAAAACTGAATTCAAACCTGTTAAACTCTGCTTAACAAATTGATATACTGATCCTGCTTGTGTGGAGGGGTTGGTGTGTGTGTATGTGTGTGTGTATATATATATATATATATATATATATGTATGTGTGTGTATGATGTAATGGCCATTAAATTGGGTTTGAGCAGCTCCATGACATGAATATTTAGTGAAAAATTCTACTTATGATAAGTGTGAACATGATTTTGAGTCTTGCAAGTATTATAAAAGGTCTATCATGATGACAACATGAAAGTGTATGTTCATTGTTACTCATAACATCTGCCTTTATTTGAAAATCAGGACATATTTGGTAATGGTGCTTAAGTCCATTAACAAAAGTATAGATATTACAAGATAGTGTAATGGTTATCGTAGGAAATGGGATTGCACACAGAGTTCAAATCCTGGATGAGGCTATTTGCAATTCAATTCGCATTAATGCCCTTGGGAAAGGCATGAATCCATTTGTTCTCCCCCCTGGTATGGGTAAATAGTTAAGTGGCCGGGGTTATTTAGCCTTGGTTAGGCAACCTAGGAGAGGGAATACTTTGAATTCAAACCTGTTTAGTTTCACTTAAGAAATTGACCATGTGTCACATCTTACTCATGTGGAGGAGTTGATAAATATATATACTGAGTGGATAATTGCAAGTGAAAATATTGAAAAAAAAAAAACAGATTCTTTTATTCATTACTAGAAGTGGCTACCCAGCATCACCTGAGTAGAGGAGGGAGCAAAATCCCCTGATGTATTGATTAGTTTTGATTTACAAATGTTGGACATTTTTAAGTAGAATTTCAATGCTATTTCTATGTATATTCTAATTTTTAGATATCTTAAAATATAAATCAAATCTTCATAATTTTTGCACAAAAAGCAAGAACCGGTGATATTCAATGTGTATATATATATTTACTTTGTAGTTAATTGTTTTATTTTCATAGCTTCATCTGGACTTACATACATACACACCAACTGCCCTTTATATATGGATAGATATTTTAGAGAACTAGAAAGTAAACTCCAAGCGTGATGATGCTACATCTCAAAATAATAGAAGGTAACAAAAAGATTCTTTTCAAAATTCTTCTAGAAAAAAAAAAAAACAAACTAAATTCAAACCAGTTTTACTCCACTTAAAAATTGACTTTGTGTCACATCCTGCCTGTAGTAAAGGGGTTAGGCAAATACATAGAAGTTTAAAAGAAAACAACAAAATAACTCATCAATAATTCCATACTTCAAGGTCTGTCTGGGTTCATGTTTATACATGTGTCTAACTAACCCTGCTCTGCTGTGACACACAAGATTGGGAAGGGGGGGGGTGTCTCTACGAAGGAGTAAGTTCAATCTGGTTGCCTTTGCATATATCTTGTTTCAGTTTTTTGTTAAGAGACATGACCCTTTTTAAAGAAGGATGTTTTTTTTCACAGATAATTCTTTAACCAAGTACTGTGCATTGTGTTGTATTTGTTTCCCAGGCCTCAAGTTTGATGCCTCTCTATTGATCCACAATGTTTTTAGAGACAGTCATTGAAATGAGAATTTTGGCTTGTTAGCAGTGGCTAGTCCCCCCCCCCCCCTTAAAAGTATTGTATGGGCAACCTGGTGTCAATCATACAGACAAGATGATCACACCATCTAAGATGATTCTTGACAATCATAGACTCAATAGCATTATATTTACTATATACATACATATTTACCAACCCCTCCATATGAACAGGATGTGACAAAAGTCAATTTATTAAGAGGACTTTAACAGGTTTTAATTCAGAGTTTTCCTTCTCCTAGACTAATTGCCTAACCAAGGTTAAAGTGCCCAGTCTGCCCTACTATTTACCCATAGCTGGAGGGAGAGTAGTTGGATGTATACCTTTCCCTATGTGAAATGCAAACAGCCTTGTACAGGATTTGAACGTGTGTCGACAAGTCGATTTCTTACGACTAACCATTATACCAGTGCCTCCATATATATTTAATATAAAAAATGAACTTCATACAATGACTGCTATTTACACAATAGCATTGCAACCAACAAAGCCTTCATCAGATGATGACTCTGGGTTCAGGCATGGTTTTGGGGCCGAAGCATCATTACCACTAACCCAGAGCGCCCCAACAGTATCTCACAATACCACCAGTCTTTGTTGATTTGATTTTGCACTGTAGGATTGCCATATCCATGCTGATGCGGTTAGAGCTTTATTCTGGATCTTTTTTATGTATTTTCTCTTATCTGGTAGAGAAAGTCCAAGTTTAGTAAAAATATACCAAGGATGGGTTGGTAATAAATCCTTGGCATCCGACTTCAATAGGAGATACATCCATTTCTGATGCATTGTTCTCGTAGATCTTCATATTTTTCCAACTTACGCTGATGTGCCCAGTCAAGATTTATATATTAAAAAACATACATATATTTACTATATTTACTATGCACACACAAACTCACTTTAATTTGTATGTATATTGATTTCTGTAAATATATATATGTGTGTGTGTTGTGTGTGTGTGTGTGTGTGTGTGTGAGAGAGAGAGATGGATGTTGGGAAACTTTTTTGGTTGTATTGAAAACATGGAAAAATATAAGAAAAGGAATAAAAACAAAATTCAAAGTGATAAATATGGTGTTGCTTTTAATCTTATTTATTTGGTCTAGCACTAGCAAAAAGGGGATAGACTCCCTTGATGTCCAGCTGATAGTGACAATAGGCCACTCCACCAACTTTACTACTTTACTATAATTGATATATATATATATATATATATATATATATATATATATATATATATATATATATATATATATAACTATATCCGTAGTTGGGTTACCAGGTTAGTTGGTATTAGGATGATCCTAAGTTGAATCTTTCTTCCAACAACGGAATGTTAGAGTTGTTCAGGTTCAAGTTGAGAGCTTGATGTTCAATATTATTGAACAGAGCAATATAATTGGTAATTAGTATTTTTTTATACATATGTATAAAAGATATGTGGGTGTATGTATACATATGGATGCATTTATTTATAGACAAGAATTTTCACCTATTGATATTATACCCCAATGCTTAACTTACCTTAATTTGGAGTTTAACTGATTGTTAATTCCAATTTATGTTATAATCACATGTATATTCAATTTAATTTAATTCTTTCTTAGTTTGTTTTAAACCTGTCTTCTATTGTATTGTAATAATGTGGGATTTGGAGAATGCGATGTTAAATTTATGAGGCTTTTTTTTTTAGGGGAAGCAGTTGGAAAAAAAAGAAAAAAAAAAAAGAAATGGTTCACTGAAAATGACCTGAAAAAAAAAATTATTCAAGAGCCCGAAGGGCAAGGTGGCTGATCCCTCTGATTAAGAATTTATTGAGGGGACAAAACTACCCAAACTGAAACCTCTACCACCAGCTGCTTAATTAATCCCTTGTCATAAATGCCACCCACTAAAGCGATGAGAAGAACTGATTCCAAAATTTTTTTAGGATTCCCCAGAATAAATGTATGTATAAAGCCCCCATGAATTTCTGTTTACTATTTTCAATAAAGTTAACAGTCTGATGAAACTCAAAGGTATACACAAATACCTGTGGGTAGAAATAGATCTATAATCAGAAAATGACCAATTTTTAAGCCTTTTTCTTTACCAAATATATATATATATATATATATATATATATATATACATATATATATATATATATATATACATATATATATTATATATATATATATATATACACACACACACGAATATATAATCCGGTTATATGCAGTTGTAAGTGTATGCATTATAACATGTTTATATAAGAATGCAATTATTTTCCTAGTGTGCAGATTTGTATGCACACACATACACACACATATACATACATTTACTAAGCATATCTTAGTTTCATACAAAATCTGAACCATCTGGTGAAGTGCCAACTTACTTTAGTAGTAATATCCGGTGAGACTAGTTTGGGGTCTACCAATCAAAATGAGGTGATCATATATATATATATATATATATATATATATATATATATATATATATATATATATAGATATATAGATATATAGATAGATAGATATGAAAAAAAAAAAATTTTGTATTCCTTTGTCTAACTCTTGCTGTATGCATCTATGTATGTTTCTCTCCCTCTTTCCTTCTCTCTCTTTATATATGTATATATATATGTGTGTGTGTGTGTGTGTGTGTGTGTAAAAAGAAAGGGTCATATGTATAATGCAGTATGAGTGTATATTACATGTGGAAAATTCATTGTTATATTTATTTTTGATTACTTATTAGTGTAAGTATGAATGCATTACCTTGTATATTTCTATGAAAGTATTCATAATTTCTTATGAATGAAAAGGAATAAATGTTGACTCTTATTTCCTGGGTATTCGCTGTGGGAGAAAAAAAAGTGGACAGTTGTCTTACTTGATTTGGTATGCTAAGCTGAATGACAACTACTTTGTTCAGTCTTATATATATATATATATATATATATCCAATGCAATAAAAAAGCAACCCACTGCAATTCATTAAATTTATGACTTTGCATTCTTAGGTATTTGATATGTCCACTTATATTGCTGGCTATCTTGACCCCCAGCTGCAATTCTTGTGGATACTCCTGGTTAAGTCTACCATAATTTTATGTGTATATATGTGTATAGTTATATACTGAGTGGTTGTGCAGTTTTACACCTAACAGCATATGAAATATATATATATATATGAATGTATACGTATGCATTTATAATCATACACAGTTAAAAATACATTCTCGACTTTATAAACACAGCTAAAGTGGCCAATATATATGAGAGTGCACAGATGGCCATGGTTATACTAGCCTATGTTTAACTAAGAAATGCAGGTTGTGTGGTCTCTATGCACCCCTGTTCAATACAGACAACTAGTAATTTCATTTTTTAAGATGTACTAAGCACAGAGAGAGAGAGAGAGAGAGAGAGAGAGAGAGAGAGAGTCATGTGGTGATGATAAAATGTATTAACTGCTTGAAACATAAAAATATTAAAATGACTTTGTATGCCAGAATTCTTAACTTCAATCTTTATCTTGTAAGCTAGATTCAAGACAGCCTTCAATATTTTAATCAAAATGGACTGGTTGGAACTTGGATAAACTATAACTATGTATGAGAGAGAATAAATAATTATCTGCACTTTCGCCATATCTTATTGTCACATTGCATTCTGTGCATGCATTCTTATAGTTGACACTGTTATGATCACGTGATCGAAGTTTCAGCCTTATTGCACCATTTTGTTTCTTGTCTTTACAGTGTAAACATGGTCACTCCACTAGCAGTATGCACCAAGTAAGTGACCCAATTTACTCTGGTCAGAAGGAGTGTCAGGAGCTGAAATTTAACAGAGGCTTTTAGTACTATATGGGAACAGTGCACTACTATGCATAAGTGTGTATGAGTGGATAGAGAAGTTTAAAAGTAGCTGGACAAGCATGATGCAGGAAGAGGGAGAAGAACGTCCGTCAACATCCACCACAGATGAGACGATACAGTAAGCTTGAGAGATGATAATGGCGAACTGGTGAGGTGGCTTGTTCTCTGCAGACTAGTCATGGTTCTTCCAATCAAATCATCCATGATGAGCTCAGCTTCCATAAAACAAGAATTCAGATAATGTTTAAATTCTGCCTTGTATATTTACCAGCTGCTCCACATGAGCAGGAGGTGACACATGGTCAATTTCTTAAGTATAATTTAACAGGTTTGAATCAGTTATCCTTCTCCTAGACTGGTTGCCTAATCAAGGTTAAAAAACCCAGTCTGACAAACTATTTACTCATAGTTGGAGGGAGAATAGTTGGATTCATACCTTTCCCAAGGGTGTTAGTGCTATGTGAAATGTAAACAGCCTTGTCCAGGATTTGAACTTGTCTCATAGTGTCCATTTCCCTCCACACACATACGCACACACACGTGTGTGTATATATATATATATATATATAGTTAAAAATTAATGGTAAAATGAATGAATGGATGAAATAAAAATGAATGAAATGAGGGGGATAAATGAAAAATCCTTTCCAAGGGACCCCTCTCAAAAGTATTAAAACACTTTTTGAGAGTGGGGTCCCTGATATAAATATATATATATATATATATATATATATATCATGGAAAATGAAAATAAATCCAAAGGTATGTAAATATATGAAGTATGAAAACACAAGGTATTCAGAATCATCCGTTGATTACATTGTTTTTTTCATACACACACACTCATATATATATATATATATATATACTTATAGATATGAATGTTTATGTGAATATTTGAGTGTGTATTATATATCCTCATTTTTCAATTTATAAAGAAGCAATGTAAATTGCTTAATAAATGGTTGTATGACAAATGCATATTTTCTTGTGAGTACAAGTATAAATACACTATTTTTTATTTTTGCCCAAGATTATGGCCAGCAGTTATTTGATCAGCAGAGTAATAAATAAATTCTCTGGATGACTGCTATATTTCAAGTTGTCTCAGACATGATTGTACATGAATCTTTCTCCATGGAAACTGCTCATCACAAAAGATAAAGTGAACTGGGAGATCACAGCAATTTGACAAAATGATAATCATTACTCTTTCAATGAAATATTATTTTTGTTTTGTTTTGCTGGGTAGTTGGTTGGTTAGTAGGTTGGTTTTACGACATGTCAACCCTTGGTTATTTTATGTTGAAGACATTTTTTTTTGTTCATTTCTTTGGGTATACATTTTTTCCCAAACTCAATTTTATGCTGAAGACATTTTTTTTTGTTCATTCTTTGGGTATACATTTTTTCCCAAACTCAATTTCTTTAAACACATTTTTAAATACTCATTTTTTCATCTATTTAACCTATAGATGGGACACTAACAGATACTACCACTCTGGGTCAGAGAGGACCAGGGAGTAATGGCAATGAAGGGATACTTATTCCACACTCCCCAAAGCTCCAAATTGGAACCACACCATTAAATGCAGTATAACGTCATATCAGGGATATATTTTTTGTTTTTAATTTAGTAGGTAGCATTAGAAGATGTTTCATAAACAGAGTATATTGAGTAGACATAGAAAATAGGTAGTTGCTCAAGAAATAAAAATGACAACTATTTCTGTGTTATACATACATACATACATACTGATGGAAAATAAAATTGCAACACTCTGAAGAGTAATGTTAATTTTAATCTGGGTGCAATATATACATAGGATCTGAATACTCTTAATAGATTCTTTATTTTTGAACCTCTACAAGTATTGATCTGTATAATTGATCATTCTCTATAATACAGATATATTACTTGTACAATTAATCTTGAGTAAATTTAAACATATACTGTTTATTGCAATTTTTTATTGTGTCAGTACACACACACACACACTATATATATATATATATAAAATAGACATGTAGCCCACCTGAAAAATATTTTTTGACAGAAATGGATTTTTATCATTTTTTATGGACAGTAAATTTCATGCACATTTTCACAAGCTTCAATATGTTAAATGTCTATAATATATATATGTGTGTGTGTGTGTGTATATATATATATATATATATATATATACACACACACACATGCATATATTTAAAAAAAATGATACTTATTGTATATAAATATAATTCAAAATTTTATATATTATATACTTTTTCTTAATAAAAAAGTTAATTCAATTTTTAAAATATATATATACATTAAAAAAAATTTTTTTTCCAAGTGTGGACTTTCCATGATATAAATATGACATCTGAATTTTAGTTACATTTCACCACAACTATTCAATTTATTCTTTATTATTTAAATAAAAAAACACCTAAACAAGGCCTGAGGTTACAGCGGCCTGAATGTTGTTTATACATAGCACAATAAAGATGAGGACAACATACCAAAATATCAAAATTATAAAAAAAAATTACTTAAACACATTTTTTTTCATTTGAAATCTCATAAAAAATTAATTTCTAAATATAAATGGTAATTAAAAAAGTTAATTTGATATGAATGAAAAATTTGATTCTCGAACGCCCCAAATCAGTGAATTGGGCTTTGAAATTAAAGGCTAAAATTGTAGCCTTCATTTGTAAACCAAAATAAATTGTTCCACAGCATAACTGCTAAAGTTGGTTGGTTACAGTCTAGCCTCATCGTGTAATTACATGTAAAAGTATTGGTTAACAAGCATCAATTGATGCTGACCCGAGACAAGTTAATGGTAAAAACATCTGAAATGGGACTCTCATTAAAGCATTCACCTCTGGGCTGACACTGTAGAGCAGGGCTTCTTAAAGAGGTTCATATATATATTTACTAACCCCTCCGCACGAGCAGGATATGACACAAGGTCAATTTCTTAAGCAGAGTTTAACAGGTTTGAATACAGATTTTTCTTCTCCTAGACCGGTTGCCTAACCAAGGTTAAAGAGCCCAGTCTGTCCTACTATTTACCAATAGCTGGAGGGAGAGTAGAATTTATACCTTTCCCAAGAGTATTAGCGCTAAGTGAAATGCAATTACCACGTCCAGGATTTGAACTTGGGGCGACGAGTCCATATAGATCCTTGGGGGTAGGGAATAAAATTAAAAAATTAAAGGTACGTTTGCATCTAAAGTTTACTGATTCTTTTCTTATGTAAAATGTATTAAACACATTTATTTGTCTGTATTTTTGAGATTTGGCTTGATGTGAATAATTTTGATGTTTTGGACAGTTGCCTTCATCTTTATTGTGGTATCTATAAATACAACATTTTTGCGGCTGTATCCTCTGGCCTTCCACAGGTGTTTTCTGAGTAGCTGAGCAAAAACAATGATGTCATGATTTGAATTAAGATCTTCAAAAGTTCTTTGACGCTTTGTTTGATCAACAGTCAAACTATTAAAAATAATTTCCCAGGTTGGGTCATTACAATGCTCGGATACACAGGGAACACCTGAGGAAGGCCGAAACGTTGTGTTTATACATACCATAATAAAGATGAAAGCAAAAGTCTGAAACATCAAAATTATTCACTGGTAAATTAGTTATGCTTTGTAATTTAATATTCATCACTAGGAATTGCAAGTTCTTTCTGGGTTCAATACCGGTCCCCGTCAACTTATTTTTATTTTTTTAATATTATTTTGGTTTTTGTACCCCCTTCTCTACCTAGGCGATGCTGGGTAGCAGCTTCTAGTGCTCTATATGTGGTCTCCTGCTGAAGTTGGAAGGTCCACCAACTTCTACCTACCTGTATGTTTGCTTCGCCATGTGAAACTGTGTGTTCAATAGGTTTGTGTGTATGTAAAATGCAATTAACGGAAATATAAGTAGCACGGCGTGGGTAATCTGATATGTATGATAAAGCATCAGTGGGCTGACGGTAGGTGTGGTGCTCTACCTTAGCAAAAACAATCTTCTTGGTCTAGCACTAGCAAAAGGGGGATAGACACACTGTTTGGCTAATACTAACACTAGGCTACTCTGCAGATTTTACTAATTTGAGGGTGAATGGAGATTTGTTTACAAATGTTGCATCAAGTAAAAACTTTGCGAAGTCCTGCTGCAGAGACTTTATAGAGGTGTTTAAAGGGGGCTATTGAGTAGAAAGAGCATAAAATCTGTCAACTGCCCTGTCGGTTGGGGCTATAGAATATAGTGAGCTGGTCAATGAAAGTACTTGCTGGACACCCTGCACTGGTATGTCCATGTACTGGTTTCCACAGGAGGGTGCCGCTTACATAAGAACTGCAAACTTTAGTTGAAGCTTGCCAAACGTTAAACCACATCTGGCCTGGACACCAGAAATTTGCTCCAATGTCTTGTTTGTCAGATGAAAGCAAATTCAAATTGGTCAATCCAGCACAAGCAGTGGCTAGAATAATTCTCACGCCATCTCTCTTATTGTTAAACATGGTCATAGTAGGATCAGCCATGTTGTAGGTGTGGGTGCCCTTTTCAATTGTTCACTCTCCTCCTGCTCTCCCTGGATGAAAATTGTAAAGATCATGATTGGCGCCAGAAATATTGAATTGTTGGCGGTAAATGATTTATGTCGGTCGTCGTAGTATGCTGCAGGGAGTTTGTGACAAAACAATACTACACCCTGTCACAGTACAAAGCAAAGGCGGTTCAGATCAAAAACTTTTTTTCTTTTTGGAAGTGGCATTCAAGTTTAAAGGCTAGCTATCCTATCCCAGTCCCCTAAAGTTGACCTGAATGACATTTGAAAAAAAAAAAAAACCCAAAACAAAAAAAAATGGTATGATCAAAACAAAAAGTTTTAACTTTTAAAATATTTTTATTATTATTAAAGGCCGATTTTAATTAAAAAAAACAAAAAAACACAGCAAGCAAGCAAGCATGGAATAGTTATTTAATAAGCTTAGCTTAGTTGTGGTACAAGGCCAGATGTATGAGGCTCTTAGTGAGAATTGAAGTCACTAACAATAGTCTGCTAATCTAGCTTGCTAACCATTACACCATGTGATGTGTCTAGCAGGCATGGAATAATGCTATCTCCAGAGCCGGACATATTCATTTTCCTGACCTCCCACCAAGCCGGATTAACACAAGATCTTTTTAACATGGGGAGCCATGCACAAACCAAAGCTCATGCGCTGGCCAGTGCATAGTCCCTTTAGCATTCCTTTTTTGTGGCGCCTCTGGCACCACACAATAAACTTGGCTCTGCCCCTTTTATTGACAGCCCTTGGGATCACGTGATTAATTTTACCTTACAAATAAGCGACTTGTGGGTCTCTATGCAAAAAAAGATATTTTACCACAAAAGTAGCTTTAAAGTTTGGAAATAAATATCAAAATGTTTAAAATTATTAAACTACATCAAATTTTGAACAATACAAAAAAAAAAAAAAAAAGTTTATAAATGTTTAAAATATTCGACTATAAAATTTCAATATTATTCTTAACCAGCACATTAAACATTTTTTAATGCATATTTTTACTGAAATTAACACACACACACACACAGAGCATAAAAATCTTGTTTAAATACTTTTGACCTAGTCCGGGTCAGAAGTATTTAGACACACTGCACTCATGGGCTAATGGATACCGTGTGTAACAAGTGTATATCTTTGGTAGTGACTGTAGAAAACAGTTAAGTGTGTTCCTATAACACACATACACAGATGCAGACGTGGGTAGTTGTTATGTACACAATCACACATATACGCCTGAATTAATATGTGTGAGTGTGTGTAGAGCCAAAATGGAATAGTGACGTTTTTTTCTTCCTAACCCCGGCTCTTACCCACCCAACCGCTTTTGCGTTGACTCCAAACAGACAGCAGTGACACAGCTGGTGAAGCAGTTGTGTACGACGGATGGTGGGTGAGAGGATAGTAGTAAATAACAGGTTGCTCTAAATGGCAGTAGTATCCGTGACCCCCTCCCCATCCAGCTCCATCCGTCTACCCGGACAACCTTCATGCAAGACCTACCCCTAACACTCCCCTCTCACGACGACGTATTCCTTTCTTTCTCACTGACTACTCAGGTAGGCAAGGTAGCCATTTTCTCCGCTAACTATCCAATATTAAACTGGGTCAACACACCTCGAAATAACAGCACTAAATATTTCCGTTAATTGCATTTTACATACACACAAACCTATTGAACACACAGTTACACATGGCGAAGCAAACGTACAGGTAGGTAGAACTTGGGACCTTCCAACTTCAGCAGGAGACCACATATAGAGCACTAGAAGCTGCTACCCAGCATCGCCTAAGTAGAGAAGGGGGGTACAAAAACCAAAATAAAATTTTAAAAAATAAAAATAAACCTAGGGTTTACCTTTGATATTTACAAATGCTGGTCATTTTAAAGTAGAATTTCAATGCTATTTCTATGTATATTTTAATCTTTAAATATCTTTAAATATAAATCAAATCTTCGTAATTTTTGCACAAAAAAGGAAGAACTGGAGATTTTTAATGTGTATATATATATATATATTTACTTTGTTTTATTTTTGTGGTTTCATTCGTACATACATACATACACTGTCCTAGATAGATTATCTTGTGTCAATCAAAGTAACTGTACTATGCTAGCCTGCAAGCCAGTTAACCATTGCACAACAGTAAGCACTCATACACACAATGCAAAACGCAACTGTAAAACATTAGCTTCAGCCCTAAATATACTAAAATAGGCTAAAAAGATTTTGTGCGTTTAAAAAATGGATATTGATGACAATGCTCTCAACGTTGGCAAATCCTTTTTGAATGTGTGAACCTATAAAAAGTAAATTAACGGGGTGGCCTATTGTTAACCAGACAGCGAGGGAGTCTATTTCCTTTCTGCTAACGCTAAACCAGGGAGATTGTTTTTGCTGAACTATCATCAGCTTCCCAGTTTATCGCACAGATCAGATTTCCTAATCTGTGCTACTCTTTCAATGAGTTGGTGGGGACTGGTTTTGAAGTCAGTATCTTGCGATTCCTAGGTGGGTGCTCTACTGACTGGGGTGTGAACCTATATTGATACTAATCTTCTGAAAAAATAATTCCTTCACACATGTAGGATTTTTTTTTTTGGTGGGTGCAGTAAATGATAATGTCTTTTATTGTATCTTACAAATGTTTTAATGGAGAACGAGAATAGAATGCCAGAAAGCATTCTTAAAGAATTTAGACAATAACTTGTGAATATAAACCTTCTTAGTAACATTTTATTTTTATTTTAATTAATTATAATTTAAGTTTTATTATACAATAAGTCGTCAGGGCAGCCTAATGCCGGTATGAGCCATACAGCAAGGGAATCTATCCCCTTTTCTCTAGCGCTAGACCAAGTAGATTATTTTTAGGGTCTGAGGTGGAGCGCCACACCTACCATCAGCTCCTCACTTTACTGCACAGATTCCTGTGCTACTGATATGCTGAGTTAGTGAGGGCTGATATCGAACCAGGAAGCTTGTGATTCCTAGCTGAACGCTCTACCGACTGAGCCAAACCGGGAAACCAGAGAAAATAAGCAGGGAATATACTCCCCTCTCCTATATTTCTCTTGAATTATACTAGGCAAGTATAAAACGAAAATTATTAAAGGTGATATTTTCTAAGCCCTCCCATCAATACAAAAAGAGTTTTTATCTCTTGTACCTATTAAAAAAAGTGTTTGCATACTATCTCGGGTAGGTTTACTTGGACTACTGTAATCCAGCTCTACTCTACTGTGACCTTGTGTCAAGCTAAGTTAAGTTTAGTAAACAAATAAATAAGTAATTCCTGTAACTATAAAACCAAACAAAAATAAAATTTAAAATATGTTCATTCCAGTTAAAAAAAAAAAAAAGGATGTGTGTGTGTGGGTGTGTATAGTTTTATTTGGTTTAGTTTCTTTGTTTAATGGCATATCAATATTTGTAGGTTATTTAATGCAAAAGCCATACTTGTACAAGGACAGTAGTGGTATTATTTAACCAGTAGCTGGAGGATGAGGGGTTTCACACCTTTCTAAAAGGTATTAGCCTGAAAGTGAATATAATAGCACAACTGGCATTCAAACAGACTTACTATGATGTCACAGTCCAGCACATTAGCCAATATGCAACAGAACTCCCCCATGTGTGTACCACCTGAAAACAGGCGTCCTTTTGTTATATTGAGGAAATAACTCCGGAATCATCCAATGTGCACTTTGGCCAGTTTGTATTGTAATGGATAGCCAAGCCTATGTTTTTCAAAGGTGGTGGGTGTGATTTTTATGATGCCATCACACATAACACTATTTACACCTTTTTTATTCACAAATTTTTATTTGATAGAAAAAAAAACCCCAACATTTCTCTGAATTTCTGACATGAGAAATTCTAATTATGCATTTATATATTCTGACTAATCTTTTTATGATTGTTATGGTGATAACATTTATGCTTATCAACATATGAATTATTATTCTAAAACTAGCAGGACCTGTGGATATACTATAGTAATAATTTAATTATTACAACATTTGATATTTTACTTAAGAGCTATTGCTAAATAGTTCAATATGGTAAAAGTATAATAAGCTTAATTTAACTCTCTCTTACTCTGTTTTTTTGCCATCTTTTCATTATGTTCGATCAAAAGAGATTAGTGTTATCACTTCTGTGTGCTCACCCCCTCTCTCTACCTTTCCCCTACTCTTTTTCTTTCTTATTATATTTTTTCTTTGTAGCATGTCCTTTTTTTCTCCCTTTCTTTCTTTATAATAAAAATGGAATGGTTCATTATTTAGCTGAGATGACAACACTCATAAGAAATAAGAATTAACTTCCTTTTGATATTTGCAGTACATACTGTATAAGAACACTAACTAAATCCAATGTAAAAAAAAAAGAAAAGAAAAAAAAAAACAATAATAAAAAAAACATTCTAAAGAACAAAAGTCTGAACCAATAAATATAAAAACAAAGGAAGAAAAAACAAAAACAAAAAAAGACAAAAGGACAAAAAAACAAAACATATATATATATATATATATATATATATATATACACCAACCCCTCTGCATGTGCAGGATGTGACACAAGGTCAATTTCTTAAGTGGAGTTTAAACAAGCTTGAATTCAGAATTTTCCTTCTCTTAGACTGGTTACCTGGCCAAGGATATAGAGCCCAGTCTGCTCTACTATTTACCCATAGGAGGAGGGAGAGTAGTTGAATGCATACTTTTCCCAAAGGTATTAGTGATATATATATATATATATATATATATATATATATATCTGTGTGTGTGTGGCCTATGTGTGAGGTGATTGATGGTTGCCCACCAGTATCAGTGATTGGTATTTAGGTCTAAGTAAAAGACAGGATTTTAAATGCCAGAAATATTACACAACCTTCTCCACCCCCAATTACCCTTTATATTACATTGTGCTATACACTAAGTTAAGCCTAGAAGATGTCTGTCTACTATTCACACAGAATCTGAAAATAGTGATTAAATACATGTAAGAACAAATCCATAAACCACTTACTAAATTTAGCATGTATATAAATATATACGAATGCACATGAAGGCATATTTACACCTGCATCAAAATACACTCACACATTAAAGTGTATGTAACAATGAGACATAAATGTCTGTGTGTGTAAGCTTATGAATGCACCTATCCACAAAGACATATTAATCAATTCAGTTAAGAAAATAATGATATCTGATGGTATTTCAGCTGCAGCTGTCAACAAAAATATCAGCACATAACCTTGAGTTTATTTCTTTCAAAGAAAAGAAAACATAAATCCAAACTGTGTGTGTGTATGCATATATATATATATATATATATATATATATATATAATATTACAAATTTTGCAAGTACTTGACTGATTTTTTTGCTGAGGTCAGTCTACTGGTGTAATTATAGAATCTTGAATATATATATATATATAATATATATATATATATATATATATATATATATATAGTGAATAAATGAAGGAAAAAACTTTAAATTTGCTTCATTGTAATAATTTATTTCAACTGCATAAATGCAGTATCAACAGACATGAGCAAAAACATGGTTATTAGTAAAGAATTTCCTAGGAACACAGAAGTTTATGCAGTTGAAATAAATTATGATGAAGCAAATTCAAACTTTTTTCCTTTATTTATTTACTATATTGCTCTGTCTTACCACATACTAATACTAGGCACATTGAGCTCACACTACAGTTAACATGTATCACTACGGTTAAACTTCATATGGATTGATCCAATACATTATATATATATATATATATATATAGGGTAATAAGAAGTTCTTCTCGTTAATAATGTGAAATAATTGCATCATAATTTATCATGTTGCACTATTAGCATGTATACCCATGACAATCTCTTACCAATAGTCTCTATCATTCATTGCCCTCAGAAGGTCCTCTGTACAGCATCCAGTATCCGTACAGAGCTAATCAATGTAGGTCTTTGCTGGACAGCACACACTGGCATGCCCATGTGCTGGTTTCTATAGGTGGATGTCATTTATAAGTTTGTCCTTGCTTGTCCAGCATGTCTTGTTCATCTCACTCCGATGGTTTGTATGATAGGGGGGGAAAGTGGCCGTAAAGCAGCTTCCTTGTGGGGTGTTGTTTTCACGATTTTTTAAAGATCGCACGCAGCATTCTTGTGCAACTCCCATCTAGCTTATTTTCTAGTCACTTAGAGTTTAAGTTGTGCAGCCATATAGTAGTACTGATACAATGATGGCTTGGAAGAATTGTCACTTTAACTTGTGAGTGAGGATCTGAAAAGTCTTGCAAATACACCTGCACAAGCAGAATCTCTGCTACATAGCCTGGACAAGGCAGCACAAAACATCGGCCTCAATAAAACTGAGTTCATGTGTTTTAAAAAGAAACAACAATAAGCCCCTAAGGCCAGTAAAACAATTCATGTACCTAGGTAGTAATATCTCATCCACAGAAAGCTAATGCATGCATTGGGAAGCATGGTTTCTATAAACAGATTATCAGACATATGGAAATCAGATCTCACTGACAAGTTAAAGCAACAATAATTGCATAGCATTATAAAAATCCAGACAAAATATAAAAATGTTTGAACTGATAAATCTCTTAAGTGTCAGTCACTTAAATTACAAAACATTTTTCTACAAAACTTAAAAAAAGAGTATTAACTTTAAAAAAAAAAGATATTTGTCAATCTCTTTTCTGTTATATAAATTTATCTTTTATAGTAACACTTACCATTTGTAATGAAAAAAAAAAACCCTCATGTGACCAACCTAATCAGTTAATAAGTCATTGGAAGTTTCCCAATTGGATAAAGAAATCCTTTTGTTTTAATATAACTGAAGAATTACTTTGGGAGCAAATGTATTGAGTGTTCTCTGTATGACACTAAACTGCATCTCGTGGTAAGGTTTAAATTCTGGAGCTCTGAGAAGTGTGGAGTACCCCTTCCTTGCTATTACTCCCAGGTTCACTCTGACCTGAAGTGGCATGTATTTACCAACCCCTCCACACTACCGGGATGTGACACAAGGTTAATTTCTTGAGTGGAGTTTAACAGGTTTGAATTCAGTTTTCCTTCTCCTAACCGGTTGCCTAACTAAGGTTAAAGAGCCCAGTCTGTCCTACTATTCTAAACATTTCTGATGGGAGAATAGTTGGATCCATACTTTTCCCAAAGGTATTAGTACTATGTGAAATTCAACCAGCCTCATCCAGTATTTGAACTCAGGTCACTGAGTCCATTTCCTTCAATGATAACCATTACACCAGACGCCTCCACCTGACCTGAAGTGGTAGTTCCTGTTAAGACCCCATCTATTGATCATATAGATCTGTATGAAAGTTAATGAAAATTATTTCTACCAATTTATTAATAAATAAATAAAGCTTCATCGAACTAACTAAATGTATTAAAGAAAAAGCAACAAATTTGCTGGTTATCATCATATTACTCCTAGGTCCACTCTGACCGGAAGTTGTATGTATTTATCAACCCCTCCAGACAACCAGGATGTGACACTAGGCCAATTACTTAAGCAGAGTTTAACAGATTTTAATTCAGAGTTCTCGTTCTCCTAAATCGGAAAACATACCTAATTTAAAGATTTCAGTCTGCCCTTTTAAAAATACTTGGATTCATGCCTTTCAAAAGAATATTAATGCTATGTGAAATGTAAACAGTCTCGTCCTGGATTTGAACTCGGGTCGCTATGTCCATTTCCAATGACGATACATGCGCCTCTACTTGATCAGAAGTGGTAGTACTTATTAGGACCCCATCTATTGATCATATAGATCTGTATGGAAGTTAATGAAAATTATTTCTACCAATTTATTAATACACAGGAAGTTTAAAAAAATCATCTATTTATAAAAGAAGATTTGGCATTAAATAACCTACAATGGTTGATATGCCATTAAATCAACTAATCAACTAACTAAATGTATTAAAGAAGAAAAAGAAAGAGATTTGCTGGTTATTTGTAAAGTCATTTGATATTTTTTGATGATGCTTTTTCAAGATAATGGAAATTGAGTAATGATTTGCATTTAATTAACCCACTAAGTGCAGCAGTGTGACATGTGTAAAAAGGCAATTGGCTGTCAAAGTGTAGAAAATTATCATAGCAATCAGAAATTGTTCTGTGTATTGTGCACTCATTTGGAATATCAAACAATCTTACAAGACCAAGAAAAATGGAGTCAAACACCTTTAAACAATGTAAATATACTCGTTAAGAAATGTAGACACTTTTTGTAGAAAGAGATTAGATCTTACTTAGTATTAACCGATTAATATATATATATATATATATATATATATATATATATTTACACACATAGATAAAACCCATCAATTACTTGGTTGTACGTGCCTTATGGGCAGCCTACCCTTGGATAATAAAAATTAGTCTATAGTGGTAACTAGACTTCATGTATTTACCCAACCTCTCCACTACAGGCAGAATGTAACAAAGTCAATTTTGAAGTGGAGTACTGCTGGTTTGAATTCAGACTTTTCCTTCTTCTAGACTGGTTGCCTCAACAAAGAGAACCAAGTCTGCCCTACTATTTACCCATAGTTGAGTGGGGAGAGATGGATACAGGTCTTTCCCAAGGGTATGAGTGCAAAGTGAAATGAACACTTAAGCAGCAGGTACTGTAAAGCAATCTGAATCCTTTGTTTATCAAAATGACTTGATTAAGCATTAAATGACATGAAAAGGGTTGAAATGCCCCCCACCCCCCAAAAAACAACAACACTCAACTCAGTGCATGAAACACAACCTGGTTCGTCCAGGATTTGAAGTTGGGTCTTCATATCCATAGGTGGTACAGACATCAGAAGTAAACTAGAGGTCACCACTTGGACAAAAATGTTATTTCCAGTGAAACAGAAAAATATAATGGGTTATTTCCTATAAATCAACATAAAAAAGGGAACCACTCTGATTGACTGATAAATTATTTATTTCCCATTAAACTAACTCTAAACCCTAACCCTAACCCTGTCTTCTTTTTTCCTAGTAGATCAATAAATAAATAAATAATTTATCAGTCAATCAGAGTGGTTCCCCTTTTTTATGTTGGAGTTATAGGAAATAACCATATAATGGATTTACTATGGAATGGATTATTTAAGAGTCGGATCTAAAAAAAAAAACTGTCCTTCTTGCCTTAACATGAAAACGGCTAATGTTTATCCAGGAACATTATCGACATTAAAAAAACTTGTGCATTTTGTCAGAATTCTATTATTAGCTACATTATCCTTTGCTTTTTGCTCTTTTAAGATTCATTATTAGTATTTACTCAATTTTTCTGACCAATGCCAGGTACACTAACTAGTATATACATGTGTGATGTGCGTGTATGTAGACAATCTTGATATAGACACCTTTTTTGTTCTCATAAACTCATATGTTATGACAAAGAGAATATATAATAAGCACATTAAATAAAAACAAAAAACAAAGCTTAACCCCAAGCGTGTATGCAAATTAACTAGTTATTTTGACTTACCTGACGAAGCTCCTCTCCATCTGGTTAAGTGATGTATGCTGTTTTATTTTACGTTGGAAATATTCTGTATCTGAATCAAGATCTCCAACTGAACATGCTGTAGAAAAGAAAAAATATCAGATGAATAAGTTACCAACACAATAATGTTTGATTATTTATGGTTGGTGGCAAGATAAGTGTACAATATAAAAGTCAAGTTTACTTTAGATAAAAATACTAAAAATTACTTTTATGAGTTGCTAGTATACATGATTCAAACTAGTGAGTTAGTAAAGTCGGTTGGGACTTACAATATGTTGACATATTTCTTGCAGAGGTCTAAGACTACCCCCACCCCCAAGAAGTACACTGGTATATAACCCATTTTGGAGCTCTGGTTAGACACTTTTCATTACGCATTACTTACCATCCACACTGAGCTGGAGTGTAGTACCTTTGGGTCTCATCTATAGGTCAAATAAATGTTTAAAAATTATTTATTTGATAATAAAAATGCCTCTTAAGATACCAACCACACAAAAAATGTAAATATGAATGTACATATGAACATGATTCCCTAACCCTAAGATAAATAACCCTGACAGGTCATCCATTAAAACAATCAATCAATCAAAGTTTTAAAGCAGTTCAACTCATTTGTAAATATTAAGGTGATATAAAAGTATTACTTTTAATTGACTTTACACCATAACTTATTTTATCACATATTTGCTAAAGACTAGCTGTATTACAAACTAGCTTCTCCCTATATATATAACACATCATCATCATCATCATCATGTCGCCAGTTTGCACGGATACCATAACTCACTCTCCGCAAACCTTCCCTATCAATGTCATCGACGTCTGCGTTAGCTCCTCTGCGCTGCCGCCTAGGCTCCATACATAGTTCGTCAATTAGTCCTGGCGCGCCCACATTAGCATGCCATGTGTTGGCTTCCACGATAGTACGTCCTTACCAGCTCGTCCTGCTTCTCCACAGTGCCCCGCATGCCTTAGCCCGTCTTACTCGTATGTTTGTGAGATGGGGGCGCATACAGTTGCTTTGTGGTGCTGTATCCACGACTTATTCAGACCCTCGCAGCATTCCTGTACAGCTCCCATTAGCTATTGTTCAAGACGCTTTTAGGTCCAGGGTGTACAGCCATGTATTATTCTATACCACACAACCACAGCCTGAAGAAACTCTCTTAGCTGTCGGGGGATGATCGATTTCCATAGACTGATTAATTGTTGTGGCCAACCATGCCTTTCCTATTCGATTTAACATCGCTTTCTGGATGAAGATATTACTACCTAGTATAGTGAATGTTCTACTGACTTAAAGCTTGCCTCAAGTTTGAGATGTCTACTTCTTTTTGAACAGCTCAATAACCAGTTTATCAGAGTTCACATAAAGCCGACCTTCTTTCTGCCTGCCTCTATGCTGTTAGAATTTCGCCCTGTCCGGATTGTATCTGCAAGAAGTGCGAGGTCATCAGCATACCTCTACATCTTGAAGTGTGCGTATCGCCTGCTTCTTCCTTTCTTAGTGTGAATCCTTTTCTTTAGAGTTATTAGGAAGTTCTAGTACATATCTAGCATATATAAATATATTAGGTGCTAGAGTATCTCCTGCAGAACCCTACGTGATGTCAAAGAAATCTGTGTCGCCATCAGTGAGCGTACCATCGCTTTAGTTCTTTGTAGAGCATCATTATGCGCAACAGTTCTTTGGAGTCCATATGCTGTGTATTTGTTTCCACTTCCCTCTGGTATGGAATCAAAATAT